>CM062575.1:36313456-37513456 GCA_031468815.1 Morus bassanus
TGGCAGGGATTTGAGGAGTGCTGGCTGGGCAAGGAGGGCACGGGCAGCTCCCTGGCAGCTTGCTGACCTTTCATGCGATAGGGTGGCAGGATCTCTACGTGCGTTCGCAGGAGGCAGGTCATGCAGGAAGCTGCGAGCCATTGCCCTTGGCTGCTGGCAGTGTCATGGGTGTGTTGTTGGCCTGGTGACTGCGCACAATGTCCGCAGGGCAGACCCTGATGGCTGAATGCTGCTCTTAGGTGTTTGGGTGCAAATGGGCTTTTGTAGGGTCTGTTCTGTCACTGGGTGCTGACCTTTTGGGGATGAGATCACACACTCCCCTTTTCCTTAACCAGAACTTCTCCCCTCCTCCCAATAAATGTATGTGAATAGGTACGGTAAACATTGCAGCTTCTATTGTTTTTCTGAAAAGACGGGGTGTTTTTAACCAAAGCAAAGAATGAGCGTGTATGTTATTTATAACCCATGTTTCTGGCTATTTGATGGTGGTGAAGGTCAGGCAGACAAAAGAGGTTGGTGGTGGGAAGCCTTGAATGCAGGACTCCCTGTGCCCTGCAGCTCTAGCAGTTGCTCTCCCCTCTTTTGCAGCTTGCCAGTGCTCCCGGGAGGGCTCTCTGCACGGCACCTGCGACCAGGAAACAGGGCAGTGCAGCTGCCGGCCCAAAGTGACAGGACTGCGCTGCGATAGCTGCGTGCCGGGCGCCTATGGATTTCCACACTGCGAAGGTAGCCCCCTTCTCCTCCCTGATGCGGGGGGCTCCGGTGTCTTGGGACATAGCGGTGCGGTGCTGGTAAATCATAGAACAGTCTGGGTTGGAATGGGCTTATCATCCCCCAAGAGCTTTGCAAGGGAAGAAATAACCCCCTTTAGGAACAGCTGGGATGTGAGCTATCTCTTTATAAATCCCTCCTTGTGCCTCTCTTTTCTAGTGGGCTCCTGTAACCCAGCAGGGCTGGTGACTGCAGATCCCTTGCTGGCCCCGGTGAGTATCAGATGAACCCACGAACCCCTGCAGGTCAATTTTGTGTGATCCCCTTTTACTCGCTTTGGTCCAAGTCCTTCCTCAAGCCCAGCCTGAAAGGAGCCATTACCCACGCCAGAGTAGCAGACACCACGTTCAGCCACAGTGCTGCAAATTCTCACCTGCTCTTTTCTCCTCCTCCCTTTCTCCAGGGCTCCTGTGCATGTCGGGCGTACGTTGAAGGCCCAGCTTGCAACAGATGCAAGCCCTTATACTGGAATCTGACTCCAGAGAACCCCTACGGCTGCATGAGTAAGGAAATGGCATTTGCACGGCCCCAAAAAGTCCCCTCCATGCTGTAATGGTGCAAGACCCAAACCCAAGCCAGTGGGGACCATCACCGCTGGGTGGAAGTGATACGTTTCCTTCCTTCTTCACCTTGAAGTGACATGTCAAAGCTAGAGTGGTCTGGGTAACCCCCACTTGAAGAGGGAAAAGACTGGACCCTGGAGGTTTCTGCTTGGGATGAAACACAGGGCTCGTGCAATGAGTTGTGTCATTCTCAGCCCTCCCTGCAGACTTTGCACACTTAATTTTTCATGGCCAAATGTGCAGAGAAGGCAAATGTCTTTGTGTCCTCAACAGTAACTGTCCAAAATGAAAAGAGAGCCCCCGTGCAGCTCTACCCTTTACTTGACCAGTTCCCAGCTCCTCTTATCCCAACCGGTGTCCTCTGGTGTGGTGGGTACACTCCCCCATCAGGCTTCTTCTCAGGGGCTGATTGATCTTCTGGCTTTCTTGTTCATATCTCTCTCCAGGCTGCAAGTGTGATACTAAGGGCACCATCAGCAGAATTGCGGAGTGCCAGCAGGTGGGTTTGCTCCTCTCTGCCTCCAGACACCTCCAAGCATGTGCTGTGTTGGGAGTGTTTCAGCTCCGTCTCTCCCAGCAGCTGCTGGAGAGGCCTGTCCTGACGCTGAACTCTCAAAGGTTGCACCACAATCTGGTCTTGCATGAGAACATAGGATTAAGACCTGTCATAAATTAGGCACCTAAATATTTCTGGGTCTGGCCCAGGATGCCTGGATTTTTGTTTGCCTGCACTGTTGGGACTATAACTTATCTGGCCCTTATCTGGCCCACCCACGCACAGGAAGCAGTGTAGAGCATGAAACTCAAAATGCTTCTCCAGTGTCTCAGACTAGGACCCAAATAACTGAGAAATGGCTTCACCATGACGAGCGATGGGAGGGAATGAGCTTCCATGCCTGCTTCTCTCCTAGGGCAACGGGCAGTGTTTCTGCAAACCAAACATCTGCGGCCAGTTCTGCTCAGCGTGCAAAGACGGCTACTTCAATATGGAGAATGCAAATTACTTCGGCTGCCAAGGTGAGCCCCCTTCGTGATGTGTTGGGTGAAGGAGGGGGGCCACAAGAGCTGACCCTGGAGCAAGTGGCTCTGCACGTACCAACTGACTGTTGGCCTTGGAAAGAAGGGGCAGGAGATGTCCCACCTCTTGCTCTTGATCATACCATGGCCCAGAGCAGGGGCTGGGTCTTGCTGTGGATCTGGAGACCTGAGTTCATGCTTTTGCCACCGTTGGGCACAGGTCCATCAGGTTGGGGAATGAAAGACCAGGAAAGGTGCCCCCTTGGGTGCCAGAAACTCTTGTGTTTTAACCACTGGCCATGTCCTTGCAGCTCTACCCCTTCCTCCTGGTTGGGAGCACGTGGGCATGGACATGTGGGGTTGGCTGCTCTCCATCATGCCCATGGGAAGCAGGGAAAGATGAGATCTGGCCACTCTCAGCCAGCCCACGCGGTCCTGGCAGGGCTGGGAAGAGGGAGCAAGGCTGCTGCTGGCGGCAAGGCTGCGGCGCCCAGCCATGAGGGTTTGCAGACCTTGTTCCTCCCGCAGCCGTCAGCTGTCTGGAAATAGCTCGTCGCTGAGGTGGAAGAGGAGCCGATCCAAGTGGGGTTGGGGCCAATATGAAAAAGGATACAATGGAATAAAAATAGCGGCCCCAGCGCTCTCGCCCACTGGGGCGCGCCTTTGATTAGTGACCAGGAGCTCGTTAGTGTGGCGGGAATGTAAACAGGCGCTTCCTGCCCGCAGGCTGCCAGTGCGATGTCGGCGGGTCCCTGGGGCCGTCCTGCGATGAACGGAGCGGAGCCTGTCGCTGCCGGCAGAGCACACGCGGCCCCACCTGCACCCAGTAAGCTGCTAGCGGGAGATGCCCCTTGGGGTGCTGCGCCTTCTGTTGACTCCCTCGGGAGTGGTGTCCTCGGCCACCGCGAGGATGGGGACCTCATCGTCTGGGCTGCTGCCACACCAGCTGCGTGCCTGGCGGAGGTGTCCTCTTGCCTCTCCCTCCAGTTAGCCCGGCAGGTAATGGTGCTCCCTCTCTTCCCCAGACCCGCGCGGGACCATTATTTCCCTGACCTCCACCACTTGAAATTCGAGCTGGAGGAAGGCACCACACCGGCTGGGCGGGCTGTGCGGTTTGGCTACAACCCCCTGGAGTTTGAGGGCTTCAGCTGGCGAGGATACGCACAGATGTCCTCTATCCAGGTATGCCTGGTGTCTCCATCCCAGCCCAGCTCCCCCTGGGGAGGATGCAGCCGGTGGAGGACCGACGTGCTTTTGGCACACATCTTTCACCCCAAGTGCTTTTCAAACCCCCAAAGTTACATGATGGCCAACATAAACAGCACAGTGTATATATAGTCTGTTTGCGCAGATATTTCCTGTAGTGCTGGGGATGGCATAGACTGATGAGGGGAAAGATCCTAAGTTGGGAATCCCCTGACATCCTAATCCGGTTAGACAAAGATGGTAGCTTGGTGATTACTTACAGGGATGTCTATAAACACTGTCTCGGGGTTTCCTTGCGGCTCTTTTATCTGACTCTGCTCTTTCCTGCAACTCTCCGCATAACCTTCCCTCCCCTTTCCAAAAATAAATTAGCTCCTCCTTAGCTGCCGTATTCAGCTTGGACCTCTTGTTACCATTCTGCCTCTGTTCTTGCTGTTAGATGGTTTGCTGTAACGATGGTTTACACTAACCCAGAGTTGCCTAAGCCCTAGAAGTGAAGCTATTTCATCTGTTGACCCCTTTTTTTCCTGGGTGGATTCTTCTTCTGCATGGCCCCTGCAGAAGTGTTGCTCTGTGTGTGTGTTTGGGGATGGGGTGCAGGGCAGCAATTCTCTGACAGTCTTGTCCCATGTAAGATGTTCCTTATTCTGGTGCGTGTACCTTCAGTTTTCTTCACGTTTTCATGCTTAGATAAAATAACAGAGGGGCCAAATGTGTTAGCTGTTTCTCGTTGAATTTGTAGGTAGGAGCTAAACAACTAACTCTGTAGGCTCCTGTGAGAAAACCCCAGCCGTAAAGCTTAAGGATGGAGCTCATGCTCAAGCTCATGGCTTTTGTTTTGCATCCAGTGTTGGCATTTGAGATAGAAATAGGCCTTGACAGAAGGGCTAGCACATGGCTTTCTGCTGGCAGGTCTCACCTGTAGTTTCCTCTCTGCAAGATCCTTCCAGTTTGCTCTCCAGTGGGAAGATTTGTATAACGGGAGCTTTGAGGAACACAGAACCCTCATTAGGAGTCTCCCTGGGCAGACCCCAGCTTTGCAGTGTAGGCAGGAGGGTATTTAAGCAGGTGCCTAGATCTCTTTGAAATGGGTAGGACTTAAGCATCTGCTTAACTGGAGTCTTCCTGAACATCATCCAGGCAGGCGGAGGGCCAGTGCACCCATCAGTGGCACATTCCCTTAACACCAGTAGTCCTTAGTGTTGTAGGTTCCTGGGAATGAGGCACCAGCTCCATTTGCAGCCTTCTCTGTAGGCATCTGGGCAGAGCCCTGTAAGCACAAGGGCAAGCACTTCAGCATTTGGTACCTGCTGGCTCGTTACGGCACACTAAGCCCAAAGCAACATGCCGATAACAAAAGCAAGAACTTCTTAAAACCTTTCCTCTGGCATGGCATACGCCCCAGGATAGCCGAACCACCCTGCTGTGCCACAGCATCTTCTAGATGTGGGCAGAGCCTTTCCACCCCCTTCCCACAGGCAGGTTGCTCCCTCGGTGGCTGGCCCCAACAGGGACGGCGTCGCGAGGCGCCCATGCCGTGACTGTGCAGCAGGGCTGGTGTGCTTGTCTCCTCCTTGCGCTGTGGCATGTTGCTTTGGGAGCAGTGAGCCGAGCGGCTGCGCTTGGCCTGGTAGCTGTCGGCGGTGGAGGTAATTGAAGGTGTGCTATGCTTCTCTCCCCTTTCTCTCTCCCACCAGCCCAAGGTACTGGTGACTCTCAATGTGACCTCCCCCGACCTCTTCCGCCTCGTCTTCCGCTACGTCAGCCGGGGGCCCGCCAGTGTGGAAGGGAGGGTCTCGGTCGTTGAGGAAGGAAAGTTTAATGTTTGTGGCAACTGTAAGTGCATTTTTCACTTCTAGACTAACTCAGAGCATCCCACGCTGTGACCCTGCTCCTCTGCCCCTTCTCCAGCCCCAGGTGTGCCCGTCCCAGGTGTGCTCATCCCAGGTGTGCTCATCCCAGGTGTGCCCATCCCAGGTGGCCGGCCAGAGCTGTGCCATGGGATGGCAAGGGAGGGGGAAGAGAGGCAGGCAGGCAGGCAGGTAGGCAGGCGGGTAAGGCTCTCCCGCAGAGCGGGTGGGCGGTCAGGAGCTGGCCCCCCAGTGATGTGTGCCCCGTGTGCTTTTTTGCTTTTTGCAGAATAAAATCAGAGTCACTGTAGACGTGAAGGAGGCAGAGCTCTATCTGTTCCATGTCATCCTGAGGTATATTAATTCAGGAGGGGCCACAGTGTATGGCAAAATTACAGCTTATCAGCCACGAAGGAGAGGTAAGGATCCCAGATTGCTCTGCTCCCCTGCACCATCGCCACCTCCTCCCCATCCTGGGCAACCTTCTGCATCATCCTTTCCAGAAGACACTTCCATATGGTTTTACCCATTAGTCCTGCCCTTCCAATTGAAAGGCTGATTTGAGTTTGCAGCCCCCTTTATTTAACAAAGCAGGAGCAAGCTGGCCCCCAGTCCTGGAGCTGCACACTGAGGATTGTTATCGGCTAGGCTGGTGTGAGATAAGGCTGTTGTACGATTCTATACAACCTTTCCAGCATGGGACAAGATCACCCCAGTGCCCCAGGCAGAACTGAGCTGAGTTTCCACAAAACCAGAATGGGCCAAGTGCTGGGAACTGGATCCAAACTTTGGCAGCTGTACATGGTTTTATTTCGCAGGTGCCCTCATGTGGCAGTCCTGCCCTTGCCTTTCACTCCTCCCAAACCAGGCTGCTGGCTTCACACATGGTGTGGGGTTTGGAAGTGGCATGGAATTGCACGTGTTATACAAGCATTGCGCTCTGGTGCAATGTCTTCTCATCAAGCCATGAGCTGCTGGAGGAGAAGAAAAGCCACCAAAAGATGGCTGAACAAGCCTAGAGACCTGGACAACGTACCCTGGGAATCAATATGAGCAAGACTGCATAGGGACAGACCTGAGGCCATGCAAGTGCTCTAGAGGGTGGTTGGCTGGTTGATTTTACCACTTCTGATGCTACAGCCACATCGTCCTGCTGAAGCTCCTCCTCCAGACCGTATGTGCACAGCACAAGGCTGTCAACACCAGCTACCTAATTTATCAGTGTGTGAAGTTCTCTCTTCTGTCTTGAATTGTCATAGAAGGTGTTTTGCCTTTGATGTGATATGCAAGGTTTGAAATGCCAAGATATGATTTTTCTACTTCTTTTTGAGGGGAAAAATAGCTCATTATTTTTATGGCCAGTCATATTGCGCAGCAGAAAGGCAAGACAGACAAGCGTGACTCATGCTTTAGGATCCCACCAAAGGTCAGGAAGTATTTAATCTGTCCTGTCCAGCAGCAGAGCCCATTTGCCTTACACGGTGCTTCCCTCCTTGCTCAGAAGCAACATTTGATTTTTCTAGTGCTGAAGGCAAGCTTCCAGACTGACTCACTAGCAATGGGATCCGGGAGGGCATCTTCCTTGATAGGCCAGATTGGCTCCAGAAGTGCTGAGCCACCTTCTGCCCGGGTGGAATGGGCTTCACGTGGTAAAGGACAAGCAGCCTGGAAAGAAGATAAGTTGGAAGATGCGGGTTGCAAAAAGGGAAGCCTTTTCTGAGTATATGATTTGCAGACCTGTTTCTCCCACCCCACCTCCAGAAGCCATCTCAGTTTGAGTTGGGTATCGTCTCAAAGGGATATGAAACTTCAGCTTGTCAAGAAATCTACCCTATTGCCTGTTCAGGGAAATCTCTTTATTCCTTTCATCCTCACCTCTGCTTCCCATCTGAGAAAGTGAGGGCTCGGCCTCAGCTGACGCCAGGCATGTCGCAGAGCTAGCACACATGGGACGGGGCTGACCCATCCCAGCAGTAGCACAAGCCCTTGCTTTAGCTTCTGGCCCTCTGCATTATGCCTTGATGTCCATGTACCACACCAGGATAGTCAGCGTGCTGCATTCCCCACTTCATCTCATCTGCTCGCCATGCAGCCATACTTGGTGAATCCCTCTCACCCCTGCTCTTCAAAACGCTTCTGAGACTGCTACACAGGCAGACAGGCTGCTTCTAGGTGCTGTATCATTATTGCATCCAAAGTTATTGAATTGAAAGGTTATGGGACTGTGTCAGCTTAGCCAAGGAACTGTTCAACAGCAGCAGGATCAGGCCTTAAACCTGTTCTGTCCTGTCAGTTAAAATTAATGTCTAAATCTCGGGTGCAGAGTCTGTGGCTGGCAAGAAAGACAGCAGCACAACTTGGGGGTCTGAGAGTTTGCCAGAAGACAGGTATCTCGCCTGTGGAGCTGGGGTCAGAATATTGCTAAAGAAGAAAGTGTCTGGGCAATTCTTTTTGTCTGTCTCGGAATAAATTCTTCACACATGAGTTCCTTCCTTCTCTAGCTGGCAAAACGCTCCTTGGCATGTAATACTGTGCTTTGCAGTCCGGGGATGCAGAGCACACTGTGAGAGCTGTGGATTAGCATTAAGGATTGCAGTGATTTATTTTTTTTCTCCCATTAAGCTCCTGAGCAGATTCAGAGTGGATGTCTCTGTTACAGGACAGTGTGGGCTAGTGGTGCACCTGCTATGGCAGCACCGAGAGTGCAGGAGCCCAGGAATCCCCGCTGCGCTACAGAGCTGCTTCCCTGAGTGTAGCTTCCTATCTGCAGCCCCAGGTTTTCCATCCCACTCCCTTCACAGCCTCTCATCCCTCCCGCTCCAGGTACAGAGCAGACCAAGCAGATTGTCTTTGCTCCCAGCACGGAGCCAGCCTTTGTCACCGTCCCCCAGAACAGCTTTGGGGAGCCCTTCGTTCTCAACCCCAACACCTGGTCTCTGGTTGTTGAAGCAGAGGGTGTGCTGCTGGTAAGGACCAGCCCCCTTGCTCCATCCATCACAGGGGGCTTCAGCAGCTCCCTGCAGGCAAGTGTCCCAAACGTAACCAACTCTCCTATCTCTCCTCCTAGGACTATCTGGTTTTGCTACCCAGCTCATACTATGAAGCTCCAATACTGCAGCTAAAGGTCACGGAGCCATGTACCTACCAGCCAGCCCCAGAACAAGCCACCCAGAAGTAAGGATTTTCACGTGTCTGTGATGTGTGGGACCTACTCAGCCCCTCTTGGCCTGGGATTAAGAAATGCATACAGTCCACACTGTGAGGGTCTGGATGCAATAAAACTGCATAGTGAAGCACTCTTAATAAAGTCCGCTGAACCTGTGCTGTCCCAGAAAGCCAACGCATAGATCTCCTCATCCATGGCACAGTCAGTCTCTGTGTTCTCATGGACTCTGGAGGGCCAACTCACCCAGTAAGACCATAGCCCTCTCCACTGGGTTCCCAGTGCTGGGTTGTATGTTAGTTAACAGCCCTGGAAAATGGCTACAATGAGTTTAGGTCTTGCTGGACTATTTAAAATGAATGGGCAGAGTCCGGTAGTGCTTAGAGCATCTCAGTGCATCTGCTTGCTCTGCCCAGGACCTCTCTGTCCATGTTGGCAGGATGGCTTGTTGGGCTCTGGACACCAGTTGCCCCCTCCACTATAGCAGCGGTCCCCAGGATAAAGCACATCGCAAGAGGAGAAGCTTTTTGTTGTTACTGCCATCACAGGTCCTATAATACAGAATCTCTTGCTCCACACTAACCAGAGGTGTTTCTTTGGGCAGTAGAACCTTCATGTTGGACCACAGCCTTTTGCAAATCTTGCTGGGATCAGGCTGCATGGGTGTTCTTGATTCTTACAGTCGTGATGTAACAAACATACTTCGCAATTTTTTTCTTAATGTTTTTAGCTGCCTCGTGTATAAGTACCTGTCTGTGGATGGCTTCCCTGCTGCTTCAGGGGTGGACGCGGTGTGCAGGTTGGACAACCGGTTACCCAGAGTGTGTCCCACAGAGCAGCTCAGCCCCTCCCATCCCCGGATGGCGACATGCAGTGGCAGTGATGTGAGTGGCACTTCTCTTTCTTCCCTCACATGGGCACTGCGGCACTCGTCCCTCTGCTCCCACCGCCTGGTGCTTTACGTACACCTGGGCAGGTTAGCAGAAGGACTTTGCACCCGTGTACACGGCATTGTTGCCCCATCAATCTTGCAGCTGTGTGCTTGCATGCCCTGTTGTTCAAGGCACCCAAAAGTAGTGTCTCGCATGCAAAGGGCTTGCAAGGGCATGAGCGGTATATGGTAAGAGTTGGCCCATTGTCCCCTCAGCTGCAGAGGAGGGTGGTTTGTAGCACAGGCATCCTGAACACACTCTTTCTGGGGAGTGGGACAGGAGAGCCTCGCTCAGTTGTCTCTCTGTCCTCCAGGTGGAAGTCCAGCTCTCCCTGCCTATTGCCCAGCCCGGGAAATACGTGCTGGTGGTGGAGTACGCCAACAGCAATGCTTTGCAGATGGTGGGCATTGCTGTGAGCTCGCCACACTTAGCCATGCAGCAGGCCACATTCATCTTCTACCCGTGTGTTTACAGGTATGGTCAGCTCTGAGACGGAGAAAGGGTTTGGTCCTCCTCTGACATGGCAAGGGCAGGCCCTCCCAGTTGAGCTTTTTCTGCTTTATCGCATGAACAAAGCAATGCCTCAGTGTTGTACATCTAAGCTGTGTATATCCAAACTCACTCTAACTGGACATGGATTTTAGTGACTGTCCATCACTGGGAAATACATGGCATCCGTGTCACACTACCTGTGCCAATGTAGTCCTTTAATGCATCTGCCAGGAGGTAATCTGTGGCCCCCATTTACAGCTGGGTACATGAGTAGGGGCCCTGATTTAGGGAACGGCTTATGGGCAGGTTTATTGAAGCTGTTGGTGCAGGTCAAACCCTGTCCCTTACTGTAAAAGTGTCTGACTTCAGACTGCAACCTTTGAGATAGGAAATAAATGTCTGGGGTGTCCTTGGGAAATTCCACTCTTATGACTTGCCAGAAAAAGCATCAAAAGATTTACAGGGACTTGGTATAAATACCTTCAGGACCTATAGCTGGCAAGACAAGAAGTGGGTCATGACCTGGCTCAAGGCTGGCTTCAAACTCTGTTTCTCTTACAGTTTTCTTTGTCGAGGGATTGCTGTAGATTCCCAGAGCCGCGTGGCAACATTTGAACTTACCTCAGAGGCTACCATTCGGTTCACCTCTGATCTGGCTGACTTCTTCCTGGTAAGGCTCCCAGCGAGGGCAACTCTGTTTGCAGGTTGCAAGGAGGAGAGGCAGGAGCAGTGCCTAGCCTGTAGAAGGGTTTTCTAGTCCTGTGTGGACTGGATACTAGATCTTAGTCTATGTCACGAGCAGTTCCAAGGTGGAGAACGTGATCAGTGGTGTGTTTTGAAGTAGATCATGGGGCTGGGATTTCGGAGAAGATGGGGAGAAGAAGTTGCTCCTTGCAAAGGGAGCTCTGCAGCAGTGTGGCAGTGCTTTTTTTATTTTACCTTGAAGGCATTCAAAGTTGCTTAGCCAATGATGATAGAACAATCCCGTAAATATGTGGAGCTTCTAAATGCCTTAGGGTTGTGCCAAGGAAGAAGGGGCAGTAAGAAGAGGTGTGACTTACCACGCATTAGCTGACATGTCTGATGAGGAGGTGCTTAGTGTGGTCAGCCTTGATTGCTGGTGGGCCCAAAAACTGCTGTAGGATCCCCGTGGCAGAGGCTGTCATGTAACCAGGTGTCTCTCTCTTTCATATGCGGCAGCACAAAGTGTACCTCATACCTGCTTCTCAGTTCACCATGGAGTTCATTGAGCCGAAGGTGCATTGCATCAGCGTCCATGGGACGTTCTCATCCAACAGGTAAGAGTCTCAGGTCCCCCAGGGTTTTAACATGAATGTGGCTGTTTGCAGAAGCAATTGCTTCCCCCACTTCCCTTGGTTTGGTGCCTTTTCAGTTCTTGACCCAGGAGAAAGAAGCTTGTGGCTGAGGCGAAGCACCTTGCCTGTGTCCACCGAGCAGGCAGTAATGGAGTAAGGACTGGAAGTCAGGCTGCTGGTCCTTTACCTGAACACCACATTGCTTCCTGTGGCAGACACTCAAGTGTCATCCTGAATAGCCTTCCCTGTGCTTGCTCGCATACAGCAAGAGACACTGTGTCCGAATTCTTGATGCTGCTTTGAATCAATATTTGCACAGGAATTAGCCTGTCCCTGTTCTCTTGCTGAGCCTGTGTCCCAGAGCCTGAGAGGTCTTTGTAGAAAGCTCTCCCTGAGCAGGCACACTTCATAATCTGCCAGGTGTTATAGGGCGTGCTTCTGCTGCCATGACCCCCATAGCCTCTTTCTTTCCTTGTCGGAGATCTTTACATCCTGTTTTCTCCTTGCCTTGCAGCAGCTCCTGTGTTCCCTCAAGGTTCTTGAAGCTTTCTCAGTCGATCATTTTGGAGGGGGGCCAGGCTCTGCCCATCGCTCCTGATGTCCCCCTGGCTCAGGCAGTCCACGTGGCTCCGGCTGGGGTCCCGGTGGAGCCTGCACCTCGGCCTCCCACAGCAGTGGACCCCACCGCAGAGCTCATCCTCCTGCAACCACCACAGGTAGTGGCATGGGTACGGGTTGCACTGGTTTGCTGGTGCTGTGACACCAGACACCTGGGGCACGGAGAAGTCTTCCTTCTCTATTCAGTAGCTTTAGCAATTAGCAATTTAGCATTTTCAGAATTTAAACAGGACTTTAAACTTGTCCCTGAACCTGTAATTCCTGTGGACTCTCCTGTCTTAGCTCCATCCAACCCTGCTTGGTTCTCTGGGCTCGCAGGAGGAGCTTTGCAGGTAGCACCATTAGAGGGGGGAGTGTGGAGATGGGGCGGGATTGATTCACCAGAAGTCTCAAGACCTGACAGCTGTGCAATAAGAGCACAAATCTGTGCAATAATAAAAAATATCTCAGCTGTGAGTGCAGCTGTAAGATGCGGGGTTTTGTCTCTTTGTTCTCCTGTTTTGGGCCAGGCTGCTATTGCGTTTAACAGCCGGATCCAGACCCTGGGACGCTATGCTTTCATCCTACACTACTACCAGCCCAATCATCCCACCTTCCCCGTGGAAGTGTTAATCAATGGTGGGCGTATCTGGCAAGGTGAGAAGAGTGGGGACCTGCGGGAAGCTGCTGGTAGGCAGAAGCCCTGGAAAGTTTTTCATGCCAGAGGCTAACTGCGAGTTTTCCAAGGAGTGCAAAGATGAAGAGAGACTGACTCATCTCTTCCAAACTGGGAGGGTGTGATGGGGGACTGCAAGGGAAATGTGGGACCAATATATTTGTTGTCTTTTCAGGTCAGACCAATGCTACTTTCTGCCCACATGGCTATGGGTGCCGGAGCCTGGTAGTTTCTGAGGACCAGATTATCCTGGATGTTACCGATAATGATCTGACTGTCGTTGTTCGAGTGCCGGAGGGCAAGCAGCTGTGGCTGGTGAGCTTCTCTCCAGGAAGCTCCCAGGGCATGCTGGACCAGGCTCCAGCAAGGCTAGAGTTTGTCCTTGGGGATTTTTGTCACTGTGTGACTACAGGAATGTGTCCCACCATCACTCAGTTTCTGAACTATGCTAGAAAGTTGCAATCTCCAACCTTAGTGGTGTAGAATTGAGGACAGAATTCTCAGAGACAGGATCTGTATATGACAGCTATTCTTCACTGTGTGGTTTTGATACCAAAACAAGGCAGATATGGAAGCTGTTGCTTTGCATAGATAGCTTGTGATAATCCAGAATAAGCCTTATTCCTGCCCCAGCAATAGTTTGCACCTGCATAGCATTGTTTGTCCAGGTAGATCTCATCATGGGAGCAGGTAGCCCTTGTTATCCTCATGCAACAGGACTAGAAGATTGACCAAAATTTGGATAAATGGCTGAAAGACAGAATTGGAACCCAAGTGCCTTCATGTCGAGGAGTTTGAGATGACAGTGACTGCCTGCCTCTGTGCTGAAGCACAGCCAGTGCTGCCCTTTTGGAGTATCCTGCCTTATTTTACTCCAGTGAATTTGGGCCACTTCTCACATGGAGCATTAGAGCAGATGGACCCTGATGGACAGACCCCAATAGAGAGGTGGTCCCTGGTCTTTCAAGTACTTGGGCATTTTGTGTGTTATGTTCTGTCACAGCAAGGGATGAGCTGATGAGAAGTTTGTGCATTTGGACTTCTTTTGAGTGAGCTCATTTTGGACTGCATCTGTCTGGCTCAGCTAAAGAGCCTGGCTCACCCATCGTGTCCTCGCTTTGCAGGATTACATCCTCGTGGTGCCTGAAGACAGCTACAGCTCTCAGTACTTGCAGGAGGAACCCCTGGACAAGTCCTACGATTTCATCAGCAGCTGTGGCATCAACAGCTTCTACATCAGGTGAGACCCTTGGTTTTGGGTGGCTGCTCTGCTGCCTGCAGGCTGCATACTCCCTGAGGACAGGGAGCAGAAACCCCTTCCCTTTGTGGGCTCTGTGTGTGGCAGGGGAGGGATCTGGTTAAGGCTTTCCTTATCTAATAACCAAACCTGTGAGTATTTAGGGGATCTCAGTGTCACAGGGCTGTCGCTCCCACTAATTCAGTACCCGTTGCTGCAGGAGATCCTGCTGGATTTTGGGGTGGCCATGGGGGTGTGCAGCACAATGAGTCCTCCTGCCTTTCCCTGCAGCCCCAGCACGTCGTCGAGGTTCTGCCGCGACTCTGCCATCTCGCTCTCCCTCTTCTACAACAACGGGGCACAGCCCTGCCGGTGCCACGAGGCAGGGGCACGGGGCAGCCAGTGCGAGCCCTTCGGCGGGCAGTGTCCCTGCAAGTCCAATGTCATCGGGCGAGAGTGCTCCCGCTGTGCCACCGGCTACTGGGGCTTCCCCAACTGCAGGCGTGAGTTGTCCCGTCTCCTGCTCTGCTTTCCCAGCACTTGCTGTTTTGCCTCTTACAGGGCTGAGGCTGATATGGGAAATGGATGCATTTTCCAGCCCTGTAACGGCTCCACTTACATGGAAACAGCCCAGCTGCCCGCAGAGCAGTTGAGCTCTGCATCCATTGCCTCATGCTCTCCTTGGGCTGCCTGAGTCTTGGTCCCCCAAACACAGCCCCTTCTCCGCCTCTTCCAGCCTGCGACTGTGGGACACGTCTCTGCGATGAAGTGACGGGACAGTGCATCTGCCCTCCGCACACCCTGAAGCCGGAGTGCGTTGTCTGCGAGCCCCAGACCTTCGGCTGCCACCCCCTCATCGGCTGCGAGGACTGCAATTGCTCTCGGCCCGGCGTGCAGGAGCTGACAGAGCCGGGTTGTGACGTGGACAGCGGACAGTGCAGGTGAGGGAGCCCTGTCCCAGTGCAGGGCACATCTGGCAGCATTCCTGGTCCCTGCTGGAGTGATGGGACTCGTCGGCAGGTTGCAGGGAGGAAACATGCAGGATGGGGAAGTCCTCATCAGCACTGTGTCTCTGCCAGTGTGGGTGAAGCTCTGAAAGCCCAGCTGCTCCCCGCACACCAGCACAAGGCAGAGGTTTCTCATGCCGTGGCTCTTGCGTCCCATCTAGGTGCAAGCCCAATATCATAGGGCGACAGTGTGACCTCTGTGCCCCTGGCTTCTACCACTACCCCAACTGCCAGCGGTGTGACTGCCACCAGGCTGGCACTGAAGCAAGCGTGTGCGACCCGGTCACGGGGCAGTGTCACTGCAAGGTCAGTCCTCCGACGCCTTCACGCTGTGTGTTTCTGCTTGGCTCAACTCTCCTGCTCTGGCAATACAGCTGGTTCAGCCTGGGGGGGCTGTGGGTGTCTGGCATGCTGCGGGGGGAGCAGGGCTTGAGAAGGAGAATGTCTGTGTGCTGAGCTGCAGCCAGCCTGCCCCGTGTGGTGGTGGGTTCAGAGCACCCTGAAAGATTCCTGGCCATGAAGGCCTACTTTGGGCTGTCACTGGGGAGACAGGCAGTCCGAGTCCAGCCCTGTGTCAGAGCCCATTGCAGGTAAAGCTGTCAGCCCTGTCAACTCCTGCTTCTGTGTGACAGCAGAGTAACCTAAACTGCTGCTGAGCTACCTGCTCTAGCCCCTTTGCAGGGCTCACAAGTGCTTTCTCCAGGTGAATTTAATCTTTGATGGGTGATGTGCAAGCAAAACTGTTCAGAGACTGCTTAATGCATCTTTCAGCATCACATCACTGTGCTTTGATCACTCGTCTGGCCGTCTCTGTCCTCCACTAAGGTCTAGTGAGGAGCTGCTGACGCTGTTGAGCTTTGCTTGTCTTCCAGGAAAATGTGGAGGGTCCGAGGTGTGACCAGTGCCGCCTGGGGACGTTTTCTTTGGATGCCAGCAACCCCAAGGGCTGCACCAAGTGTTTCTGCTTTGGTGCGACCGATCGCTGCCGCAGTGCTGAGAAGCACCGAGCTGAGGTGAGAGCGGCTGGGGGCTGCCAGAGCCTGCAGTTCAGTTGTGTTCCCATCTGCCTGGCTCCCTGCTGCCCTCGGGTCTCTGCTCTGCATTAATCCTACCCCTCCGGATGATACACCGTGAGGAAGGTTATCTTTGTCTCAGTGTGCCCGTCTCCCACTTTCAGCCCCTTTTCCTGGTCTCTGGGGTCTCATAATGTGGAAAGTCATAGTGTGGGGGACTGTGCCAGGCGGGAGGCAGGGGTGGTGCTCAGCTTTCCAGTGGCTTCATCAGGATGCATGTGAGGTTGTGAGCCTGTTATCATCCTTTCTGCTGCTCTGGGACTTGCTCTTCAGAAGCATCAGCACCCAAATACATTCTGTAGTTTCTCCAGGAGATCTACAGTTGCTCTTCCCCCACAGTTCGTCGACATGAATGGGTGGCTCTTGCTGAGCAGCGACCGCCAGGAGGTGCCGACGACTCTGAGCCTGCGGGAGCAGCTCCTCCGCGCTGATCTCAAGAACCTCCTGGATGCCTACCAGGAGCTCTACTGGGTTGCACCCAGCTCCTACCTCGGGGACCGGGTAAGAGCACAGTGGCGGCTGGACCAGCAGTCATGGACATCCCTGACCCCACCAACACGTGTGCCAGCAGCATGCCCACTGACGTGCAGGCATTGCTCACGCTCTGGTTGAACATGGACAGCTCTGACCCAGCTCAGTGGTGTGGACACATGCAATTTGGCTCTCCCTTAGGTTTCCTCCTACGGTGGGCACCTGCGCTACGAGCTTCACTCTGACCCACGGAGGGGTGATGTGTTCATTCCCATGGAGTCCCGCCCGGATGTGATCCTGAAGGTGCAGCCCAAGAAATTCCCTGGTGCCCCCTGCTAATGCATGAGCAGGATGAGGTGGTGACTGACACCTTCCTTGCTTTTCCCAGGGAAATCAGATGAGCATCATGTTTCTGGAAGGCACCTACCCTTCCCCAGGGGAGGTACATGAAGGCCAGGTGCAGCTGGTGGAGGTGAGTTTGCACACACAAGTGTGTACCAAGTTAAGTGCTCAGATGCTACTGAAAGGACAAGACTAGCATGTAGACAGAAAGGGCAATTGCATTGAGCTTAGTATTTTAGGTGCTGCCTACTGCAGCAGAACTGGCTGTGAAGATCCAGGGGCTCGTTTACCTGTGCAAAGGGGAGATATCTCAGTAGCAGGGAAGTTGAAGGCTGGGCTTTGGATGTTCAGGTGACTGCGCTTCCTGCCAGTAATGTCAGGTCTTCTCCCACTAGGGTAATTTCAGGCATACAGAGACGCACAACCCTGTGTCTAGAGAGGAGCTCATGATGGTGCTGGCAAACCTGGAACAGCTGCAGATCCGGGCACTCTTCTCCCAGCTCTCTTCCGCCGTGTCTCTGCGCCGCGTGGTCCTGGAGATGGCAACAGATACAGCTACGGGCATCCGCGCCAGCAATGTGGAGCTGTGCTTTTGCCCAGCTAACTACCAGGGGGACTCCTGCCAGGTAAGGGTGAAAGCGGACATGCTGCTTCAGGCAGAGGGGAGTCAAGCAGTCACATTTTGGGTCTCAGCCACCCTTCGTGCTTGGTGTGGGTGGCAGCCGTGGGGTTTGGATGTTTGTGCAAAGCAGTGGTAGCAGAGTACCAGCTTCCAAGCTGACCCCTGAGGGCTTCAGTTGAAATTGCAGCTCAGGTTGTGCTGGAGGAAGGAACAACCTCTCCCAGGCTCCCCCACAGCAGCCTCCAGGCTCCCCTCCCACCACAACACATTGCACCTGGGAGAGGTGCGTTAGCTGCATCTGCCCTCTTGGAAGAGGCATGAGGGAGAAATCGTTCAGGTGGTGTAGACCAAAATTAAGTGCATTGCAGTACCTTGGATTAGGTCCTTCTGTGTGGCCAATTATCTCCTATTGACAAGGAGCAGGAAGGAGCTACACTGAAAAATCGTTCTTGTTGCTTTTAATCTTTTCTCCATCAGTACAGCCCTGTGGGAATTCTGTCATGGGCTGTTTTTCAGATCTCTGTCTTTTTCTCTGTCCTCAGGAATGTGCTCCAGGTTACTACAGGGACACCAAGGGGCTCTTTCTGGGAAAATGCATCCCATGTCATTGCAATGGCCACTCAGATCAGTGCCTGCCGGGCTCTGGGATATGTCTTGTAAGTAAACAATGAAGCAGCATGGTATTTTGGAGTTACAAGGTCTGTAGGATGTGATTAAAAAGCTCTTCACATACTAACTGAGCTGGCAGGACTGTGCCTAAATCGGAGCATTAGCTGCACGTGCCATTTCAGGGGTGGTCCCGCTCAGGGTCAGCTTAGGGTGAAGGACAGTTCTGGGAGAGAGGAAGGACTGAAGCATCCAGACATCTGGTGGGGAATTCTTTGTGCAACCCACCATTTCTTGCTGTCAGTGTTGATCCTGCAGCCTGCCTTTTCCTTGCAGAATTGCCAGCACAACACGGAGGGAGACCACTGTGAGCGATGCAAGGATGGCTACGTGGGCAGCCACTCTGCTGAAGAACCCCTACAGTGTGTTGGATGTCCGTGCCCTCTTTCAGTTGCCTCCAACAAGTAAGCACCCTTCGATGGGATTCTCTCTTTGGCCTCACTGTTCAACCACTGGGAACCATGCTGTGTCACATCAGGGCACTGGCTTGGCACTGGCAGGTGTCCCAATGCCAGCCTTGTCCATGGCTCCAAACCATGTCCGTGGCCTCTTACCCAAGGCCACAACAGCCCACACCAAGTGATGAGCGCCCCTGGCACCACGTCAGGGGTAGCTGCACCTTCCTGTTCACCCCTTGTCTTTTCAGTTTTGCCGTTGGTTGTGTCCACAAGGGCTCCAACACACAGTGCCTCTGCAAGCCCGGCTACGCTGGACCCAACTGTGAGCGGTAAGGGTGACGGCACCCATGTTTCTGAGGCCATGCACACCCAAGTCCCATGCAGCCACTCCTGTGGCAGAAGTTAATTTGTCCTAGTAGAGACTGCAAAGGAAATGGTTGGCTCTGCCTGCAGTGTGCTTTGTTCTGGCAGGATTTCTTTTAATCCGTTTCAGCCTGCAAATGCCCTCTTGCTGTCTCCACTGCTGATATATTGTGTTGCCATGGGTGTATTACTTAGCTGTGCTTTGCCTTGACTTGCAGTCTGTGGTAAACGCACCTTTCTGGGGTATTGTGAGGCAAAACACAAAGTGCTTTGAGATCCCTGAGGGTTGCAGCAGTTACAAGTGTTGGATGCTTGCACTCTTATAATTGCACAAGACTCAAGTGTGGTGCAGGCATGAGCTGTGGTGATCCCCCCCGCAACGCCTGGTTGTGTTTTAACTTGCTGTATTTCTCCAGGTGTGCCCCAGGATACTACGGCAATCCCTTGGTGATTGGCAGCTCGTGCCAGCCCTGCGACTGCAGCGGGAACACAGATCCCAACATGCTGTTCAGCAGCTGCGACTCCCTGACAGGCGCCTGCATGGGGTGCATGCATCACACAGCTGGCACACGGTGTGAGGTCTGCACCCCCGGCTACTACGGGGATGCGGTGACAGCCAAGAACTGCACACGTGAGTGGGGCAGGCAGCAAGCGCTGAAGGGGGGGAGATGGGCAGACTGACCATGGATGTGTTTAGCACCTTAGCCCAGGCTGTGTCTTGCCCTGATGAGTCACATGCTCGGTTGCACACGTTGCAGTCATCCTCCAAAGATGATAATAAGAAAAAGAAACAACTCCAAAAACCTGCCCTCCAGCATCACAACTCCATAACCTCCGATTCACTCCCAAATGCGAGCCACCAAACCACACCTGGGCTGAAACAGTCTTGCCCCAAGCAGCTATTGCAGCAGCAGTGCTGGCACTCCCTCAGGAGTGTGGGTTTGCACGGCCCACTCCCAGCACTGCTCATCTACCTCTGAGGAACAACGGCCAAACTGCAGCTCACAAAAGGAGGTCTGCCCTGGGCAGGTGTCATGGGAATAAGTTGTTGGCAGGAGCAAATCCAAGAGGAGAGAGGCTCTGTCTTTGCTCTGACTGTGGTAGATAAGGGAGAAATAGGGTTCCCTGTCAGGAATAAGGTTTGTGAGTGGCTGAGCAGTCTGCTTGGCATATAACTGGGTGTATGTTTCCTTGGCAGAGTGCAACTGTTCACCTTGTGGGACAGAGTCGTGCCATCCGCAAACCGGCCAGTGCTTCTGCAAGACTGGAGTGACAGGCCAGCACTGTGACCGCTGCGAGGTGAGGGCCGCCTGCATACTGGGATGGTGCCTGTCCTTGGCATGGGGATGAGGGGCAGCCCTGGTGTGTTGTCGCCAGGTGATGCAGAGTGGTGATGGCAGCTGCGCTGGCAGCCAGGTGGTTAAGACTGGATTTGCATCATCTGCCTATTAAAGACCTGGCAGCAAGTGATGGAGGCAGCGTTCAGCTGCAGCCTGGGCAGTAATGTGGTACCCTTTGGGAAACTGCAATTTCCCAATCCGTTTCCCTTTGTGCATCCAGTGTGGGCGTTGCAAGGCAAGGGCAGGTTTGCAGGGCGGTGCTGTGGTGCGTCTGGGCTCTTATTGCAGCTCCCCATCTTTGCCACGTTGATATGAGTTTTGTGGTGGTCGAAACATTCCTAGAAAGCAAGACTGGTGTCTCACATCACCACAGCCTGCCCCAGGAGGGGGGCACACATGCCTTCTTGCTGAACAGGGCACCCACTGTTCTGCGTTCTGCTTTTCCCTAGGAGGGGTACTACGGCTTCGAGGGATGCTCTGGCTGCCGGAGGTGTGATTGCGACATCGGCGCTGTGGGGAGCAGCTGCCACGCACAGACCGGCCAGTGCAGCTGCCTGCCTGGGGTCAGCGGCTTGCGCTGCCAGCAGTGCGCCCCGGGCTACTGGGGCTTCAGCGAGAGCGGCTGTACAAGTGAGTCCTGCTTCCCGGGTGTTGGGTCCCACACGTGGAGGCGTGGGACAAGGCATAGGTGGCACGTGTGCTAACTGAATTGTGAAAGGTGGAAAACAACTGACTACTCTCTGAGTACTGTGCATGTTGCTGGGTTGCATGGGGAAACCCCCAGCAGTGGCGTGTAGATAAGCAGGGATGCAACTGTACAGCTGGAATAAAACCACCCCTTCCTCTCCCTCCGGGGTGGCAACAGCACAAAATGATGCCGCGGGTGTTTTCCTGTTATTAAACCTGGCAGAGTGCGAGTGCAGAGGAGGCTCCTGCGACCCGCGCACCGGGGAGTGCACCTGCTCCAACGGGCTGACAGGGAAGCAGTGCGACGTCTGCACGCACGAGTACGAGATCCCCGTGGCAAACAGTCCAGACAGCATGAGGTGTGAAGGTCTGTGTCCTGCAGTCCTGGGGAAGGTGGTGTGAGAAGCGCCGGGAAAGGGCCCTGTGCTGACCGCTCTGTTCCCCTGGCAGTGTGCGACAGCTGTGTCCAGCTTCTGCTGGAGGATCTGCAGAGCATCGAGATGTCCTTCCCCTCCATTCGCAACCAGCTGGTCAACCTCAATGCCAGCTCCATCGCCTGGGCTCGCCTCCACGGTCTCAACAGCACTATGGCGACTGTCGCTGTACGTGGAAGGTTTAACATCACTTTTTGACCATGTTTCCTGGCCCGTTGGCCTGATTTCAGCTCTTTTTTTCCAGAACCAGCTGCGTGAGTACCACAGAGCCATGAACAAGGTCAGGCAAAGGGCTGACGAGCTGGAGGATGAGAATGTGGACCTCACACAGGACCTGAATGCGCTGCAGCACAAAGTAGGGTATTTCATCATCCTCCTTTGCCAGAGCATGAGTCCCTCCTTTCACCTAACATGAGGGCTTTGAAGGCTGTGAGGAGCCTAGTTCAGGCAGGGTGGATCTCCTGCTCAGCCAGCACTAGGCTTGGGGGTCAGGGTCTCTGACTTAGATGCCCAAACTAGATTACCTGCATTCCTCCCTTGGAGGGTTGTTAAACATCTTGTGACATTGATGATTGTTTCTTGATTTATTACTTGCTTTTGAGGCAGCTCCAACTTTAACCAGTAAAAATAAATTCAATAAAGTGTCATTTATAGAAGAAGCATATGAGGAAGGAACATAAACATCCAGGTCCATCCTGGATGTATCCATGCTGTGGCAGGGAGAGCCTGGGCCCTGTCAGCAAATGAGTTGGCCCTTTTTATTGTAATAGTCCTCGGAGGCTTCAGTACAGCAACACCTTTTGCAAGATGCAATCCATATACAGTCTAAAAAACACCATTTGTGTCTTCAGAGAACTTAAAAACTGTGCAAGATTTGATTTGATTTATAAACTGCCTGCTCCTAATCTAAGGGAGAGGGAAAAGTCTCTATTTGGTGATGTATGTCTCCAGGCAGCTGCATGGACAAACTGTCTCATGTGTAGACATGTGTATACACAGTCTGCGCTCTGAACGGCCAAACTGCAGCCCTCCATCTCTTCTTGTGTC
This sequence comes from Morus bassanus, assembly GCA_031468815.1. Classification (NCBI taxonomy): domain Eukaryota; kingdom Metazoa; phylum Chordata; class Aves; order Suliformes; family Sulidae; genus Morus; species Morus bassanus. The sequence continues at coordinate 36,335,727 of CM062575.1, forward strand.
CTGGTCAGGGCTTTTCCTGTGTTAAGAGCGCAGGACAGTGCTGTCCTCTGTGGTCTTAGGACTGTTTCAGGATCCAGAGCCTGTTGCAGTGGAGCTGCATTTATTGCTTGTGCTCCTCTGAAGGTGCTAAATAAGACCATCACTAAATGCATTGTCTGTGAGCAGCACGGGGCAGGCTGTTAGAGGAGACATGGTTCAGGGACCTCAAAAGCTGCACATTCCCAAGCCTTATGTGCCTTTTGGTAACATCTTTCCTGCTGACAGATCACATAAAACATAATTTCCTACTTCAGCTAAGCCGGTGTTTTTTGTTGTAGATGACGATGACTCACAGAGAAGCAAAACGGATTGAGCAGCACACAAGAGAGACTCACCAAAGAGGGAAGCAGCTCCTGCTAAATATCCAAAGCATTCAGAAAGGCATTGCAGGTGGGTAAAGAAGGGTCTCCGCTTTGTGGACTTTTCCTGCTGGGAATGTCACACTCTTGCTTTCAAACAGCACTGAGTACTGCATCACTTAGAAAGAGGAGAAAACAAGGGGAAATACAAATGAAGTGGAGATCCCTGCAGAATTCTGGCTGTTCAGGTAGACCAGGCTTATTGTGAGCCCCAGCTGTTTGGCTAAACACAATCTTTGGAAAAAAAACACATTAAACTTGCCCAAATGTATTTAGAATGCATAAAACCGGGGCAATCTGCACTACTGTTTCAGGAGAGACTTAGCAAAACAGGGAGTGACTGCATCTAGGAGAGGAGGTAAAGCCACAAAAAGATGCTTGGGATGTAGCACGCGTTACTATAATGGCCCAGGAGACAGAAACATGGAGCAATACCTGAGTGATCTCAAACAATTCGGGTACCTGAGTACTGCATGAAGGCTGGCTGCAGTTTGTTGAGAGTGATGTAAGAGAGGAAGGATCTCGGGGGATTGTGAAGGACCCGGGTTGGTCAATGCTAACGGGGGATCTGGATTTCTCTGCAGACTTGGTGCGGCAGATGGCCAGGTTTGGGGCAGCAAACACCAGCACCACCTCCACTGAGGAGTTTCGGCAGAAGATGGCCGAGGTGGAAAGAATGTTGAGGGAGATGAAGGAGCGGAGTCTGGGCAGCCAGAAGGAGCTTGCAAGGCGCGAACATGAGGAGGCTCAGAAGCGTGAGTCTGGCTCAGTGGCGTGGGACAGGGCTGCACAGATTCTGCTGGGTCTAGCCATGCTTCAAAGCCTGGTGTGGAGCCCATGTGAACACTACACATCGTCACATTTGGAGAGTGATCTTAATAAAGTGGGCACCCCCAACAAGTTTTACAGTAGTTTTAGGGTCCCCTGTGACACTCCATTTATAGCTCCTTTTCCATTAAGGTGAATTTTAGAGCAGGTTATGCTAGTTGGGTCGTTCAGTTTGATGGCTGAAAATAACCCTTAGAACCAGGAGTTACCATTATGATGTATGCATCACATGTGGATGTGAATAAGTCACCCCATGTTTCTTCATACTCGCTGTCCCAGGAAAGGGGTCCAGAGTAACAACCAGCAGCCCACCACCCTCAGCAGCTCTCCCATCCAGAGGGCATCCCTTGCAGGAGCAAGGGCTTGGATTGTGCTCCCACACAAATCCCCACTGCATAACCAGGCACACTGGCACTGCAGGGAGCAAGCGCTTCTGATTAACAGGCAGTGGCAAAACATAGTTCGGCAGCTGAAAGGTGGAATTATAAACTGGCTCATTGTAGAAATAAGTAATTTTTCACAGTGGGAGTAATCAAGCACTGGAACAGGCCTCAGGTGGGATTTCTCCATCATCTGGAGCCTTTCAGGCATGGCTGGGTACCTTTCTGAAAGAGATCCCATCCCTCTCACCAGCACTGGGGGTTTGGAGACCATTTTGGATGAGATCCTGTGCTTTCCAGGCTGAAAGAGGGAGAGAGGGAAGAAGGTCACTTCTGGCCTTGATACCTCCCAAGTGAGACCAGAACCAGGCTTTTCCACAGCCAAGCACAGAAGGAGCCCTTTAACACAGAAGGATGAAGTAGCAATAGTTCTCATCTCCTCCATCCTCAGTGCTGCATCAGGTGAAGAGCGAGCTGCATGCCCGCTGGGAGTCCAACCAGGACCTGGTGAGCAGCATCCAGGACCGGCTGGCGCAGCACAGCTCCCAGCTGATGGATCTCCGTGACGCCCTCAATGAGGCTGTGAACAAAACCAGGCAGACGGAGGACTTGAACAGCCTGAACCGCAACAACCTGGAGGAGAGTCAGGTAGACCTTCACCAGGTGGTCCCGTACCGCCATGCAGCGAGGGGGGGGCCTACCCCAGCCCTGCCAGTGCCTAACCCTACGTCTGTGTGTCTAGCAAAAGAGCCGTGAACTCCAAAAACAGCATGCGTTGGTACAGGAGACCCTGAGGATGGCCAAGGACTCTTTGGGCCAGGTCTCCGACTTCCTGCAGAAGATGGAGAGTGCAAAGGAGGTGAGTGGTGGAGGTACTTGGGCATGGGCAGAGTGCAAGGGGGTGGCAGCCCTCAGGATTGACGTGTGTCCTTGCAGGCGTACGAGAAGCTGGCAGCCCTGCTGGATGGGGCGAAGCTGCCCTTGACCGAGCGGGTCAAGAAGTTCTCCCCGGCCAGCAGCAAGATCCCCATCGTGGAGCAGGCGGAGGAGCATGCCCGGCTCCTGGATGAGCTCGCAAGGAACCTGTCCAGGTGAGGCACTGGTCCTGACACTCAGGACTAGTCAGGCCATCTCCTACCAGAGTTGGGGATGGGAAACTGCAGCCCCATGCCATGGCAGGGGAGCAGCAGGGTGCCATCTCCAAAGCTTTATCCTGGAGAACACGGTGTGATGAGGAACCCAAAGGGGTTTGTCTGTGGGGGCGCGGGCAAGAGCCTGGCCTGAGCAGTCTCCGTGGACTTGATGGCTTCATCTTCCAACGCAGCATTATCCAGGGCACAAACCAGGATGGCTTTATCCAGCGGGCGATTGATGCCTCTAATGCCTACGCCAGCATCATTGAAGCTGTGAAAAAAGCCGAGCGAGCAGCCCACGATGCTGATGAGGCAGCCAGCAAGGCTTTGATGGTATGTGCTGTGGGGAGCCTCGTGAAGATGAGCAAAAGCCAAACTCCCTCGACAGTCCTCCAGCTTTTCACACCCAGACGTAGGACTCTGCTGCCCCTTCCCTCTGAGACTTGAGCGCTTTGTTCTGTGCCAGAGAGCAGAGCCTCTGTCACGGCTGGGACCAGACTCTGGGGGTTTGGGTCTCCCCATCACACCCCAGCAGCACACCCCACTGCAGTTGTCTGAATGAGCATTTTTGTGTGCAGTCAGGGCCAGAGACTGGAATTCCTCTTCAGACTTCCAGGCAGTGCGTGTTTGTTTTACAGAATGTCATATCAGAAAATCTTGGGGCCATCTCTAAAGAGTTGAAGAGGAACAGCAGCCACCTGGAGGAGGCTGTGAGGAGAGAGCAGAGAAAACTCAACGGGGGTGAGAGAGGCTCCTTGCAGGTTGTGATGTCCTTCAGGCTGGACTGAGATCCAACACACAATGTATGCATTTCTTTAATTGCAGCTATTAAAGGCGCTCTGCAGACAGCAAAGGACAAGCTGGCTGACCTCCGTGTGAAGAAGGAGCAGCTCCTGAGCCAGCTCCAGTCTGTGCAGGACATGCTGGGCAGGGACCAAGGTTTGTCCTGGGGTAGCTAGACTGGTTCTCTCAGCTCCCTTCCTTGCGCCCAGGCTGTGACCCAAGGGTGCTTCCTCCCTGCTCCTGGCTATCTCGGAGATATTCCTCCTTTCTTTCCAGAGGACACAAAAGAGGCAATCCAGAATGCCAAGGTGGCAGCTGCTGAGGCCAATGAAACAGCTGCGAGAGTGGAAGATACCCTGAGCACCATGAAGAAGAATCTGGATGAGTGGAAAGACCAGTATGGAGACCTTCGAAATGAAGACCTGAATCAGGCAGTCCAGGATGCCAGGAAATCTGGTGAGTGCTGAGCCTGCTGGGCTGCCAGGGCTGAGTCTGGCATGAGCCAGTGCATGGACAGATGTCCCCAGAGAGCTCTGTGCTTTTGGAAGCTGTGCTTTGCAGCTCCAGGTCAAGAGCAGAGGGAGGTAGCGGCCAATACTGGGTTCTTTAAGCCCTGTCCCTCTATTTTTTCTCTCCCTGCAGTGTCTATATCATCTAACCTTTACTGCAGGAGATTGCATGCACTAGAGCATTTTCACAAGCCCCCATCAAGGCTGCTGGATTTAGGGGATCATTCTGTGACTCTGCCTCCAGCTGCCACTGCTTTGACTTGCATGTCTCAAAACTGCCTGAGCTTTACATCTCCCTTCCTCACTAACCTTCAAAACCCCTGGCTCCTCTCCAACCCCAGTGTCCAGCCTGGAAAGCACCATCCCACTGCTGCTGGGGAAGCTGAGCAGCCTGGAGAACAGGAGGAATAAGAATGCCACCGTGTCGGAGAACATTGTGCGGATCCGGCAGCTCATCACGCAGGCGAGGAACGCCGCCAGCAAGGTAGGCTCGTGGGAGGGTGAGGACTGTGCACAGGGTGCCAGGGGCTTGAGGTGAATAGGGGCTTACCTGATGGTGGTATGCAAATGGGAGGGGTATCTAGAAGAGCTCTGGGTTCCACCAGGCAGGGTCCCTTTCTCATGGGAAGACAACAAAGAATGCTTTGACTTGGTAGAGCTGGCAGTGACAAGAGAGGCAGCAGCAGCGGTTTCAGTGCTGTGGGTTTGGATTTCTCTCCCTGCAGGTGAAAGTCCCCATGAAGTTCAACGGCAGTTCAGGTGTGCAGGTCCGGATGCCAAGCAACCTGCAGGATTTGGCGGCCTATACATCCCTCAAATTCTACATCCAAAACCCTGAGCCCAGGAGCCGGCAGCAACGGCAGGATGGGACAGAGGAGGGGCGGTTCGTGTTGTACCTGGGCAGCCGGGAGGTGAGACGGGGCTGTGCGGGCAGAAGGGCAGCAGGAGCCCGTGTTGGTAGCATCAGTGGGGGATCATGCCTGGACGTCGACCCCTCTCGCTTCACCTGCTCCCTGAGTGTCTTTGTGGGGAACACGAACAGGCCCTGGGTGCAGCCATCAGCCTGGAGGGAGGTGGATGAGGAGAGCAGTGCGAATGGGGGGTGCCTGGGAGCATCATGGAGAGCATCACTGGGCGCCCCTGCCTCTCCCAAATGCCATCGTGTGGCCCTGTCTCTCCCTGCATTCAGGCTGCTGGAGACTACCTGGGCATCGTGCTCAAGGACCACAAAGTGCAGTGGGTCTACAGACTGGGCGATGAGGAGCCAGCCTCCCTAACTGTCGATGAGGATATTGGAGAGCAGTTTGCCACCATCAGCATCAACAGGTAGGAGACTGATGGGACACATCCTGAGGAAGTTCAGGGGGAGACTGTCCCTGCAGTGGATGTGGGTAGTGCTATGCCCAAGCCCAGACAGGCCCTGAGCTTGCAGAGGTGCTGTGGACTCCATCATCCAGTCATCCCTAGATGATCAACGCTGAGATACCTCAAAAAAACTAGCAGGGAGATGGTGTCTCACCAGATCATGAAGGGTCTGGAGGCTCCTGCAGGAGAGGAAAGATGAAGCTCATCATGGAGGGTCCATTCAGCCATGTGGCAGTGCTGATAACGAATGCTGACTCCTTTCAATGCACTGCTTCTGTGGGGCTCTCCAGTGGGAGATGCACCCCTTTTTGGTAGGGCTGTGTGGGGAGGCCCTTTGCTCAGGGAGGGCAGGGTTTGCTCCTCTTTGGGGGTCTCCCCTTGTCGTGACCATCCCTCTCTGCTGCAGGATCCTGCAGTATGGGCACATGTCAGTGATCGTGGAGAGGCAGACGGTGCACGAGACCAAAGGAGACAGTGTGGCCAAGGGGGAGCAGGGGCTGCTCAACCTCGACCCGCGCAACGTGGTCTTCTATGTGGGTGGCTACCCTTCCAGCTTCACGGTGAGACAGGCAGCAAGGAGGGAGGCTTGGTTTTCTAGGAGGTATCAGTGATACCTTTGGAGCTTCATGGGGTGGAAACCCCTTGATTTCATGGGAAAACCAGGATGAAACTTGCCCTAATTGTCTGGTTTCATTCCCAGCCTCCTCCCACTTTGCGCTATCCCAACTACCGTGGGTGCCTGGAGCTGGACACGCTGAACGAGGAGGTGGTGAGCCTGTACAACTTCCAACGCACCTTCCAGGTGGATACCACCGCGGAGAAGCCCTGTGCAAGGTAGGACACCATGCCCAGGCCGGGGGCAATTCTGGTCTGTGGTGCTTACCCTGACCCTTGGCTGCCCCAGGGCATGGCAGTTGGCTTTGGAGTGATGCCTTGGGCCTCTTCTTGTGTGGCTCAGGTCCAAGTCAACAGGAGACCCTTGGCTGACTGACGGCTCCTACTTTGATGGCACCGGTTACGCGGAGATCAAGTTTGAGAGCCAGTTTGGCACGACCAAGCGCTTCGAGCAGGAGATCCGGGTGGTCTCCTACAACGGCATCCTCTTCTTCCTGGAGAATCAGGCAGGTGCTTCCTCCCCTGGGGAGCCTTCATCCCTCAGCCGGTGGGCTAGGACAATCCCAGCCCCACTTGCAGGCATTCCCAGTTGAGGACCCTGGGGAGAAGAGGGATTTGGAGATGGCAGTGCTACTTGGAGCAGCATTTCTGCACTATTGTTAAAAGCCACAAGAGGGCTGGACCCAGACCTTGCAGCAGAGGCAATCACTTGTCTGGCACTGGAGGGACTCCCCTGAAGTCCAAGAGCAGCCACGCACAGACCCTCCCAAGCCGGGCCAGGGTTCACTGGGGCAAGCGGTGCTGCAAGGATCATTTCCAGCCTGTGGTGCCATCCCTGTGCCCCAGCACAGGGCTGCTGTTTGCAGATAAATCCCCGATAATTGTTGCAGTGATGCGTCGAGGCATCGGCAGCGGGACCTGCTCCCACCGGTGCTAAAGGGCAGGTCAGGCTCAGCGCCACGGCTGCACGCTGGACACCAGGACATGGGGCTGAGTGTCCGTCCTGTCTCCCCCAGGGTCAGTTCCTGTGTCTGGCTATCCGGGATGGGAAGCTGGTGCTTTACTATGACTTCAGCACTGGCCTGGAGATGGCAAAACCCAGCAGCAACTCCTCCTCCCTTACCATCAGCAGCACCACAAACAAAGCGGTAAGGGGGAACAGCCGCCTGCCCAGCTGTCTTGGAGGGCTCCTCATCCAGAGGGGGTACCTGGACCCTTGTTTTTGGCGGGGAAGAGCTGCAAGGAGTTCTTTGACTAGACCCATGAACCGGACACCTCGTGCTGCCCTCTGTGATGGACATAATCACCCCATGCTGACAGATCATTTTTCTCCTCTGTCTCCAGATCCAGATTTTCCTCCTCAAAATGAATAACAAGAAGCGCATCCTGGTGCGGCTGGAGCGCCTCACCATCTTCATGGTGGAGCAGGAGAACTCCCTGGAGAACGCTGTCTCTTACTACCTGGGTGGTGTGCCCCCAGCTGTGCTGCCCCCCAGGTGGGTCCAGCCCATGGTGGGGTGGGACAGTCCACATCTTCCCCTCCAGTGTCCCTGTGGTGGCTCTGGCCCTTTCTCAGCCACTTCCAGGGCTGTCGGGACCCTGCTGAAGCTCTGCAGGGAGATTTCCTCTTCCTGCCCATCACCATGGGCTTTTGAGGATGGGACATCTCCATCTCTGGTGAGGGATGAGGTGCGGCTGGGTGTCACCAAGTCCTCCTTTGCCATGCTGGGTGCTTTGGAGCAGCCTTGTGCCTGAGACACTGGAGATACCCATGGCCATCATAGGCCCTTGCCAGGCACTCTGTTTGAAGGGCTGCATGGCCAGATTCTGCCCAGGGCTGGATCCTGCATGGGGCTGTCCTTGTAATGCTGCTTGCTTCTCCTGCAGCTTGAAAGCGCTCTTCCCCACGGGTGGGCCCATCCGGGGCTGCATGAAGGGCTTGAAGGCTCTCGGCAAATACGTCGACCTGAAGCGTATGAGCACTGTCGGTGTGAGCTATGGGTGCACCTCGGACCTCCTGGTAAGCACAAAGCCCTAGCAGCCTGGCCAGCATGCCAGGGAAAGGGTCTGTTAGGGAAAGGGAGCGCAGAACCCCGAGGACAGGCCTGATCTCCCCTCGTTCACACAGAAACGAGCATAAAATCCCCAGGTCCTTGGTGCAGGGGGTTTTGGCAAGGTGCTCCACGTGGCTGGCCATAGCACCGGCCAGACCCAGTGAGGACCTGAGCTCCTCGGTCACCCTCCCAGCACCCTGCAACGCCACGGCTGGGCTCTCACCTCGCCTCCATGGTGTTCCTTGCAGGTGGCTCGCTCAGTCAGCGTCCACGGCCACGGCTACCTGACCCTGGCCCTGAAGGATGTGCCAGGGCTGCGAGACTTCTACAGCGGCTTCAGCTTCCGGACGAGCCAGCACGAGGGGCTGCTGTACAACCACGCCACCCAGGTGGGCACCATCTGCTCCTGCTCTGGGGATGGTGCTGCTCCCCCTTGGGAAAGGGGGGGATTTTGGTGGGGCCAGGGGATGAATCCACTGTAAAATTTGCACCATGAGCTCCTGGAGGGGAGGGAGGAAATGGGCCCTTCCTTGGGGTTCAGCTGCTGAGCAGAAATGGGGCAATGCTTTCTGCAGGAGGGGACGTGCCGGGTGTCCCTCCAGAGGGGCCAGCTGACCTTGAACTTGCTGGAAACCAAAGTCACCACTGAAAATGCCTATGCGGATGACAGGACCCACTACGTGGCTTTCTACAGCGATGCCCGTGGGTATGTGTCCTGGTGGTGCATGGGGGATGATGTGGTCATGGCCATGGGGACCCGCTCAGCCCATGCTGCTCATTCCCCACAGGGTCCGGCTGTACGTGGACGACGAGCTGCAAGACACTGCAATAGGCACTGGGTCCAGCTGGCGGCAGCGACGGCAGGATGGGTGGCCGCTCTTCCAGCTTGGGGGCTCACCGGAGCCGGGTGCCCTCAGCAATCTCACCGGCTGCATCGGGAATGTCTTCGTCAAGCGGTGAGCATTGCTGTGCCGCTTCCCAGAGAGCAGGGCTCAGCCCCTTCCTGCCTCCTGGCTGGCCCAGTGATGGGGACCCCTTCTCCTTGTGTGTAGGACGTCAGAGCCACAGATGGTGGTGGACCTGCAGCAGAACATGGAGAGCATCAACGTCACCATGAGCTGTCCTTGGGGTGAGCAGCTGCAGCAACTCAGAGTCACTCCGAAGAAGGACAGGCGGAAACCCAAGGTACCAGCTGCTGCCAAAACTCCCCACATTCTCCTCCCTATTCTCCTCAGATGCCACCGTTGCCCCCTCACTGAGCACCTGTGCCTTGTGGCACCTGCAGGGATGCTTCCCTCACTCCATTCCTTGGTGCCTCTTGCGTAGGTGCCGGGCAAGCCTGTCTCGAAGGACCGCCGCCACGATCGGGATGGGCTCTGCCAGCTGCACCCACAGCCCCATGCAGCCAGGGGCACCTTCCGCTTTGGGGGTGCCCCAAGCAGTCGCTGGGAGTTCGAGGTGATCCCAGACTCCTTTGGCTGGAGGTGAGGCTCACCCCATGCCCACCGCATACAAGCTCAGCACCAGGGACCATCGCTTGGAGAGCAGGTGTCCCTTGCAGTTGTGGGAGAGCAGGGTGCTTTCATCACCCCCCTGTCTCTGCAGGTCCCATTTCTCCCTGGAGGTGAAGCTGAACTCCTCCAGTGGGCTGCTTTTCTATGTGGAGGGCAAGCGAGGCACCTTCATGGCTCTCTTCGTCTCCAGCGGGCGCTTTGTCTTCCTCTTGAATGTCGGCGGGCGCCGGCTGCGCATCCGCAGCGAAGACAAGTATCATGACCGGCGGTGGCATACGGTGAGCGGTGGGCCGGGGCTCAGCAGGACCTCCTTGAGCCACGTTGCTCCCATGAGCCCCCCATGGCTGGGTGCCTGTGCAGGGGTTAGCTCGGTGCAGCCCTACTCTGGGCATTGCTTCCTAATTGCATGTGGGACACCCATGGTCCCATGGGAGCAAAGGGAACAGCAAAAACACATCCAGGGCTGGCTGAACCTCTGAGCTGAGGTCTCCCTTCCCTGGGTGCAGCCCTGGGGCTCCTCCCAACCCAGGAAGACCCCGGCCCTGGCACTGACCTTTGGTCCTTGCAGGTCTTCTTCGGCAGAGACCAGAGCCGAGCCCAGCTGGTCATTGACGGGCTGCGAGCCCAGGATGCTGCAGTGACCACTGCGGGGCTTTTTGTGGCCCAGACCCCCTTGTATGTGGGGGGGATTCCAGCTGGAAAAGCCAAGGCTCACATACCGGTAAGGGCTTGGTGGTCCTATGGCATCGCCCTATCTCGGCCAGTTCCCAGTCCCGTGGCATTGCCCCGTGCCTGCCCTTTTTTGGCCCCTCCACGCTCACTCTGGTGGCCGCTCTCCACAGGTTGCATCGGCCTCCAGCTTTGACGGCTGTCTGCGGAACCCACAGCTGGACAGGAGGCCCCTGGGTGCCCCCTCACGCACCTTCGGAGTGACACCGTGCTATGAGGGTGTACTGGAGAGCGGGGTCTTCTTCACTGCAGATGGCGGGTCCGTCGTCCTAGGTACCCCACAGCAGCCTGGGCTGGCTCCCATGGCCCTGGGACTGGGAGGGATGTGTCTCATGGGAGGTCCCTTGTCCCCCTCCTCACCAGTAGCATTTCTCTTCCAGCTGATGCAGTGGCAACTGAGCAGGACTTGGAGGTGACGCTGGAGGTCCGTCCCCGCAGTGCTTCTGGCCTCATCTTCCACATTGGCACGAGGAGAAGCCACCATCTCCTGCTGTACATGGAGGAGACGAAGGTAGTGGGAGGGTGGCTTCCCCATGGGTTTTCAGAGGCAGCAGCCATCTCCTGCCCACCCCACTCAGCTCACTGGGTTCTAACAGGTTTGTCTCTCACACATCAGGTCACTGTGAGAGCGAACGCTGGGACTGATGAGTTCTCTGCTTCGGTGATGTGCCCATCTCTCTGTGACGGGCAGTGGCACACCATCGCAGGTGAGGTGACAGCCAGCACTTGGCTCTGGGATGCTGCTCCACATCTCTTGGGGGGATTTAAACCCCAGCTCCCACCTGTATGCACTTAATTTGGGAGATTGTAGCTGCTCTTAAGTCATTTTCTAGTTAAGAGTCCTTGCCTGATCTTGTTAGTGCTGTCAGATCTGGTGGGCAGGAGAGACAGGGTGTTTCCCCAGGTCCTGGAGCAGCTGGTGAGGCCGGGGATGTCCCACGGTTCTGCTGGGCCAGTCCTGGCCTTGGCTCTATCCAGGGCTGTCCTGCTGAAAGCCCGACGTGCACAGATTGTGTCCTAAGTGCTCAAAGCCCACAGCTGGGACCAGGGATTTGCAGCGTTCACACTTGTATGGGTTTGCATAACTCTTGCTAAGGTTTTGCATCAAGCCCTTTCTGGGGTTGGGGGGTCACAGCTACAGCCCCCATCTTAGCACAGCTCTATTTTAAGCCCTCATCGTGCTTGACCCCGTGCTGGGTGAGGACCGTGATGTACTCCTGGCTCCTGGTGCATTTTCAGCTTCAGGACCTCCCTCAACCGTGGCTGGAGCCAGTCTGAGCTGATCCCCTTACGCCCAGCACATGCTGTCCCACCCTGCTAGGAGAGGGCAGCCCTCTTCACTAGATCAAGACACGGTGCTTCATGGGTGGCTGCTGTGGCCAAAGGACAGATTTTTGGGGAAGGCTCTCCAAACTCTGGGCGTTTCCCAAGAGCCAGGCCAGGTCCTCTGACCCTCCCAGTGGTTTTCGCTCTGCATCAGCACTGGTCTGTGCCAGAGGGCGGAGGTGGACTTTTGCTCTCTGGGTGAGGAAGCAGCACTGACTCTTTGTTTTCTTTCGAAGTTGCCAAATGGAAAAACAGAATCCAGGTGCATGTAGACACAGAAGGCAACTACACAGTGGGACCCAGCCAGCCTCCTGCACCCAGCGCAAGGGCGACCTTCTACGTGGGAGGGCTGCCAGGTGAGTCGGGAAAGACGCACTCCAGAACGAAATACCCCACAGCTAAGAGAGACACTATTGCAGGTGCAAGATAGCGATACTTAATCCCCTGCCCTCTTATTAGCCAGACTAATGCTTGCTTTTACTTGTTCCTTCTGCAGAGACCGACAAGGCCAGCACAGTGTCACCATTACCTCCCCTCCCTCATTACGTGGGCTGTATAAGGAACCTGATGATTAACTGGAGCCACGTGGACCTGCTGCGAGCTGGGACTGTCAGGGGCTCCGTTGGCCTTAAGGGTTGCCCTGTGCTGTAAGTAGGTGCACTGCCGTGTACAGCCTGACCGACGGAAAGCTGCCGTGCTCCCTGGGCCCCAGACGTCACCTTCTCGATACGTTAACCGTGGTCAGACATACTTGATCTCCAGTGACTGCAGGCACAAGTCTGGAGCCAAAACCAGAGAGGGGCATGAATCCATGGGGAAGGAGGGCAGGGGAGGATGGTGGGGTTAAGGAGGCACTTCGGGGACATCTTTCACAAATATAACCAAAAACTCGGAGCAGGATGTGGAGACAGGTCTGAGCCCTTCCCCGGTGGTCAAGCATCTGCAACAGGACTCCTGCTGCCACATGGCTCATGGTAAGAGCAGCTGTCCTCTTCAGAGCGTGAGCTGAAGCACACAGCAGCTGTACATCATGTCCTAAATCCTGTTCCCTTTACCCCACACTTACAACGCACGTAGATTTAGTTCACGGAACACTTGAGTCTATTAATAACAGTCACAGACTGTCTTCTGCTAAAGGCTGTAGGCAGTTTCTGTTTTATAATAAATGCAATTAGGACAAACTGGATTAATTCCGTCACTTTTGTGTTTTTATAAGCAAGGACGCATTTAACCTCCCCCCAAGTGCAGTCTCGGTTCACCTGCCACCACTACACAAAGAGCTCTGCAAGGGGGAACTTGGACAAAATTCTGTTCACAGAATTAGCATCTTCTTTAGCAGATTAATTTATAAGAATCAAAAACAAAGGAACAAAATAGGCTGGGAGAACTGCTGAGGAAAAGCAGAAAGACACAAATACCACCCTGACTCTCTGCAGTTGCATTCAGCGCTGGTAGATACACTGACAAAAGTCCTGTTGCATGAAGCAAGAAACAACTTGCTTGAAAGGGAATAAAGAAAGGTTACCTCCGACTGTGGCTGGGTGCGAGAGGTGGCACTTGGCCCCCACCTGCCCCGCCAGCAGTTAGTTGCCTTCTCCTGCTCAGCCTCACTCATGCCTGGTGTAGTGCAGTCTTCACTTGAAAAAAAACTTTCTCCCAAGACACCTAGTTCACTTGTGCACTTACACGTCATATATATATTTGTGTGTGTGTGTATATATATATATATCTAGCCACCTGGGGACAAAATCTTGCTTCTGAAATGGACTTATAACTTATATCATTATATTGTGGGGTTGTTTTTTTTTATGAGGGGTAAATATTGTAAAATGGGTTTTTAACATGTCCATCTTAAAGAAGTGTAATTATGATCTGTTTTTAAGTTGTAGTATTAAAGAATTAAAGATGGTCTTTGTAAATCACTGGTACATACTTCGGAGTCAAATACAGTTTTATGTTACTCTCTTCCACTTTACCGGTGAAGAGCAAGTACGACGCTGATGCGGAACTGGAAGAGGGATAATCACCACCCCAGGAAGCAGCATGATAGGGACGTTACAGGTGTACTTGCCATAAGGAGCTCCCTCCTAGTGTAGCAGCTGCAGGGGTAGTGCTCTGCTCTTCATGAAGGTGACCCTCCTCGTGTTCAAAGGTGAAGGAAGTCCTGCACCGAGGACAGGACAATCCTTGCACGTGGGATGACTGGCTGATCTGGCAGCCCTGCCGATCGCAACCTGGTGGGCCAAAAACTGGATGGCAGTCAGCAATGCGTCCTCACCTCATATAATCACAGGGCTCAACCCTTTTAGCATAAGGAAATCAGAGTAATTAGTCTAGCCTGATGTCAAAAGCATCGAAACTGAAGAGTAAGCAACGCCACTGAGAATAAAGGGCAAGTGCTGCTTTAAGCGTGCGTGTTCGACAGACTGAGGAAGAACAGTATGGCAGATAAAGAAAATTCCTTTATTTGTAGATTTATATAAGCATAATATGAAGTTAGTAATCCTACTGCAGTTGCTTAAGTTAGTATCTAGGAATATCTGTAAGGAAGAGCAAATAACTTAATCTAAACTCATATCTTCCTCTTCGTCTTTCTTGTCCTTAGAGTCTCCTTCCTTCTGGTCTGACTTGACGCTGTTCTGCATTGCTTTGGCAAACGCTTCTACATCTAGAAGTTAAACATATTAGTTATTTAACTCTGCATTTTCTGGGATGGAGTTCATTGTCCACATGAGGTTATGCTTCATTACTTGGAAAGTAAATGCTTGCTTTAATTAAAGAGCTATTAGCAGGGAAGAAAATTTTAACACTCATTCAGTATATAACAAGCCTTTGGATCTCTCTGACATTGCCAGCATTTTCTGCCCTTTACCTGTGCACAGGCAGTGTAAGACCAGAATTACTTCAGTCATGGAATGGATTCTAAAAGCTCATCAGGGAAAACTGATACCCCCCTCCCCTCAGTGCTACTTACTGGCCCTACTGTGTTCACTTATTTCAGATGAATTATTAAACTCCCACAAAAAAAGGCATTCCTGAACAAGGCGACTATGACGTCTCCAGAGTCTTTTGCATCTCTATCAAGAAAACAACACCAAGGCTGCTCAGCACATCTCTTTGCAGAACCCTGACTTCCCTAAACACGTGTCTGACATCATGCTGTGTCTGCTGGGGAACACCTGAGCCACTCACCTTTTCATTGTAAAAAGAACAGTGCAAGAGTCAGCTTCTGACAGTTACTCAGCAGCTAATCCCTACATTCCAACATTCAATGGCTGTGCACAGTGCAAAACAGAAACAAACCCCAACAAACCACGTCATTGTGTTCCCAACAGCACCAACACTTACCTCCTTTATTTGCTGCATCTACTGCCTCTGCGGGTAAGCCAAACTGACTCATTAGTGGGCCAAGCTGTCCGGAAGCTAAGGCAGCACTGAACATGCTCAATGCCTGTGAATTGGAGTCAACAGCATCAAAAAAAAAAAAAAAGTTTGCATCATGTTTCTCCAGCATCAGGTGGCTACTGTGCAATACCTGTGCGAGGAGAGCAGGCCTGTTACGGCACAGTGACCATACGGCCGGGCGGGGAGCAGCTGCTCTCCCTTATAAACTACTGCACTATGGGCCCGCTTCAAAATGCCGCTTACACCACAGCCCGGTGCGGAGTCTGCTAGATGCCAGTAAGCACAAACTGATAAGCCTTGCTAGACTGAGCAACACAACCTCCAGCTGGTTTAGTGCATGGACAGCTTAACTTGAACTTTTATCTAAATGCAGATGATCTATCAAATCACCAGTTAACATCCCTCGTTTCCGAGTCTTGTCTGCATAAGAGAGTTGCCATAGTTTAAGATAAAAACAGTCATCTTAGCCACGGAAATTTTGCAAATTGACAAATTTCAATCAGTGTCACTAGTTCAAATTGGCCTGCGATACACCAGTTTTAATCACATGCAGATAGTTCTGGAATTAAGTAATAGTGTTTCAGGAGGAACAAGGGATGTAGTGCTGTAAACATGAGCATCTCTTCCCTTCAGTCACTTGAAATGACCTTTAAGGAGACTGCTAACAAGCCACTCTTTGACAGGGAATAATGAATTTCCTACTACTACCATCGTTTGCCAGTGAGCATTTATCGTAAAGAGAAAGGTAAAGCTCCATTCCAAAAGAAAAAGTAAAAAACATTCTGATCTGCTCTTGAGTAACTGCAGGAAGGAAGAACTAGTGCTCCATTAAACCATGTTCCTCCTCCTTTCGACTTCTAGAGAGAACCTTCCTACTCTCAACAGTGTCAGGAACCTGAAAAAGCAGGGCAAGGCGAATCGTGATGCATGGGGGAGGAGGGGAGACCTGCACTTCCCATGACAGCTAGGCATCTACCTGCTGAAACTGAGGAGACGTCAGGGTATTCTGAATCTCTTCTGCGGTCTGCGGCAGAGATTCCCCTGAGGGAAGGTAAGGCATCAACCGTTCTTGAACTTCAGCGTTGGCCAGGATGGGAGCCATTATCTCGGGCGTCAGAACAGTTGCCAGGTCAACTAGGAAGAAAATAAGTGGTTGGCTGTTAGACTATGCACAAACCCCCACGTTTTTGTCACATAAACCAAATGATCTAGTCAGAGGAGTACTGAAACGTAGTTAGCACACTGCTAGCACCCTTTCTCCCCCTTTCAGTTTTGGAGTGAGAATAAGACTCTTGAAGCAGCTGAGAACAGCACTCAAATGAAAAAAAAAAAAAAAAAATTTAAGAGACCTTTCAAACCAATTTGGAACAGGATAGGACAGTAAAACAGCTCCAAAGGACTCCTGGATCCAACAGCTGTCTGGTCAGAACACTGTTACCTTGCTGTCCTCCTGCTCCAGATGGCACATTCATAGTAGCTAAAATGTTCTGAAGGTCACTCAATTGAATGGGCTGGGTTGGGCTTGTGGCTGAGCTGGTTCCATTACCCGAACTTGGTACGGGGCTCGGACTGGTCACAGATGCAGCCGCAGGAACGGACGGGGCAGGCGTTACACGTGTCGAAGAAGTAGTGGAAGATGGTGTCACAGCAGCTGATTGGCTGCGAGAGCTGAAGAAGATAATTACTATAATTAATTCCCTGCAAAAAAAAAACCAGCTTTGCCTCTTGTATTTGTATTTTGAAAAGCTTCTTGTCAAGCCCTTACAATATGAAGAGCTTCTACCCTCTTTTTAGAGAGGTAATAAGCAGTCTTAATTCCCATCATATTCCCTGTTCAGTAGGCCACGTTCCTCCCACAGAAGTGGCAACTTTACGTTACAAGAACACTACAAACCCAGCCCAGACAGGCATCCTACCTTGATGATGAACTGCTGGTCGGGGGTCCCCCACTTCCAAGCAGACTGGCCAGCCCAGGACCCGTCAGCGCACCCAGCCCACCTTCCGTAAACATAAAAGAAGAACAGGTTTAGAAAGTTGTTTCTTTGGGCTTTTTGCACCTCTCTGCTCTAGAGAGGTCAGTCTTGTACCTGAAAGGTTTTATTTGCTAAAATAAAGGAGGAGGGGGTGAAAGAGCCCAGACCAACCCCCCCCCTTCTTTTAATTAACAGCTCTCATTTTCCGATCTTGCATCCCTATTAGAAAACTGCCTTAGAGAGTTGCAATGTTTTAGAAATGACTCAATTTCTAGATGTACACACAGATAAAATTACTTCAGTTTGTGCCGTATATACACAATCATTGTAACACAGCCCTCTCATCTACTGATTCCCAAAAATCCAACTCTTCTCTAAACTTTAAAGCCAAGGCCCTCGGCAGAAGACTACAGAGGCAGCCTTTGAGTCACCACCACTCTCTCCCCATACACCTGCATTTTGCACCTTCAGACCTAACGCAGAGATGCAGCAGCAGAGTCAGCTCAGTCCTTAAACACTTCATAGGCAGAGGAAAGTAAGGAGAACCCCGCGCACAAAGTGCTCCCAGTAGAGCAGCGATCAGGAAACACAGCAGGAAACCAACACTCAGCCTTTGAGCCAACCACCCTACGCAAAAGAAATCAGAATCAGCCTCCCTCATCCACACATCCCAACTACCAAGGACTTATCGCAGCATCAAGAACATCAGCTAAAAAGAGCTGGGGAAAGGCCTGGCTTCCAGGTCCACTGGAGCTGACAGTGCCCAATTGTCCCCCTGTGGTTCCTTTGAGCCACATCAGCCAAATGCTCCGTTTACCACAGGCTTCCCATCCAGTGGTTTCTTGTACCACATCTAATTAGATACAGGTCCCTACACAAGCACCTGCATTCATCACCCACCTTTTGGGAACTATCTGCAAGCAGAGGACAGAGCGACAGCACTCCATTAGCAAATATGTGATTAAGTGAAGCTGCAGACCACTGGAGGTCAGAGCGAGCACCAGCCACCAGCTCCTCCTTTGTACAGGACCCACTCCTATGGAACCATGCCCCTAACACTTATGTTCACTAGTCACAGAGCTTCCACAGCAGCAGGAACGGCAGGGTGAAGCTAACAGGGCTGTACCGCGCGCTACTCTGCTCAGCTTGTCCTTGCTAGGGAAGTTTACCCAGGAGCAAGAAAGCTCCTTTGTTGCAGGAGCTCTGCAATAAAAGCAGACTCCTGAGAGAGATGCAAACCAGATGCAAGAGAACAGGACACTACTGGGGGAAGAGATCCACACAGATTCACCACAACCACTGTTTGCTGAAGCAAGCAGATGGTTTTCTTTGCGTTACTGTAGTGGGCTTCATGTCACGCTGTCTTATGGCTAAATGTAAAGGCAAGGAAAGAAGAGCTGCTGAGAAAAAGTGTTGAGACGAAGAGGAAGACAGTCTCAGGAGTCACGTGAAGCTTCAAGAAGGAAGAGCTTTTCCAAACATCCTAAAAAGCCAGAATCTTCCAACACTAACATTAGATTTGCATCTGAACATCCCACCAACACGAGATTTGCATCTGAAGCTAAGAAGACACAAGCTAGATCCACAAAAATGGACTTCGGAGCTTAAGCACAGAACCTGAGTCACTGCCACCTGCCAAGCATTACTTTGCCTGCTTCCATTCGAGGGTCTGACTGCTCAGGAAATGCTCGATTGGGCTTGGAGCATGGACAGTGTTAAGAACAGCCCACAGCAGGGACCCCAACGCACCTCTCATCCCCTTCAGAAAAACAGCGTGGTGATTCAAGCTCTCCCCAGTGCTGCCCAGGAGAGAAAGCCCTAACCTGAGCCTTACTCCTCTGACTAGAGAGTGCTGTAGGGTGGGTATGCTCCAGCCTTCCTCTTGAACTCTTTCTACTTTGCACGCAAATATTCACTGGATCAAAGACAACACGAGCAACGCCACAGCTTGGTAACTGAGACATTCACCTGGGATAAGTCCCTGGTTTTCAGTCCCTGCTCCAGTGAATATTTAGGAGGAAGAGGAGGGGTGGAAAAAAGGAGGAAAAAAAAAAAAAGCAGAAGATTCAGTGGAGCAAGGAGCAGAACCAACATTCCTTGCAGATCAAGCCCTAAGATGAGTGCTGTGTAGAATCTGGTACCCTCCGTTTCCTGCATCCTTTTTTGCCCCTTAGCTCATCTTTGAGGCAGGGCCTTGCTTTCTCACAGGAAAGCAGCGCTATTCAAATCAATAGCACTAATTGAAAATATTGTCAGGTAAGATTTAACCTGGCAGGAGAAAATACCATTTTGGCATAAAGATATTAAAGCATTTTACCAAGTCCTCCTAAGCCCGTTGGTCCGATCAGCTGCATGAGCTGGTTATGGCTCATGTTTCCAAGAAGGCTTTGCAAGCCACCCTCACCTAAAAACAAAAACATTCTGAAACACAACATATTCACATAGTTTTTTTCACAGCACTCCGGCTCAAACAGCAGGAGATTAATTGGCATCACATTCTGTATGGAAAAAAAAAACAGTTTCAAGTGTTTACTGATTCATGATGCTCATGAAAGATAAATGCAACTTGGATTCATAAAGCTGTAAGACCCCAGAGAATCTACTGGAGACAAAGAGAGGTTTCTTCTGGCAGTCTTAACTTTCAGCCTGCACCTATAATAACAGCACAGTTTATTTTGCTGAAAGCTCGTTTACACTTCTGGTATTAACATTGTCCCCAACTCACCCTCCACAGTCATCAGGAATTTCTTCCTAGGGAACTATAAGTGCTCGTTCTAAAAATAAATTTTAAAAAATCCTCTCACATGAAGGAGCAGAGAATGGACTGTACCTCCTAATGCCGAGAGCTCGTGGCCTCCACTTGCATTTCCACCCAAAGCACCGGGCATTGGTGGATTGTTGAGATACTCATTCACTTTACGGCAGTGTTCTTCATCCTTGTCCGTCTTCGGCTCCTGCAAGAAAGCTGCTCTTGGTACGAGGCAAACTGGAAGCATTTTGTTCCAAGACCTTTATTACTGGCTTCCCACAAACCTGCATCCAGAAGAAGAGTCGTTTTGATCCTGCCTTGAACTTCAATACATACACACGGCCAGTAGTGCACTGAGGTACCCTCTTGAATTCACAGTCATCAGGAAAAATAATCAAATCCTGGAAAATGTGGCAGTAGAAACAAACGTTTGAGGAAATACATGAATATTCCTTTTAGCCTCCCAAAGACCTCTGCCCTCCTCCCCAAACCTCCTTCTGTCTGCTCTGAGGGGCAGGGAAGATTTGGAAGTGCAGGTCTGTCAGGCCACAGTGGCACTCTCATCACCATTTGTCTTGGAGAAGCTTTTTCAGCAGTGCCAGCAGAACAAGACCGTGACTTAATGCCTCAGCACCAAAACACAAAACTATACTCACATCTTCGACATTGCCTGAAGTCCTGTCCTTCCAGCAGAAGTGAATGAGGGAGTCATCAGTTTGCTGGATGTACACAAGGCCTTTTCTCTTGTCTGGGGTCACAGTGCTGCCTTTCAGGGACATCTTCCCTGCCCGAAATTCCACCAGGTATTTGCTCGAAGAGCCACGGGAGCCTGGCACCAGGCTTGGAAATAAAGCACCCGAAGACATCCTGCAAAGACAGAAAGAGCAGCAGATGTGATGAGAAACCTTCCCATATTCTCTCTTCTCAGTATCAAATTTCAATCTCTATCAAGCGAGCTAAAAAAAAAAAAAAAAGAACCTGTCTCACTGCCTGCAGAATTTCAGGGCAACCCACAAGAGCTAGAGCGGAAGGCAGGATGAAGGCAGGACGCTCCACAGATCTCCACCGATAACGAGCAGCCTATCTGCTAAGGTACTTGAAGCCACCCTTCCCCTGACGCGTCCTTCTTCGGTTCACGCGGTCGGGGTCGTTTCAGTTGCCAGAAGCCCTGTCGTAACGCCCACCTTCGGGCTCCTGCTCCAGCCTCCCGGCGGGCAAGCGCGGGCTGCCCTGTGCCGGAGCAGCCCTGCACGGCTGGGCTGCCTGCCCCCGGCCCAGCGCCCCCGGCCCAGCGCCCCCGCGCCCGGCCTCACCCACGGCAGCTCCGTGCCTCCGGAGGGCGGCGCTTCCCGGCCCCGCCGGCCGCGCCGTTAAGGCCGGCGGACCGGCCTACATGACTCTGCACTTGGTTTTAAGCTCGCGGTAGCGCTTAACCCGCCCCGCGCCGGCCCACCCCGCTCCGCCCCGGCACCGCCGGCGGGGAGCCCGGCCCGAGCCCGTCACGCACGGCAGGAGCGGGGCCGTCGGGGCGGCCGGGAAGGCCGGTAGCACGGCACGGCCCGGCTCGGCCCCGCGCAGGCCGCCCGCCCGGCCCCGGCCGCAGCCGGCGCTCCCCGCCCGCCCGGAGGCCGCGATGGGCCGAGAGTCGCGCGGGGGCGCCCGGCCGGGCCGTGCCCGCCCCGCCGCGGTACCTGCCGCCGCCGCCGCCGCCGCCTGCAGGCCCTGCGCCGCGCCGCTCTTCCTGCCGCCCCCCACCTCCCGCGCCGGAACCCCGCCCGCCCAGGGGCGGGGCCGGCGGCCGGCACCCCCCGCCGCGGTTGGACGGCGCGGCTGTCAGTCAGCCCGTCAGTCCGGGCCCGAGGCGCCCTGCTGTGTCACGGCGGCGCAAGATGGCGGCGGCGCCCCCGCCCCGCCCGCCAAGCAGAGGCGGGAGCCCGGCTCTCCTCCAAAACCGCCTTTATTCCCGTTCACAGCGTTACAGTCGCGTCCGCAGGGCCGTACAGACCGGGGCTGTCAACAGAGACGGGCAGCGGCCGTTACCAAATATTACAAAAATAAACCCGTTTCACGGCAGCTTCTCTCGCGCGGGGCGCGACGGGGCCTCGCCGAGCGCGATGGGCGCTCGCAGCACACGCTCGCAGCACACGCTCGCAGCAGGCGTCGCCCGCCTTACCTTTACCGAATTTAGGTACCGTGTTACGGTGCCGTCGACCCCGGTGCCGGGTGCTCCCGAGGAGCCGGAGCTGCAGCGCGCCACCGGCTCCCGCCGTGCAAAGGGACGCGTTCCTTCCCCAGAGGAGCTGCTCCCACCTCCACCCTGCCGAGGAGGGTGCGGGAAGAGTCGGGATGGTGGTTTTTTAAAAACATTTTTCAACAACAAAAAAAAAATTACTGAGAAATTATTTTTCATTAGGAAACAGGAACAAAGACTGCTAATTAGTCCTGGTTTCTCTGGGTAATTTAGGGTACATGGTTCCTGTCCTCAGTAATCTGGCTACCAATAATCATATAAATGCCCAATGTCTGAAAAAGCTGCTCCCAATTTACAATATGACGTTGCCTCAAAGACACACAAGCAGACGCGACTATAAAGTTAATTTTTCACCTCCCCTGCATTTTCCTAGTCAAAGCCCACTTGCTCCCCCGCTCCAGCTAACGCTCGGCCTCGTCGCCCTCACGCTGGCGTGCGGCCACCGCAGCACCCACTGCCCTTTCCCTTCCCCGCCACCTCGCGGGTTCCCAACGCGACTTCCACGCCGCACATCCCTCGCCATCGCTGCTCGCCACACGCCGCCATCACCCCACGCTTCTCAGGCCCGACGTAGCACAGGGCAAGAGGCTGCAAAGGAACCGAGTCCACCCACGGCTGGGAAAAAGCCAGGGCGGGGGTGTTCAAAGCTCTGATTTAAATCATCATCTTCGTCTGACAAGCATCGTGGTGAAATCAAAAAGTATAGAGCCGGAGTTGGCTGAACAAAGCCAGAGTCGTCTTCAGCTGTCCTCTCGCCCTACCAGACAGCTGCCCTGGTATGAAAGTCTCACTTACAAAAATCTCTGTCACCATCTAGAGGCCCAGAGGGTATTAAGTATTTATTATAATTTCTTTCTGGATGGTTTCTCTACATAGCTGTATTAACATATACTAACACAGTTATCTTATATACAGTGTTTAATCAAGTTATAAAAGTGACATTCTTTCAAAAGGTGCAAAGTTATTAACGTTTTGACACGTAAACTACTGAGGCGAGATCTGCATCGAAAATAAAACTTTTTCACTTTCAGAGCAATCGAAATGCGGCGTTAGGAGTCCCATGGCTAGCCAAGCATAGACGTGTCGGCAGTGAGGGGAAAGTGTTTTGTAAATGTTGTCAATGAAAATAAATTAAAAAAAAATGGATTTGGAACCAAGATGAATTTTTACTAAAAACTTTACACTAAAGGAAGGGGAGAAGGGAGTAAAGACATAACCGATGAGGTGTTCTTACTTTAGAAATCTTCCCAGTTTCTTTTTAAATCCCATGAAGAGTCTATACTGAAGTTTGGATTAAGCACGTTGTTACAATTTTTTCATGCTTTCACATAATGAAAAGGGTTTAGGTCTTTCAATTTAAAGCATAACTTCGACAAGAGGGACGATAACCTGTACACTACTTCTTATAAGCAGAATATTTCTTTAGCAATTATTCTACAGTTGTTCCATTCAGGCAATTTCTATTTGTATGTATTGTTTTAAAAACACTACTCCAGCATTAAACGTATTACTTAGTTTAAGCAAGTTTTAAACTCCCATGAGATGTTAAACTGGCTTACTGTGTGAATCCTTTCAATCCTCACCTAAGAAAAGGTTCCCTATGCCGCTTGCCGCGAGTTTGGACAGGGGGTTACAGTGCCTGTCATGGTCATTAAAGTTCAATTTTTTTATAAAAAGTATTTTTATGCTGTCCCGAACGGATAAGCAATGTCTTTTAAAAAAGTCAAGTGACTATGCACTTACTCAGAACAAATACAACCCTCCTGTCTACACCGCATTACCAACTCTAGCTTGTGAGTCCTAAAGACTTGCAATCAGCACAAGTACAATTTCTGGCAACAGAATACAGTTGCCACGAGCACGTTTCAGACGAGGCCCTTATTTATTGCCTTGAAGTTTTACAGCTTCTCTTATTTTTCCAAATGAAGACAACAACTAAATCTCCCAAAAATTTAAAGTTAACCCAATCATTAGATGCATGATTTGATGGAAAAATGTTTCTCCATTAGTATGTCAATTTTCTTCTGCTTTTTAATCCTGTAGCTGGGAGAGAAGCACTTCAGAAATCTATTCTTTGGATGGAACCACAGATGCATTTGGACATCAGTCACAACAGCTCTTCCATGAATTCCTCAAGTTGCTGGCGCTTAACACCAGCAATTTCTGAACAACAGCAGTATAGCTGCTCTCCATTTTTGCTGGGTTACTCAATTAAAAACTTTCATAAAAGAAGCAGCAACATTAGGATTAGTTTTAATTACCAGACCTAACTTTTCAAGCCTCTCTCCCCCCTGCCCCCCAAAGTGTTCCACTTGAAAGAAAATGAATGTGTAAATTCAGTAATTGAATATTTCCAGTGTTATATGGCTTTGACGATTTGATATGGAACAAAAAAATCCCACTTTTGGACAGCACGTGCTCACAGAAAACTTGTAATAGGTATAACTCTGCCAAAGCTTTAAATTGATTCTTTTTCACAACATACAAAACAGACATAACCTAATAATGAAAAACATGCAAACCAAAACTTCCCCAAAATATGAACCTGTGTGGATATACAGACCAAAGTGCTTCCAAATAAAAGTTTAGTCTAGAAGCATACATAGTGCCAAAGCTGCCAAAGGTAGTGCAGAAGATTTAAGCCTCCAAGTGGTAGCAAGCAATATATTTTACATTGTAACGACCTCTACATTCCTACAATTGCTTCCAAAGCTTCTCGGATTTTAAGAACAGCATTTGACTTCAGAAAAGCACACTTTTAAATGCACCCTTCCCTTCTCCTAACGTATGCTTTATGTAACTTTATCACAGGTATACAGCTTAATGCTCACAGTGTCCAGAAGTTGTGAAGACTTTGTAACAGACAACTACAGTTTGAGAAGCTCAGGCTGGTTTTTTGTTTCCCCAAGTCTCTGAATTATTGAATCCTACTGAGAGAGGGGACAGGAGCTCCAGTCCCCACGTAGTGCTACATACCGTATGGAAGTTCACATGCATTTCTTCATGGGGAGTATCGACAGTACTAGATTTGATCCTGTTGGTACCGTATTAGCTTTTCATCCCTGCTGCGAGTTCCAAATACTTCAGATACTTCACTATTGTACTAAGTAACAAGGATATTATCTCTATTTTATTT
Source organism: Morus bassanus (assembly GCA_031468815.1). Lineage (NCBI taxonomy): Eukaryota > Metazoa > Chordata > Aves > Suliformes > Sulidae > Morus > Morus bassanus. Next base: position 36,360,875 of record CM062575.1, read on the forward strand.
AAGTTATGTAGTTTTCAAGGATGTTATGTGCTCTACCAGATACAGCGTATCTTCCTGACAAAGAAACTAGGGGAAAAAATGGAGAACCAAAAGGTCCCTTTGAAAATTAGTGAAAACATGATGATTCAGGTGCAGCTTTATGGAAAGAATGCAACAGTATTTAAATATTTGGCAATCCAACGTTAGTGATAATTAAATCCTTGATTGTTGACCGACAGAATTTTTGTTAAAATTTACTTAGAAAAGCTGGTTTTTGCTATCAACAAAACCAGAGTAACTGGCTTGGAATGAAACCTAGTAACTAGATGTCCAGATGAGATGAGCAACTGGCTCCGTAATTTCAGTATATGTCTGGACAGTCTGAGAAATTTCTATCAAAATAGCCACCTGAGTACAGCCAATCTGAAGTCCCAGTGTATGGGTTAGTGCCTTGATGAAACCATCTGTAAAAAATAAAAAGAGAAGGAAGAAAGGAAGAAAGGAAGAAAGGAAGAAAGGAAGAAAGGAAGAAAGGAAGAAAGGAAGAAAGGAAGAAAGGAAGAAAGGAAGAAAGGAAGAAAGGAAGAAAGGAAGAAAGGAAGAAAGGAAGAAAGGAAGAAAGGAAGAAAGGAAGAAAGGAAGAAAGGAAGAAAGGAAGAAAGGAAGAAAGGAAGAAAGGAGCAAACAGAGTGAACAGTTATTAATTAATAGTAATTAATGGGGAAAAGAACAACTTTGCTTCTTTCACAAAACATTGGAAAAAGACACTAGTAGTTCTTATCAGAAAAAAAAATTCTCAGGAAATATTCTGAACATGAAGAATAAGGCATTAAGCTTCATACACATTTATCACCACACCTTATAAAGCATCCTTTTTTTAAATTTTTTTTTTTTTTTAAATAAAGTCAAGGAAGAGTATGAAATAGATTTTAAAATTGCTGTCCCATTCCAAATAAAAATAACATTGATACTCTAGATTATATATTGATTATATATATTCACTTTTTCTTAAAAAAAATGCCAACTCAGTTACATCAACCCTTTTTGTAAACCTGCCCAAACAGGAAACGGTGTTCTTCTCCAGAGCCATACTTTGCACAGAACATTAACAGATGCTCACTTTTTAGCCATGTTGACTGAAAATAATTTTATGTTCTCTGGAAGAGATTGTCAAAGGCATTAACTGGAATTAGTCTGTAGCTGCTCCTCCAGGCTTTGGAATGCTTTCTCTCCTGAATTTCCTGAAATCATGGGAGCATCCCAAAGTTCTTGCCTTTGAAGGAAGCAGCTGCAGTAACTGGCCGTGAGCGTACACTTGAGGGCATAGCACTGGCATCTGTGAAAAACAACCAGCAGGAGCAGGAGCCAAATCACACATTACTCCGTGATGCATTCTACGACTGAGAAGTCACTTGAATATGCAATCAAAAAAGCAATTTCTGAAGTGTCCAAGCCAAGAAGTCCTAAGAGTGTAAAAATAAAAGGCCCTAGAAGGCCACAACATCTTAGTCAACTGCCAAAAGCTGGACAGCAATTCGTTAAAGGAGAGATGAGACTTAACATTTTATTCATTCTAACAAAAATATGACCTCTGTAGGTTTTAAAAAACAAAACCAAAAAAATCCAGCCTTACCACATTAGTTAATTATGACAGGTTTCAGCATTTATTATTAGATAATTCTCCCAGACAAAGTTATCAGCAATTTTGGCTTCCAGCTACATTATTTAATCGTTGACCCAGCAAATGCTTTAAGTGACACTACAAATTGTGCTGTCATGCAGGAAATCAAACACACACTGTCTTGAATAAAAACACTTCGAGCAGTATACCAAACCATCCCAAGCATTAAACAAATGCCCAATTTCCTTCCCCCTTACCGTGTGTGCCACTCCACTTCATCTTTTGCACGCTCCTTGCGAGCAGCTCTTTGTTTCTCTTCTAGTCTCTCTTTTTCTTTGCTAGCCACATCTAACAAAGATTTCAAGAGAAATTGGTTACTTAGCAAAATAGAAAGAAAAATGCACAAAACACAGAAAAGACTGCAGAGGAATGAAATATAGTTCATTTAAGCAAGAGAAAGCATTTGCTGTACACAATCTCACTGAGCAATGAAAATCTCAGGCAACAAAAAAACTACAACTGTCATTTTGGAAAACTTGCTACTACAAACAGAGTCAAAACTGAGATTCTGGTGTTTTATCTATCAGAAACACTGCACCGAGACAGCAGGAAAGAACTTAGATTAGGCATAATAGAGAGAGTGATTTTTTTTTCCACTATTTGGCCATGTGTTTTTTCTGACAAATGCCAGAGCAACAGAGCATGTCTGTTCACCAGATGTCTTTCCAGACAAACTCCAGAGCAAGAGAGCATGTCTGCCAGTTCCCCCCAAGTTAGCAAACATGCAAACACACCATTACATAGGATAGCAGTCTTGGGATCCACCTTGGATATATTTGCTCTCCCAGACTTCTCTGGGAGCAAACAGACTTCATACATTGTTCAGAAGCATGTTCATTAACACAGGATGAAAAAGAGTTAAGGCTGCTCTGGGAATGAGAAACTGAAGACACTGTTCCTGTAACAACCAACCTCCCTTCAGTCATCCCTCTCAAAACTTACTAATGTGAAAATACTTCCTCCAGCAAACACATACCCATGTTTCCGTTTTCCATATTTCTGATATCTGGACGTAGCCGACAGTCAGTGGGAGCTAATATTGCTTCCATGCCCTTTTCTAGCTCGTTGAGACTCACAGCAAAACTGGTGAAATTGTACATCTTAAAAGCAAATTAAAGGTAACATACAGGTTATTTTGGCAAAGTGGCACTGGGTTGCCTATACCAAATGGATACAACAGAACTTCCAAGAGGAATTACTGAGTCCAGCCTTCTCCCACTGGCAACCCTGAGAGCAAGCTTAGGTTCATACAAAACTAGGTTTTTTGTTGGAGGGGAGGAACAAGGAAGGGCAGAAGGGGGTGGAAATCACAGCTCTCATTTTTTAAGCAGTCTTTGCTTCAGGGGATCAAGACAGATTTTCCTCCACATCTGATATTTAACATCATGATTTTTATGAAAAAAACCACAACAACAACAAAAAACCAACAAAAAACAAATCCACAGCTAAAAGACCAAAAGGTCTTGTTGAAACTATTGAAGTTAATATCCAGCTGCCCAGTTACTGCATTTTTTGGAAGCCTGCCTTCTAACAGCGGGGTCAGCAGAAGGGAACGTGTATCCATATTTTAGCCACTCTAAGTGCAGAGATCTCACAGACAGGTTAACCTAAGACACCAGACTGACACTGAAGCAGCTGCAGTCACAGCATGCATTCTTTCTATCAACTTTGACACAGGAGCAATGGTTTCAGCACAGGAACGAAGCAGAGAGCTTGCTGTAGTATAATTTTACTGATGCAGCAAGAACTGCCAGAGCCTGTCAATATGCATGCTGAGGACAGACACTTCAACAAGGTTTCCCTTGAACATTACTCACATTCCCTTGGATAAGTCACTAGCAATAGCAATACACAGACTGATTGAAACAGTTACCTGTGATGAGTTTGGTGGCCTACAATTTATTCTCCAAAGCAATTTACTGCCTGGTATGAACTGCACTGTGTCTTGAACCTCTGGCATATCATCAGCCTCATCATTTTCGGATTTAATAACATCTTCACTCTGAAACAGAGATAACATTTGTCAGGGGAACAAAGGGAAATTGGACAGTTTCATCTAGAGTTCTACAGTGACTGTTGAAGAATCTGTTCAAATTTGAGATAGTAAAGAGTCTCCTGTACTTCTGCCTCACCCCTCGTGTTTGCTTTTCCTCACTCTGTATACTGTTCCTCTCATTTTTGTTGGAATGTCTTGCTCCTGATATCTCTGACTAGTCTCCCACCACCCATGTGCAACTTGAATGTCTGTTTAAAAAAAAAATTGTAATAGTAAATCAATTCTTTCAGAAGTCTTTTCTCTAGCTTCCCTTCTATCCCATGCCATAGCTGAACTTCACCTAACATGACTATTACTTCTTCATGTTGAAATGAGCCGAGACTGCAATTTAAACCAGTTCCTGCAACGGCCTAAGAGATATAAGTAGGGCATGCCTGCTTTTGGATATTGCTTCATCATTTGCAAAAGATTTGGATGTGCGACTGAAAAACAGATGCACTGCTATAAGGTGTACATAAAATCAAATGCAGTACTCCTCAAGAGGCTGCTCTCAGAATCTGAGAGACTCTGACTGTTGTAGGACACAGACAGCTACACTGTGGAATTTTGGAGGATTTCACCATGAGAAACCATTTAAAACCACAACAACCAGAAGGGAAGTTTGAGGCAATAACATCCCAGAGTGACAGTATCACAGTTTTCCTCTCTCCCCTCACTCCCACCCCCTTTCTATTTTCTTTCTGCCCCTCTGACATGGCTCATTTATTTTATTCAAAAATACTCTACTAAGTTAAACAGGGCCTGTTTTAAAACAGCTCCATATGGTTAAGAGTCTAATTTCAATCATTTGGTTTGAGTATTTATTATTTAAAAAGGCTCTTTTAGGCTACTTTCTATGTCAACATCTGGTTTACTGTTAGACAGTTCCCCATCTAAATATAGATTCACCAGGAAGGAAGGAAAGAAAGAGTTGATTCTTGTAAGATGAACAGAACATTTTTATTTTAAAAAAAGTCAAAAATATAAGCCTGTAACATGATGGAATCCAGAGCCAAAAGCAAGGCCTGTTGTTGCTCTAGATTATGCTGATGTGAATACTTTTTAATAAAAGTTTGAGCCTCTTACAAGTGATTAGCTCCTGTTCAACTTCCATTTTCATTTGCAATGAGCAACCAGGATCTGCAAGACCCTGTTGATATCAGGAAGCCCAACAGCCCTCTGCTGCACCATACAACATTTTGTGTTTTCCATATAACACTGAGGCTTTGGCAGTACCTTACCTGACACTGCTTACGTGTGATGAAAAAACTCTGCATGTTTCCAGACGCCTTTATTGTCAAGGTTGTCTACATCATAAATTCTGAAAGGCTGCATCACCAAAAAGCGTAACTGACTTAAAAAAATGTAATTTTTTTTTTTTAATGCCCAAATCCTAGTATTTCTATACCTGGAGTCAGCAGTAGAGCCACTTTCTCATTCAAGGACTGGACAACATCAGGTTGGGGGTTGATATTTGATGACTTCTTTGACAAATCCCTAGCAAACACTGTTCCTATGTGCTCTCTTCAATACCAGTAGCTCACACTAAAGTTCCAAGTGCAATGCCTTCTCAGAGGACTAACACTGCCCGCATCTGACCCCTACCCCTGTTTTAACCCTCCATTCACCACCACCTGACCATTTCCATAAAGAAGATGCTTTCCTTTAATTTCTCAGATTTCGGTATCTTTTCTCCCTGAAGAATCCTTAACCTTACCGGCTTCAATTTCTTCTGCTCACCACCTCTCTTTTCATTCTTTTTGTAAGTCTCATACGTAGTGGGATCAGTGCACCATAAGCATTCTGTCCACTTCCCATAGATGATGCACAGCTTCTTTCTGCTGCAGGGAAAGCAAAGGAGACTTAGCTTTTGCTTCTTATAAAGCCTTCTAAGCCAAGTCATGCACATTCTGATCTATATTAAATACCCAGCTTCCTACTTTGTCGTATTTTATGTTTCTTTGCAGATTTCTTAGAAGTCAGGTATTTGACAATGCAAAGAAAAGGTTTCAGCTTATACCAGTCTTTCTGGCATTCAGTCCTGCAGAACACAGCCTCAAGACTCAGTTGCATGCTTTTGCCCCTGTTAAAATGAGTGTGGGTGCAATAAAGCCAATTGTTTACAATACAGAGACTCAGAATCACGAAACAGGTTTGGGTTTGATTCAAAATCTCTAATAACCATATTTTCATTAATTTAAACTGAAGACTGGAATTGTGACTGTACAACAGTGAAACAGACTACCCTGCATTTTCCCTGGATACTTTTATTTCTAAAGACTGGACTGAAGAATCAAGGGTTTAAAATACTGACACGGAGAACAGAAATGGGTTACGAAATCTGCATTGCGAGCAACTCTGCAGTCACATCAGTTGTGATCGCTATGCCAGCACTAAAGAAATGCCACAGTGCTCAGAAATGGAGAGGCCAAGAGGCTTTTATCACTTACTTTTTATCCTGAATGTATCCCTCTACTCTGTGAAGCTCTTTCCCAAACAGTCCACATGGTTTAAAATTAAGGACACATTTATCTCCAGTACTGTAGAGGAAATAAGTACATGCTTAAAGAAGCAAGCCTCTAAATACATTAGTACATTTACTTCTTTACCTTATTTAACTTTTGCCATATAGTTACAGTTATAACTGGGGGGTAGTTATTTATACCATTATTTTTTTTTAACTACGGTTTATTATCTGACCAGGGCATTAAAAAAGGCATAAAAATTTCAAAACTCCACAAAAAGGACAAAAAAGAAATCAATGTGCACATGAAGACATCAGGCTGTGAAAGCCAACTGAAAACATGACCACACTTCTGAGTTTCGTGTATATCTAAAGTTTACCAAAAGTACTAGGAATAAAACAGAATGCAGTCTTGCATACTACTTAACTCACACTATTAACGCACCACATTTCAGATTAATATCTGTTTACAGCTAATTGTAATGAGAAATAACTTTTACAAATCACCTATGCAAGAAAATCTAAAGTGCATTCAAAAGTTACCTCTAAACTGAATATCAAAAATTCTGAACTAAACATTCTACAAACATAAACCAGCATTACATTTCAGCATCTTCCTTGCACTGAGATATACATATATTTAAATAATCTCTCCTGGTGAGGTACCAGGCCAAGTTTCTACATCAAGCACAATGCATACAGAGACCATCCTGGGTCTTTTGTGCCAATATAGGAGACAGGATTGTAGATTTGATGCTATGAGAAGTATCAAAACAGCAGCCCTGCTGGATTAAAGTTCCCATTTATTGATAGAAAAACATGTGCAGAAGTAATAGAGTTTTCACAAATTCTCTCCCTCATCATTACAGGAGGTAATTAATATTATATAAGGTAAAAAGCTTTTACATAGGCAGTTGGCAGAACAATTGACATGTTCCAAGTTCACATTATCCTACTCCGCAGTCATTTTTCTGTGCTGTACACTTAAATTTAAGACATTCTCTATTTTCAAAACTAAAAAGAGGACCAAATCACAATCAGCATGATGGAGGTCCACTGCAAGCCTCCAACAATTATTCCATTTAATGGTTCCGGAATTAAATTTAATCTCTGTTCTCTGTCAATAGGGCTGAATTTGAATGAGTAACTCACAACCGTAAAATCTTTGTATCCCATAAGCCATCTAGCCCTGTGCCTCTTCATTAATATCATTATGATACTAAACCCAGTCCAACAAATAGCTTCCATTTGTCAGAAGGAAAAAAAAAAACAAAAAAAAAGAAAAAAGCAACAAGACTTTGGACCTATGAAACAAAGCTTCCTGTGTAATCTGCCAAAAAATCAAAACTCTGCTTTGTTACAAAAGTGACCGTGCACCAGGCCCTATAAGCCAACCCTCAATTTCATAATTAGCATTACCTGTGATTTACAATTTCTACCATTCCATATTGTTCTAACCACAGTTTACCAATAATTACATTATGTACACAACAGGTTGGATTTGTCCATGTGTAAGCTTCATTATGTCTGTAAAGAAAATAGAGAAATAAATAATTTTCTTTAGCTTGAGGTGGAATGTAAATCTGTTTTCAATTCTGTTCATGGCAGGGCAAAATATTTAGTGCTCCTGTGAACAGCCAGCAGTTAACTTCAAAACAGAAAAGAAACAGACCTTTCTTCATGAGCCAACAGTGTGTTGTATCTAAACATTTGCGCAAGTTAATAAAGCGATATTCCCTTTATTTTTCTTCCTTCTCACAGAGTTGAAATGGTAAGTTTTACAGTTGCTGTGCTTTTGATTACAAATTCCAGCTCACCATAAACAGCAGTCCAGGAATTCATGTTTTTCATTTGCACTTTTAAAGTTGTACATGATAAAACATAATACTCACAGGAGAACCGGACAAACTAATGCCTAATAGCGTCTTCTATTCAACTACTGCAGCAGCACTGCACACTTCTTAAAGCTCTTTCTTGTAAACTTCTATCATAACCTAGAGAGTACCCTTTTGTGATAAAAAAGCACTGACCACAAATATTTGAGTCTTCTAGCAGAGATGTTAGTCACTACCAGTTATGACAAAGGTTTGACATGAAGACACCCCTCCTCAAGGGCTGGTCAGACTAACCCACTTACACAATTTTTCATTTTACAAACACTGAGTGGTAAAGGCTCTTGAACCTGAAGAGAGTGACACAAGTCAGCAAACTGCAGAAGTGGCTTCCACAAATATGCCGCAAGTTTCCACATCGCTGTATGAGGCCTGCTTCAGTGTGACTGAAGGCAACTTTGCGGGGTGTTTGTGGTTTTGGGGTTTTCTTGGTCAGTTATTTAACACCAGTGCGACACGATAGCACTACATGCAAGCTTCATAAATGTGATATTTAAAAATCCAATTTATTACTCAATTCCATTCTGTTCCCAGAGATTTACTGAGAAGAAGAAAAAGTCCTGGAATTGAAGAATTTTCCACTTAGTGTCATTTTGGTTTTAATGTTTTGGGAAAAGCTTTACAAAGATGAGTTAACAGATTCTATATCCTTAAAAGACATTATTCTAAAAGTGGTCAAAATGTTAAACAACAGGATTCCTATTACCCCTAGCTCAGCAGAGTCAAAGCCATCTATTCTCACTCATCTTTCCATGCTGGTAAAAGAAATGCTGAAGTTACCTGGTTGGCAATCAATCCATCTTAGGAAAGCTTGCAAACTCTATTTTAATATAAAAAATACAGAAACAAGCAGCGTCCTCTTTGTAACAAATGCTTTGTACTTCTAATTCCAGTAAGTATGGAGAGAACACGCCTATTTAATGTTTCCAACCAGTCTGTCATTTTCCAGTACAGAAAAAAACCAGATCATTGAAGTCTGACTATTTTCCACAGCAAATTGTCTTCAAGCATCCTTTAGAACAATGTCTACTCTTCAAGTGGGGAAAAAATACCAGAACCCCCTAAATTCATCCCACCATCCATAGCACACACTTTTATTCATGAACTACTTGACACCAAAGGCTGTATAGCATAAAAAAAACCCCACAAGACACTCATGGCCAGTGCTGATAAATTGAAACACTTATTTGTGCTGGAAAAGTGAGGAAGAAGTGTGTTTTCTAATGTATGTTTTGAAAACATAGTCATGGTTAACATAAATGCAGTACTTAACATTGACTTGCAATGTTGCTTCCTGAACAGTTACTTGTTCACTCAGGCCCTGAGCAGTTCTCAGACTACTCAAACCAACAGAATGGTATGAATCACAACACAGAGAGGCTCAGAATTTGATTTCAACTTCTGCTGCTAACTTGAAGCAATTATTTAAAATAAATGCTTTAATCGTTTACAGTCCAGTTTCAATCTGTGCCCTGTAATTTGATTAGGCAGAGCAAGAATGTTAATAGTCTTCTGAATAAAGGCTCTCTCTCAAGCAATGAATTTTATTTTTGGCACATCTGCATTCTACACTAACATTCATAGTTCCTTCTACATTCAGAAGAAATTCCTTCTATTTCCATCATCATTTATATCCAAGACCAGTTCATACTTTTATAAGCTTTGGAAGATCAGATGTCAGAAGCTCAAAAATTAAACTATACTTTCAAAAGAAACTACAGGAAAAGTCAATGCTTGATATGGCAGACAAGTTGACTCTTTATTGAAACCAAATGTCTAGAAATTTCATAAGACAACATTTCAAAACAACCTCAGAGTTAAGCCTGAGAAAAGCTTTTATAGAAGCACCTTTAAGTGTTCAATTGCAGAATACTTTTTCTGCAACTATTATCTAGTGCATCCTTGTGTCCTACTTGGGAAAGCTCAAGAGTCTTTGTGCCACCAGGGCACAAACGAACTTATGGGAAGTCATGTAATTTATGAGAGACAAGCGTGGGAGTAATCTGGAGAGGCATTCTTGATTTTAATAGGAAGGTGTTCATACACAGGAAGTGTTAAACAGGTGACGAGGCAATCCCGACAAGTGTCTCACATTCCCTTATCACACAGAACATCTATTCTGAAGATGTAGTTCTTTCCACACAAACATATGCACACAATCAAAACCAACAACAATATTTAAAATTGACATGAGCTTGAATAGCCTTGTAATAGAATTTTATCTCTCCATTTAAATTCTACGTGCCTTCACAGAACTAGCCTTCGGTAGCATTCAATTTTTAAGAAATGCTAATTTTCATAGTGGAAAACCTGGGTCAAATTGCTACAGTTATGCAAGCATGGCATAACTTAAAACAGGGCCCTGAAGTTAAGCAGTGAAAATTAACTTGTAAATAAACTCTTAAAAACTCTTCAGCAAGAGGTTTTTAGATAATCACCTACAAAGAGCCAATAGAATGATTATCACCTATCTTTTTATTCAAGTAAACGTTAAGGAGATCAACATGAAAAAGGTATTTACTTCTCATACTCACTTCAGAAGCTCCAAAGTAATTGTTCCCCGAGGCTCCGCTTCTATACTCTTTCCCCAGAATTTTAGTTTGGGATAGATTGATCCATGAAAAATAAAGTCCTTATTGAGGCCTTCAGAATAAAATGCACTAATAGGTGGGTGGTGGCTGACTTGCTCAGATATAAACCTAAATCCTAAATCCTCCCTAGCAATAACAAAAAAAGAGCATTAAACAGTAAACATTTTTCAATGTTACAAGAGAAAAGAGTTACTTGATACATTAAAAAATTTTGAAGGGTTTTTAGATTAAACTGAAAGTGAGACTTCTCCTTTTCTAGTCCCATGACACATTTACAATTAATGAAATGAAAGAATTTGTACTCTGAACACTTGCTCTTTATACCCAAAACCAACCCACATTCAAACACCTAAATGACCTTCTACCCAGAAAGGCATCTGAAGAAGTTTCACTGGAAGAACTCATGAAAATACTGAAACTCTTTGGGCAGCAGGAGGAGGTCTGACTGAAAATTCTGTTCTCCACTGCAGACATATCACCCCTTTATTTAAGCAAGCTGGGAGTCCTTCAGACTAACTCCTCTATCTGACATGATCAGCAAAACACTATTTTAATTAATAGTGTCTGGTCAGGAAATGTCTTTGGTGGAAGAACATGGACCGATTTTTTTCTGAATAATTCAAAGAATACTCTGTCTAAACCTAGAAATAAAATTATTAGCTTTATAACAGCTTCTCAAAGATTGAGATAGTTTGGGGCAAATAATTTTAGTTATACTCAGAAATATATTTTAGTAGATTTTTATTTATTTCACTGAATAAACAATCAAACTAGTATGAGAGCCTGCTAACTCAAGAACACAAATAGCCCCAGCTCCCAATTTAAAGTAATTATTACCTGGTTAATTCATAGGTTTCTCCTAACAGCGGGTTAAATGGTTTGCCAGTTCTCTCCCACTGAGAAGCTACAGCAGAAACTGCAAAAGCAGCTACAGCCTATAAGCAAATTAAGAACACGTGGTTATGAGAACAGTACATTAAAATTGTAAGTTTAATATAATGTATTTGTTGCCCATTACAGTATTTTGTTATTCTTCCAAAAAGAAAGCGCCATATATTGCTTAAGGCCAAAACATTTGTAAGCCATAGGATAAGTGATATAGAAGTGGGGAAATATAAGCATTAATAAGAATCTCATTTCCAAAAGGAATTATTTTCTATGTTAAATTTTGTCAGGCTACACTCTGCCCCATGCTTCTCCCCCTACCTCTAGGAGGCCTGTTTTTTTAAATCGACTTTCCCCCTATTTTGGCTGTCCCCCACACTCAGCTCATTGGGAACAGAGTCTTGCTTTTCCTGGTGTCAGGCAAGCATTATTTCTTAACACAGATGAGATTTCTTGAATCAAACCAGCAGGTACAAACGAGACTTAGAAGCTGCTGCAAGCTGATAAGTAGGGGTATGTACTACAGAAACACGGAATACACGATATACATTCCAGTTTCACTGAAGTAAAAACAGAGCTGTGAGCAATACCAGTATAACCAGTATAACCTAATGTACATAGGCCTGGTTTCACCATATTCAGTTCCTTGTTGTGAGACCAGCCAGGTACTATATTCTACTCCCAACAGCAACCAGTTTTGGAGAAGAGAAGAGGGGTAAAGCTTGTCTCTGTCACAATAATTTTTCATCTACTAACTTAAAAATCACGGAGCCACTCAACACATTAATTTAGGGCAACTTAAAGCCAAGATTTCATCTTCACAACACATAAAACCCTAAAAAGTCACAGTTAAAGCAGTCCTGAAAAGGGTGGAGGTCCTTGGGCATCATCAGTTGTGGCACTCTCCTGCACTAGACTTTTGGCTCAAACTCTGTGCACAGCATCAAGTGTCAAAGTGTCACAATATCTGATACAGCCACTATGAAACAAGAAACTTGGCTAGACAAATATGGGCATTCTTGTGATAGCCCCAGAGAAAGAAATACGCTCAAGTGAGAAATTGTCTTAAAATGAAAGATTTTGGGAGAGAAAAACTTCTGAGCTAACCAGAAGGTGGGAGCTGTTACTTACCTGCATTCTTTCCAGGGGGTCTGCATGACTACAAGCCTTATTAATGAGGTATATATGTTCCATATATTCTGTTATCCGTTGAAGGAAACTCAATGGCTCGTTGAAGACAATAGGCATCGTAATCTTGGACAGCTCCTAGGTAACAAAAGGATAAATTTATTTCTTAGACACAACACTAAGTTAACAACTGACAACAACAAGAATTTTGAAAGTAAGTTGTGGGTTAGTTTGTTGTGTAGCATTATCCAAAAATACATTTGGCAAGCCTATAGTAGACCTTTAAGTGTTACAGCTGAAAGGGGCTGGAAGTGCTGCAGAACCGTACTAGCAATCTGAAAGAATAAACAATTTCAAAAATCGATCCAGCTAACCCAGTAAATTCAAGAAAAATGTTGCCTTCTATTCTGTGGTCTACACAAAACCGAAGAGGTTAAAATTTCCATAGATAGCAGCAATAATGTGCCAGCCAGCTCATTACTGATATTTAAGTACCACGCATTCCTTTGAAATCCTCACATACCTATCTGCATAAAATCTAACTATTTTACTGAAGTAACCACAAATTATTTTTTAAAAGGAACAGTTACATAAAAAATAGGATTTGGATTGCTCTAACAAATTTTAGTGGCTTTATTTAAGCAACCTGTTATTTGCATCAGAATGTTTCTCATTTTGCATGTGGATACTAGACAGACATGAAGTTCACACAGAGATTTCCAATTCCCCAGGACTTTTACTATATCCAAGCAAATTTAGTTCTTTAATTAAGAAGTTGCACTCATGACTAAGCACTAAAGCATCATTTAAGTGCTTAAAACTTAGTGGAAAGGAGAAAGTCACCAGTTAAGTTAGTGCAGCATGTTCCTCAAATTGACACAGGCAGTAAGGAAAAAAAAACAAACCAAACGTTACCCCTAACTGATCCCTAACTTGACCAATTGATTTGGCCCCAGCAAAGCATTCTAGTAGGTAGGTCACTCATCCTAACAAAAGGAGTTTTGACAGTACAGCTGTATCTCTTAGATAACATAAATTAAGCTAGCAGAAGGGCTCACTGACTTGTCTGTTGCATTCACAAAGGACTGTACTGGCAGACCTAGACTAGATATGAATGTAATTGCTTAACACTTCTAAAAAGCAGCTACGGCAGCAATGCCCTCCAGCATAGAACATCATTTTCATTCCTAATAAGAATGAAGTAATCAAACAAGTAACTGAATTCTTGAAGGATTAAAAGAAAACAGCAGTGATGGCCAATACCAATGCAAGCATCAGGGTCCTTTAACACCACAGACCAACATAAAGGTCTGTGTTTGAGTCCAAGAACAAATCTTGTGATGCAATTGCATCACACCATTAATAACCCAAGCCTACAATGGGCTCTCTAAGAAACTCTAACAGATCCCAAAACTCTTCTATCCCTTCCGTCAGATGAAAGCAATTTTTTTTGACACAAACTGCTTAAATTATGAAGAGGAAAAAACCAACACAAACACATGAAAATAAAGCCCTAAATCACATTTTGCTAAGTAAAGAATAAAAAGAAGCAGAGAAGAGAGCATTGTGTTAATCAAACAATCTTTGACTGTAGTTTTAATGGCTTTAGTCTAGTTCTTATAGGACAGCATTAGAAATGCCAATCCACATGCTCCAACAGCTAAAGCAAGTAAGGAGATAGTACTGGTAGTAAATGGATGTTGAGATTTAGAGAGTTGCAGTTTAAGATGATGTCCCTACAGAAAAAAATGCAAAATGCACCAGGTATTATTCTATGTCTTAAGGTTTAAGCAATCAAATTAACCAGTTGAAGTCAGGAGACCTAACATCAGCATATTTCATCCAAGCTAACTTACCAGTCCAATGCATTTTTTTAATATGCTCCACACACTAAAATCACTTCTAGAAAACATTGGGGCAGGTAATGATGTCCTGTAGTTGGAAAAAAACAACTGTCATTATCAGCCCCTTAAATAACAAGACATTTTCATTTGTAGGTACTGAAGTAATTTATAAAGGAAGCAAAGCATTAACCTAGAGTTGACACAGGAAGCAGACAAGTGAAATGTCTTTTCAGGTTCCAGAGAATTAACCTCTTCCAATGAGAACAGTAATGCCCCAAAAGATAATGAGCCAGCACGTACTCACTTCTCATTTACCATGTAGTACTGTGTGTTTACCTGTGTCTCTTAATTCCATTTTCTTGAATCTCTGTCTCTCCGTTATGCTTTCCAGTCCTATTGCTTTGGTGCGGATCTAGATCAAGCATTTCTGCAACTTTATGATTTGCTTCTGAAAAATCTCCTGAAGAATTGTCAGAATCAAAGCCTGTATAAAAACCATAAGGCAACAGTTTTCTTAGGAACCTTATTATGCCATGGAGCGCCACTCACATTTTGTAACTCACAGCATAAGTACACTTATACCAGGTTATTTTATTTCAAAGAATATCAGAGTGAAAACCCCTTATTAAGTGACCTAATTTCCAAGTGTATTTAGAGCCAAGTATTGCATTAGAATCAAGCATTCTCAACTAATTTTTCACCCTGCTGAATATAAAACCAATTTAGAATCTTACAAGTTCTTCAGTAGCTCCTAATCAGATTAGTTATATTGTCTCTTCTTCAGAGCTGCAGTGTGATTACAGTGGTTTTGTTCAGTTATGTAGTTTTCCTCAAAGACCTTAAAAAATTTTAACTTGGCCTACTTATACCGCTAACAGGCAAAGAGGGAAAGAAAAAAAAAAAAGAGAGAGAGAAAATGGCCATTTCACAATTCAGCAGCAAACATCCAGAATACTAGAGCAACAGAAATGTAGGATACCTAACTTTTTTCCAGCCATGTGTGCAAACCATATAACACTTCCCTAATGGTTACTGCAAGAACCTGTGGACACCAAGATGAATCACTCCCTGAGCTCTCCAAGCGACCCAAAGCATGACCAACAGAGATGACTTCATTTCCTATGACCCAATTCCACCCATTTGGGTAGACAGCTACTGGAAACACCATTGTTAACTAAATGCCAGCACCCCCAACAATGCTTAGAACAGCTTTAACCATTAAAAAAAAGTTAACCCAACAGGAATCTACAGGAACACAAGCTTCTGTAATCAAGCAGCCCCAAGTACAAGTTGGACTAAACCAACAATCTAAGATTTTAGTCTAATGATTTTATTTAAGTGACACTACTGCCCCACGCACACTCAGAATAACAGCAATTTATTTTTGCATATGCCTTTAAGTAAGAAAATTGTAAAAAACATTTTATGCATATACACACACACACACACTTGGTCACTATCAACAGCAACGGGCCTCTTGCCAATGCTGCTACACAGACTGACTGCAGAAACAAAACAGCTGTTAACAACAAAAAAGGAGTAGTTGCAGCATCAATACAGAGCACCCTAAAACGATGCATTAATACAATCCCCCTTCACAACTGTCACAGTAATACAAGAGAAACCACTGCTGATCATTCAGTGTAATAAAGGAACATTTTTGCTGAAAATAATTCAAAGAGCATTAAGTCCTTTGAGTGCCACAAGGGTCAATTCTTCATCAAGAACCACAAGACTACTTTAGTTTTCAGCTTCCAATTTAAGAGTCAGAATCCAAAGCAACATGAAAACATGCGTATTTGCTGGCATACAATTCTTGCCACAGTTTTAAGGAATACACTAACATAATTTTTGTATTCCTTTCATTCCAGCTATCACAACCTGGGCAACGACATGTCTAATAACTGCTGACAGCTATCACCACACTCAGCTACAGCCTACCCCAAAGTCCACCTGTGAGTACAGAAAGATTCCAAAATATTACAGAGCATGTAAACACTCTAATGGAGTAAAGAAATCAGTTTTGACAAAGATTATTTCAATTTTCAATAGTAAAGTGTTGTGATCCTCTGTCACCAAACTTTTTAAAATAGAGAGTATCTATCATAAGCAGTACTTCGACTTTTCTTTTTGTTAACATCTCCAGTAGGGTGTTTTTATTGTATTTGAGCAATTCATGCAAGGCACACATTCAGAAACAAAAAGCTGCATTTTTTTCAGGGATCAAGACCATGACAATAACATTCAAAACTGCACAAGGAAGTACCACCGATATGATCTTACTTGGTAAACAGCAGGTGCAATGGGTGATGTCATGCATTAAACCGTCTCCTACATTTTGATGTCACAAGCATGTAATTATAGAGCAATAACCACACCTTCGCAGTCTTAGTACTTAATTGGAAAGTATGATAGTTATATATATATTCAGGTCATTAAAATGAAGACTACCCTGAAACACCTGTCTCATAAATATTTTGTTGCAGGTTGACTGAAGATAGGCATGTACTTTTTAATTTAAAAATGGCATTTCTAACCACAGATTAGCTTTTTTTGGAACCTGTTACAGAACAAGGAGATGGAAAAGGCAAGTACTGTAGGGCAATACGAAATAACTTTTATTCGTTTGACTGATGAAGTTGGAAAAAACAGACGAGCTTTCTGGTACACGTGCCCTCACCCAGAAAGCTGATCAAGCACACACAACATAAGGAACAGCATCACAGTTAATGGGCACTTCAGATGAGACAAACATACCTAAATGTAGAAGTAAAGCTTCATAACAGGAATAGTCAACTGGCTTATAGGGGAATGGTTATGAAAAATATTACTGGAATTACAGTCTTTACATTGCACCTGAAATCTTGCAAATCCTATCAAATGTTCATTGTTTTTATCCACACCAGTCTTTGTTTCTCCGTGACTCAGAATTGTTTTGCCCTGTTGCTGTACAGCACAACGGGAATTTAGATTCAGGTATATATATTATTTATGGGCAACAATGTCATTGGTAAGCAAATAAACGCCAATTCAAACAAGTGTCTTGCATACAAACAACAAAAATTAAATCCCTGCTCCAGAAAAATAAGATAGATCAGAAGTGTAAAGTCTGCTTTATTAGAGTGCATCTCCAGCTAATTACTTCAAAAAACCAAAACAAAACCCCCAAGAAAACCCCACTAGGATAACACAGCTAATCACCAGACTTTCAACTATACTTTCAACCTTAAGTATCAGCTGGCTTGTCTACCACAAGCCCATTGAGAAAGTCTTAAAAGCCGTTCCTCAATGAAGCCCTAAGTATTACAGTTCTGTGAAGAACTATCCAGAGAATGTTCTTCACAGAGGAAGTACTGATCTGGAATAAAAACAGCTTACTGAAATGATTTGTTGTAGTTTTTCTAAGTTACAAAAAGAGTCCTTCTCCAGCTACCATTAAAGCCTTGAACTTGCAAAACTGATTAGGTAAGTATTACTTACAGGACAGTTTTTATAGTGAAGAGCCACTGGGAGTGAGGATAAAAATGGGGATTTAAAAGGGGGATAGGGGACCACGCACAGAAATAAAATGTCAAAAATTAGCTTAATCGAAAGTCCCAACTTACGTGTGTTGAGGGTGAAACAAAAGCTTTTAAAAAGTCTTAAGTTTCCAAAGTCAAATACTTAACTTGGGTGCCAACATTAATCTATTTCAAGAGCTTAAAGAAAAGTGACTTGCCAGTAACTCTAGTTTTCTTAGCCTTCTTCTTCCACATCCTGCAAATGAAAAGAGTCCACTCAGACTATGCTATACATCCGCCTACGAGGGAGCAGAGAGGCACACTGTGCTATGAGTCATCTACGAACACAAGACCGCCCCTTTCATAGAGTCAGCAACTTCCTTAAATACTAATTAAACCTTGTCACTCAAGACAGAAAGGGAATCAAAATACCATTGTACTGTGAACCTTCAGACCTAAAAAGGGCATAAGGAATAGGGATAAATATGCTGGAAGCGTAGATAGCAAGTGAAGTGAGAGGTAATTTTTTCTCTCCCAGAAATTACCGTTCTCCACCTTTCAAAACAAGTCCATCTTCAAAACACGTAGCCATATCGCACTGCTCCGACAGGAGGCAGGCTGGCCTTTCACAAGATTTGCAGTACTTAAACATTATGGCAGAATTTGCTGCTTTAGTTCAATCCAGACATTATGAAAATACATAAATTTGGCAGCAGATACCTCACATCCTCCTCCCCAAGTGAAAGCAATAGTTTACAGTGAACAACAGCCAAGCAACAGGAAACAGAAGGGCAATA
This sequence comes from Morus bassanus, assembly GCA_031468815.1. NCBI lineage: Eukaryota > Metazoa > Chordata > Aves > Suliformes > Sulidae > Morus > Morus bassanus. The sequence goes on from CM062575.1 coordinate 36,379,671, forward strand.
TCCTTACAAATACACCAGGCCAGATAACCTCACGGGCACAGAACAGATTTCCATGGAACTACAGGTTAATATTTAAAAAAGCAAAAGTAAACTATTTATGTTTGTCACAAATAAATAACCCTGTAACTAGCCAAGCATTTTCCTGTTCTGGGACAATCCTCTCACAAAACACTTTGGCAAATAGGTATCTGACAGAATTAATGAAGGATACAGTTCTGACACAGCAGAACCTGATGGCATACAGTCTTTTAACAAGTCTGCGATGAGATTAATAAACCCAAGGTGACATAGGCTAAAGGCAAGTGAACAAGGCTACATGCTGCCTGTTTCACATAACATTTCAAAGAATCTGAAATTCTTCAAAGGATTGACCACTTTACCTCATCCAGTCTCCGAGAAGACTACCTCCTGTATTTGAGAAAAATCAGATGCTGCGCTGTCAGGAATTAACTGAGACCACAGGTAGTATTTCCAAGACATTCCCAAGCAGAGTACCCATCTACCCATCCATAAAGTAAGGATGTCAAGTGTCCAAATAATCAGCAATGCTAAGAACCTCTCAATGCAAAAGAAACTTTTCTCCATTGAAACTCTTTACCAGTCACTAGCTCATCACCTATATAACGCAGTCCATCCTGCACGTTTATGAGTGTAATCATCATCCAGTCGGGGTCAAACCATCTGCCAGGAGGATGATTCCCAACCACACAGCATGCACTTCCATCCCATGAGTATGTCTTCTGGATGTGATGGGGACAGTGTCAGAAGCAGGAAACTTCTCAACCAGAGAGATTAAATCCACCACAACAAAAACCAGGGGTCTCCTTAGGATAGATTCCCATTCTAGAAATGGATGTCATCAATTAATAACTACAGAAAAGTTGTGGCTTCCTCAAAGAGTGAACTCATAGTATCTTAAAGGAGGCAGCATACTACCTAGGCTGCTGCTGAGACTGCTGCAGAATTCTAAAGCGTAACTTCCCACGGAGTTCAAGTGCTCTGCTAAGCCTGGTTTGCAACTTATAGGACACAAACCACAACTACTAAGATTGCTGAACTTGTGGGAACACATTGCAGCTCTCTCTGGGGAAACCGGGGCCCAGGACTCTGGGGGAGCACGAGAAGAGTATGCTGTGCATGCTGTTTTCATCTCAACATGGAGCTAAGACACAGCTGGAGAACGTGCTTGTTCCTGGTAGTCATGTCCCAATCCTAGACTTAGAGCAGAACAAGTACATGCTTACAGGTGGCTTCTGCCCATCTACTGATCTGACCTAAAGCAAGGAGAGTATCCTTGGAAAGAACAGAATGAGGAGCCTGCCAAGGGCATTTCATTTTTTTATTAAAATTTGGAACCCCAAATCCTGAGGTTTTCACTGTGGAGCCTGAAAGCTCACCTTGGCTCAGAAAGGACCTTGATTCTGAACTTGATCTACTGGGTCTACACCTATCATGTCCAGACCATCCGAAAACTGAAAGATAGGCAGGCACGATCAGGACCCATGAGAACCTAAAAAATTCAGCAAAGCACCATCTGAAAGATACACAGTCCATGGTGCTAACAGGAGCAAAGATTTGCTACAGGCATCGGCAGTTGGGGAAGACAATGCAGAAAGACCTATTTACAGTTGTTCTTAGCATCACGTTTATGTATGACTTGGACAAGACACAGCCACAAAGAACTAGGTCTAGATTTCACTAGGTTTGTGCAAGCAATGCGTCAAACTGTCAGCATCTTCTGAAGCATCTAGATGGAGAAAGAGATTGAGCACCTGTCTTTAAAGACAGTCCCAAGGGAGAAAGAATCTGAAACAAACTGTTCCAAACTCAGTACTCCGCTTAAACCAAGTATCTGTGGGGCATGCTCCAGGGCAATAAGGGAAAAAAGTTCAACCTCATTTAGTTCCTGGAGTGGCTGCTGCAGACCTCCATCAGAAGAGGGCTGTGCTAAGAGCCTATAAAGACATCAGGTCTTCTTTTGCTTAGAAACTTCTCTCCTGACATCACATTCCTCCCTATGGAAGAATAAGATTAGAACAGGACAAGGAGTGCTCACAGAAGTGATGCACAACATCCCACTTCTGAGCAGAGTCAGCCAAGACTGCAAGGTACAAAGACATCTCATGCGGAGTAGTTCAGAAGCCATCACCACCTTGAGTGCTTGCAGGGAAAAATCAACCTTTTGAGGTTGAGGAAAGGGGAAAAAGAAGAGGAAAGAGGACAAAACCAGAGTGTTCAAATGCAGATGACTCAAACACTGGGGGCTGTGTATTTCTGCAGCAAGAAACAAAGGAATGCATCAACATCAAAGCTGTATGACACAGACCTCATGCTTAGAGGCACATTTCTGTTCATCTCTTTCAGTGGGAAAAAAAAATCTAGTTCATTTATGGCCGTGGTCCTGAGCTCTTGGAATTGAAAGATTACTGAAGACATACAGAAACAATCCATTGCATTTTCAAGGTTTTTATGGCACAACGATTTGATTTTACAGATTAATTTGGAGTGCTAGCCCCTATCACTCCTAGCTAGCATGAATACAATCCAAATCTCCTTCTCTCTTCCATGACATAATTGTGACAAGTCCTGTACAGCCTGCTGTTAGTCACGTTGCTTCACCCAGCCCCCTCTGTTTACTCCTCATATGAATTCCCAACCAACCATTTCTAAGTCCACCATACCCACTTGTATCTACCATGCTACTTCCATTCCTTCAGCTTTCATGCTTCCCATTATTCTCTTTTCATTCCCGTGATTCTAGATTAAGCACTCTACGCTCCCTACTGCCAGCATTTCTCATTTCACCTCTATTACAGGATTTCTGAGGAAACATTTAACTGGAAGACTTCAAAATTGTTTGAGATCTTTGAAAGGATTTCTTAGGCATTTTATTTCACCACTAAAACCATGTAAGGCTCTTATAAATAACCATTCATCCTTATCAGTTCCAAGAAAAGTACTATTTGATACACTGCTCAAGTGTGAAGTGATTCATGTTTGCTTTTCTAGAAACAACACTGGATTGTAGAGACTTTTGGCTCCCTATCTTGAAAACATACTTCTACAGTAATTTGTTTCTGACTACAAAAACATTTTCTACTTCAATTCTTCAGGGTAAGTTTTCCATTAAAATAAATAAAAATAAAAATAATCCACGGACGATATTTCACCTTTCAAAGGGTGTTAAAAGCATTACTTCTCAAGCTGTTATTACATTACCTGCATTTTACAGAAAATTAAAGCAAGACTTTGCCACTAAAGGACTGTTACAGTGACAAAACTGTAGTCAGCATTAAGCTTTAATAAAAAACCCCCTCATTTCCAAGTCTGAACCTGAATTATAATTCTTCCTTTCATCTTTTCAGAAGACAACACTACAAGTTTTACCAACAGCACTTTACTTTTTATTTGTTTCTTAACAGCATTATGTATTACTAGCCCCTCACCACACACACAATGCAGCTTATAGCATTTTTTTGTGTTTGGGGTGGGGGATTTTTTGGCATTGTGCCCATCACTCACCCGTAACGGCATCATAAAACTCTTCTTCACTATTCATCCTTCAGTGTGAAATCTCTGTACAGCCAATCCAGCTTCCTCTAATGCATCGTTGAACTTGATTTAGAGATTAAATATCTGTGTGCTGTTGAAGTCTTCTTTTGCAAATACCCAGCTGTTTTAGATGACCTATTTGACAAGACAGGGAAACAGAATTAGCAACTTCCATATTACTTATGTGTACAAACATGCACACCTGACAAATACTAATTTTCCTACTTCTTCCCATGGCAAAATATGGATTCTTGCATTCATAAGTAAACAGCCTGCTTTGATACCAAAGTAATTCTAAAGGTGAATACTACCTACCACAAGGACAGCTGATGTACTATGCCACAGTTCTCTCTATATAAACATATCATAAACATTACCATAAAATATACCTTATTTACTGCAAGTTAAATTTCAGGCAAGTACAGCTAGAAGGAGCAGAGAACTGAAGGAAGAAAAACAGACAGCTGGCAAAACAAAAATCCTCCTCTTCAGCAAGAGGATAAGCCTTACCACATCCTTAACCAAGAAAGCTGGGAACAAGAGAGAGAACCTTACATCTCAAAATCTTGCTGTTGCATAAAAACGTTGGGCCTCAGTGTACATTATGCAATCAGCACCTAGTGACCATTAGAGAAGTTTTGTCAGGCTACTGCTATGAACTCTTGAAGAGACAACTGGAGATTTTTCCCTCTAGAGGGTGAGTGTAAAGAAACAACAAACTTTTTCTTAGTAAAGCCAAGCACACTGCAGATAACTTACAGATTTATGAAGCATTCCAGCTCTACTTTATGGATAGACTAAATTAGATTTTTTTCCAGATGGTTGGCAATGCTGTAACATAAACATTTTTACTTCACCCAATTTTAGTCAAAGAAGAATAATGAGAAAATTTAGTTTACACTCTTAAAAATGTTCATCAGGTACCAATGACGAGCCAAGTACACAATGATAAACGACAGCACAGCAATGCTATCGATATCTCCTCCAAAACAACCTCAATCTGTCAGTCTCAATTTTTTATGATCCTTGCTTTTGTGACAGTAGTTTTTCCAGAGTAATTATAACTTGCACAATTCCATTCCAATTAAGAGAAACAAAGCCAGAAATGCACTCTAATCCTAGTAGAAGACCTTGCCATGTTTGAAGCCAATTCCTTCTCTCTTCCTCTCTGCAAGAAATCAAACTGCACGATTCCTCCTGTACTTCAAGTTTTTTTACCTCACTGACCAGGACAAAAGGTATTTGAATGTCTCACACATATACAGTCCTCCCAATTCACCATTCAGGAGGAGGAGCTAAAATAGCCTATTTTGGAACTCATCTAAGTTAATTAAGGTAGCATTTGCATTGAAGTGTAACATCTGTCAAGGCCAGGTATCTCAGTTTGTCACTTCTCACTTAGGAACTCCCTATTTTGCTTACCACTATGGGATTTTACATCAGTCCCTGCATCATGGCGAGTATCTGAGCTTCCACATAATCTTTAGCAATTTCTTATTTACAAGTCCTCACCTCCACAAGGACAAAAGTTTATGTGGCTGCTTCTCTTGACTATTGCTACAGTGCTGTTGCAATTGCTCTCAGATGGATGAGAGTTTCCTTCCCTTCTTCCCATGCTGTTCTCCAGTCACAGACCTTTAAACTTGTCTTCAACTTTCTTGCTCATCAGCAACAAGTGTCTGACTCACTTTTGTCAAAGTGCTGCATTCTCCTAGACAAGGATGCTCAAAACATTAAGATACACGTATGTCTGAAGATTTCCAGTGCAAGGCTATCAGCAAGCACTCTGCTTGCATAAGGCAAAGGAGCAGCAGCTTCACTTCAAAAAGATACAGGCAGTTCAGGCCACTAGCAACCATGGTGCCACAGAATCAAAGAAAGGAAGAAACCCTCTTAACTATCCATTGGTTCAAGAGTAGCAGCTAGCTCAGATTTCTGGGTTAACTGAACAGCAGAATTGATTACATTCTCCTAAACCTGTACTGAAAGTACAGGTCAGTGTACCTATCCCTGTGTTATCTTGCCTAGTGGAAGCCAGTCTTTGACTCTGTAATTAAAAAAAAAAAAAAAATTAAAAAAAAGCTTGTTCATACCACAACTGCTGTCAGTCTCACAGTTTCTCCAAACTTTCCAGCCCTACCAGCAATATATCCAGACATACCTCTTCCGAGATCTCGAAATATGTCATATCTTTGCGGAAGATGTGTCCTTGAGGATGCAACTATGTAATCCTTTCAATGGAGGCGGAAAGAGGGAAGCCAAAGAAAACTATTGCTAGAGAAAACAGGAACTCAACATCTCGGGACAACTGCTCACCCCAAAAGCCATTATTACCATGCTGGAATGACTCCACTAGTTTGCCAAAAAAGAAGTTACATTAGAGGGCATCTTTAACCCGCCAAGGTATCGTATCCTTGAAGATGCAAGACATTTATGGTTTCAATTGTCTGCAAATATTGCATCCTTCGAGCAAAACAGCAGCCAGTATTTCCAGAAGGAAACTGGTATATGCACAAGATACAGCCCTGTCATGATCAGCGCTACAATTCCCTCATTTTCTCCATGTTTTCTTACATCTTCCCTTTTTATGTTTAGTGTCTATTTTTTATTTAAGCTCTTGCAGCAGGACTATCCTGTTGTTGCATACAGCTCATGTGGTGGGACTGTGCTCTGAAACAGCCTTACATCTATCTGCAACACACAAAAAGCAAAGAAAAAAAGAAAAAGAGCTAGTTCAAAACCCACCCCCATGCAGTTCAAATGCAAAGAGCACACTTCCTCAGGGTCCCTATCCAAACACAGCCACATTACATATCAGCTTGCAAGCTCCAGAGATGCTTCATTACATATCAGCTTGCAAGCTCCCAAGATGTTTTGTAACAGCAACTCCAGTATGCTATAGTCTTTGAGAGAAGGCACTAAGAAATAAAAATTATGACTTAAAAAATTATCAGTTTTCTTATCATTAAGAGCCTTAGAGTAAACAAGGTCATACAGATGAATGCCAGTTTCTCCTCTCCCCCCTCCTGCACAATAATACTTGCATTACAAAATGACTTGTGAAGTGGAACTGTATCACACAGCATGCAGTTTCACTACAAAGACAATGAAGCTTTCCTATAAAAACACTAAGTACAAATGAAGTAACTAGAACCAAAGGCTTGAGTTAACTGAAAGCAAGAGTTACGCTGTGTTCTCGTGACGCACACCTCACACCACACCTCAAGCTCGTTGTTACTTGAAAGTTCAGTCATATCCCCGGAAGTTATATCCAAGATTTGTAACTATTACCTAAAGAACAAAATACTCATGGAAGTCACTTTAAATAACAGTCACAAATTCTCCTAAGGCGCTAGGAGCATTTTTAAAAGGATAAAATAATACATTTTGCATCAGAGTTACACTAGGAATAACTTCACACTCCTATCACTTCTTTTACATTCAGTTCTTTTATTTAGTAGAGATTAACGTGAATTTGCATGTAGCTGAACACACAAGAACAGCATTTAGCTTTCATGAGCCAAAAAGCTAGGATTAAGTCCTTTTCTCTCACTAAAAGCAACAGCAAAAAGTTACTTTCAACTAGGTTGAAATGCCCGAAGACAAAAACATCCTGTTCGTTTCATATTCAAAATTTGTAATCTGTATTTCCTCCCCCATGTCCATAATGCACCCAGAAGAATTCACTTACACACTAGCAACTGTAGTTAACAGCTTTTTTCAAAACTGCCATTTGGGAAAGGGTGCGGTACTCCTGTGTCAGACAGACCTTCAGGAGCTTAGGACCAACAGCCATCCTGGCAAATCTTTCATAATGCATAAACATCACATCATGTTCACATCTTTTAGTCCTACAGTGTAGAAGAAATACAAAGTATATTTAGATATTTTCTTACATACACAGTAATCATTAGGAACATAACAAACAAGTATTCCATATAGGACATCACTCGCTCTTTGCTGTAGAGAACACTATGTCAGCAATCAGGGTTTGCTGGTTTACACGTTAAAATTATCTTAGTGGGCTTCACTTTAACAGCCAGTGCTCACAGGCTGGGCCTGGGTACTCAAGGCACGGACACCCAGAAAGGTGCTTTTGCCTGGGGATTGCAGCCCAGCTGCATTGCCACATTTATGACCAAAGAGAGGCTGTATAGAAATCATTTTATAAATAAAAGGAAAAAGCTGCAAGTAGAGGCAACTTGAGAGAACTGAAATTCGTAATTTAAAGATGACAACACACCCCTGACCACAGGCAGCCCAGACTTTGTGGTTTACAAGATAAAACAAAGCTCATCTACTTCCTCATATTTTAAGGCTATGGATTTGTATATACTAATTGGATTTGTGTGCTTGAATAAAAACTCCCACGTTTATTTTTATTTTTGTAATAGATTGATTTCCCTAGAGGAGAAATGCTATTTTTGAAGCTCCAACTGAAAGACAACAGATAAAAGCATCCAAAAAAGTATAAAGCCCATCACAACAGTACAACTTCATATCTGGTTGGTAAATCTGTACTGCAAGCTGTATTATCTTATATTTTGCTCTGAGAAATTCTCCGTATTAGGTTGTCCAGAATATTCACAATTGAATTTAATTTCAAAGAGTGAAATTGTAAGCGACTGCCAAAGCAATTAACAGAAAACAAGGCAGTTTAACAAAATTTACCGAAGCAAGTCTTGAACAAGTTATTTGGGCAGAAGCTAGTTTTTTCTAGTCATTTTGCTTATTTGCATGCCAATGCCTAGAATATACAAAACCAGACTAGCAAGAGTTAAGCTAAGCATAGCATGCAAGTCAAAAACCTGTAGGAGCTTCTGGTATCTTCTAATCAAAGGACTACCATTTTGGTTCCTCTGAAATAGGCTTTGTACCTTAGTGATGTTGTAAAGCCATCCACAAACAGGTTAAACAGGATATTGTGCTGTCCAATAACACAATTTAGAAAGGCAGATACCAATGCTGAATTAAGAATGCCATGTTGGTCCCAAGCAAGTAACCCCAAAACCTGAACAGGTAAGGGACAGAAATATAAGTAACTAGTAGTCACAAGGGCACAAAGTCTGTTCTGTACTTTTATTATTAAAAGCTCTCATCGGTGCTGCACAACTAGCCAAAAGCAGGTTACTCATTAAAACTCCTTTAAATTCTCACAATTTATCAGAAGAGGTTCACACATTCCTGTATGACTCATGACCATGGACAGTCCTTGTCTTAAAGGACATGAGGATGCTTTGCAAAGGCAAAGGACCAAACAAAGCATGCAGTTGCAATGATTACTGCTGGAACACAAGAAAATACCTTCACCATGTCCATAGCACACCTTGAAACAGGTTCTACAGAGAGGAGGGAATTACTAAGATTGACTTTCTGCTTTCCAGAAGTGCATCTGTCACAGACAGAGAAAATAAACAGAAAGGGCTGTTCCTAAACACACATGGCCCACCAATGGTCACAACACATGTAAGACAGATCCAGAGAGGCCCACTCTCAGGAGAAAAGATGCTTCTCTCTGTGATATTTACAGCTTTGATGCAGAGAACGTAACTATTCATACCACCCACAGTACGGTGACAACTAAGGTCCCGTGACAAAGGAAGGAAGGAACAGAGTCGTATCATACCTGTCAATCATCTGGTTGTGAATACTGTCAGAGCGTTCTGCCAAGCACTGCGCTGACGACAGTAACTCGTACCAGGTGATCTGGCTTCCGGCAACACGCTTTGCTTTCAAAAGCTTAACCCTGTGCCGATCGCAGGGTCCTGTACAAGCTCACAGTCCCCAGCAGTAAAAGCTACAGGGAACTCTTTTCCAGAGGTACAATATCAGTAAGATCGGTACCAGACTTTGCACAGTTCCCACCTATTTTAAACCACTTCCTCCCACATGAATTTATTTTTAAAACAAGGACATCAAAAGTGCAAGACTTTGCAATCACTTTATAAAGTACCTGATTTGCTCAACACATTCTGTGACATGCGTATGAGTGCCTACATAAGGAGAGATGCAGGCAGTCCTTGTAAAGAGAGGTTCTACCTTCACAGCTTCTCTCTGAAACCAAAGGTGTGGAGATCCACTGCCTGATGGGCAGTCGAAGGCTGCTCTCTGGCACCTGTACTCTCCACACCCACATGCCAGATGAGGCTGTGGAGATAACCTGTAGTGGTTGTCCATAACAGCATTTCATTTGCTTACAGCTCTACCAAGTACTAAAAGCTGAAATTTCCTATGCCATTTATCCGGATAGGTTAGTAATCCCTCAAATTTGTGACCACCTGTGCTTACTCCTTCTCAAATTCCATTCCTCAACTGAAAAAATTAAAAGAACAGCTTATGTCTGTGTTGCTAAGATCCTGGATTCTCGGTACTCATACACCAATTAAAGAATCCCAAATGCTAGTACCTGTTCAAAACAACCTGTAAGAGTTTAAACATGCAATTACTATGACTTAGTTAATTCAACATAACTAGTTACTCCATACTAACTTGTTCTCCTATGTTAATCCTCAACAAGGACCCAGCTGGTTAACCAAAAGTTACTCCTCCTTAAAGAAACATTTACATTTCTATAGAAAGGTAAGCATTTACAGCTGGAGTAACTAATTTGACTGGAATGCGGTTCAGCAAGATCAGTTTTGAAGTCTGGCTGGCTGACTACAGCTGCAGTGTCTTATTCCTCCAGACCTGAAGTTGCAATTTCACATCACACAGCAATTCTGGAAAGCCACTGCTTTGTTGACACCAGCCTGCTAGCTTTACAAATCCTGGGGTTTTCGCTCTTAAAGCACATGTTCTAGCTCTGTGAGATGTATAGAAAACACTAGGTCATGTTCATTACACGGACATTGAATCTACTTCTGAGATCAAGGAGCATTCAAGTAAAACCAAGTACGGAAACAGTAAGCAGTCATGAAAATAAACACAGACGTTCACCAGCACGAGCAGGTAGGGTGTTAGAAGTTCAATACACTGGAATTAGAGTGCCACCAAAGAATTCATGAACCAGCACGTTCATCAGCTTTTTGACATGCCTAACAAGGCTTTGTTGGATGCACACTTCCATAGCAAATTTTAAAACAAATTAAGTTTTTTAACTTGTAAGGAGAATACTTGCAAGCGGGGGGGGGGGGGGGGGGGGGCGCGAGCAAAAAAGAAAGTCACTTGTGGTCTTCCTCACAAAAAAAAAAACAAAATAATGAAAACTTTCTGTTAAATCTCATGTGATAAAAATATTGCATAAGTATTGCCAGGGGAGAGGAAGAGAAGGGGCAAATCCCACGAGCTCTGAAAAGACATGCAGTTTTAAGGTTTTTGCTTTTCTTGAATGGGTCAAAAGGGCACAAACTCAATTTAATAGAAATAGTATCGACAGAATTTAAAATTAGCTCGATACAAAGGAAAATTCATTCCATGCCCCATTTAATCCACCTAACAGCATATGTTAATAAAGAGCAACATTTTCATTAGTTTGATATCCTGTGTTCAGGATGCACCTTCTGTCCAGAACGAGACTCCAAAAGAGCCAGTAGAAGATCAAATATACCCACCCTTCATATTAACACTAAAAATAATAAATGGAAAAAAAAAGGAGAAAAAAAAAACCCAACAGTCCTACAGCATAACTGGTGGAATAAGACCCAATCCCATCTTCTCTTGAGTTGCCAGCTGCCATAAAACATAGCTGTAGTACTTCAAGGGACAGAAATAAATAGCTTGAACTGGAAGATAAATATTCATGTGTTTTTGCTTCATACACATCTCCTGAAAGCATCAAACTGCAGTGTTTCATCTCTGAATGAAAGCTTCAGCAAGGATGAATCTTAATTGACTCATGAAATTAGGTTACCAACAACACTGGATCTAAAACTTCTATAAAAATTAGACAAGAAGTCAATTTAATTGGCAATTTAGATACCTGCTGTAATTATCATGCACTTAAAATCTCTTAAACCAGAGAACAGCTACACAGATGGCAGAATCCAGAAGAGGATTTTATTTACCAAGTTAGATTTGTTTCTTACTCCAAAGTTTGAATGTACTAGCATCTTCCACCAAGATGGCTTGGCAAGATGAAACTCACTCCACACCCACACCAAGAGAAGGGCAACTTCCTTCTCAAGTCTGTTAAACGAAGTACATAGAGGTTCAGTGAAGAGGATCAGCCGAAGACGTGGCCCACTGTCACTTTTCCCTTTCTTTGAAGATTGCAGCTGTCCCTATGATAGGCCTTAGTGCAGCTGGGAGTTATTAAATGCCCTGGGGACAGGGGTGTACCTGTACTGGGACCTGCTGGGATGGAGTTAATTTCCTTTCTAGCAGCCTGCATGGTGCTGTGCTTTGGATTTGTGACCAAAGCAGTGTCGATAACACACCCATGTTTATTGCTGAAGAGTTCTTATACAGCATCAAGGCTTTCTCCCTTTCTCACAGCAAGCGGGCTGGGGGTGGACAAGAGGCTGGGAGGCAACGCAGCGGGGACAGCTAACCCCAGCTGACCAAAGGGATATTCCATGCCATACACTGTCGCACTCAGCAATAAAACTGGAGGGGAGTTTTGCAGGGGTTGCCGTTGCTAAGGGACTGTCTGGACATGGGTCAGCTGATAGCAAGCGACTGCTTTTGCATCTCTTGTTTTTCTTTGTATCTATTTGGCTTTTTCCCTTGCCTTTACTTAAAGTGTCTTTGTCTCTACCCCCAAGTTTTCTCGCTTTTGCCCTTCCGATTCCCTCCCACACCCCACGGCAGGGGAGCTGTGTGGGGCTCAGCTGCCTGCTGGGGTCAACCCACAACAGAACCAAAGCAGCGAAGCATCCTAAGCTGATAGTTTAGCTGAACTTATTTTGAAAGCACTTGAAACAACGGTGGCAGCAAACTGAACATCTGAAAATTTAGCTCTGAGCACATGAGCCAAACAGATTTATAGCAGACAGAATCACATTCTGTTCTCTCAGGAATACAGATTTTTGGTGACACTTCACAAGAATTAGAGCCAACTGAAATGCTAGAAGTCTGGTTTGCAACTGAGTTCAGGCTACAAAATTTGTTTCTGCATCAGAACAAACCACAATAGTTATCCCGCGCACTGAGTACTGCCCTCAGCACACAGCCACAGCGCTGCTATCAGAAACATTATCTATTGAACATAAAAATTGTAAAGATGACACTGGACTGAAAATACCCAGCAGTAGAGTGCTCAATTACCTACAGAACTGACAGCTATCCCCAGTTTCACTTCAGCCAAGAATTCTGTCCTATGGCTAAGGGTACTGGCTCACAGAACTTCTACCAAACCTAACAAACAAAAAAAGGCCAAGGAAACTCAATTCCAGCAGATTAATATTTTCAGATGCAAAACACTTCACTGGTATTCCCACAGAATTCTGTAAATGTTCTCCTTTTTTTAGTATTACGTCAATATTTGAGACACTCTTCCACCTGACAGAATCTGGTACAGCATTCTTTGCACTTTGTAGCCTTCCCTTGGAAACTATTTCACTGTCCACAATTATAGAAGATCGCAAAATTCTGGTTTACATGCCTTCCCTACCCATGATGCTTAATGCCAGGCTTGATCATGACTGACACGTCAGCTCATTTCTAGCCCCACTGTTAAAAAATTAGTAATTCAATACTGCCTTGTAAAACTAGTTACACTTCTTACTAGTTTCCTGAAGGATTTATTTTATCTTATTTGTAAGAGAGACAAGGTGGGAAGTAATCAATAACTCCAAACACAGTGGCTTTGCACACAAGTGTCAATTGATACATAATTAATCATTTATGAACACTTCTCCTCGAACCAAAACTTACTTTGAAGGTAAAATTAAATATGCCTGAATATTTCTCATCACCCCTACAAATTGATCCCTGAAGTCTGTGAAGAGAATTACAGCATATAACATCACTGGAGAAAACCTCTAGAAATGTAGAAATAATTACAGGTTTAGTTTATAGATCTTCCTTCCTTCTTTGTTTCTGTGGACCCATTCCCTCCGGGTCAGTATAGTTTTACATTTATTCTGTAAAAGGTATCTTACAAATAATTTTCGTGGAGACTCTTAAAGCAATTATGACAGGAATCATACTGCAAATAAAGCAGGATGACAACTGCTGACTAACCTAGTGCAAAGCCCTACAGCATAAGAAACTGCATTTTTCTGCCTACCAACAATTCTTCACACACTGAAATTCTGCAGCCAAGCTCATGCATGCAGCTAGTGGACTATCTGCTAAGGAGTTTTAAGATACCACAGATTTGCAAAAACTTTAGAAAGTCAGTTTCTGCTATGGTTGAATTTCCTTTAAAGCTACATTTTGTAGTAGATATTTAATGGATTCCAGTATAAGGGTGTCACTATGTTTGCTGTTGTCAAGAGATTTAAAAAAAAAAAAAAAAAAAAAAAAGATAAACTTTGACTTCTCAAGACAGGACAAGTATCTCTAAACAGAGTTCAGTTTTAATAAAGAATCCACCTAGCTATCTGCTTGGTAATATTAACCCACTCGGATAATAAAACGGTTGCACAGCACTTAGAACTACGTTTAAGACAAAATAAGGCCAAGTAAATGAAGTTATTTGCATCTCTAAACACAGATAGCGGTTTTGTTTCACTATTAAACAACTGTTGAACAGTTTCACTGACGTCATGCAAAACCTAGAAAGAACACGCGCACACGGGAGAAGTTCTGTTAAGAAAGTTCTCATTTCATCCAGCAAGCAAACATGCTGCTAAACGCACCATTATAAATAGGCTGGTGAGCTAACTTCTCTGTAGCCTTAACATGTACGAGTTTTATAACTGAGCATTATCAAAAGGATTCTCGTTCTCACTTGATCGCACTGACACACTATAGGGAACAGAGTCTACCTCAGTGGCTGGAGCTAGTTAGGTCTGAAGTGAGTGACGTGAACCACAGACACCTCAGAATTCAAATGCTTACCACCTTCAAACTTTCCACATCATTGTTACTTTTGAACTATCACTAGAATCAAAACCCAATGAGATATATTAACATTCTTTTGGGACCCCTAAAAAAAACTGACTCGGAAGAGTAAAAATAACGCTAGTAAAAATATAATGAAATTATCCACTTATGAAAACACATCCCTTGACAAATATCATAAGCATGCAAACTTCTTTGTAATACCCCAGAGGTTCATAGCATCCCAACAATCACAAACTTTATCTCATCTAAAACTCTGAACAGCACAGCAATGGAACCGAACTCAAAGAGGAACGCCACAGATCAAGGTTTCCATTCAATCTAATGCCAAGCACAGACGTTACGTGTCCAACGGAGCAATATCCAGTTTAAGTTTTGGACTGTAAAACCACGAGGGCCAAGACTAAAAGGTCCAGATGTATTCCTACAGCCGCAGGCACAATTCACCTTTTGTGCACACTCCCACCAACTTTATAAACAATCACAGGCTGGCAAGGCCACCCAGCCTCCTGCGTTTTCTGAACGGGGGGCTGCTGTAACTTACTAGAAATCTGTCTCATTAAATTATGTGCATAATAAAATATACTGAAATAATCTAAAGGATCTGTCTAGACCAGCAAATGAATTTCCAATTGTAACTGTATTAAAAAAAAAATCAAGTTTAAGTAAACTTAGTCTATTCTTGTAACTTATTGATCCTGAAAATTAAGACATTATCTTTGTGCACTGAATCAACAACAAATTTTTGGAGAGTATAACTGAAAGTAATGGTAAGCCACATTTGACACATTCTAATTGCTTACTGCTCTCATGCAACTTGCTATTACAAGCCTTTAAGAATACAAAGTAAATAATTACATCACCATACGTTCTTCTGCATAGTACTTATTAAGAATTCAAGGATTGAGATAATGTATTCTTTCATTCCAAGTTCTATAGTGGTCCATTCCATAAAATAATAAAAACCATAAGAGACTCGATATAACGCATAACCTATATTTTTTTGCGACAGGAAGCAGCATATCAAGGTCCCACATCTTCCGAAGCAGCAGGCATGGGGTGACCAACTTTTTCATTGCTCTCACTTTCCAATTTACTCAGCTAGGTGAAGAGGCCCCTGTGATCAGTTACATATTCAAACTCAGCAAAAAAAAAAAGCATTCAAGATGTTGAGTATCCCGTATTTAACACATACTCTTTGCACGCCTGATTTTGTGCATTCCTTCCAAAAAACATAAAAGAAGTAGGATGCTAAAAGTAACGCTTCAGTTATTTCACAGAGAACTGGCTAAACACTAAGCATTTTAAAACATCATATTAGCGTCAAATGCAGACACTTCTTATCAGATATCTTCATGACTCAGGTGACAAAACTGATACTGAGTGAAGGACTAGGACAGAACGCCAGCTTGTAAATGGAAGTTCTAATTCTTGAGTAGCATCATGTAACGTTGCATCATTCAAGGACAAGTTACTTCAAATACCAAATCCAATGAATTATCTGCTTAAAAATTCCATGTACTTGCATGTGAATCTTGCTTTCAAACAACAACAACAAAAAAAATCATCTGACTGGCACTACAAACAGTGATTAAAAATATAGCCTTATCAAAGTGAAAAAAACTGATTGGTATGTTTTCCAGGCAACACTAAAACAACAGAAAGCTAAGCTTTCCACTTTTGTTCTAGGTCAGCAAGTGTGAAGTTCACACAGTGGAATTCACAAGAAGAAAGACTGAAATACCAGCTTCAATCATCGGATCTGCCAGCTGAAGCAAGTATGTATCACAGAAAGCAGTAACAGTATTAAAATTGATTTAAAGAAACCATCCAACGATAAAAATTACTCTCCATGATCAGTTACCGAATCAAGTGCATTCGCACAGATGTTAGCAAACGAACAGCTACGTGCACCGCGCTGTTTTTCAGTATTGCACCGACACCTTTAGCCTATCTAGTCTTCAACTACTTGCAGGCATAGAATTTGCTGTCTAATCATCATTTTCTATCTTGAACTCTTGCCTTCTGTTTATAAGATTATATTGGCATGGCTGCAGAGCTAGTTTTGGAGAAAAACAGCGTATTTATTCCTGGACAGCAGACATCTCAAGTGTTTCCTTTCAAGCACTCCCTGAACTTACAAGTTCACTATGAGGTGCTGTGGGTTCAGGAAAGCAATGTTAAGAATCCCTCCTGATCTTATCCTAGATTTCCCTTCAACTTTCTGCCACATGGCCCAACATTTGTATGACTTGACAACTATTTTAAGAAAAGCTGTGTTTACAATAACTGAAAACCCAGAGGGTTACTTAGGGGAAAATCACTGCTTGGAATTTCTTGCTTCCATGCTAGTTTAGCCAGTTCTCCTACTTCGGTCCCATGGCGCAGCGCTTCATGTTTGGAAGTTACTCAAGTCACTGCTTCCAGAAATTGCCCTGAGGTTTTAGGAGTCCCAGAGCATACTGGTATAAAGTTTGTTAGGATGATATATAAGTGGTTGCCCCCAGATGTCAACGTGAACGTGGAGTTACTGAACTTTGGAAGGTTAAGTTGAAATGAAACAAATTTATTTTTTCTTCCATGCATAAGCTTTAGAAAAGGAAAGACTATGAAAAGAGTGGTACAGTAATGCTAGCCTACACTGCAGAGATCTGCCTTTTTACAGAGACTCTGTAAGGAGACCGCGTCCCCTTTTTACTCTTCCCTTCTGCAATCTCACATGAAGACTATGTATTTTAAGTGAGAAAATTCATAGTAAATGAAAGCAGTATCTGCTTGCGTTCAATATGCTTTGGCAGATACTTCTGTGAGGAAACAAAAGGCTATGGCAGACGTAAAAAAACAGAAGGCGATTTCAAACATCTGAAATTCTGGCCTGCAAGTGCTGCAGAGTAACAAACCGCTTCCAAAAAGGAGTCCTGAATCCAAACATACAGATAGCACAAACATGACTAATATCCAAATTAAATAAATGGCAACATAATGTATACCTTTGTTACCATGCAGAAGATCTGGTGGTATGTTATTTAAAAAAAAGCCTTTTTTCCTGCTATTTTTCCCATCTTGCTTGTCTCCCTTTCAGGAGCTCTGTAAGAGAAACATTGGGTAGGTAACTGAAGAACAAAAAGAAGCCCGAACTCAAATAAATCCTAACTGCTCTCTGTGCTTAAGCCGTGGCCTAAAAGGCCCCTTAAGGCTCGCGTATCGTGCTGAAGCTGAGCTCAACACATTCATCCCGGGAACCGGGTGTCACAGGCTCCTTTGCTAAACCACCCAGCTCCAAAAGCAATCAGGAAAAGGAAAAAAAAAAAAATCAGAAAAATCCCTACACTAGGGCCGACGGAGCCCCGCTGCCCTGCACCCTGCTCCGCACAGCCGCGTCCTTCAGCTCCCGTCCCCAGGGCAGAGCCCCACGGCTGAGAGGGGGGGTCCGCCCCCCCAGCCCGGGGCACCGGCGCTCTGCCGGGGGCACCGAACGGGTCCCGCATTTCCACGCAACGCGCCACCGCCTCGGCTCCGCAGCCCCGCGGCCCGCAGCGCCCGCGACCCCGCGTCCGCCGGGGGAGGGAGCGCGGCGCCGGGGCGGCCGCCCCCCGCCCCCGGCCCGGTGACCGCCAGCGCCCCGCCGGGCTGACGGGAGGCCCCGCGGCGCCGGGGAGCGCCGTTACCGGCCCACCGGGGAGGGGACCCCGGCGCCGGGCCGGGCCGCGCCAGGCCCGGGCGGGGCTGGGGGAGGCGCTGCCGCCCTTCCCTCAGCGGGGGCGCCGCTGCGGCAGGAGGGGGAGCCGAGCCCCTGAGGGGAGCGGCGGGGAGGGCGGAGCGGGGCGGCGCGGCCGGGCCCGGGACGGCGGCATTACCTGGCACCGCGCTCCCGCGACGGCCCCACCGCAGCACCCCCCCCCCCCCGCCGGGGGC
The DNA here is from genome assembly GCA_031468815.1 of Morus bassanus. NCBI lineage: Eukaryota > Metazoa > Chordata > Aves > Suliformes > Sulidae > Morus > Morus bassanus. The sequence continues at coordinate 36,398,085 of CM062575.1, forward strand.
CCGGCACCGCTGACACCGAGGCGGAAGTGCGGCCCTGGCAGCGGCGGAGTGACGCGCCGCCTCGCCAATCGCTAAGCAGAACTCCGCCCCGCCGTCGCTGAGACGACGAACCAGCTTTCTCGCCCACCCATCCGGAGGTGGGGTGAATGCTAATGAACGCCGAGCCTCACGGCCCCGGGCCGCACCACTGCTGGGGAGACCGCTGGCCAATGGCGCGTCTCGGGGGCGGGGATATGCAGATATAAGGGCACCGGGAGCCCCCGCTGCGCCGGGCGTCCTCGCCTGGTGGCTGTCGGAGGGGACGGCGCAGGCTCCGCTGTACAGACGCACGCGATCGTGCGGTAACCGGTATCAGCAGATAGTGCTTTGTGGGAGCTTGTATTGTCAGCCAGCTGCGGGAGCGCGAGCTCACTCACCGTAGCCTGTGTAGCAGAAAGTGTTCTCCTAACTGAGGGGTGGGAGCAATATTTGGTTTCCATCGCTCAGTGGCTGTTTTGGGTGCGAGGACGCTACGGGGGGGTCCCCGCAGGCGTGCACACTGCCCGGCGGGGTCGTGCGTGCCTTAGTTTGCTGCGCGCCGATATGAATTCGGCCAACTTTGTGTTATTTTTAATATTCTAGCTGGCTTTGGGGCGTGGGGCGTGTCACCTTCAGGCCGCGGGATGCGGTGTTTGGATTTTCAGGGCATTCCTTCATCCCAGTGAGCTCCCACATCCCCCGTGTCCTGCCGGCCACCCTCTGTCTTCCCAGCGGCCTGAGCCCCTCCAGCTGCCCGTCCAGCAAGCGGCCGCAGCCAGCGCTGCTGCTCTGAGCAGGTTAGTGGACATCTGGAAATCACAAAGAAATGGTCAACAAAACCATGGGCTGGCAGCTCACCGGTTGAGAGTCCTTCCCTGCCAGGAGAGAAGCTGGCAGGTGCTTTTATTTCTGTAGTCCTGAACTTGCACTTGTTCAGACACAACAGGTAACTGGAGGCAAGTTCGTAATAATCCCTTTCACTTCAGAGTAATTACTGGCGTGCTAAAGCAATTGAGACTATTCATGGATGTTGATGCAAGTATCAAAACTGTGAGTCACGAGTTATAATTTGACTCCTAACATTTATTTTAGATAACACCTGTTCTGCTCTTTTCATTTACGTTCTAATCTCCGAGTTTGCAAGGTGTTTTCCTTCACATACTCTTAAACTTCTTACACGATCAGAGAGATTTGAAACTCTTTTCCACTGAAATGCCTCCTTCCCTCCCTTTTCATACCTGAAAGCTAAGAATCAGATGAAATCTCATTGGACCCAGTAACCAGGACTTTAAAAGGGAAAAAATAAAGAACAAAAATAGTTGCAAAGCGTGCATGGAGCGAGGTGGTTCAGGATCAGCCACAGGGATAACAAGCATCCATCCTGAGGAGCTAGAAACCGATGGGTCCGGATGAAGTACATCTCTCATGACTAAGACAGAACGACCCATTGATATAATTGCTGAGGGACACCTTCTTGTCCTCTTAGGCAGGAAATCGTATGGGATGTCAGGAGGGGCACAAGAGTGATCGAAAACCACTCGGGAATGACAAGCTGGAGCCTGAGTAAGGAACGGTAGGGAGTGAAGGAGGGAGATGAGTCACAGAAATATTTATGCTCAGAATGATCTTCTACCATTGATATGCTTCTCAATGCAAAGCAAATATGGGAATTAGCGTATTAATTCTGTAGCACAGAACTTGTTCATCAGAGGCCGTTAAAAATGCTTTTTAATAGGGGAATGGCTGCAAGGCTGGTGAGGGAAATCATCACTACGCCAGACCTTTGCCACCAGCACAACTCACCTGGGCAGGGGGTGGGAGAGGGTCCTGGTGGGGTGGCTGCGGCTCCAGGGGATAACCCCGGTGTGGGCACCGCAGGAGGGCTCCTGCTGGAGACCAGAGTCCGGCCGCAGACGTAGCGCCACGGACACCCTCTTCATTGCAGGCACCAAAGAAGCCTTGCGAGGAGGGGTGGTGGTCGGAGGTAGGAGTGACGGCGAAGGCCCGCATCGTGATGGGATTTATTCCTCTGCTGGCACTTGGGTAAAGTATGTTTTCAGAGGTACGGCAGCAAAAATACGAATCGCTCCTTTGCTGTATGGCTCCCCCCTGCCCTCCCCAAATACTTTACGTAGCACACTGGCTGTTGATTCTGGAGTATTACTCATCCGTAAATGGGCTGAGAGCTCCTGGCCATCAGCCACATGCTGACAATATACAAGACATGAATTAACAGTGATAATGCTCCTTGCTCTGGCACAAATGTAAGGTTTTAAATGGAATCTACACTGAGAATATCTCACACACACTGGGACTGAGGAGTGTTTTGGGGTGGACACAGCTGGCTCTGAGGATATCTGTCCATCTCTCTGGATCCAGTCTTGCTATACCCTCCTGTTGTTTCACCCCTGCATTCACCCAGGAGAAGTTGCAAGGCAGGTGTTGTTGGGCTCATCTTGAGGGAATACAAATCTTTAGGAGTAGAGGGCGATTTGTATAATTCCAAATCTGTTTTTAAGATTTTCCTGATTTGCCCAGAAAAGTGATTATTTTTTTCCACTGAGCCCTGATTCAGCAATCCAGTTCTGGGTTGCTCAATGTTATAGGCTCAACATTAAGCACAGAAATATTTGTACTGCAGCTTTTAAGCAAAGGCCCACAAACAGAAAGGAAGCATGAATTTAAATTATTTTCTGACCGAGCAAGCCTTTAGCATTACTAAGCAGCTGATCTGGAAGAGTTCTCCAAAAGGATCATGGAAAGAGAAATCCACTGATTAGATGACCAAGGAATACTGAATTTGTGTAGCTTTTCCAGGTCTTAACTGAAGGCGTGCGCTTTCTGTCCCTGCCACAAAAATCCTCCCAGGCATTTTGTGGGGACTTGAGCTAAATGCCCATGCTTAGCAAAAGCGAGGCTAATTGACAATTTCTTCCTTTGCTGAATATTCAGGAGCTACTGTCTAGCAATCTAAAATCACAAAAACCCAGAATTGGACAGGGAGAAGAATCTAGCTCCGTATTTGTCTCCCTCCTGTGTTGGCAATGAAGGGAGACAGTAGTTACCTTTTAAAGGAGATGGCATGGAACATTTTGCCTTGCTGGCAAAAGTTTTGCAACATTAAAAGTAATTAAAATGGGGTTTTACAGTGGAAAGTGTTGAGCAACTGTCTCAGGCATAGGTGTTACCATCAGCTCCACCTATAATAAATCCAACCATTTCCCTCTTGCAGAGCAATGCAATCTGCTTAGAAAACTGATCCAAGCAAACCTTGTCACTGCGGCAGATTTACAAAACCTAAATTGCGGCAGAATAAAGAAAGGCAAAATGGAAAAACAAAACACATTGATCCTGTGATATAGAGAGAATGCAAGGAAACGTGGCACGCTACAGCAAAAATACTGATTGTCTTTCAACAGTTGTATGCAGGCAGAGACAAATGCCTCTTCTCTCCTCCTCCAAATAAGCTGGTGACCAAAGGCAGACACTTCAGTTCCAACATGTGTGGGCAGGTGCTCACCTCTGCCATGGGAAGCTCTTTTCAGACGACTCCTTGCCAGGGAGCTTCAAAACCAAACCCATTCATTTAGTGAGTGCTCTAGCATCTTCTGCTTGGTGTTGCTTTGGTCCCTCCTCCGTGCCGTGCCCGTTTGCGGTGTGAGGCCAGGCTTCCCGGCACACCATGCCTCCACAGCGTTTCAAAGACACAGCATTGTCCTTGTAGTTCTTTGCTGCATGTGGTTGGAAACACGCCGGCTTCTGTTTACCAGCAGCTGCACCTCAGAGGAGTACCGGGCTTGTCCACACTTGAAAGCTAATTTGGATTAAGGGAGGGTGGGAATTAAAAGCAGAATAGGGATCCCAAAATACCTCTGGGCAGATAAGCCCCAAGTTATCAAAACAATTGATTAAATGTACTGTCACTAATCGCAAATTCAGTGGAGAAGGGAAATAAGTGTGCTCAAGAGAGAAGGTCGTGCATCCTAGCACTGGCAGGGATGGGGCAGGTTTGGGTTTACCCTCAGCCATCAGCCACGGGGAGCCGTGGTTGTGGAATCGGGTTGAGGATGAGCAGGACTGCAGCCAGCAGCGCAGCCCACGTCTTGTTGTTGCCCATTGAGGGGTACTGGCTCTCGGGGCAGGAGCTCGCCAGCCCAGGGCAGGTACCAGCCTGGATGACTGCGCCGCACCCAGGTGGAGACGGTGGTTTTCACATCCTGTTCTCTGCAGTTTTCTTGTTAAATATTAATTGTGATTATTATAAAACGGCACACCCCTGTCACACCGTGCCGGACGCTGTGCAAACATGGAATAGAAAGAAACTTTCTGCCTTAAAGAGCTTGCAGTGGTAGGCTCTCCCTCCTCCCAAGTGAAAGGAGGCTGCGTCCAGATACATGTGAGCCAGACACCACTTTGCAAAATGGGAAACATCCAAATCTTCCACAATCGGAATAATAAAGATTTCGTCTGATAGCCTCTCCCATTTCACAAGATAAACACGAATTCTATTGATGATGATAGTGTATTTTGAGTTGCTTGCACTAAAAAATGGAAGATACTGTGAAAGAGCTAGAGTCACATAAATTTATTTACATTGACATAAATTTATTACATAGGTAACACTAATAAGGCTTTAGTGAAAAACTTGTTAATGCTGAAACCACATGAATTTTAACCAGAATCTTGAAGAAAAGCAATTCAAGAGAAAAAGGAATCCATAAATAATGAGGAACATGGCAAAAGCTGAATAAGTAGAAATAGCCAGTCTGTTAAAAGGCTGAATAAGCATGTTCTTTGTAACGGCATGGAGAGGAAAAGACACAACAGCCTGTATCCTCCGCTTCAGCGATAATTCCCCTGGGAGCTGCACCCATTCAGCTGGGGGCAGCTCAGGATCTGAGCCACTTCTCATCAATATAAAATAAAGTTTTGAAAATCTCCGTGGTCAAAGTTGTGAAAGCTTAAAAGCCGAATGCTGAGCATACAAGGGGCTTTCCACAGTAAGCCAGAAAGCTTCTTAAAAAACATGCTTTGTCACAACATCTAGGTGTAACTCTCTGCTGAATCCTGAATTCTTCTAATTCCAGATACGACTTCTGCACTGGAAACTCCCGCTCCTGGAGCTGAGTAGGGATGAGCAGGAGGTTGTGCTTGGGATAAAAATAGTCGGACAAAACTAGGTTGCTTCCACATCCCATCTCACCTTCCCTGGGATGAAAGCCCATGGTTTTCTTGCATCTCCATAGCAGGGAAGATGGGGATGGATCAGCTTTGACTCACAGCTTCAATCTCCCCCACACTTGTATAGGGTTTGGGAAGCACTGTAGGAGATACCAGAGCCCCCATGGAGCCCGACTTTTGGAAGCTCGCTCCCACTGGGTACCCACGAGCTTCAGCCGTCTCTGAGGAGCAGATCTGAAGATGCCCTATTTTCCCAGTGCCCATGTGCCATCATGCTGCCGCCAGTTGATCTGTCAACGATCAATGATTCTTTATATCCTAATAGAGGTTTATTTGTCAAACTTGGCCACAAGAGCATCTTATTTAGAATTAATTACAATGTCTGGTTTTAGCTACGTGTACAGCAGCATGGCAAGTTACCCTTTTACTCTTTGGACCAAATTTCTATCTCTGGATGGCAGTACTTACATTAGAGAATAATTCAATGGCTTGTATGATGCTTTCTTTCTGGAAATTGAAGTCAATAGAAGCTAATTACACTTATTGATGCAAGATCAGTATTGAAGTGTAAGTAAAATTTAACCTGTCTGAGTGCTTCCTTGGTAACTTATCTCTGTCTCCAGGATCTCACCCGTCACAAGCGGCTGAGTGGGATGGGTGTGCGCGAGGCAGGGTGAAGGGATGCTCCTCACAGCCCACAGTATGAGGGTTATTTTCTTTTGGATACTCCCCATGCTAAGTCAGAAAGTAGAACAGATTTCTACTGCCCAGATAATATGGAGGTGTTGCTGATGTCAGGTAAATTAATTTCACTAAGCTATTTAGTGAATTAGACACTATTAATTCAGTAGCATGGTGTCTCCCCAGGTCAGCACCAGTTCCCTCTCCATTTTGCTGGCTTTGTGGATGAACAGACAGCAGAAGAGTGTTTCCTGTAGCGTGCACATGTATTTTTCAAGTGTTCCTGATGACACATCTAGACTGTGCCCCACAGCACAGGGAAGAGCTGCCGGGGCTGGCCGAGGTCACAGCACGAGGACAACTGCTCTCACTCCTGGGGTACCACCCCCTCACAATGCAGCACAGAGCTCAGGTGTCTGCCCATCCTGGGAACAGGCTCAGGTCAGTTCAGCCCTGCAAGTTTGCAAAAAAATCCCTGGATTTTAACCCTACCACTTGTGGTTGCCAGCAACACCTGCAAAAAGAAAAACAAAAAAAACAAAAAACCAAACAAAAAAACCACTGAGTATAGCAGGCTGTAAGCTTTTTTTTACTGGTACACTGTAGACTGTTCCAAATCAATTCACCATGTAGTTTTCTTTAGCTTTGTGTAAAATTATCACCTTTGATCCAGCAAATATTTATATCCACATACTACTTTCTGGGACAGCCTCCTGTACTGAATGTAACAAAGTCCTGTTCACTGGTCCTTAGGCAACCACGAGAACAAACGAATTAGTAACCACAAATTCACACACATCCATCAAAATAAGATCCAGATTAATTTTATGTTGCCTCAGGATCTTCTGTGCTTGAATATTAGCATCTAAACTTGCCTGAAACAAATTATACTAATTTACAGATTGGTTTTAAAAATAAGTATAAAAAGGTTCTCATCATTAAATTCCAGAAAAAAAAAAAGTAATAAAATAGATAGGATATTTGAGCATGAACAAAAAAAAAGAAAATCAGATCCTGTCCCAGATCCTGTCCCAGATGGAGTTGGGAAGTTTGGCTCTGGATCTGAAGTCTGCTATACAAGAAATCCCCGACAGGCAGACAAACTAATGTGCCTCCCTCATCAGCTTCTGTGTCAGCTACAGCTGACTCTATTTACTTTTAGCCCAGAGGAGGAACTGGGAGCAGAAGGAAAAGAAAAAAACCTTCATTGATATTCACAATGATGTCTTACATGTTCAGCATTATTTTTGTCCAAGGGGGCTCTTTCAGAAAATGAGAGAAAACAAGCGATTAGGTGGAAGAATGGCCATCAGGAGTGAAGAAAGGGCTCTGTTGTGGAGGAAAGGGCTATATTACTCTGTCTATTAAAGTACCATGAATCATTTTGATTACTGTGTGTATATTTGGCAACAGAAAAGTAAGGTGGACTCAGTCTGGGTACTGTGGAAAAACAGGGTTTGTTACCTTGACTAAGCTGAATGCCAAATTAGAATTCTCTAATGATGCAGGCAGACTGGTTGAAATTGCAGCTGGCAAGTAGCAGTTCCCTCACCCTGATGGTGAAAGAAGGATAAAATCCCTCCTTGTCCCCATTTCCACAAAAAAGAAATGATGTCCTGAACCCAGAGCACAACCCTGCTGCAGGCCAGGGAGCTGTGCTGAGGGTAGGTGTTCACCATGGGTGAAAATCCAACCACTGAGCTTCGTGAAGAGAGAAATCATCCCCAGGTGTCTGCCTGGCTGGGTTGGCGGTGGCGTTTCCCAAGCGCCGAGCACAAACGCTCACATCCCCAGTCATCCGGCCCCACGGCCGCGGGCAGGCAGGCAGGCAGGCAGGAAGGAGCCCTGCCAGCTGGCTGCCTGCTAAGGGTTTCCAGCAGTGAGAAACTGCTCTGCCTGCACCGCTGCCCAGGGCCCCTTTCACATTTCGATTTATGCCTTGTCACCAGGGGAGAGGACCTGGCCAGGAGGGGAGGAGGAGAAGCTGCTTTACCTGTGCTTGGCTGCTCTGGATGCAAAGCACACTGGCATTTTTCAAGCCCTGTCATTGGGAAGCAGATTTTGCAGGTACTTTCTCCTCGTTTACACGTAGGGAGGGTTTCTCCCTGGCTGATGGAGCTCAATTTTGGCTCCAAGCATGGCATTTACACTGGTGTGAATAACGTCCAAGAAGGCACGACTCACAGGAAACTTCTAATTGACCAAGATGTGATTCATTTGTAGGCTTGCACTGTCTGAATTAAAACAGCATCACAAAAAAAAAAAATCACTGAAACCCCCAGGCTGTCTGGCAAGCAAGTGCCCCAGTAACCCTGCCATGCTGGTGGGGGATGGCCAGGACTTCTTGCAGGCTGCTGCAGTGCCAGAGCTGCTGCAGCCCCTCAGGTGCAGAGCTGGGGTCTGCCGATGATGCAGCTCGAGCTGGATCCAGCTGAACTGTCCTCCCTCAGTGGCTCTCCAGATGCAGCCACTTGGTTTTTTGGCAGTGGCTTTGCACAGACCAGAAACAGCCCTTCTCTGGGAGCATGGAGGCAGAGGGAAAGAAGACTGGGGAAGGAAGGAGCGGGATGAGGAAGGAACAATGACCAATGAGCCTCCAATTTCCTCAAATTAATCATAGAATTATAGAATCATAGGATAGTTTGGGTTGGAAAGGACATTTAAAGGTCATCTAGTCCAACCCCCCTGCCATGAGCAGGGACATCTTCAACTAGACCAGGTTGCTCAGAGCCCCGTCCAACCTGACCCTGAATGTTTCCAGGGATGGGGCATCTACCACCTCTCCGGGCAGCCTATGCCACTGTTTCACCACCCTCATCGTAAAAAATTTCTTCCTTAGATCTAGTCTGAATCAATCCTCTTTTAATTTAAAACCATTATCCCTTGTCCTATCGCTACAAGCCCTATTAAAAAGTGTGTCCCCATCTTTCTTATAAGCCTCCTTTAAGTATTGAAAGGCCACAATAAAGTCTCCCCAGAGCCTTCTCTTCTCCAGGCTGAACAACCCCAACTCTCAGTTGTTGTAAACACAGAGCATCCGCTCCAGAAGCACAGAGCAGAGATCTGGGAGGATTTCAGGCAGCGGGAAGGATGGACCTCCACAGGAACCGCAACTCCTGCCTCCAAAGTAAAGGCTGGAGTGAGGCTTCTTGTGATTTACCATCATCTCTGCCTTGGCAAAACCCTCCACTCACCCAGGGCCTGCTGCGAGGTGGATTGCTTTCCCAGTCTATTCCTCTTCCCATCTATTCAATACAAGCTCATGAATTTGGGTGTATGGCCCCAGACTGTGGTCCTGTGGATATCCCACCGCTGCTTCACCAGGCAACACCAGAGGAGGGTCTTCAGCACATAGCTGCGTGAGCACAGGCAAAACCAAACACACAGAGGCAACTGGAAAGCCAGGCGAGCAATGGCGACAGTCAGGGAAGAAATTTTAGCCCACCAAGTGTGAGGACGGGAGCAGCCACCCACCCCTCTTTTGGATTGTGCCATAGGTGGTCCACCTGATTATGCCCAGCAAGCCCAACCCTCTGTCTGGTTGTAGAGGGGAATAGTTACACTCCCAGGAGAGGGACATTGTGATATTGGGCTTCCCAGATTCGCAGGCACCGAGGTGACAAAATGCAACAGTTGGAAACTAGACAAATAGCCATCCCTGGCAGCGCTCAGATCAGTGCTGGGTGTTTTTCTAGCCTGGGAAGAGATTAGTCCAGAGCGGCCCTATGCCAAGTGTCAGAGAGGAGACACAAGTGCCCTTTCAGCCATGGTGAACTTTATCAGGTTTTCAGTAGGAAAAAAAATTATCTGCTCACAACAGCAGCCTTGTGAGGCTGCACATGTTCTCACCACTTCAGGCAAACAGAAGCGGAAGGGCTTTTTTGTATCTTTTGCATGTGTAGCTGCTATTTAATGTAAATGTACTTACAAGAAATTGAGTAACTCCCATGTGTAATTTTATACCCATCCAACATTTAAATTATGAATGCAATAATCTGCATCACCATGAGCTACAAGGCAAGGCAAGAATTCCCGAGGCAAGAAAAGTCTATTTTTAGACCCTTCGAGCTGAAATTTTTACTAGGTGTAGAAATTTGCTTCTTTCTGCTGCCTCAGGTGCTACTTTGCGTTAAAAGTTTCAGGGTTTTGTTTTTCAGACTTTTGGGTGGTGCCTGGTCAAACATCAGCAAAACAAACCAGCTACTTTCTGGCACCCATCACTGGGGAAAGAGTGCAAGAAGGAAGCCCCCGCACGTGGCTCTGCAGCTCTTCTCGGGTAATTGATTGCCTAACAGGGTTACTCTGAGATCACAGGGAAATGATGAAATTGGTTGTTTCCCTTGATCCCTCTGGCTGGGATGTAACCTGGCTCAGGAGTTGTGTGTGTCCTCCTCGAGCAGGGGCTGTGCTAACCCTTGCCAGTTCTAGTTTTAGTCCGTGTAGCTAGCAGCAGTTGCACAATTCTGCTGTCTAGAGATTTCAGAAAAGATGCTCCTGACTCACATTTGCAAACACCATTTAAATTCATGGGCTATTTTCTTCTCTAGCCTTTTTGAGGCTTTTTTCATATTGCAGGGGCTTGGTGTTTTCCTTGTTGCTTTTTCTGTCTGTGGTACAAAAGAGTGACCAAAACACAGTGCAAACCTCTTGTTACCCACTTGTGCATGGCAGTAGCAGAAAATAAGTGAGAGAAAAGGATCAGTTACGCTACAATAACCAGGAGCTCCTTTCTGCTGGGCCCTTCAAGGGCTCTGTGTCATCCAGAGCACGGAAGAAGCACCAGTCCGGGATGAGCAGGTCAGGGGTGGATCACTTTGTGCTTCACACATGAAGGCATTTATCAGCAGGGTTGATAATAACTGGTTGGCAAAATGTGATGCTCCTCCCAAATGAGGACTGTAGAGTAATGCCTTCCATGCCAAGCTCCATCTGGGATTACAGTGGGACGAGAAATCCTAGCCCCGGCACCCTCTTCTCCAGACAAATCACTCCATCACCATTTCTTATTCAAACACTGCCAAAATGCGACTGCTAGTACCAGCTCATGTGGCGGCTCAGTGGCAAGAGCTAAGCATCGTTGTTGTGACGCTGAATATATATGTGGACAATGTACAGAAACAGATGCTAAATCTCTGTGAGAGCCCAGGTTCTCCAATACCCCGTGAAAGGCTCTAGCAGAGCAGATGGACCTTCATTTCCTCCCCTCTGCAGAGAAATGCATTGCTTTCCCTGATGTCATCAGGCTTTGGTTGTGCTTGGAAAAAAAGAAAAAAAGATTGCGGCAAATGGAGATGCAATTCTTTTAAAATGTCTTTTTTGAGAAGAAGCAGCAACAAAAATTATGCAAAGATCAAAGAGGAAGGAGGCTGTGCTCAGGGACAACTCAAAAATAATATGGGGCAGTTGCTGAGCAACTCTCCAATGAGAAGTATAGCTATTTTCTGGTATCTCCCTCATCTGTACAAGAGGGATGGTGTCTAGTATTAGTCAAAGAAAAAGTCCGTGTGATTGCCTGAGTACAATTAGATCTAAGGTCTTTGCAAACAGCTCCTGTCAATCAACCTCAAGCCATTGATCTTACATCTAAAGCACTTATTGAAAAATAAATTATGCTTTTTTGATCTAATCAACTATTAAGGATTCTTTTCTTCCTTTCTGAGGCTGGGCAAATAAAATCCTTCCATCAGAACTCGCTTAATAATTATGCTGGACACACAGTGGACCAAATCCTGAGTGCGAAGCAAAGCAATGACTCAGAAACCAAAAGCTGATTTCTTTTGCTCTGGTCTTCATTTTTGTTGGAATAGCTATTCTTCAACCAGGCGCTCACACAATTTGGTGCGCAATGCTAAATGCATTCCCATAATCAGGGTATTGTCTGTTATCTGCATAGAGCTGCGAAACACATGTGCCGTGGGGATCTGCCTGCTTCAGAGTGGTACCCAAGGATTTTATCTTTCTCCTCCTGCACATGGTTTGTCCCCATCCTGCTTTTGTGTGGCTGCTCGCGCTCAGTTCCAGATGCAAAAATGCTTTTTTCCTCCGAGGAGGAGCAGCGAGTATCCATCCGTGGGGATCCTCCAGCATCAAGATCGCACTGACACTATCAGATGGCACGTGGCCTCGGGAAGGGCCCGGAGGGGCAGGTGCCATGACAACTCCATAGCAGGGCTGGGACCTAAGTCAGGTGGTCACCGTCCTCCGCTCCTGCTGGGGTCTCTGGGGAGGAGATGTTTAGATTCCCGATAGCCATGGAAATATGTCGCTTCTTCTCATTTTGTCGCCAAAGTGAATAAACTTGAGGCTCCAAAAAGTGAGGAATTAGCAAGACTGCCTTGGGGCTGACGCAGGTGAGCCGAGCAGAGAAGCAGGTCTGTGTGTTCAGATCTCTGCCAAAGCATATCTGGAGTACAAGGCTGTGGCCCGCCACCTGCAACCCCTTGTCACACACAGCGATGCAGGAGAAAAGCCCAGAGCTCCCCTGATCTCCTCCAGCCCGCAGAAATGGGGGGACCCCATTTTTCCATCACCCTCTCCAGCAGGGCGTGATGGAGATAAGACTCAACACCCCGCCATGCACCCCACTGGGAATGGTCCCTGCCAGCATCCGCGGAGTGGGGTCAGCTACAGGCTCAGGGACCAGCCGAGCCCCCACACGGTGCTCCTTCCCAGGGGACGGACCTGAGGCAAAACAGATGCTTGACCCACGCGGGCATAGGTGCGGCAGGGCTTGCCCTGCTATTTCCCGGTGTTTTTTTTAAAAACACCCCTTTGAAAGCAGCACAGCCAGCTCAGCTCTGCCTCTTGGGTGTTGGCAGGCTGCCACCTTTTAATTAAATCTGCTGTTATGTCTAACGCTGGTGGCAGCGTTTCAGGGCAGCAGCGCGGAGGCTGTGGGAATCAGTGCTGGAGATCAGGTGGCTGCGGAGCTGTGTGATGACTTAGAGTTTGGGTTAATATGCCAGAGTAATAATGTCAATATTACCACCCTCGCTGATCAGATCAGCGGGTGAGCACAGATCCAGCCAGGGCATGGAAAAACTCCTTTGACTGCAGAGAAGAGGTCGGCCGGGAGCAGAAAGCATTGGTTTGAAACCCAGCTCCTCACTTCATGGCACAAACCGTGGGGAAAAGTGCTGCCAGAGCTCTCTCCAAAGTCCCCTGGTACCAAAGTGTCTGCCCGCAGCGTGAAGCCAGCTCAGCAGGCTCTACGCCCCATGCCCACGGGCAACCCACGCCTCAGGGGCTGCCACTGCTCTGTGCCCGGCTAAACTGGACCCAAGCTGAGCTTCCACCCCAGGTGAAAGGAGCAGGGCCCGAGGAAGGGGCAGCTTTTGCATCTCTCACTGCACTGGAAACCAGACCACAGGTTAAGTCTGTGTAGTTTTACCTCCACTTCTGGTTGCTCTGCGTGCAGCAGCTCAGATTCACACCGTATCACATGCACACCGATAAAATTAGAGTCTGTGGCCAGCTGCATTTCACCGTTACAGACCCTCTTTCTTGCAAGATGCAACTTCTTCTTGGTGCTTTCTTCAACCACATTTCTCCTTGCACAGCCTCCCAGGAGAAGTCTGTTCCTCTCCCACCCACCCAGCTGCTGCAGTTGTGCAACCCTGGGATTGCGTTTTTATGCCAGTGTGCAACGACGGTGCACGGGACATGGTGATGACGCACAGCAAAGCGTGTGCCCAACTCAAACCCAAGTTTCTAGCAGCCACGCTGCAACTCCCTGTCCCCACTGTCAGCTGTGTCCTGCAGAGAGTGTGAAAGCTGAAGTGGATGCTTTGGAAAATCAGCCTCATGTTGCAAAGTGCTTTGGGATCTCGACTGGGATGTGGGCCTCTGCCTCCACCAAGTGATCAGCAGAAAGAAGAGAGAAAAGCCTGCTCAAGGCAGCACTTGTGTGACTGCAGACTGGTGCACATCACCCTGCAATTTGTATTCTGCCTCTTGATCTTCATCAACTGTACCCCGCTGCCCTGGAGAAGCTAATCACTCCCTTGTCCCCACAAGGCAGGCTGATTTGATCTGCTCTGCTTGGAGATAATGCCATAGACAGAGCGGTGTTGCAATTAAATATTTTCCCCAGTCTATGCTAATGAGAAGCAGGAAGAGCTAACAGAATGCACAACGGCAGATAATTACAGGCCAGCAATTACCAACACGATCCTCTCTCCTCCTTGTCCTTGCGCTGCTTTTTCCACTGCTCACACTTGCCATGAACCTGACACAGCGACTGGAGCTGTGAAGATGATGAGCAGAGCAATAGAAGAGGTTTTTGAAGCACATCCCCCTGAAGCCACACCAGCTCTGATCATCTCTTCATGGCGTGCTTCTGCAGGACTGCATGGCCAGGCAGGGAGGGGGAGGTTGACTTCAGCTGGTCTGAGCTGCTAAAATTAGTACAATTTAAAAAAAAAAATCTTGATAATTGAATTAAAGGACTATTGTGGAATATTTCCTGCTTGTTTTCAAGAGGGCCTGTAACTTGCTAAAACTTTTTGAAGTCTAGCTGCTGTAAATAGCAACCCATGTGTTTTCCCAACCACTTTCATTTCTTGCTCAATACAGAGTGTCTCTTTAGGAAATGTTTTTCAAAATACTGTGTACTTTGCACAATTAATTTGTATGTGAAAGCCTGCCAGTGTGTGCCAACACTCAAAAAAGGGCTGCGGCAGGCTGGGGAGATCACATGGGTTAACACTGACGCGTGCAAACAAATGAGCACATTTTTATATGGGCAAGCTCGAATGGGATTGCTTTGAAACTGGTGAAGTGCTTTAAAACAATGCCATAATATTCTTAAATGCCAAGTGTCACATGAAACGTCATTCAGAATCACTTCCCTCTCCTTCCCAACCTGCCCGCAAACAAGTGGGATCCGCAAGGCCCAGCTGTGGGTGGGTGCTGGCATGTGATGCATTATTAACAACTGCAATTATTAACTCCATTTCAGAAAACTGTTCTGTGCCTCCACACACAATTGTTTGCAAAATTATTTGGACAATTCATCTTGTACCTGAGCAAATGCAATTAATTTATCACCGTGCTCTGCGACCCCTCCCTTTTTTATCACAACATGTCATGCCGTCAGACAACGCTGAGAGCAAAGACAAGGGGAAATAGCATCTGAGGTGACAGGTAGAGCCTTTCCCGCAAACCACCTAACTCACAGAGTTAACGTGGAGCGAGACAAGGGGAAATTAAAAGAGAGATTGCACTGGGGTCCTGGCTGGGAGGTGGCGGCAGGATGGTGGGACCTGGGCCCCGGTGAGAGGTGGGGAAGGTGAATATCCCAGCTCCTCACCTTCTGCCAAAGCTTTTAACCACCAGGGAAATACTAAAGGCAACCGGCACCAGTTTGGTCCCCTCCTCCGTTCCCAGTTGCCCTGACTGTGGTTGTCTGCCCGGCACCAGCAGCAGCTCCGGGGAGCACCCCTCTGCTCACGGGGAAGTGTTGCTTTTTCCCTCCTTCAGCATCTAGTTGGGAAATAGGAAAACCGCCTCTGCACAGTGCCCAGAGAGATACCCCTGGGCCCTGTGGGAGCTGTATAATCACAGAAAACCTCACTCCAGATGCAGGTCTGCATCTCATTTCTATTTTTGCTGCTCTCCTCTGTTTTCCAAGCAAATTATTGAGGAATCCTCCACACCCGCCTAGCACCAACACAGCCTTCATCAGCTAAAACCACCCACAGAAACTGCACAGCAGAGTTTTGTGTCTGGTTGACATTCATTTTCAAGCTTCCCCATGTCTCATAGGCCTTGTGAAAGAAAGGAAAGAAGAACAAAAGACACAGGTAGGGAATTATTTCTTGCTTCTCGTTCCCTGCTAACAGGTGATGTTTCGCAGCCTCTGCATGGCGGAGAAGCGTGGGAAGCAACAGGGTAAGAGGAGTTTCTGTGGCCACTGGTTTTGGGATAAGCAAGTAGCGTTTTGTTGTGCAGCCTAAAAGGAGACCTGGCTCCTGGTATCCCCCAAATTCTCCTATAACATGCGCTCTTGTGGTACAGCGCACAGGAAAATGGCTGATTGACCATCGTCCCCTGGAGGTGCAGGATCTGATCAGCGACCCTGTGCATTACCAGCCAACGACCAGGGGGATGACAGCAAACGCCCTCCAGAAGGAAGTCCTGGTTCCTGCACAACTTGTTTTCCTACAGCTCTTGTGTGATTCAGTCCCTTACTTCACAGCGGAGGCGTCTAACGTTGTTCCTTGTCCTTGGCTTCCCCCAGCACCCCAACTCCCTCCTCCAGCATGGCTGCACCCTGGTTAGGCAGAGGTCAGTGCTGG
Organism: Morus bassanus; assembly: GCA_031468815.1. Taxonomy (NCBI): domain Eukaryota; kingdom Metazoa; phylum Chordata; class Aves; order Suliformes; family Sulidae; genus Morus; species Morus bassanus. The sequence continues at coordinate 36,414,263 of CM062575.1, forward strand.
CAGGACATGATTATTTATTGCAGAGAAGAGGACTTTAGATTTTCCTTTTTTTTTCCCGTTATTTGTTCCAGGATGTTCTGAACTCTGCTAAGATCACAGCGACTGTTATGTTCGGTGGCAGCTATGTAGCATTTGGAATCCCCCGAGACAGCTTAGCTGAGCGGTTTCACAAGAAGAGGAGTGTCATAAATGCAGCCAGGAAAATGAGAATCCTGTTACTTACAGCAGCAGCAAACTCCCTCTCTTTACCGAGGAACAGCCCACAAACCTCAGCGTACACCAGGCTGGGTGGTGAGATGGATTTTGTTGCTAAAACACCGTTCACTGCAAGCCAGACCAATAAACAGAGCTGCTGGGGGTTTCAGCTCCTCCCCAGACCTGGGAGAGCTCTGGTGCCTTTGCCCTGTACTGTTTCTCTCTGCACAAATCTGACTCTGAATGACTGGCTTGTCTAGAGGCCAAAGCAGCTCCAGGAGCATAGATCTGGACTTGGAAGGGGAGGATGGTAGATAGCAGCACAGGCAAAAACATCCTGAGCATCGTTGCAGCTTCGCCTGCAGGGAGCTGATGCTTCCTAAATGCTTTGTCTTCCTCCTGTTACCGTGTCCCTTTTAATCCTGTTTCCCCATGCTTTTGCAGTCAGATGCCTGACATACTCTCTATTAGCCTCTGCTGCCTTATAACAAACATCAAACAGAAGCCTGAAAAGATGAGGAATCAGAGATCAGGACCTGGAGCAATAGCTAATAGAAGAGAATACATTAGGCACACTGAGACTCAATATGAAATACATTTTCTGTCTGCCTTTGTTACACAGATCTAAGGGCAGGCTTGGTGTTGTCACGAGCAGCAAGAGATGGGGTTGAGACATGGGTTTTTATAAGAAAAGCCAGGAGCCAGGGAAAGTCCTTGTACCAATGAAGGTCTTTCTAAATTAGACTGATCTGGAGACTGCGGGTGACTGGGGTCAGGCTTTGGAAGGCAATGGGTGGGCGGGGGAGTAGCATCCATCCCTCTGCCAGCAAACTTGTAACTGGAGAGCTGAGCAGTATCCAGCCTCTTCAAATATGGACAAGAAGGGCCATGGTGGCTCGCAGGCGATGGGACAGGGAACCCAGCAGAGCTGACAAGGGCTGGAAGGACAGGGGGACATGTTCCCCTCTCCCCAGGAAGGGTACCTTCCTTCAGAGAAAACGCGCTTGATAACTGACTACAAAGCTGTTGGACCTTACAGCCTTTCAGAGATTGCCCTTGAAAGTGCTTTTAGCAGCACAGCCACTTGAAATTCCCACTAAGAGTGACAACAGCAGCGTCTCCAGTAACTATTGCCTGCTCTCCACCCCCCAGATCCCTTGGGAGATGGATCTGCGGGTCAGCCCAGGGTGCCCGTCTGATGAAGGTGCTGGTCACAGCCCTTAACCCTACAGTGACTTTTTGGACAGGCAGCTTTGGTCCAGCCAAGCCAAATCTGCCTGCATTTCTGCTTGTACCTCCCCAGCACCTCATCCCTGCCCTCCCAGGCAGCAGAGCGGAGTTTTTAATTTTAATGTCCTGTTCTCCCCTCTTAGGGACAACGCGCACACTTCAGATGAGGTCTCCAGCCGGCGCGGAGGTCACCGGTGAGAAGCCGTGTAGCATCCCAGGGCTCTGTGAGTGCAGTGTCGGGCCACTCTCAGGGCCTGCGTGCGAACAGGAGCCTTTTCTGTTTCTCATGGCTGGCTCACATGAAGATTCCCCTACCCCAAAGAGGTGCAGCCCAGCCTGGAGCGGCGGAGATTGTCCTGTCTGCATGGCAGAAGGACTTCTTCTGAAGAGGGTGTCTTGGTGAATGAGAGTGCTGTCCATAGGACCTGAACTAATGCTGCTGGATCGTTTCACAGGAGCTACTGCAGAGAGAGGGAATAACAACAAGCTTCAGTCCCTCTTGGCTAGACACTGTCTAGCATCCTGCAGACACCAAACATCATTATCAAGGGCTTTGCAGAAGTCAAATGATCAAATAAACAAGTTAAAGCTAGCTAGACGGCTGATTTTCCTAATCTCAGCAACAAAGATCCTGTTTGCCTTCTGCTCTTCAGAGAAATATATTTCCTTCTGTGCTGTGTTGCTTTTACAGCTGTGTATGCTTGGGGAATAAGTACCAGACAGCGAATCCAAGCTTCGCCTTACAGAAAAGCCCCTCAAACATTGTGTCTGAAGGACCCCCCAGCTTGTAAGACACTGAACACCTGACGGGAGGTTTGGGGACAGCTTCCACTTTCTACTATGCCGGAGTGACTCTGAAGGAACTCTCTTGGTTCAGTCAAGTTGTGCAGAGACAAGAGCAAAGCTGTCTTTATATTTCTGCTTGGAGGTGATCTGGCGGAACGAGGGCGACGTTGTCTTTCCTGTTGCACACAATGAATTAATGCAGTTGCACCTTTGTAAGGGAGAAGAGAATTGGACCCACGTTGAGCGGTGGTAATGAATTAAACTGAATTAAATTTAGAGATATGTTAGTTACTATATGAAGTAATATACTTAATTAGGCCCGTAAGTCTGTTAAATATTACATGAGGTTACCGATGAGTTCCCTGCCTCCAAGCCGCTGCAGGCCAGCGGGAAGTGAGGGAGCTGACATTTGTAGGTCTTCTCCCACGGGAACCTGGTGGTAGCTCTGAAGAAAACCATGGACCCCAAAAGCGGGCTTAAACTCTACCCCTCTAATTGCTTAGTGTCGTGAAGTTTTATAAAGCTTGATGAAACGTTAAGGAGCATGCTGTGCTGCAGCTTGCACCAAAGCCCAGAGAAACCCAGCTCATTTCTCCACAGTTGCCCTGTTTTTCCATCTGCCTGGGAACAGCACTGGCTTCAGTTAGAAATTGTTTAGTCCTTCCCACGTGTCCTCACGTCACTCCTAACCTACACCACTTACTGCCATTAAGAGTATTAGGAACAAAGCCCAGCCCTGCTTTTTTAAACCATCCCTGACGGAGTACCAAATTTAACTGATACTTTTTCAACAGAGCTTTAACATTTACTCCTCCGTGTGGCAAATTGCTTCCAGCGTCGTTGGTAGTAGCTGTATATGGATATCATGTCTTGTTATTCAGCCCCTGCTGTCTGTCTCTGAAAACATCTACTGGTCTTAACAGCAGCTGCCAACTCGGTCCAAGCTGACAGATGCAGGATGACTTTTGTTTTTATTCCCCTTGTGCTCTGAAATTTTCTTTTCAAAATGCCGTATTGAATTGGCCTTGACAAGAACCAGGTGTTAATTCTGATCAGACAGTTACTTCATTACTAACCGTATTACTCATCCTGCTCCGCTGTGTTTTCCTCCCCCAGAGTAGCTAAACTCAGCATTTTCATGCTCACAAAAGTGTAGCTGGTTTGCACAAGACTAGAAATGTGACTTTCTTTGGCGACAAGGTGATTTGTAATTTTAAGAAGTTAGTTCCCAAGAAGCCAAAACCTGTCACAGTATTTTGGGACGGGTCCAACTATGAACACTCTCCCTGTGCTAACAGATACATTTTTGGACACTTTGGGAGTTTGGATTTGCAGGTTACAGCTACAGCTGGGAACAGAGAGAGAGAAGGAAGGAGAGGAAAGGAAGGAAAAGAAAGAAGTGAAAAGGTGTAGGACTTTTTCTGAACACAGATGGACACGCACCATGCCCAGGCTGGGGGCAATTCTCCTCCAGCATCTGTGGTCCTTCTCAGAGACGTGGTGGCTTTGGTGCCGTCGGTGCCATGCAGTACGGCTCTCAGCATGTGCTGCTTTGAGAGTAGAGATGTTAGTGCTCTTCCTACCTTTTTGAAAGCTGGTTCGCAGGGTACTTCTTAGCGTTTTTGAGGACTGTTCTTGTCATCATCATCTTTATCCAACATTAAACTTGCTCAATTAAGTCCCTTGCAATATGGTAAGGAAAAGCCCTTCTGCCACCAGCCGAAGTCATTTTGACACCTGGCTGAGCAGCAGGATGAAGCGTACCCAACGACTGATTTCATGATGTCCCATACAGGTTTGGATTGCCATGCTGTTTTTCTGTCCTAATAGCTCCCCAACTTTGACAGACAAGTTGTTGCTGTTGTTTTTATTTTTAAAAGAGAAATATATATCAAAGAGTAGCATTTCACTGGAAAGGTGTCTCTAGAATGGAAAATGCTCCCCTGGCATTTTCTGTGTCCTACCCTCTGACGCTATACGTAAAAAATCTATATCGGGGATTGGCTTCCCCATTTGTACAGTAGCTCGATGGTCTGGGAAAGCTGGAGCTCAAGGGCTCCTCTGGAGATTTCATTCTCAGCCGGTCTGGAATTGCTTTTCTCTGCCACGCTGCCCTTACCTTCACCCATGTGTGCTGGTAACTTGCAAGGGGATCTCAAAAAAGGGAATTTTTCCAAACTGAATAAACATTTTCCATGATGAAAGGCAGAAGAAAAGGAAATAAAAAAAAGGGACAGGTTTCCTAGGGACAGATACTTGTGTGAATGCCAGAGCATTTTCAACCCTCATCAGTAAACATATGAACACGAAGAGGTTTTTTAATCGTCTCCTTCTTCAAAGTTTGTTTCACAGACAAGCTGGCTCCTTGGGACAAAAATAAGCAACGGAAAAACTACAATTCATGCACAGCAATAACAGCATCTCTCCTGGAGGTTTGGAGCTTGCACTGCCTCCAGCCCTGCACATCCTCACTGCCCCCTGGAAGAGCAAACTCCTCGGTGTGGAAGCTCTGCCTCTGTGGAAGTGCAAAGACAGACGTACATCAAAGAGAAGGTATCAAGAAAGCTCTCATTTCCCCATTAAATGTTACTGATGCTAATGTGTCTTCTGATTTCCATAACTCTTCAGTTCGGGACACAGCTGTCCTCACTGTGTAATTGCGATGATGTGTATCTAAACCTGTACCAAAGTGCAAATTCCTCCGTGGGAGGGTGGGATGAGGCTGATCAACATGCAGGGGATGTTACTTCTGTCCCTACGGATTCTGAATAACTCCCTCGTTGTTAGCACCTAATTTACTGGTTTTATTTGATTTATTCCAGGAGAAACCGGAGATTCTATCTCTCCCCTTCGCGAAGAAGCAAGCGAGAGCAATGCCCAGACGGGGACACGTGTGCGCCCTGGCACAGCTGAGCTCACCCACGGGTGAAATGCTTTACCCACACATCTGTGCCCCACAACAGAAGCACTTCTACTGATGTCGCAGCGCTGTATGATTCCTGAGCTGGAGCCAAGCACATCAGTGCAAGCACTGAATTGTAGATGTGCCTGGAGTAGAGGGGTAGCAAATTTTTGAACCTTATCAGCCATCTGCTGCTTCATGGAGTTGGGGGCATTTGCACACAGAATTTTGCTGTGGCCACCTCAGTAGGTTTGGACTGGGATGTGTATGAAAGCAATTTCAGGTCGTGTGTTCTCTGAGACAAACCGCAGGGAGACAGTGTGTATTAAGTATAAATTTGTTTTTGTTTTAATGACTCAGGCATGATTATCACTTTGTCATTTGTAGAACCTGTCTCTGAAGGTGGGAGATGCTGTCAATTATGTAGCAATATTTAATCAACCGGCTAAAAAGGAATATCATCCTAGCTCCAGGTTTACTGTGTGGAAGAGCTACCTATGGGCAAGATGGTGTCATCTTTAAGAAACTCTTCAGTGTACTCTTCAGAGCTAAAAAAACATTTAATGGAATAAAACTTAAGTGGATCAGATAAAAATAACAAAGCAAGCCATTAAAGTTATCTCATCACAGACATATTGACATGCCTCCCAGAGAAGAGAGCGATCCAACTCCTTGCATCTGGATTTCTTGGTTCATTAGAAAGATAAGGAGCATCTAACAAAATCTAGGAATGTGAACAAGCGTCTAACAAAATCTCAGCACCTCTAGAGCACTCCTAAGAAGCTGAAAACAGGTTTTGTGGCATGGTTCTCTGCATCCAGTGTTTTGGCCAAGTTGTCTGGAGGTTTTCATGAATTGCAAATAAATGCATGAGGTAACCAGTGTGACAGTGGTCCAAGACAAACCAGATGCATGTATAATAGGCTCTGATTTGACATGGACTATAGCATATGCCTTGTAGCTCAAGGAATCCCTAGAGTGTTACAGTGAAAAAATCTTGAACTGGGTGTTTAATAAAACCATAGTGTTTTTATAATATGGGAATTATGGGGATTTAATAAACTACAGGGTGCTAAATTTTAGATACAAGGAGAATTAAACCTGGCCTGTAGAAGAAAGTGCCTCCTTGGGAAGAGCGGATCTGTGTCTTCAGTGGCCCACATAATCAGTCCTCATGGAAACTTTGTTTATTTGGATGAGAGTTTTTGGAGAAGGCAGAACTTCTCCGTACCTCCTCTGTCCAGCTGGTAAATCTACGTGCAGTTCTGCAAGTCCCAGGAGAAAACATAAATGAGATGCCGAACAGAGGAAATATATCTATGCAAAGGAAAAGATTGGTCCCTCTAGGACCTCCAAACTAAACAAATAAACAACAGAAACAGAAGCAAGTGGCACTAAGCCACGTGCATACAAAGCATGCACAAAACACCCCATGAGTCAGACCGATGGCCTGTTTCCCGGCAGTAACCAGTACCGAGCAGAGAGGTGATGGTCACCAGCAAGGCTTAGCAAAGCCAGCAGCAGTTGCTGGTCCTCAGGCACTGCTCTGTGATGTGGCAATACACAGACTTTGCAGTGCCCAAAACACAGGATAGGGCCAACTGCTAAATTACATCCAAGACTCAGTTCCCTAAACACCAGGAGGCTGCAGAAGCTATTTGTCTCTTAGCCTGAAGGCTTCACATCACAGAGAAACTCCCCAGAACAGCCATCTTACAAGAGGGTTAATCACTTCTTAATCACCTTCTGCTTGAATGTGAAACAACTTTTGAGTGCAGACTTCTCTTCCAGTACAAAGTGACCTTAAAAAAGCCACATACTACCCTTGCCTCTTCTTAAAGATATAGAAAGTCTGCAGAATTCATGTTCGAGCTAAATGCTTCTCAAAAATAAAGCAGGGAAGGAAGCAGAGAGGGGGGGAGGGGTCCTGGCCCCCAGGAGAGGAATAGCTTTGCAGGCAGTGGCAGCAGGGCTGCCCCCAGCTCTTCACCCTTCCTGGGGGCTTCTAGGGCTTGTCTCCTAGTGTAGCTGAACGACACATGTGCGTTCAGGAAACGCTGAATTACCTTAGCACCGAGGCTGCGAGCTGTGGCTCTTCTGTTGCCTCACTGCCGCCAGCTGGGACGTCCCTGCAGCAGGGCAGCAGCCCTCGAGAGCGGGTTCGGGAGGGAGCTCTGGGCTGGGATGCCAGCATCTACCATCCCCAGTCCTTGCTTCTCAGTCAGAGCCTTAGAGGAAACAGAAATCAGGCTCAGGAGAGCTTATAGCTGAGCTATAGCTCTGACCCTCCAGCAAGGTTCCATTCCGGCCCATGTACCTACACGAGAATTAAGCAGTATTCAGGCTCTGAGGCTCCAGAGGCCTCCTATCCCAGAAGAGGACCCCATGGGCTGACTGCAGGGTGATCAATACACCCTATATGAACGTATACAAGCACTTATGAACCTATGGGATATCTACAGGTGGCATATTTACTGCATAAGCCAGGTCAAAACATTAGCTGTCCTGCCATCTACTTGCATGTCTGTATGTAATCTGCTTTAATTACCCCTTCTAGGCTGAGTGATTTCCTTTGTTTTATTACCAAGATAACATGTTTCCTGAGATATATTAGAAAGATATTTGTCCTTCTGCTGAAGCAAGAGAAAAACATCAGGACCAGGGAAACTATAGTCTGCTAATCTCTGTCATCTCTTATTTATCTAACACTCCTGGCAAATTACTCTGGATAAACAATAATTGAGATTTGTCTATGCTGCATTTTGCACATCACTTTATAAATTACCTTAGGTACAAAGTACAGTTTCTGCTTTCTATCTGGATGGTGAAAACGCTGAATAATGAATGACAGCTAGCAAACAGCAGACAGCTCCTGGTGATAATGCTGCAACGTGCACACAATAATTTGGAATTTGTAAATATTTCAGTGAATGCTAATGATTGCCTGAATAGCTAGAGATTACAACTAACACCAGATCACAAACAGTCACAGAATGAAAGTGGTCTGCGGGTTCATAATGGGAAAAAAAAGCCCTTTCTCCATCATATCTGAGGCGATTGCACAAAATTCAGGTCCTCTGCTGCGGCCATGCTGCAGCTGCTCAGCCGGGCTGCTCACCACCCTGGTGGGAATTCAATTGGGCGTGTGGTTAAAGCTGATCTTCCTCAAGGCAGCCCTGAATCCACGCACAAAGCTCCTCGAAGCCTCCCACAGGCACACCGCACCCCCCAGCCATTATCCCACCGACCAGGAGTTTCTCGCACACGCAGCATCCTCTGCTCTCCCACCCGCGGCTCCCACGAGCCCACAGTGACATCCTCCATCGGGACGCAGCAGCGGTGGGGACCGAGTCCTCTGCTTTGTGGAGTGGCTTGGGGACACTCGGCTCCCTGAGGAAGGGGACACACCGCGTCAGGCAGCTGCAGGCCTGCCCGGCTGCCTGCCCGTCAGGCACAGCCTGCCTGCACCGCCTCTGCACAGCACCTGGAAAAAGAAAGCCCGGATCTAAACGCGGAGCCAGCATGTTGTCTCAGTGCTGGGCAAGTTAAGGGACAGGGGGAGGCTGGTCTTTCCTGGAGGCCACCCTTTGGCGGGTGCCACCAAAGGCCACCCCTGCGGGAGCGCTTGGCAGGGTCCCTGCCTGCGCTGTGCTGAGAGGTGCTCTCACCTCCCGGCTCTGCCGGCTGCACGTGATTTACCGTGATTTAGAAGAGCCCTTTCAGCCTCCTCCCAGCAGGATCAGCATCCACTATCAAGACAGTGGCCACGGTGGTGGGTTTGAAGAGGAATTCTGTGAGGCTGTAACAGTTCCTGATGTGAAAATAGCTTTTGGAGTAATCAGAAGGCAGCAAACCCCCTGGGCATTAGCTTCATGCATGTTTCTGGGTTTGCACAATTTTCTTGCTTTGCTTTTCTGATATCTGTTTTTCAAAGACATACACAACTTATCAGTCCTCCCCAGAAAGAAAGGCACTCGGCCAGGGTCTCCAGCCAGTGTCCTGCTCTGGTTTCCAACGTTGCTGCTCTGCACGTCCCCATGCCGCTCTCCAGAGGTGGTGACTGTGGTGAGCTGATCCTACCCCAGTGACACGACACCCGTGGAGACGTTTCCAGTCCTGCAGTCTGGAGCAGGCGCTGCACACAGGGGATTTACAGTGGTAGGTAACTTCATCCTGGAGTATCGCCAGCTGAAGAGAGTATTCAAACAAAAGTTTTTTTTAGCTATGAAAAGCTAAACAAGTGGAAGGAGGAGGGAGCATTAGTCATCCCCCTGGAGTTGGGGGCTGTAGGCAGGGACTCCTTGGTTTGCAGACCAAGTGGCATGGCCACTTGGTAAGGAGTTGCCTGCTCCCAGGCAGCTTTACCCCTTCCTCCTGCTGCCAGCGAGGGGCACGGTCAAGGGCATCACCCTCTTTCCTCCGCCTGCCCGGAGACTGCCCCTGCCTGACCTCTGGTTAAAAGACAAGTTAAGCCTTGACCTCCGCTCCTCTCCGTTGAGGCGGAGACCCCGAGGCAGGAACCGTGAGCACTCCCTTTATCCTGGGGGGATGCTCTGGGGAGACGCAGGGATGTTCCTGGGGGGAATGCGAGGATACGCTGGGAGGATTCAGGGACGCTCCCGGGTTCGGGGGGAAGGAGGGATGCTCTGGGGTAACGCAGGGGAGCCGCTGGGTCGAGAGGGGAAGGGGGAAGGCAGGGATGCTGGGGGGGGTGCCGGCGGGATGCCGGCGTGCTCCGCGGGCCGCGGCGGGCGGCAGCGGCGGGCCGGGCCCCCGGCGGGGCGGGGAGGCGGGGCGGGGAGGGGCGGCAGCCCCGCGGCCGCGGCGCGGAGCCGAGCCGGGCCATGGAGAGCGGCGGGGCGCTGAACGGCTCCGCCGCCGGGCCCTTCCCCGCCGCCGGGACGGCGGCGCTGGGCGCGCTGATGGCCCTGCTCATCGCCGTCACCGTGGCCGGCAACGCGCTGGTGATGCTGGCCTTCGTGGCGGACTCCAGCCTGCGCACCCAGAACAACTTCTTCCTCCTCAACCTGGCCATCTCGGATTTCCTAGTAGGTAAAGTGCCGCCGCCCCCCCCGCCCCGCGTCCAGCTCCCCGGCCCGGCAGCAACTCCGCGGCGGGCTCTCGGCGGGGCGGGCGGGGGCTGCCCCGGCCCCGCTGCTCCGGGGTCCCCCCCACCGGCACCCCCGGGGTTCCCTCCGGCGGTGCCCCGCGCCTGCCCCCCGGCACCCCCCCACCCCGCAGCCCCGGGGTCCCCCCCCCGCTCCCGACACCCCGCAGCGCCCGGAGCGGGGCCGCAGAGGGGCGCGGGGCTGTTGCGGGGCGGGGGAAGGACCCTTCCCCGGGGGCAGCCGCCGCGCAGCCCCCGCGCCTCGGTGCCAACGGACCCCTCCGGCTGCAGGTGCCTTCTGCATCCCCCTGTACGTGCCCTATGTGCTGACGGGGAGATGGATCTTTGGGAGAAGCCTCTGCAAACTCTGGCTGGTAGTTGATTACCTGCTCTGCACCTCTTCGGTCTTCAACATCGTACTGATTAGCTATGACAGATTCCTCTCGGTGACAAGAGCGGTGAGTCCTGTCATGGCAGCTGAGAGGGGAATAACTCTCCTCCTGCTTTATTCTCCAGATTCTCTGCAATAATTAAAAGCTCTTTGAATCCTCCAGAAATCATGAATCTTTCAGCCTGGTGATGGAAAGCAGTCGCTATCCACATATACATAATTCAGCTGTGGTTTCAGATTAGTATTTCTGGCACAATTAAATCATTTAAGGCTCAGACCCCGTTGTGCAGGTGTTCCCTTCCCAGATGACAGGACAGTAGTGTACAAGTGAGTCGGAGAGGTAAGCGGACCTGTTACTAACTTGCAGGGGCTTCTTATCTCCAGGACAAACAAGCGGATTGCAGTCGGACTCCCGGCTTCGCCCTGGCTACCAAGGCAGTAGATTACAGTACCAACTTCAGCAGGGCACTGCCCTGAGGTCTCTGGGTACACAGTGAGATGAAAACGCTCAGTCCTTTGCAGGAGGTAGTGAGCAACTTGCAGGTCAGATCCATTGCTGTTTGCTTGTTCCCTGACTCCAAATACACCATGGATTAGCTACAAGGCTCGGAGAGAGGCAGAGCTGGATGCCTGCCTAGCCCAGGAATTTGATGCATGCCTCTCCCTGGGAGTTGCAGAGAGTAGCGGGGGACAATTCAGTGGTGGGGTGCACCAAACTGCCGGGCTCCAACCAAGTCAGTACATTTCCAGGTAGCAGAAGTCACATCTGGTTTTGGAGCTGGAAGATGAGGGTTCTAAGTCTTCCCTGCGGGAGTGTGATTTATCTAGCAATTGCTCTTGTTGCCTATGGCGTATGAATTTTTTACACTGCTGGGATATTGCCTAGCAACTTTACCAGGAACGCTAACAGTTCATTTGTGAAGAGCCTCAACCAGTTGGGGTGTGTGGCCATACTTAAGAAAAGGTTTCCCTGTTGCAGGTCGCCTACAGAGCCCAGCAAGGCAACACCAAGCAAGCAGTGCTGAAGATGGTGATGGTATGGGTATTTGCGTTCCTGCTTTACGGACCTGCCATTATCAGCTGGGAGTATATATCAGGCCGGAGTATCATACCCGCTGGGGAATGCTACGCTGAATTTTTCTACAACTGGTATTTTCTCATGACAGCCTCCACGCTGGAGTTTTTCACCCCTTTCATCAGTGTAATGTTTTTCAACCTGAGCATTTACCTGAACATACAGAAGCGTACCAAAATACGCCTGGATGTTTTCCACGAAGAGCACAACCAGTCCTTCACTGAAGAGATGGAAATGAGCCCAGAAGCAAAGCTTTCTTTGAAATGCTGTAAGTGGGAGCAGAAGGAGCCAGCTGAAACCCTCGACCTCTCTAAGAGCAAAGTTCAAGCAGCGGCTTCCCCTGCCAGCCTGGGTGCCAAAGACCTGCTGTCAACAAGCTCTGACAGCTCTAGGAAACCTGAGTGTTGCAACAAAAAGAGCTGTAAAAATTCAGCATCCACTCTGTCCTTAGAGAAACGGATGAAGATAGTGTCCCAGAACATGACTCAACGCTTCAGGCTCTCTCGAGACAAGAAAGTGGCCAAATCGCTGGCAATCATCGTGGGCATTTTTGGGATTTGCTGGGCACCGTACACTCTCCTGATGATCATCCGTGCTGGCTGCCATGGCCACTGCATCTCTGACTACTGGTACGAGACTTCCTTTTGGCTGCTGTGGATCAACTCGGCTGTCAACCCTGTCCTGTACCCTCTCTGCCACTACAGCTTCAGAAGAGCTTTTATTAAACTCCTCTGTCCCAAGAAGCTAAAGATTCAACCTCACGATCCCCTTCAGAACTGCTGGAAGTGAAGCATGCGGATGAGAAGAGCCTTGTTTTAAGACACCTCTGTTACGGAAAAGTACTGTAGCTTCCTTCCTTGGAAGGACCTGGGAGCCCTGGTCTGGGGCATGTGAGGAAGGCAGCAATGAGACCGCTATTCGTTAATTCTAGTCCATCAACAACAAAAACACACAGAACAGAAGGGTAAGAGTTTCTTGACATTAACCACAGGCAGTGAAATCTGTGTCCTCCACTTGCAGGTGCCACAGAAGAGCTCTGCTGCCACCTAGTCAGCCAGAGCAGCACCAGCATTTTGTTAAAATATAAAAACTGAAAAAGTAAAAGCTGACAAAAATAAATATCTAACCTAAAACCACTGGACTAAAACTACAGTTTACCTGCTTCCAGACCTGATTGTTCCCATGAATAGGAAGGTTTTTTCCTTACACTTAAGGTGTTACGCATATGTGATGATACAGAAAGAAAAGAATGAACGTCAGAAGGAAAACACCTCATTTGTCATTACTGCTACAGCCATAATCTAGATTCCCACTGCATGTGGTGCAATAAATGTCCCTTTCCCTCCTCAAGAAGGGACAAATCTCTGCCCTAAAGAGTCTACGGCCAGACTCAGAGGCGCCGAGCATCCTGAAGCACCCTGTTGGCATTCCCTGATCCTTGCTTCACAACTGAGCAGATTTCCTTTGCGTCCAGCCACACACTGACCAACGCTCCCCCAGAACATGGGAGCACTTCCCTCGGGCCCGGAGCTCAGTCCCTGGCTCTGCAGGATGCGGGAGCCCTGGCAGACCTGACAAAGAGGGCTGATGTGCCTAGGTGAAAGGTGCCAGCAGGGTATCAGCTTCTCCACAGTCTCCCTCATGATGACCCAAAGACATTTTTAAACCTTTTCTGCAGGATCTTAAAAATACTCTTTTGGCAATGTGCTGGTGAATGACAAGCACTGGGAGAAACGAAACTTGTGTTCCATTTTTTAAAGGTAGTTTCAGACCTCTTAATTTTAGCAAGTTCCAGAACTCTTGCATGCTTCCTTTTAAAATAATTTGAATGGAGACCTGGGTCAAGCTGATCCAGGCAACATAAACATCAATTCATTTATTTATTTATTAAGCAGTCAACTAATTCCACAGATAGAGCACCAGATTGAAGAGACTAGGGCTCTATCCTCAATCTTAACATGAGATCTTGGGCATTTTAACTCTGCATCCCATCTCGTGCTTCATCATACTGCCCATTTAGTCTGTGTCCTCTTTGGGAACAGAGGCAGTATGGCCATAAAGTGAAACACTTCGACTCCCCATCTCTGTTGGCACTGCTCAGTGATATAGTAATGCAAATATGTAATTAGTTGCCATGGCAAACGCTCATATTTAACAGTATTGTACAGGGAAGCTCAAGATCCTAAGTCCGAAAACTACATTTACAAATAGAAACCCAAATGCTGTAAGGTAGTACCCAAAAGCTTATGACGTTGTGATTGCCAATTACACTTAGCTGTTGTAAGCAAACTGCTTTTTGGCTGCTGGTAGGAATAAAAGAAAATGCTATCCAACTTTATTCCAGTGACATTTGTTGACTAGATCAGTATTGTCATCTGAAGTCAGGTTTTACCTGATGTCTTGTTTTGTGTATATGATATTTCAGTCTTGTGACATGTTCAGTCAGACCATTACCTATGGGTTAAAATACATCCTTTGAAGTATGTGTGCTAAGAATTGACAGTATGCACTGCTGAGCCTGCTTGTACCTTTCCTTGTGTCTGCTACCTTCTGAAAACCCCAATAAAGTATTTTTATACGAAGTTTGCCAAATATTTTATGGTAAACAGGGTGTTGCTGGAAATTATGAACTCCAGCTGAAAGTAAAACATCTATGGATTTGTCTGAGGAGACAATAAAAGCAGATATATTTTGCAAACAAATAGCTCCTGAAACAGCTGAGTTTCTTTTACCTTTGATTAACAGGTTCCTGACAGCACACTAAGGGTGTGGGGAGAGCCCATCACTTAATTCTTTCCAATTCTGGTTCTTTTCCAGAGCATATTACATGCAACTTAGATCTGAAAAGGTTACATTAACATTAATTCTTCCTGTGACTTACGGAGTCCACTGGCCTGCCTGAAAATGACAAAGTCATAATGTGAATGAAGTACCAGTTTCCAGCTGTGGTTCTCTTCATTTGTTCATAAAGAGAGGTGGGACTACTAGGTCCTTCAGTCTGGCAAAGAGAAAAGCTACGGACTGCATTACACCTTAAGGAAAGGGTGGAGAAATTGTGGTGTCTGTCTTTTTTTTTTTTTTAACCTGGTATTAAATAGTGGTTACCTACTTCCTGTTCTCATCCTGCAGAGGAAGGATCTTCTTTTCTTCTTTTAAAGATTATCCTGCATGATCTTCACTGGATCAGTGGAAGGTCTTTGAAATACAGTAGAGGCCAAGTAACTGTTAAAATAATACTAAATTGGTTGCAAAAGAGAAATAGACCCCATTTCAGGTGATCTTCCATCATTCAAAGAGCCGCCTTTCTCCAGGAAGATTTTACCAGCTTCTGAAGTCATGCCTGCAACACTTGCACCTGTACCACCTCTTTTGTCCGCACATGACATATAAGGCTATTTCTTGTACCTGTAGAACACACATCCCTCTGATCCCCTGACTTCTGCACATCAGTCCTCAGTGTGCTTGCAAATGAGGGTTGATTGCATGCCATCTACTGCCACCAAAACGAGTACAATGCTACAGGTAGCTACAGGAGAGTCAAAGGAGATACCAGTTATTTAACAAAACTGAATAAGGTTACACAGCAAAGCACACCTTGCTGGGTTCTTTCCCTTCTCCCTTCTCTTGGGGGGATGGGGGGTGGGTGGGTTCACAGAAATATCCCCAAACATAACTGAAAGCCAAGGAATCTTATTAGCACAGACACTTCTACCATTTTAAGAGAGAGGAAACGCGACAGAAAAGATCTAAAAAGTTCATCTAAACAAACTCTCACAGCTTTCTGTGGTTAACAGCTGAATATCTGACAAACTAGACCTCAGAACACCTTCCTTACTGCTGTTTTGTTACTTCTGACTAAACGAATGAACAAAGAAGTTATCAGTCTTTCCTACATGAGGCATTTGCCTGAGCAGGGACTGGTAATTGGGCTTTCTGGCAGAATAAAATAGGAGGATGACAGAGGGGGTTGGTTTTGTTTTTCCTATTTCCTCCACATTCCAATACATGTCAAGAACATTAAAACATAATTATGCAAGAAGACCAGAGCTAAGCCCCAGGGAGCATATACTGAATCATTTTAGCAGGCTTTTTTTTCCCATTTCTGTAAATTTCCCCTTCTCAGAGCTTGAATTCATTGAAACAAATTAAAAAAGAAAACACATTAACACTCCTAGCTCCAGAACTGGTTTTCCTGCACACGATGAGCTGAGCAAGCAGCCATTTAAAAAGGGAGTTGCAACTATTTAAATTCTGAACATGACTGTTGTCCAGACAGTCTGAGCCCCCCATCTAAAATTCTTAGCTTATGATTAAGTATTTAGGTACTTGAAGGCAAACAGCAGGTTTTCCCCTACATCCATTAGTAGTAACTCTGTTCAAAAGTAATGGTACCAGCTTTAAATTTTATGGTGCCTTGCAAGCACATGGGTTAGGAATTCCTTTCTTTCGCATGTTCACATAGTCAAAGAGCTAAAGCTGCAGACAAAATACCCAGTTTTAAGAGACTCATAAAATTCATAATACTCAGGGGGAGTTGGTGGAGATTGGTTTTGCTTTCAGTGATCCGTAAGACCATGATATACCTGCACAGAAGTGCTGATGCCATCTGCACAAGCACCACACTTTCTAAGAGTCCCACTAGTGACATCGGTATATTTCTGTATAATTTAAAATCCTAATGGTACTTTTCTCTGAGCTTTCAGAATGCGCTTTTAGTCCTTTCCCCAAAGAGTAAAGAAATTGACACGTTTCACTGTGAGCCTTTTCCACAGTATTTTTATGGTCTTTGACCTCCATATGGGCAGAATTACCTAAACTTAGCTGAAAGTAATTTTATTCATAGGTGGATTTTGCAGGGAAGATACTTATACTCCTTCCTGAAAGAAAAGCTCTTGCCTTGACAAATAAAAAAGAAAAATAACTACTTATGCCTGGACGTGAGGTCACACCTGAGCCTGGTTTTCATACTGAAAATGTTATAAAGTTAGTTCGAAGTTTCAGAGTAGCTGATGACTAATTCAAATATGCTTAGAAGAGTATTTGAATTCTGCTGATTTTTCATGTTCAGAATATAATTGTCTGTATGCATTTGGAACAGGCAGGGACTAGGGAGCTTCTTGGCATAATCAAATATGAACTGTGAAAACACATTACCATTAGACAAGGTAGGGCTTCTTGTCAACTAGCTTAGCAAAACACCTGTATATATTTTTTGCTACCATACCTGCTAAAAAAAATGCCCCATTCCTATTGTCTAGACATAAACCGAGCAGGCAGGACCTGTTTTCAAAAAACATGAAAGAAAACTTGCTGTAATTATGAACGCACATCAAATATTTGTGGAAGTGCATGGGCTTCTACACAGCAAAGAAACCCAGCTATTTCCAGAGAGAAATAGCCAATTTATGCACGGAGCATCAGTAAACAACGTTCATGCAACTCTAAATTGCACCCAGGAGCTTTTTAAAGAAACGGGCTGTGACTTCCCGTAAGACCTGTGCAGAGGTGATGCCAGTTCCCTTCTCTTAAGACAAACCTACACTCTATTAACTCGAGGATGTAAAGGCCACCGTAATGAGGGCTGTGGTCCTTTCACAGAGCAGCGTCTGCATATCAATAAACTATCAAAGAACATTTTTCAGCACAGCTACTTTGGCTCTGCACTGTTTCCTCCCTAATCACCAATAACGAGAGATCTCTTTACACAGACAGAGGAGCATTGCTCCCACCGCCTCCCTTCAGCACCCTTCCTCAGTTACCGTTCCTTATTTGTTCTCTCCAACCTGCAGTTATACAAATGGCTCCATTGTTCCACAGGCATCACTGAAGCTTCATTAGCTCAAGTAGGAAGCTAGAGAAGAGAGAACGCGAGAAGGAGCTGTTGTTGAAAAACACTTGTCTGGGATAATTAATTGAGATTTACCAGAAAGGGTGGGCTTTGAAATCGGGAAGATGTGATTATATTTTGATTTGAAAGAATGCTAATGGTTTTCCTTCCATGTTTCTAAATGAACATTCGTTTTCATAGCAGAACTAGGATGGAAAGACCGTAGGTTAATATCCTTGCTAGAAAGAAGTTTAACAACATGATTTCTGAGGGAAGAGTAATTTTTCATAACCCCAGCTCCCATGCAGTGTAGACCTGGTCTGGAAAGAGACCTTCTCCACTCTACAGAACTCATTCTGCAAATAGATGGGACACAATAAGGAGTATTATCATCTTTACTTCCGATGTGGGAATTGCAGACAAGAATAAAACCACTTCACTAGCTGCCCTGGATGAGTGCCACGAAAGGGGAAAGCTGTCTTGATTTGTACCACCACAAAGCTAGCCTTTCATGCAAGATTTCACAGATGTCCTTGTGGATAGCAAGGGAACTCACAGCACTTCTGTGTTCCCTTAACCTTGCCTTAAATCTCCTCCTTTCCTCCCTACCATTTGCACAACATACTTTTCTGCCACTATAGTTGTATTTGCAGGATTAAGGAATTATGGGGTTTAGAAAAGCAACTAGGAATTCTGCAGGGTGTAAGTATTATCTATAACCTGGTACCATCACTTTACTGAGATGTAAAACTACCACTGGCATTCACTTTGACAAACCCAGCTGCTACCTGGGAGAGGAAGACTTGTACATGCCTCAAAGGCAAGAAAACCCAGGTCTGTTCCTAAACCTCTTGTTGTGAGCTCCGGAATGCTGATGACTCATTAAATGAGCACCATTTTTATTGCTACAGTCCAGGATGCATGAGCATTACTTATTACTAGGTATTTACAAGCCCCACATCTTTAGTCCATAATTTACAAGCTGCTTGCACAGTCTGTGTACAAAAGGGAACTAATATTTAATCCAATTACCAAATATTATAGGTAGAGCTATGCATGCACATTCGTGGGGGGAAGAACAAGACTATTATTTTTCCATTTGTAAAATTCTACAACCTGAAACATTCTTTTAAATGACTCAGATGCACCATGCAGGAGTTTTTGTTGTATTGTAAAGGCTTTTCTTATACATCAGATACCTGTCAGTAATTCCTATGACCTCCTGCCATAACATACAATGATTATATATTAGAGATGGCAAGGAAAGGGTGTGAAGGTAGGTTGCTGCAGTGCGTGTGTGTACAAACACCACAAGTATCCCTCCTGTGCATGTAAATGCACAATTCATGACAAAAATAGAGTTTTTATAGGCAGACTGCGCCCACAACTTAGCTATCTGTTCTTCTAAGCACAAAAGTGCATCGGTGATGCAACACTGACTTTTGAATGATTTTTAACACGATATCCTAGGATTTAGCAGCACAATTAACGCTGAAGGAAAACTGATTGCAAAGTAGTTCATAATCTCATTCAAGATATCCCTGAGCATTCACAAACAACAAGCTCTCTGCTAGAAAGGCAATGACAGCTCTGGCAAATTTCTTAGCTGTTAAGTAACAGCTCACACACAGCTTTAGTCATTAGACGCTGTTTATTGAACAACAAACAATAATGGGAGTTGCATATATAATTCCTTGAACAGGAGGTTGCACGTACACCCTGCAGTGTTCATGAATTGATGATGGATTGACAAAGCAGAGCAATTATCCTCCATTATGAGAATAATTTACACTCTACGAAGCACAAATTTAATAGACCAATACAGCTAAAGCACTGTTTAATATCTCTGATACAGCTTGTATTCAAAATACATGGGGATAAAATAATATGTATAATACTTGCATGAAGCCCATGTTAAGCACTCAGAGAACTAGGAATTAAGCTGTTACTCAGGAGCTTTCATGGAAGTAACAAGTAAGAAGTTCCTTTGTTGTTGCCATTAATACTTGTAATCGAAATGAGGATCACAAAGTACTTTACAGAACTATATAGACAGAAGAATGCTGACATACAGCTAATTCTAGAGTAAGGGAAAGAATGAAGTCAAACATGCATGGATGATAGTCTTTGCAAGTACACAGCAACAAGGTAAATTAAAACCTCAGCAAAGAACCAAAATGCCCAACATAGCCTTTCTGAAGTTCTCACTGCGAAGAAGTCATGCAGACGAAGTATGCAGAACAGTTAAACTATTTCAGAAAGATAAGGAGCTGAAGTCCCTTAGAAATTCCCCCTCAGAAATCCCACATGTTCCTGACCTCTGCTTCAAAGTGACCATCTCAAAAATGGTTTCTGAGAACGTAGGGTTTATAGTAATTTCCTTTGAAAAAACTATAAATACAACCTTCCTTCATTCATCTCTTGAGAGGTTGCCCCAGCTAAAATACTGAACACCAAAGACTATCAGGGAAATCAACTATTTAAGGTCATTATGATCAACTCATCTTAATAACCATGTTTTCACCTCAGCAATTAATTCACTGAGTATTATTTGCTAGGCAACACTTCAGCAGAGTGCCTTTCAAGCACTATTTATAAATAGGGAAAATTTCTAATCAATATTAATCACTTACAGCTGAGGCATGACAAGTTATCAAATCAGCAGGTAATACAACAGAATGGCCTCCTCCACACCAAAGCAACACAAAACATGAATTTCAGTTAGCCTAAATGCTACTTGTACAACAATCTCTGAAGAGGTATTTGTGTGCTGACAGGATCTACCAAACTGCCTTAGAAAAACAGGTATGTTAGCTATCAAAGACAAGAACAAGCATAAAGTATTTTCTGAGAAAATCTGAACAAGTTCCTTCTTTATTCAATTACATTTGTGACCCTCTGCAATTATTTTCTCCATTAATATATAAGCACTTAGGCTTTACTAGCATGAAAGTGGGAATATAGCTATTTTTTAGCTTGAATACTCACTAAAAGCACATTTCCAACTATGCACTCATTCATCAAGCGACCTGGTTAGTTAAATGCATTATTGGGTTTGTTCCAGACTAAATACATTAGGAAATTAACTTCCATAGCACTAACTTGATTTAGTCTTAATATATAATTCTAGAACTGTTCTGTGTTGATCAGTTTCATAAGCCACTTCAATACATTTAATAAAGCATTTAAAAAATCACCATCTTCAGAACGTTTAATTAGTGATAATTTACACGAATTAGCAGCACCAGTTAATAAAATGTACATGTTTCACGTGGCAATTTTTGTTATTCATACACAAATCAAGTTTTATTTCCTGTGAAAAAAATCCTGAATGCCTACAAAAAAAATAGGAGACATCTTGAGTCAGCTCTCAGAAAGCTCCTAAACGCTAAACCAGACTGCAATACCATGAAGAGGGTAAAATGGATAATGAAGGATTTTGAGAAGGGCAGATATGAAGCAGCATGCTGAACTGGGCATCTCTTCAGTGCGTCATGTATTTCTGTGCTTCTCTGCACCCATTTAGGTGAAGTACTTTGAAGCTACAAATGCAAATATGACCTGTAAGGTTAGCTATAAGTTACGCTTGTATAAGGCACCTGGAATAAAAATTGTAGTGTTACAGGACTAGCACTACACTCAACTTTTTCCAAATTCCAGGTCCTCTGCCTTGCCACAGATCTCCTATGAGACTGTGCAAGTCACTGGCGTCCAAGTTCAGCCAGATACTTAAATTCAAAATTTCTAAAATTCAGTGGGATGTGGGCTTTTCCCAGCCTGGCTAGATTTGCACCTCAGCCTCCTGTGATTCAGTTTCTACCAGTGAAAGAAGGTTAATAAATCACTCTCAAACATAAGGTATTGTAATATTAAAAAAAAAAAAAGATATGATGTAAAACACATGAAATTTTCATCCCTCAAAACCATTTTCCTAATGGCAATAAATTAGTTAATGAAGCTAGAAAATTTCGTTGATATAGAAACAGAGATGAGTTAGCTTACAAAAATAAAAGACAGTTTTTACATCTATAGTTACAGGGGCCATAAGGACCTTGCACAGCTCACGTGGAACTTAACCCACAGCGTAGATGGGCAAGCTTCAAAACCACCACTTATGGCACTGAAGTTATTAAATGTTACCAGTTTGTTTTTCTAGACAGAACCCACTGTCCCAAAAATTGTTGACTTGAACTACTGTTTTAAACTTCCATTACATGACTGGTGTGGGGGTGGGTAAATGAAGAAAATAAACATTTTCTAAAATAATGCAGTAAAAAAATGTTGATTTAATACAGTGACATTTTACCAGGTTATTTTTTAAATGTGATAAATGCGTGTCCTGTCTGGACAAAGCAAACTAGCTGCCCAAACTCATCTTCCTGATTTGTAACCGAGGAAAACAACAGAAAATTAATAGCCACAAAACAGCCTGATTTCATAAGATAATCAAAATATGGATAATTCATCTGTAATATCACAGATGTCTTCTTGACAACCAGTGTTTTAGCAATTACACTGCTTCATGCAAATATTTTTCTTCATAAGCATTTTCCACTGTTAGTGGAAGATTAATTTCTCTAGATTTAGACAGTGAATAGCTCACTTCTATCAATGGTTGATTAGTGTGTGTACAAAGGAAGCACTGGGTGGGGATTCACACGTCTTTGGAAAACAGTGATGTTCCAGTCTCAAAGGTAATTAAGCACTGAGGAACCAAATGTCAAGATTCAAATGAGAAATCTTTAAAACTACGACCAAGCTTTTCCGTGTGCTAAAACTGATCCCAAACCATAGATGTTTTCTAAAATATTGACTCTTATGTACACGTTAATTGACTACGGATTTCTCCAGTTACAAAGACCAAAAGGTACCCACCGAGGATTTGAATAACAGAAGATAATTTGTTCTGCAGTTAGTTTTTAGTCCTGCCTTTCAATCAGTGCTAATAAGTCTGATCTAAGTGCATTTCTAAAGCATGCATTTTAAAAGGTGATTTAGCCTGCGTAAAACAATTTCAGCATATGCAAATGAGCACAAGGCTTTTCATGTTTTTTGCCTTATTTTACCCAATAACCATGACATAAAATAACAGCATTTGAGTATATTGTGATGCTGCATTCAGGTTAAAAAAAAAAAACAAACAACCTGGGCCTGGGTCACCACTGCATTATGCTAGAGCGACTCCAATTAAAATTAATGGAATGTTACCAGAATAAAATGGATTGTAACAAAGTAACCAGCCATACCCATTACCTCTTACTGAAATTGAGCACACAGACATGAGTTAGTTATTAAACCATAATTATATGGTTTAGTAGTATGGCTAGCCTTTTGTCTTCACTCATCATTCAGGAAATCCATATATAGTACACAAATACTTCCACCTTGGTGACATAACAGTATAGCAATAAGCAAAGAAGAGAGCCTAAGCAAGGAATGCACACTTCAAGGAGTCAAAGTGATGTTTCA
Organism: Morus bassanus; assembly: GCA_031468815.1. Classification (NCBI taxonomy): domain Eukaryota; kingdom Metazoa; phylum Chordata; class Aves; order Suliformes; family Sulidae; genus Morus; species Morus bassanus. The sequence goes on from CM062575.1 coordinate 36,437,245, forward strand.
TATAAATAAGGGCAGAGGGGAAAAAAAAAAACCAAACCTGTGGATAAGAAATCAGACACTGTTAAGGCCTCCTTGGACAATTCTATTTCAGTCAGGAAAGAGGAGATGAAAAATTACACAGTGGGAAATGAAGGACAAACACAATCTCAGTATTAAAAATCTCCCTGCCTTTGTCCTACCAGCCATGTTTTATGTCTCAGAACACACCACATAATAAATTTCAAAACCACATAGAGAAAAATCGAGAGTGCAGCCTGAAGGCAGCTTTGTTCTATCATCAAGAGTTGCCAAGTCATCCCTTATCCTTATTGGCACACATATATAACCTCCCCTCCACGTATTAATAATTTCAGTCTTTCCAGACCTCTGTAGTGCAGGCACAATTAATCCCTATTTAACAAGATGGAAAACTTGTTAATGGGGAAGAGCACTGGAAACTGCAGCATGGCAGACAAACAGAAGAAAATAAAGCTGTTCTTTAAAGGCCAGGCACGCATCAATATTGGGATGAAGTTTAGCAATATCACAATGAAGTTTTAATTTATATCAAGCCCATTTTCACAATGGTGATGAACTTCATTATCAACGGAAGTGGTCCAAAACCAAAACGTAACTTCCACAGGAAAGGCAGGGTTGTAGACCTACTGAAGAGGTGCTGAGCTCCAAACTTACCTTTTCTCCCTATACACACTGTACAACCACTACCTCTCTCAAAAAAGCCTCGTGTCTCATAACTTGCATGCGAGACAACAATCTCCAGATTATGGGCTATGGTGTCGCCAAAAATAAGAGCTCCCAAAGTAAAGGTAATCTTGCTACTAGTAAAAATCCATTTTTACAGAACAATGATATTTGTAGAAAGATTAAGCCAAAGCATATATTGTCTTTTAATTTCCATTGCAGAGTTAACAATTCAAACAACACATGAGCATTCCAGCAGCCCTTCTGCTCCCTATTTATGTTCCACCTGCCATTCAGTTAATAACTCATTAAGTTGCACACCTGCAACACACCTAACCTCCAGTCCCAACATTAATCTTACATTACAGGTGTCAGCTAATGAGCCCAGTTAGCAATAACCTGTGAAAAACACAACAGCAAAGAAGTTAGATTGGTGTTCTGTATCCAGTAGCTTGTACAAATACCTGCAAACTACGGCCAGGTCCCATTTTACCAGCAGTAGCATCTCTGGTTCATAGCTATTCTTGTAATTCTGTAATTTGAATCAATATTTAAAACCAACAGGTTATGAGTTTTTAAACACAGTGAAGTCAGAGTACCTATTCACTTACGTAAAAACAAAAATCACCTATGAAGAGGCTTAATAAATACACATATAATAGTGAAAGAAATTTCCCTTGTAATGGAAAAAGAAATTGAGTGAGAAGTGACACTTCCAGCAGCCTTCACTTTTCATTGCATTTGAGCAACTGGTGACCTACTGCTACTTCAATATCACAACTCTAAGCATCCATATTATCAGAATGAATACAGGCAGACATGACAGAGCATCTGGTGTCGTGTCCTGCCTCTCCTGCCCCCTGCAGAGACCCCGACCGGTGCTATCTGCACGGCCTCCCCGGTGCTGGCAGCAAGGTGGTGGCCGGTCTTGCTCTCCCCCTGCACAGTGCTGCGGCAGAGCGAACCACTCAGTACGAGTTCAGCAAGGGTCTCCTTTTTATTGCTGTCAGTTCAATTCGTTGCAGATGCACTCCGATTCACCTTAAAAAACATTATGTAATAAAAAAAAAAGTGCTTAACAAAACCATATAAGTAAAGCAGATTGCAAAATATACCATGCTTAAACACGCTGATTCAATGTTTTATTTAATGTACTGCAATGAGTCCTCAATATCTGTATGTTTAAAAAGTGTGGTCCTTTTCAATGCTTGCTTCCACATTAACATCTCATTTTTCTTTTTCTCTTCAATTGTTATCACCTAGAGTTTCCAAGAACCTACAAAGGGGGAAAGGATTGCAAATAAATATAAAAAACACAATTAGCACTAAAATACTCTTGTAATCATATACTAAAAAAAGGTATTCAAAAGATGAGTACTAGAACTGTCAAGTGCTAAACAACATTATGGCTCAAGCTTCTCTAGGAAATGTAAAATAGACTGGACTCCAATTCACATTAAAATAAGGGTTACTGTCAGAATGAGAAATAAAATCCCCCATCTCTTTCCTCCTGTCAACTTGAAAATCAAGGACAACATCAACGGTTTCAGCAGAGGAAAGCAAAAGCTAGTTAAGGAACGTCATGCAGAAGAAAGCCACCAAAAGCCCTCCAAAACCTAAAACAAAACAAGCCCACCCACCCCAACCTCAGGCAGAAAACCAGTGGGAAGAAATCCTATAGCACATCGTCCTTCTCTGAAAAAATTCATCATTCTCTCTCTTAACCTGATGATTTTTTTCTTCTCTGTTCCTAGACGTAAAACGAGCTTCCTTTGTGAGTACCTTACTTTCAGCAGAACCAGGTTACTCCTCAGTTCTGTACCCCATAATTAGAATGTGATGCAAGAGATCTTCATGCTAAAACTGAAGGAGCACTATGGAGAAATGTGACCCAAGCTATTAACTCGGCGCTGTGCTGCGCAGCACGCAGCCACTCCTTTTGTTTGGCAGCAGCACAGGGACCTCTAGCATGAGGTTACTTCACTTGGTGTAGAAGTGTATTGACTACAGTAAGTCCAAGCTCCCACAAACAGTTGTTCCAACATTGAAGTTGAAGCTATTTCGCACTTTTCATCAACAGATGAAGGAGTATGTGCTCCTGTAAAGCCTCTGGACCGTACAAGCGTGTGGTTGGGAGCTTAGTACTGTCATCTCAGAAGAGGTGGCTGAAATTTTAAGAACAAAGAAACCAGTTATATGATCAATATATCATCCCGTGAAGCTATCTAGCAACCTGCTGTGCTTCTTGCACATCAGTACACAAAATGTTCTCCAAGAACTGAGGTTGCATGAGCACTAGGAAGGAAGGGTGAAAGCTCCTGTGAGTACAGTCTTTTAAACAGCCTCTGTCATTCTCAAAGACTGCCAAATGTTACAATAAAACTCAGAGAGAATGCAAAGTATTTGCAGGTATCAAATGTTCTGCAAAGAAGCTGCACCAGCTTTTGCGTTCAGGCAATCTTCTCCTGCTTTTACTATACGTGGCTGAAAAACATGTAGCAATAGAAGGAAAACAACAGTGAAGCCTGAAAATGCCGCACAAAACCAAAGAGAGGACAGAACTGGATGTTAACTTCTACCTGATTCAGTTCGGTAAATCCCAAGGATGAAGCAAGTATGAAACAAAACATGAGAGCGACTTTGGGATTTAGTATTTGTTTTCATTTTTTCCTGATGATATTCATACCAGTATCACTGCTTATAATGCATTGTTTACTTTCCACACCTGATCACAGATAGAAATACTCAGTACGTGAATTTAGGAGAGGTAATTACCTGGTTTGCCCATATTTTTATTTAATAATTCAGGCATTTGAGTCAACATTGCACTTTTTCAGAATAAAAAACTGCTGCTCTTAAGAAGCGGTATGCACCTGCTTTCTTATACAAAGTTAGTTCTAATTCATAATCATAATCACAGAGCTGACCCCAACACTGAGAATAGGAGGGTGTGAGCTGAGCTTTAATTTAGAGATTGAACAAGACTGCCCCTTTCCAGTCCGAGGCAGTCCATCGTTCATGGAAGCCAAGAAAGCCAGCCTTTTAAGGACCCACCATCAATGAGATGAAATCAAGCAAAATATGCAAAGTGAGAGAAGCAGACAGAATTCACACTTTTGCTGTAGTGTACAGAAAGAAGTAGTTACAAGCTACAGCTGATTTTTTTTTAAACCCACCGAGTAATTCCCACTACTGCTGATAGAGCAGAAAACAGCCAATTTTAGTTTAAACATAATGAAATTCTTATTTGTAAGCTAACAAAGCTTAACCAAAGACAAGCAATAGATGCATGTTTTATAATGCACCCAAACTGTCCTTAAAACTTAACTACTGAATTTCCTGAAAGAACAAATCCAAGTTTACAACATCGCATCTTCTGTTTTATGATGGTGCTAATGAGTTTACTTTGTACTTCATTCATGTAACAAAGTACGTGCAAGATCTGTAATTCCAGATTGCTGGCCTGGAAGGCAAAGTTAATGTGCTTTAAAATCAAGAAACATAAGTAAAGGCTCAAGAACAATTGTTTCTCTCGACTACTTAAGTATTTGTGTCTCAGCATTCCACAAGTCTCTTAGGGTCCCTTACAAAAAAGCTTAATAATATATTTTGATAAATTTTGACTTGTCACCATCAGAATAATCATCTTTTACACAGAGTATAATCAGAGTATACAGAAGCAGCTCTTCTTTCAGCATGAGAAAAGGACAAAGACCCACTGTTCTAGATTAAATTTCTGAATTCCTAGAGAACAAAATTTAACAACACTGTCCACAAAATGACATAGTAAAAAAAAAAGGAGGAAGCAAAGAACTGTATTTTTCTTTTCTTTGGAATATCTAAGCCTAGGATGTCTCAGAACGTTGCTTGAGATTCCTCAAGGAAACTGAAGAACTCAGAAATGAGTTTCAAATGACTGTTCCCTAGCTAGTTTATACAGCTACTTAGCTGTTGCCAGCATTTAAAGATAGTTAATTATTCATACTAACAAGGAAATCATTTCAATCATTAATTGCAGCTGTTTCATGCTCCACCTCCCTGTAAACACTGAGCAGCTGTGCCTCCTGAGAAGAAGAAAAAACCCAACCAAACAGGAGAAGAGTTTAAGAGAAGATGACTGGAAGTGGTTATGGTATAAAAACAAACAAACATGGGACCACCTTATTTTTATTTTAGAACTTTTTGTTAGTGAAAATTGAGAAGTCGCTTCACTCCAATGCCAGCATCTTCTGCAGATCCTGAATTTCCTGCATCTCCGCTAGATAGTTAATTATGGAATGAAGAGAATGCTATCTAATGCCAAACAAGATCCAGGTTTCCCATTCAACACCCATCACAATTTTCAAATTTTATTGTAAAACACCTGAGACACCTCAAAGGTGAACGAACAAAGCAAAAAAATCTTTCCAATGCAGCAGCCCAAAACAAATCTGCATGCTGCGCCCCATGCATTTAAAAAAAAAATCCAAAACCAAACAAAAGCACACAGACACCATCTAACCAAATTACAATTATTTTTTTCTTCCAGTACAGTTCACAGTAGTTCTCGTTCCTACCACTTGACTGGGCTTTGCCCTCGTGATTGTTCTGTCTTCACATAAGCGTCATACAGTTCTCTCAAATGCAACAACAGTTCCTCTAGGTTGTCTCCTGTCAATGCAGACAATGCAATGACCCGCTCATCTGTGTGTTCTTTAAGGAGTGCCAGATTGATCCTGGACTGAGCAAGGTCAATCTTATTCCCGATGACAACACAAGGCCTCTCAGACAATCCTTTTTTATATTGTTCCAGTTCATATTTTAAGTCTTGCACCTGAATCCATGGCTGAGACACAGAGAGATCCACCACGTACAAGAGAAAGCGGCAGCGTTCAATATGCCTTAGGAAGGCCACCCCGAGGCCCCTGTTTTGATGAGCACCTTTTATTAGGCCAGGAATGTCAGCAACTACAGTGAGAGAAATTTCACAGTGAATCCAACATATCCAACAACAACAAAATAACCCCAAAAACCCAGTCTTTTACTGGCCAGCGCAAGTACTTCTAGAATTGCATCTCAATGTATCAATATTAAAGCTTACCTCATGTTAAGTTTGGCTGCCATTATCTTTTAAAACCCCTAAATTTAGATTTTTCCAGTGAAGACAGAATACAGATTGCTGCCAGTATGATAGTGAGGGCACATATAAGTGAATGTGAGATAGGCTTTCAGTATTGTTTTGTCTGAAGTCCTTTAGAACCACCAAGAATTCTACAGCACGGCTAAACGTAACTTCTGCAGCATTTCAAAGAATAACCCAGGTGACACAAATCGCTATCAAGGTACACACAGCCACCTACAATTCTCACCTGCTACTTGTTCATAGTCTTGATAGTGGACAATGCCAACATGGGGATTTAGGGTTGTGAATGGGTAGGCAGCCACTGCTGGCTTTGCACTGGAGATGGCTCTCAAAAGCGACGATTTGCCAGCATTGGGAAAGCCCACCTGGAATACAAACACTCATTAAAGCCACAATTCTAGGTTCATCCCAACAAAAAAAAAACCTGAAAACTTTTGCAGATGTGGCAAGGTTCTTCCAGCATAAATGTAACAACGTGAATTATGTGTACTTAGTTTTGAAAAGCGTGCTGTTTTCCCTTTTTTCTTTCTCCTAAACCCTGTTTTATTAAATGTGTATTTTCTCATAAACATCAGATAGATCAAACACAGAAGGGACCCCTTAACTTTTTTTGTGCCATCTTAAGTATTTACTTTGTTCAGAGCCAAAAGGGTATATACCATAAGATCTTTTTTACCCTGCAATAATGTTATGACACTTTGCCCTGCACTACCCATTTTATCTGTGTTTTCTAACTCTGGTTTATTATTTTCCAAAAGAATTCAGAATTGGCTTTGTCCCTGATTCAGCAAAATAGTTTGGCCTATAAGTAACCAGAATGCCTACAAGTTTGGGATTTTCATAGTCTCGACATCAAAGTAGTAAACTGAAACTTGGCCTTCTGGGGAGATGGCAAGAATCTAAACAAACCTATCCCAGAAATGAAGTTACTCTGGGATATCCTGTAGCTGACATACAATAGCTACACAAACGGTCAATAATCCCCAGATGAAAGTAGATCAAATTCTGAATTCCCCTATTTGCTGATGTCAGACACTCTGAATTCTTGAGGAAGTGAAGTACAGAATAGATTCGTCTCAGATTTCCAAATTACTATCAAAAATGTGAGAAGTGGACCAGAGTGTCCATCTGGTTAGAGAATTAAGTGTATTGATCCACCAATGCCAACTCTTTTCTTAGTCTCTATATAAATTCACAAAATTCTGCTAGACCAGACAGTTATTCTGAAGTTGCTGAACTACAGCAAGAACTCTTTGCAGCAAAGCATAATTTTAGCTCCTTTACCAGTTGGTGTTAAAACATTTCCATACTTAAAAATTAAAACAGCTTAAGCCCTAAATCGACTTAGCATTCATATCTAAATAGTATTTTCATTTCAGAGGATGCTAAACCTGGAACTAACAAAGTCAAATGTTGAATATGTTTTTTTAAAAACCAAGAAAAGAGAAACTAATTTAGAAGAACTGTCTGTACTGTACTGTTTGTTCATCTGCAGAATCGGCAGACAAGCCTGCTGTACATCATCAGAGAGTCTGTTAATCGCTGATGAATCTGGCATGTTGCTTTTCTATATATAATGTTGATTTTAGCAAAAGCAGGATGACGTGGAGTAGCAAGAGAGTGACAGCTCTGCAAATCACTTTGGATACCCTTCTACCAAGCAACAGCAAGAAAGCATCGAGTTGCATCTCTAAACAAGCAAGCCAAAAGGCTAACAAAAATGTTATCAAACATTGTTTCTTCAGTCGATCAAGTGTCATCCGACAACGATAAGGAAGCTGAAGAACCAGTGACACTCACCAATCCTGCATGAGCTGTCGTCTTGAGTTCCAGATGGAGGACCCTTTCCTGACCTGGCTCTCCTGGCGTAAATAACGTTGGAGCTCGGTTTTCATTGGAAAGAAAAAAGCGATTACCTTTCCCTCCAGCTCCTCCATAAGCTGCAATATACTCTTCACCATGTTGAGTGAGGTCAGCCAGAACTTTTCCATCCTCCTTAACCAATGTACCTACAGGGACCTTAAAGTGAAGAGAGATGCGAGCATTACGCTGAAGCTCAGCCTCTGCAGCAGAGCTATCTTCAGCAGATCCTTTACCAGCAGATTCCAGAGTTGTTGAAAATCACTCCTCCATATTCTCAAGCTGGGGAATCCAAATACAGAAGTGTACTTTGTGAGGCTCACTTTCTGGACCCAAACAGTACTGTCAGACATTTACACTTCATAATCCTCTTTCTCTCCTTTTATGCAAAGAAGCCTAAGCACAGTAGTGAGCTAAGAAACATATGGTAGGAGTGTACCAAAACAGGCAAGTTGAGGGGGAAAAAGAAAAAGAAGAAAGTACAAAAGAAAAAAGTCTGTTCCTATTTAAGAAGTTCTGTGTTCTGACTGCTCTGGGCATATGACTCCTAGAAGCAAAGCAAATCAGAATCGTATTTGTTTCGGCCAGATGTACCTTCCAAAGAAGTCCAAATTTTTACAAACGATTTAAAGCAGCTTGATCTGCCTGTGTGCCAACCAGCCCTGTCTCAGCAGAGAGGCACAAGGCCCTCTAAAGAAAGCACATGAGATTTTCTCACAATAAGGTCACCCAGCTTGCAAATCAGCAATGTTAACACAAAGCTAACACACTAGCATGCGACCTTAATTTACTTACTTTAACATACACGTATGCACCATTAGCTCCGTAACAGTTTTTGCTTCCTCCTTTCTCTCCATGAAAACCCTGATAGAAGGGGAGGACTGAAGAAAGCGATTTCATTTGCTGGTCAGCTGCAAAGCAAAATACGCGTATTTTAAACACATAGTGTTAGCAGAATAGGCACAGAAGAGCAACCTTTTGACTGTTCTTTCCCTTTTTGAATATTGCATGAAGGCATACCCTATTTACTGTCTCAACAATAACATAGCAGGGAAAACTAATATTAATGTAAGTTGTGATGAAGTTTAACTGCCTTTACTTCGGTTTATTAACCATGCACTTCATTATGTGGTCATGCCAAAATCAACCATTACAAAATACTCTGGAAAATTAATTTGCTAGATTAGCAGATTTTGCAGCAGGGTGGTGGCAGAAGCAGCTTTATCCACCTTAAGAGTAAAATTTGATCAGATCCCAGCCTTATCATAACACAGTTGGTACCAGCCAGTAAAATGTCTGCAAAATATCTTGATTTTCAAAACGCTTTCTAAGGCTGTCAATGTCATTTATGTCCCTCTTACCACAGCTCAGGACAAAGCTTAAAAAGCAAAGACATCTTGTACAGAAATAACCATTTTAACATTTCTGACATTCACCAGCTCCCACCATACAAACAGTGTGTTGTAGGGTTGTTTTTGCTGCGGGGGCTGGGGTACTAAGTGATAAGGCAACATGAAACAAAACAGATTTATAGAGTTTTACCTTTCAAAATGACATGACCCCCATCACCTCCATTTCCACCATCAGGACCTCCAAATATTTTTCTGGGTTCACTATAAAAAGAATGACCTCCTCCTCCTCCTTGTCCTCCAACCACACGCACTGTCCGGTGATCCACGAAATAGCGTGTCTGTAACAAGGAAGAGTTTTGTGTCCTTTAAGTACAGTTTGTCAGAGTCATCTTCCAACAAGTTGATTGTTCTGCAAAACTTAGTAATATGCAGACCTGCTATTATTAGTCATGATGAGTTCCATTCAACAGTAAAAAAAAAAGAAAGAAATCAGAACTCTGCTGCCATTCACAGATCAACCAAATACGGCATTCTAGAGTACAATAATAAGAAAAACAGATCTCATTTTTCAAGTATTGTTAAGAACCGCCTTAAAAGTACATGTCTGAGGCTATGCTGATATAACCTAGTAGAGCAGCTCAGATCCCAGAAACACAAAATTCACGTTAAGGGAATTAATGACAGGAAAATATCCTTTTAATACAGTTATATAATGCTGACAGGTAGTTACCACACTATAAACCAAAATCACTCAGTAACTGTGTCCCTACTCATGAAAACAAGAATTTAAAAAGTTATATACATAAACTTTTTACTTCTTTAAACTGAACCAAAATTTGCAAAAAGGACGTAGTGCATGTCTGGGAGAGAGATGCTCATACTGACTCATGCTTTCTATACCAGGTGATGAAATTAAGGCAAACTTCAATCTTCTAACAATTAAGACAAGTATTACAGACAAAAAATAGAAAGTATTTGCAAACAGAATAAGCAGATGAAATCTTAATATATGCCACAACCAGTTGCTCAGGGTGTAAAAAAGATATAGTGTAAAGAGAATCACAGATCTCATCCCTATTTCTGACATGAACTTAATATTTGGCTTCTGGCAAACTAATTATGCTGCATTATGTTTCAGCTTTTCTGTCAGCAAAATAGGTTTGATGATATTTACCTATCTCTAGGAAGTGGGCTGAAATCCCCAAGGGAAAAATATTAGAGAAGCACATTCATACAGGTAGGTGAAATTGTTGACACATCCGAGATGAAAAGAGAGAGCGTGGACTTGACTGCAGTACCATTCAAATTCTGTCAATTACTAAGGGATTTCATAATGAGAATGAGCAATAAGGGTCACTTTAATTAAATAGCCCAAACAGTATGCAAGGGTGAAAAAGTCTTATTAGTATTATGATACCAAGATAAGCAACTGAAAAAAACCCTCTAACTCTTGACAATTTAAGTTATACTATAACCGGTGATTTCTTAAAAAGCCTCTTTTAGAAAAGTATTTGGTACCACCACACGGCGAGACAGGAAACTATTGCTTTAAAAGGGAAGTGATTTATTGATCATTAGAAAATAAGATTTTCCACAGACGCGTAATTAGAAGAACACGAAGAAAAAGTTCTCGGACCCTGCAGCTCCTCTGACATAAAATGCTGTCTGCTTGGCAGCTGACTACTATGCAAGACTATAAAAACAGGGAGAAAAAAAAACCCCAGTATTTTAGCTTTAAAGCTACGTAAGATTTTTTGCTTTCTCGACCTGCGCAGGTCGCTGTGGACTACGCAAGAGGCGCTGCGGCTAAAGGCACGCTTAGGGCTACTACAACCCTTCTGAACAGCGATTATGTCAGATGGCAGACTTATTTCCTCACTATTCACAAAGTTAATCAGATTTTAGAAAAACAATCCCTCACATCAAGAGCATATATTTGCTCACTGTGAGGAGAGAACGGCGAGCAGCAGGTAAGCTCTGTTTTCTAACGCCTGCCCGGGAGGTGACCGCCCACCAACAGCTGATTTACTCTAGAACTTACCAGTTTCCTCTCCGAAATGACTCTTTTTTGCCTCAGCCGCCTGTTCTTTGAGCACCTCGCGCAGGTTGTGGAGAAAGCCGGCTGCCGGCCCGCCGCCGGCGGCGGCACCGGGCTGAGGGGGAGGGCCGGCCTCCACGGGGCCCGGCGGCCCAGGGCGGCCCAGCACGGCGGCAGCATGGCGCCAGCAGCCGCCGGGACCGGACGGCCCGCCGGGACAGCCCAGCCGGGGCGCATGCGCAGCCCGCCCCGCCCCGCGCGCATGCGCCGCCGAGGAGAAAGCGCGGGAAGGTTCGCTCCGCCGCCGCCGCGGGCAGGGTCTCTCGCGCCCCGCCTCAGGGCGGCCGCGCCGGGAGAGCGGCGAGCGTGGGCGCCGGGCCGCGCACAAAGGCCCGCGGTGCTCTCCCGTGGGGGTCAAGTCAGTCCGTGGGAGCGCGGCGCGGCGGGAAGCCCGAGGGGACGTCTTCCCCTCAGGGCCGCGCTCAGCGTCCTGCCCGCTGCCGCCTTAACGGCGCTAGAAGCCGCTGTCCCCGCCGGGAGCGGGCGGCGGCGGCTGAAATAACGCGCGTGCGGGTGTCGCCCGCGGGTGCGGCGGCCCCCGGGGGTTCCTCCCGCGCCGTCGGTCAGCGGCCGCCTGTCCCCCGCCCCGCGGTGCCCGTGAGGTGAGCCGTGGCTGCCGGACACCCGCTCTGCGCACACGCAGCGCCCCGCCCTCGCGCGTCCGGTAGCGCGGGAGCCGGGACGAGCTTTCGCCGCGTGTAACCGTAAAGCGTAGGGGAGAGGGTGCAGCTCAAAAGGATCCCTTTAGCTGTCGTTTCCCTTCAAAAGTCTGCGTCGTAAGAAAAGTACCACCAACTTCATTTCCAGATAATTTTTAACCTAAACAGTTTTCAAGCATTCTGTATTACAAAACAGAAAATGACACAATTAATGGAATAAGTCAAAATGCTGGCATCACTTTGTTTCCACATTAACACATAAAAATGGACAACACATTAAATAAACATTTTGTTATTAACAGTTAGAAATATTAACACCAAAAATCATGTATAAATTAGGAAGTAAATGTACAAACTATTTCCAAAGTGCTCTTTCAAATACATTATATACACAACATTCAAGAAGTTCTTAATGTAAGACATTTCAGATTGATGTAATGTTGCTGTTTCATTTTACGTGTTGTTCATATTCTCTCAGAAGTATTTCAGCACTTTCAAAAACCACATAAAAGGCATATTTCCAAGCTGGCAAAGAGCAATATTGCATTCTTCTGGCTACCTATAATATTAATATATTGTAAAGAAAACAATCTTACTTCCTTTCTGTTCCTTGCTATTTGAGAGTACTTATTTGTACGAAAACACCAGCAGGAAAGATGAGAGAAATGAGGACTGACTAAAAAAGTCTTCTATTTTATCAGTAATTAAAATTATTAATGTAGCAAGGGCAGTGCTTGGACAACTTTAATAGTAAAGTCTTCAGCTGTCCAGTTAAAGACTTTCCTCTACAGGAAAAAAAAAAGTAATGAATTTTCCTTGTGGTCTTCAAAATATAAAGTACTAGAACTCGAAATCCCATAAATACACCAGTTCAGACAAAGAAAAGGAGAAAATCCTACAGAGCGTGTATTTACTCAATAGTGTAATTTTGCAATTAATCTCATATTAAAAAATGCTCATGGAGTATCGTCATCCTAGCCTTTTGCCTCAGAGAAGTTTGGACATGGTATTTTGTTCAGCACTTATATTAGTGCTTTTTTTCAACACTCTATAAGAACATATAAAACTGAACAGAAGTGACTTACATTGTTCATACTGGCTTTTACATACCACTAGTTTTTATTTCTAAATTCTCCCTCTAGAGGTATTCTCTCTCTGGTTGACTCCATTAATAGTTCCCCTCTCTATAAGCATAATATTGTTTCACAATTAAAGCTGAATTTAGTTGGTTATCTGCAACAAAGATGGATTTTTTTTTTCTTTTACTTCTGAACTATTTCTGTCAAGCTACAAGAGAAAAATAAAAGTGATGATGAGCTGTAAGAACAGTCGACCAAAAGATTTGACAATGTGGTTATAACACTTGCTGGAAAATCTGAGCAAGGGCAATGGAAGAATCAGAAATAAAGAAGGATGCCAGCCACCTGCTTGTGAAATTTGGCGTGAAAATATATATGCGAGTTATAAAATTTGGAGTAGCATATTTAAGACTGGAGTTTTGCCAGATGTTTTTCTCAGCTAAGCATAATATGAAGCAATATTGACATCTAGTAGGCTGACACTGCAGATCTTAGAGCTCCCTTCTATTTTTCTTTCCACGATAGAAATACCTTAGTTTACGTGGATATATAAAAGGTGCCTCTAGTGATTAACATTTCCTTGAATATAGGTTTTGAACCTCTTTCGGTACCTTTTACAATGGAAACGTGGACTTACGCAGATTATTGAATAATAAGGCTTGGGTAGTTAGCCCTGGTAGGTATTGCAGAAGTTGCAGTTGATTTTATTTTTATCATACAGCATAGAACTGTCTTCACATAAGGATGTATCCATCCCCTTGTTCTTAAAAGTAGAGTTAAGAGCCATGGATTTCAGAGGCTGGCAGGTCATCTTCAACGCATTCAGTTAAAAAAAGATCAATAACCTACCACAGGAACCTCCATGGGCTGAGATGTGACTGCATGGCTTGGTATTGAGCCAGACTGCAGAATAACCTGGCTGTTTTCCAGAACGGGGCACAACTGTGATCAAATGATCCTAAAGCTATTCAGAAACATCAAGAATGGGGCAGGGAGAAACGAAAAACTTCTGCATTGTATCAACATACAGTACTATACACAGCACCAAATATCAAACCATTAAAGCATTGTCTTGTTACCAGTAGTGCACTGCTTCATATCCAGCATGAAATGAACACTGTTCACATACAGACGCTGCTTTGTGCTAAGGGGTAACCAACATATTACAATTAATCAAAACTGCCTGTACATCCAGTTCAAAAGATGGAGATACTATTGAAATGAATCGGACACAGGATCGTATTCTTTTATTGCTGGTAATTTCCATATTGTCCCTATAAAAAAGAGAAAGAAAAGTGTTGGAAAATAATATATCAGAGGTTTACAAACAGTGAGTTAGACAATTTCTTTTGGTCTATGAATTTTGAAAGACCCACTGAAGTATCACCGATATGCCTGCACCAAATTATCAGACAGATTTATATGCGGAGCTAACAGCTAAATCTGCTTTTCCATAGCAGAGATTTAGACGATTTACCTGCTCATAGCCGTAAGGCCTCTGTTGCTGAGCGGATGGGCCTGTCTGAGAAGCTCTGTAACTTCCATATTGCTGCCCCTGTCCCTGTTGGTAGCTGGAATACTGTGAAGAGGCTCCTTGTGCAGGACCTGAGAAGGCAGAGAAATCTATGACGCAGGCTTGCTTTGCTAGGGGGAGTTCTTACGGTTACTGTAATGTAAAACATGATGGGAACAAAGTAAGCTCTGCAAGTATGAACTGTGAGTAAATTTCACCTAGACCTCACCTCTAGGTTTACGCTAGAAGGCGTTAAAACTAACAGTGATCTACCTGCAGCAGTGTAAACTTCTGTTCAGGTTTTAAACTTTGCTCAGAAAATGTGATATACTTTTAAGTGATTCGCCTCTCTGAAATCTGTATTGGCACAGCTCCGTTATTACCTATGCGCAATCCACCTGGCCTTTATTTTAGTAACAGTTGAATGTTTACCTTCCTATTTAATCTGGCTGTGCCACCATAAGCACTGCTGACCAGGCAGAACCTAGGAAATCTCTTGCATATAGAGGTAATTTTAAAAAACACGTAAATCAGACACACAACTGCACGGGGATATTGACTTCCTTTTATTTGGGACTGTATATTCTGTGTATAGACTGCTATGTGCACTTACTTTTTAGGATTATTGGTGGATTTTTATGAAGGAGAACCTTTAAAAAGAGGAGGCCAAATTTTAACATCGTAAACTGAATTTGCAGTTTAATTTCACTGAATATGTCTGGTTTGAGGTAGTTCAAACTATCTACGAGCACTGAAGAGTCAGGCATTAATAATTTAATTAACTTTTTAGGCATGTAGGTTCTATTTCATGAGATCTTACATTTCTAAAATGGATTTGCTGTTTATATCAACATCAAGTTCTCAAGTTTGGTTAACATTGCCAGCTCAAGGTCAAGTACCATCACATTTGGGAGATGCAGCAGAAATCCCTTGCCTTGAGGCTAGTATTTAGATTATTCCAATCTCTCCAGCCCCTGTTTTTGTACTAAACAACCTGAAATGGTTTCTTTCTCCCAAAGGCTGAGGATACATACAAGATGCCTCCAATCAGTCAGAAAACTCAGAGACAGCCATCAATGTCGGATTGTTTTGCTGGCAGCGGGGAGATCTGCCACCGGTGACCTGCAGGGCTCGGACGCCCTGCGCCAGTGTTAGCTGCATGTTCAAAGCACTTCCTCTTTTTTCCTTTCGCCTCAGTCCCTCACCAAGGAATAAAACCCCTATGATGTTGCAAGAAATCTAAGTGAGGGAGTAGGGATTCTCTGGACTGTTGATGTTATTTTTCCATGTCAGCTGCAGAACTATTAGATGTGTAGGAGGCCTGAGGATCCAGGCAGTCACCTCCCGCCGACACTTACCAGGAAGTCAACATGAGGCAAAAGTGTATTTGCTAGCTTTCTGATTTTCTTTCAAAAGAGAGAGGGATTCAGGATGCTAACGTGACAGTATGGAATGCAGTGCTAGACTAACGTCTGTTTCTGCCCAGAATCCCTTTACCTGCGATGCTCTTTGGCTAGTTTTGGTATGTGGTTGTCCAAGGTTAATCAAGGAAATAGTTTACAGCATATTTTATCTTAGGAATGGAGGCATCAGGATGAAGCATTGCGAATGCTTGACCGGTCGGTGACAGTTTTCTTACCGTATCCTTGTTGTTGTCCTGGGTAACTTTGTTGATTCGGGTATTGCTGCTGGGAATACGTTTGCTGTTGTGCAGCTCCCTGTTGGTATCCTGCCTGCTGCTGGCTGTACTGAGAATTTCCTAAAGAGGGAAGAATTGAAATAGTTTGGTTATAGATGATGCAGGTATTTCACTGTACATGTGGGTCACAAGGAAAGCAAAGGCGTAAGGAGCCTTGGTCTGGAACTCGTAGCCAAATACCCTTTTCAGATGGAGATGATGGCATTTTGCCAATCCAGATGTTTATTTCTTCGGTGATTTTTAGTTCTTTTGAACAGGAGAGAGTTTATTTATACACATCACTAAACAAACAAAGAAGCAACCTGTTCCCCAAAGGATTTGTTTTACCCCAGAAGCGTTTCAGAAGAAAGACCCAGAGCCACAAAGATAAGGGTGCCAGGGTAAATAGCCGATTTCTCAAGAAGCCCTCCCACTGTATTTTCTTCCAGATAATATTTATTCACATATCCCAGAAAGACCACTAGTTGTTACTGGTATTTTTTGAAATACCTATGATGGAAATTCCATTTGCAGTATCCTGAAACAACAAAATGAACACAGACTAAGCAGATGCCATTGCTTTTCCCAAATGCCACCTCGCAGTATCATAATTCAGTTAATATTCTGCAGTTAATTTAGAGTTCAGATACCTTAATAGTATCACTGAGTTTACTGATGTACTACTGTTGAGAGTTTTTTTAGTGGTAGAATTGCAAACTCATAGTACTGGTGATTTTCAAAGATTAGTTTCATTTAACCCACTGTTTTTCACAATTTGCAAGGTGAATTAAGTAAGATTAAAAAAAGTTGGACAAGGAATTAACCAGTAGGCTTTCCTACTTCAGAGAAATTTCCATTTATGGCTGCCATTTTTTTCCAGCTCTGAACCCCATTTCTAACTGCAAGCATGTTAGTTTACCTTCATCAGCATAATTGTTTCTGTTAATACAGCCGTTTTTATTTGCATTATATAAAATGTTTGTCAAATGGTTTTGTAAGAGTAGAGGATACTGATATCCTGGAAGTCTTTTCTCTTACTGCAAAAAAAGTCCCCTACCCATAGCTATAATTCCACCTGCCTCAGCTACAACCAAGGATCGTTTTTCTAATGGATATGAGGCTACGCACAAGTTGTTAGTGATCCCACAAGGCTGCACAGCATGACTGCCTCACAGTCCAGTTACTGACATGACACTGTGTATACAGTCTGATGTAGTCGTGGTATACAAAATGCTATACATAGGTAAATGCTATTTCCTGGACGCTCCTTAAGTAACAGCTAAGTAGCAGTTAGTGATACAGGAATTGCAAGTCACATTTTACATTTTCTCAAGTATTTCATTAGTATTTTAGGGGATTAGAGCTTTGGTTTACAAAGATTGCTGATATATTTTCCTACCTCCTTCATAATAGTGTTGTGTAGAGTCGTCAAATGACCTGTCATAGCTCTGCTCAGTATAGGATGACTGCTGATAGGCATAATCACCATGTCCTACAAGGAATTGCAAAGATTTATCAGATACATTGTTAATATAACTATAGATATATTGTTGAATGATAGATTATGAAGCTGCTTATGCACAAAGATGAGGCTAAGGGGAAATACAGACTGCTTAGATAGGAGGTCAAATACACGGCAAGGAGAGTCACACCTATGGATGAATCTCTTGCATTTACTAATCCAAACTTGGCTTTGTGCTCTTGCTGAAGCAGTTTGGACAGCAGGGTGCACTGATGCGTATGTTTGTGTACCAGGCTCTCGTTCCCTGGGATTGCAATTCTCTAGCATGTAAATGGGAAACGAATAGTAATGGGTTTGCCACATCCTCAGATGTGGAAGTCATGCTGGTCTACACCTTAGCAGTATTACAGCGACTACAGCTCAGAGGAATTACCATCTGGATAATATTGCTGATTCATAGGTTCTGATGAACCTTGTCCATGACTGTACTGTTCACTGTAATATTCTTCCTGACCCATGTACTGCTGCGAGGAACCTGCAAGGCAAAGGCAAGAGAGAGCAAACTGAGCCCAGGGACCCCTAAGGGATGTTCTTTTCTTATCTGATTTATTTTTAAGAAAACAGCGTTTACATCTGGATAACTAAACAAGCTATGTATGTTGAGAGCAGTTTCAAAGATGTTTTGCTCACTAGAAAAAGGAAATAAATGTGTATTCTCAGAAAAAGCTGGTTGAAATTGAAATTACACAACTGTCAGTAACAGGTCCCAAACCCACTCACTTCTGTGGCAATAGCAAAAGTAATTGCTACATTTCATCTACTAATCTGAGTTATCAGAAAGCACAGGAATGTTTTCCATGCTCAAGAACACAGTCAGAATAAAATATATTTTAATTAATGTATTAATTTGTTTCCTAGCAAAGTTCAGTTTATGTTAGAATCAGTCTAGCAGCTTTATTACCTCTTAGAACTTTTTTCCAGAGAGGTCTTAGAGCATGGTAGTTATCCTCTGGTGTTTTTCTTTCCTTGGCCTAATTTTTCGTACTAATTGCTGGTAAACTATATCTTCTTTGCAGAAATGTGCTCCTTGTTAACTGTGCCGTATTACGGCTGATCCAAGACCATTTGAGAGAACTGAAAAGATTCCCAGTGGCTTGAGTGAGCTGTATATCAAATTGTTCATCTTTTCTTTAGAGATATATGATCCCTTTTAGACAGAATTATTTTTCTAAACACCTGAAATAATTAAATAGATAAATCTTGAAAATAGGTTAAAGTTCATCTGATTGTCACGATACTTCCACCATTCGAGATTTCCGGCGTTCTCGGATGGCATTCCCTGTTCATAAATGTGACTTGGCAATTTTGTTGACTTACTTACCCCACAGGATGGACTGAATATCATCAATCTAATAATAATCTAGTAATAGGTTTTACCTTGCTGTGAAGCTCTGTAAGGGCCCATTGGTCGCTGACCCATCATGCTGTTGCCTTGGTTGCTCTGACTCATCATGGCAATGGAGGACTGCCCCTGGTAGTGCTGGCTCCCTCCTTGCGCCGAGTTGTAGTGTGACGTTGCTGCTTGCTGGTGCATCATGGAGACTACAATGTACATGGAAAATACTGTTTTCTAAAAGGATGTGACAGTTCTCTCCCTAGTCTCTTTGGAAGCAAGTTAAAGCCTTCAACTAACATGCATCCTGATAACTCTGTGAATTTTCCACAGGGGGAGATGTTTTCCTACTACATGTATTTAACTCTTCTGCACTGTAATCCAGAAAGGATGTTATTACATGGTCAGTTCTTGCCATTTGCTTCAGTCAGATATTTAAAAATACTTCTAGCCTTGATTATTGCTAGTTGATTTAAAAGAATGTAATCATTATTACAGTAGGATTAAAGAAAGAAATAAGAATTGATATTTGTTCCACTCTACCTCCTGGCTAATTCATTGCTGCATTTCTTTTCTAATCAACTCTTTCTTCTACTTCCATCTTATTATATATCTGATGATTACACAGTTTAAATAAACTGATATTCTAGGATTTATTTGATCCCTAAATTTCATATTGTCAGGAAGAATTCTCAAGCATTGGACATCCCATTCAATACTCAGCAGCAAACATTTTTACAAATTAAGAGATTAATTCTGAGTTGTCTGCTAGTTTCTCTATGCCCTGCAAGCCATGTGAAGTATCAGTAAAATAACAAAAATGGGGTAGTAATGTACAAACAGTAAATGTATAATACCCTTTGGCAGACTCTTTCAGCTAGGATAAAGGTGCTTCTCAGATCCCTCCCACGGTTGTGGGATCTGCTGCCAGGGGCTATCAGGTAGTGCTGCTGCTCTTTTAGCTAACCCTCTTTTCCCCAACTCGTTGCTGACCACAGCAAGTTGATGTAAATTAAAGCCAGCCTGAAACTGCTCTGACTTACTTACGCTGGTGCCTGACACCTTGAAATTCAGAGATGTCATAAAGCTGTCTTTTCCTCTTGTACGTTTGTCCCTGTCTACAGAAAATATTTACAGAACAAATTCATGTGTGGTAAACCTCTGAGGTCACTGAAAAGTCAAGTTGGCCCAGAAGGAGGAAGAGGGAGTTTACCTGGATTAGACTGCATGTTGATGTTTGTTCGAGAGACATAATTGCCTATTGACCCCTGGCCTTGCATTGGCACATTCTGAGATGCAGGCACTGTATGGCTATAACCAGGCCCAGTTCCATGACTGCTGACAGTCATACTCAGAGAGGTCGTGGGCATAGTGTTCTGGCCTGACTGCTGCATAGACACGTGATTAGGACCTAGAAAAATTAGAGAGAGCAACAAGAAAATCTGTGCTATTATTGGCAACGTACAGTGAGCATTAAAGCCCTCGCGGCCTTTCTAAAATACCTTATGATAAGGCAAAACAAAACAAAAAAAATCCTCATTATTAAAATTCCCTGCTATCTACAGACAAATTAAAACTGCCTGCTGCACAGTTAGAGTGATCCTCCTCCTCCTGGCAGCCAATCCAGGCTGTACAGAATTGCGGACAGGAAGAACAAAACCAGCAGCAATGGCCCTACAACCAGTTCCTCGCAGGCAGCAGAATTAACAAATGCCAGTAATTTCAGATACTTCAGAAAATACGCGGACTCTGGAAACATCCCGGCCTTCTGAAATTTGTCCTCTCCTTCCTCCTGTCCTGCTGTTGACTCCTCTCCCCCACCTCCCCACGGATGGTGACAATGGGAAGGCACAGGAGTGGCTGAGAAACGCTTTGCACATTGCTGCATCCATTCGGTTCCTCTATAACCAACTAACCTCCTTAGCTGGGGCTTAGAAAGTACCAAGGGACCCTCTACTCGGAGGACAAGCCTGTCTCTCCCTTTCCTGAAGTTTGACTGAAAGTACCTTGGACTTTCGGAAGGTAAATTTTCCAAGTCACCATCATAGTCTCTGTTGTTACAGTACTCCCTTCCCAACATCACGTATGTAATTATCAGACTGCTCCAATTATATCCTGGGTTTGAGGATATCATTCTGCTTACCTTGCAGTATGCTTATTTTTTAAAATTCTACTGCTGTTGTGGTAACTTACATTGGGGAGAATCTGGTCCTTATTTTTTGTTGTTTGTTGCTGTAAATACTTTTATGAATGAGTTTTGGAAAGTTGTTTTCATTGTGTATTGTTACTATCTAAATTGTGATAGTGTGTATTGTTGTCTATCTAAATTCAGCTGTATTGTTGTCAATCTAAATTAATTTAGGTAGAATAGAAGACATGCAGAATCCCTAGAAGAGATAGAATTATGCTGTAATGTTTAGATAATGATATTTTAATTCATGGTTATTAAGTGTATCTACAGCCTCTGCAAACTGTGTCTAATTCTCTTAGTACAAACCTCATTAATTACTCTTAATGGTTTTTATAGACATCAAAATGAGAAAATTTGCTGGAGATTATTATATTTTCCTCTGATGGAGAGATGCAAGCAGCATTTTCAACAAGAGATAAGGAGAGCCAGCTCTACTGAAATCAGTGGAGCCAGGTCAATATACCACTACAGCGATCTAGCCTCCGGGTTTTGCTAGTTTTGTATGTCTTGTCAAGTTGACGCTTCTACCTGTGCAACACAAGACCACATGGTGTTTGAATGCAGCTAGCGGTTGCGTTGAGTGAGAGATGGAGTGAAGCAAGTGTTGGTAATCCTTGCTGTATTTGCATGGGAAAACTTAGAGAATCTTGGCCTTTTTTAAAGCAAAAAAAAAAAAAAAAAAGGTTTGGGTAATTTGCAGTTGTAAGGAAAAATATGAGGAATAAGGAAATAAGAAAAGAATAAGGAAACCAAAAGTGTTTAAATAAAAACAGTAAAACAATGAGATATGTACAAAGCATTGAACCTCTTTCATACTTTATGAATCTAAGGCAACTAGTTGGGTTTTTCTTTGAAAGGGCTCATTCATGATTTCTGAACAGTGAAAATTTCTCAGTTGGGCCCGATTCTGTCACGAGGCTGCTGAGTTTCACTGGTTGGTTTACTGAATGGGTTTGCCTGCAGGATTGTGGCATGAAGAATCACTGACTTGGGAATGGTGGATTACTGGAAATCTCAGAGGGTTGTTTTTTAATTGTCCCCATCAACAGAATTATCATTACAATTGACCTAGCTGCCATGACAGAGAGTTATCATGTATGTCAGAATTACCTAGGGAAGTCTTGACTAGGATAATAAAGCCTAAAATGTAGTAGCTTCTATGTCTTCTTCCCTGTTCTTCCCTCTTTTACAATGCTGTACCTGTTCATTACAGACTTGCATCTCTATTGCCGTTAGATGAGGAATCTTCATGAGTACTAAAGCCCATATATTGAATTGTTTGTGCATATTTATTCCTAATCTCCAAAAAAACGCTGTCCAACAATTGTTGACCAATGTGAAATGATTTCTCAGTCTCAAATTCTATCTGCATACCAAGACTGCTGTGTCGTACAGCATCATTGCGCTAACTTAATTCTAGCTGGCACAGAGACAGCAGCAACAGAGCCTGAGCAACCAGGGGGAGGGTTCCCAAGCCCAGGGGTGTGAGGGTCCCATTCTCCCAGCAGAGCCCATGCCATCACTGCTGCTGGTACCTGGGCTACTCGGGAGAGGCAAGCTGCTGCATTCTCAGTCACACCTTCGTTTTGAAGTGCAGCTATGTCCTCAGTCTGGTTTCCAGTGGACTGGTATTTTCATTATAAAATACCTGGCACTACCCAGGTGACAGGATCTGAGTCACTGGGCTGAGAGTGAACTACCCTGAGACCTCCACAACTCAGGCTGGGTTTTAGTATGGGTTGGGGCAACATGAGGTAAACTGCCCTGGCTGCTTCTGTTCTGCGGATGACTCGAGTCTTTGGGACTGCCAGTCTGGTTCTTTCGGTCAGCACTAAATTACCATAAAGAACTGGAGGGTAGGGAGCAAATAGGAAAAACCAGCAACACTGACAATGAAATTATAGATTCTTCGTAACACAAAACAAGGTTTTGACTGACTTATTATAATACTTATACTAGGTAATAAATCTTTCAAAAAGAAGGCCCAGATAAATTTTACAAGTTCACTTTACAAGCTGTAACTGTTTAAAGTGGGTTCCTCATCCATTAGTTTAAAAGGTACTATCAGCTTGACCACAAATGGATTTTTAGAAAGTCAGAAGTAGTTTCATGGCTTGCATCTGCTCTTGAGTCCCCCTGCCAAGGCCTGTGATTTTACAATCAGATACTTCTATTTATAGAAACTGTTTTCTCTCTCTGTCACTCTGGAAAAGACCCACAGAAACAAGAACTGACTAAATAACTACAAACTACAAAATAAGTAAACAGATTATTCATACTATAAAATGCACAGAGTAAAAAAATAGTTTTTTGTCTTTCAATTAGTTTCTTTTAGTTGCACGAACATAAACAAATAGACATTATCTTATTCATATGAAATGTCTGTGCAAACTCTTTGGGTATGTAGTACAATCTCTGCAAGCTTCTGTAGAAGACAAAGACTGATGCAACACCAAATTATTTTTAAGAAGGCAAAAATTTGCAAGAAGGTCTTTGCAATGTAAAGGCTCGGTTGTATGGTTAGTCATGCAAGCAATTCCATTTTACCCTGGCCAACCCCACCACCTTCAAGAGAAAAATACCACAATATATAATTTTTCTTACTAAAAACTCGGATGCATCTTTACTTGGTGATTTTCATTACGCATTTTTAAAAAAATGTTTTTAATTTCCCCTATAGAAATACAAAGCAGACTGGAGTCCTTGCAGAAGCCAACATCATTACTGGCTGTAGCCATTTTGTGATGATTTCAGCATGTGCCTGGAATCCCCACATGCCTGAAAGGTGAGTTAGGAGAGGTCTTTTACAGCTCTGTAAGTATATTCTGCATTAATGATTTTGTTGCCAAGCAACAGCAAAGCAGCACAAAGGGGACCGAAGCTCACCATTGCTAATCTGACTCTGCATGAGGGAGGAAGGAGGAAGGCCCGTCCCAATTGCATCGCTGAGATTGCTCTGTGAATGGAGAGATTGGTTGGATGCACTCTGAGTCATTCCTCCTGGGCCCAAGTTTATGTTTTGCGTTGGTGGCTGCAAATAACAAGGAGAAGCAAATTTTTGGTTAGGTTTTAATTAGAAAAATAATAACCCCCAAATTAGCCTGACTGTGACTAAAAAACTGCCTCAATGTCGTGGTTTAGCCCCAGCCAGCAACCAAGCCCCACGCAGCTGCTCGCTCACTCCCCCCACCCAGTGGGAAGGGGGAGAACCGGAAGAGCAAAAGCAAAAAAACTCATGGGTTGAGATAACAGTTTAATAATTAAAATAAAATAGTAATAGTAGTAATGGTAATTATAACAATAATGATTATGATAATAATAATAATATAATTTTAAAAAAAGAAAATAACGAGAGAGAGAAATGAAACCCAGGGAAAAGAGGGAAAAGAAAAAAAAAAACACACACAAAAAAAACCCCCACAAGTGCTGCAACCGCTCACCACCCGCTGACCGACACCGCCAGTCCCCGAGCCACGACGGCTGCCTCCCCTGGCCAGCTCCCCCCAGTTAATATACTGGACATGACGTCACATGATATGGAATATCCCTTTGGCCAATTCGGATCAGCATTCTTGGATGTGCCCCCTCCCCTCCCGGCTTCTTGCACACCCAGCAGAGCATGGGAAACTGGAAAAGTCCTTGACTAGTGTAAGCACTACCTAGCAACAACTAAAAACATCAGTGTGTTATCAACATGATTTTCATACTAAGTCCAAAACACAGCACTGTACCAGCGACAGTGAAGAAAATTAACTATCCCAGCTAAAACCATGACACTCAACCAAATATGTGCTTCCTTCACTTTTTGGGCTTGCTTGCATAAACCTTTGTTGGTTTGACTTCTACGTGTGCATGACATTCAGGATGATACAGAGAAGCTGGAAGGCAGCACAATGAAGGTCTTAAAATTGTGTTTATAATAGAGTCTGGCTTCTGTGCCCATTCTTCTGTACTTATATGAATTTCATTTTGTGCCGGTCAGAACATAAATGCTGAGGGGATACGCATCAGCAAAGACAATACAGAAGGGTGTTGACAAATTGACCTTCGCCAAGCATAAAGCTATGCTGTATTTTGTGTTATGTGTGATACCACCAGAATTGATCCATTTAGCAAGAATAACACAATGCTTAAAGCCAAACCAATGCCCGAATGCTGAATTAGATTTTTTGACATGAAACAGTGGCATTTTTTTCCTGAGTAAAGAATACAGTGGGAATAGGTAAAGAATAATGAACCTGGAACAAACGGAGCCTGTTCAGATCTGTACCTCTGCACCATTTATAGTATATAGACCTTGAGCTACGGAGACAAGAGTTTAACACAAATGTCCCAAAGAACGTGTTTTAAGCACAGCAAAAGTAGCTTTCGATTTGTTTAGTGGCCTCCTTGACACCTTTAAAATTTTTAGCTGGAAAAATACTAGAAATGGTTTATTGACAGTGATCAGTGACAGAATCAAAGAACATTGACCTCTGGCATAGTAAATGTATGTGATGGTAGCATGGGTACTTACAGCAGGAAGCAAGGACTGCATATTCTGGTTAGAATCTGCTATTGTTGCCAAGTAAACCAGGTTTCTGTGCAAGATTTGTTGGTATCTACAGAATAAGGAGTAAAGCTTATTTGGAAAGGGGTAACAATACAGAAAATTCCAATTTTTTTTTTTTTTTTTTGCTATTTACAAATGATTCGTTAAATTACATTAACCCACTTCTCGTCTGTCATAATAAATAGCAATAGTAATGACCTGTATCTGTGCTGTCAGGCTCTTCATCAAGGATCAGTGTATTCAACACCTCTTTTACAAATGGGTAAACTTGGGGGAAGGGAGAGGTAAAATACACTCTGCTTTGAGTGAACTGTGAAGCCGGGACCTCAGTCTTTGAGTACTGACACCTGCTCAGCTGCTCTAACAATTAGCCTCTTTTTCTTCCTCTGTTTAACAAGGGTCCTAGTAGTAATGAAATTCCACAACTCCAAAAACCAAAACCTTGCCCTGGGAAGCTAGGAAGAACAAGATTTTTTTCAAGAGCGCTCTAACTGGAGTGTTTACTCAAGTAAGCACCACCAGAATCATTTATGCTTCTTCACAATTCTCAATGAACTAGAAAAGCTCATAATAAAGAACAGGAGAGCATCCAAAAGCAAACTAACAGCTGTGCCACCGAGCCAAGTGAAGAGTTAAACTTTTGGAAACAGGGAGGGTTCCAAGAAGGCAAGAGAAAATGCCTTTTTAGCAGGAGTTTTCTTCTGATATGGAGAAAATGGCTGGGGAGTGGGAAAAGTGGCAAAAATGAAGCCAGAACGGTGACATGACTTCTTTAGCAAAGGTATCTTTTTTAGACAATTTTTTTGAAAGCACAGCTTTCTGGGTTTGGCCCCATGACTTGACCGTTCGGAGCAGATTGGCTAGTCTTTCTGACTGAAATTTAACCCCTGAAGTTTATAAAAGTATTTCGCTTTCAAGATTTGGAATTGTAAGCAGTGATACAAGCTGGTATGTCTACATGCATATTGTTTTAGCCATAGATAACCACATGGCTGATCCTGAACATTAAATTACTTTCCGATGAACATGTGTTAACTTTGTACCTGATTCTACTCGTATTTAATGAATCTGCATAGAGCAAGTGCTCCAATAACCATAATTGGTTATAATTATTTTAATAAATGATCTGTTAAAAATATTGTAAATACTAAATACTCAAATACTTCAGAAAAAAAACCTGTTCCAAGAACAAAATACCTTTCTTAATACAAGTGGGTCTAAAAAACCAGTCTCAGTGATCAGTGAACAGAACTGTTTGTAGTACTGTTCTTGAGAAAAAGTACACCAAGAATTTCTAACATACTCCAAAACTCATAATACTCACTGAGTACATTCTGCAGTTTTCCCCTTGCTCTGATAATCCATAATACATTGTATTAGGTGGTGATTTTCATCTAGCATCTGCATAAAAGAAATACGATCGAAACAAGTTACTACGAGAATTGTATTAACGTCCAGTGTTTTTGTGACACTCCACATTCACCCTTCTTGGCACTGGATGGTGTTTTGTGCAGTTTTGTTACCTTGGGACATTACAAAGTACCTACACATGACTTTATTGAGCCACAAGGTTGTGCTTTTCAAATAATTCATTTATGAACAGTTATCTTTAAAGGAGTTAGTTGAAATACCCAACACAGAAGAATTAATGGACTTACCTCTTTTGCTCCTTAAATAGCAGATAGATTTTTATGCTGAAGGGAAATGCTTTCACTATGCAATACCTCTGCCTCCTTCTAAAATATCATCCAACCCTTTCCAAATATTCAGATTTTACTAACATGCCTGCTTTCAAATAAGAAACATACTTGCAAACAATTTAAACCTACTAGTTTTCCTGCACAGGACTAGCCTGTGCAGAGAACTCAACGTGATGAAGTATAAAATTTGCATTACTGGATCTACGGAAACCACATTTAAGAGAATTACATCCCAATATGTCCTTTGGGGTAGTTCAGTTCTAATATGGGGAGGACTTAAAATGAAAATACAGAGTAATTATATATCAGTTAGTTTATGTGTATCAGTGGCTGCTAGCTTATCTTAATTCAATAAATTCTAGTGACTGACTTGTTCCAAGAAGATCAGAGCTGCTGGACAAAATGACGACTGACCTTTATTTAATGAACCTATAATACAATTAAAAGCTTAAAATATCCTTTGATTTATTTTAAAATTTCAAATACGATAGCTTGTCTCTTTCCCCCAGCTTTCCTGTGAACGGTGCAAGCTTTCTGCAGGTGATAGAATGGAAAAATAACAACAGTATTTACAAATTTAGGTTTGCCTCTGGCGAAAACTCACTACGTAATACAGTTTGTAGGTACCACTGCTATTAAGGGCTTGCAAGACTGGGCCTTTGAACCACTGTGTCATGAGGATAGAAGAACTCTTGAGGAAAAAATAACATGTTTTCATGTGAGTTAAATATGCATGAATACGTCTAGGTACGTGGTCTGATCAGAACAAATTCTTGACCTGTTCAGATGCAAACAAAGGGCTCGATTATAGGAAAATGTGCAGGAGAGTCTTTCTGATGCACTAGCCATCTAGCTAGTCACTCCCTTAGAGAACTCAGCTTGTCCTGCTTCTTCCTTGCGATTTGCAGGTTGGTCTCAACTTTGCTGGACACCCTTGTCCATCACGGGCTCTGACTGCTGGCACTCGCAGTAATCCCCTGCGGCTCGAGTCAGCGAGGCTCTGAGGAGGAGAGGCGTTGCTGTGGCCTGCCACAGCAGGTCGGCAGGCTGCTCTCCCGAATGTTGACGGGGAACGTCAGTACTGTGTCAGTCAGGGATCCATGTTCCCCCTGCATGCATGCCTATGCTCACATGGCAACCCGGGTGCAGCATCTCATTTTAAGAGAAAATACTCCTGCCTGCCTGATGCACAGTGCAGCTCTTTGTTTCATGCTCTGTACTCACCGTCGTACAGAATTTTCACCTGTGTCAGTGGAAATTTTGTGTGTCAAATTAGCAAAGAATATAAACCCGTCCTTTTCAGTTTCCACAACAGATATGACTGACAATATTTTCACATTCAATTAAGGTGCGTATTCAACAGCAAGAATCCAAGCAATATTACAGGTATCTTCAGCAGAAAAGGGCTATGCTTCTACAATTAGCTGAAAAATGCTTTGCTTACCGAAAAAGGAATCGGGAATAGCTCTTTTCCTAACTTACTAGGAAAAAAGAACCGAGTTCTGATCTCCATTACATAGAAGAAACTGAAGTTTACTGCCCTGCAAATGCTATCTGATGAACTATTTTAAAGCACCACCATCACTGCTGTCTTGTCAAAAGCTCTAACTTCCTCCATGTGAAATCTTTTTTAGGAATAGTTGGTACTGGAATAATAACAGCTTCGAAAGGCTACTGAAATTGAGTTAATAAACAAAAATAAGCGCTTATATATCATGAATGCAAATAATAGTAATCTTGGTTTTCAATGAAATTGGTATGTGTTCTAAAAAGCTCACTTTAATGGGGATTTTTTCAGCTCCCAGCCCAGCCCCTGCTCCCTCTCTCAGTGCCCCATTTCCGTACTTGACCCTAAAGCCCATCTAGTCACTGCGACTCCAAGTCTCTTCCTCGGCATCACCACTTGTCAAAAAGAAAGCCACCGCCAACAGCCCACTGTTGATGAACAGTCCTCAGGTAACATGCCAGCAGATGTACCTGAGATGGGAAATGTTTTCACACATTATTGGTAAAGAAACAACAGTTGGAAGCTTCCATGAAGTTTATGAATACGCAAAAAGGAAAGGGCTTGAAAATCACACTGAAGCTACTTTGGCTGCCCTTTGTCTGTGGATACCGGTCATGGTTTTAAGTACAAACTACCTGAATTATGAAATTCTGTCCCAACCCCAACCAGTCTGGGGGTTAGAGAAAAATTTATCTACTGAGTCTGAAATATTTTAGTATTTAAAATTAAGCGGTTCGCAATACTACATGTGCTGCAAGAGCTACACAAAACGGGATTAGTTTCCAAACAGCCTCCTGAGATTCAAGTCATCTCTTCAGTCCCTCTCACGGCAGTTTGTTCCGCCTTATCCTCTGGTCTGTCACACGCTTCCACTGAGGTTTTTTCCCCCTAGAAGTCCTAAACCGGCACCAGATAACGGTTTGGCTGCAAAACCCACCGGTGATGGGCGAACTGCTGTACTAGCAACGGCACTTCTTCACTGGTCACTATTTCCGAATGGACCACGTCCAACACGCACGCCTCACTTCCACCGCACCACCCAACCCCGCAGGAACAAAATCCCTACGCGGCAGGGAAACACGCAAAGAATACGGGGTAGAAGTACGAATGACAAATAGCGGTCAAAGTAAAAACATTCATGTTCTTTATTGACATTTCCAGCCTCCTCCTTACTGACCGTCACCTTCTGCAGGAGGAAGGGGGTGTCGGGCGTGTGGGCACAGTCCCTGCCGCCAACCCTGCGAAATAAGGAACAATAACTTCCCAACTAGGAACCCTCTGCTTTGGCCTCCGCAGGAGACCCATGCGGAGATCTCCTCTCCGGAGAGCATCTTTCAAAACCTTTGTCTGTCATTAAACATCGATAAACACGTCACAAATAATAATAATAGTATATAAAAAATACCAGTGATTGGTGCTCCCTCTATCTTCTGAGCGATTAAAATTCTGCATCCAAAAATACAAAAGAAACCCCTCGCAAATTCAGTATTTTATTTTAATTCATTTTTGAGGTTGGGTATTTTTGGGGGCCAGAAGCTGACGTACCGTCAGAAATTAACCACGTATTCGCAGATGTTATTGCCATTTCCCAAGGTATCATTGGCAGCGTTTTCCCCCTTTGCGAGCAGCAGAGATAACGTGCCAACCCGGTTTTATTCCCCAAGTCCTCCTCTCGCTCTCTCTTTGCAGTGATCTGAACACCTTCGCTTTGTTCCACCTCCTCCTCCTCCTCCTCCTTCCCCCACCTCTCTCTCCAGCTGTCCATCTCTGCAGCCCTCGCCAATTCACTAGTTTTCCTGATCGCCCTAGAAATAAGCCTCCTTCCTCGGCTGCGGGAGCTCGGAGGGAATAAATGTCTAAAATTGTCTGTAGAAAAGCATGCTTTTTTACCTTCTGGATAGTTTGCTGGGTGACCTCCCCTTTGCCTCTTGGGCGAGCAGAAGCAAAGGCAACCGACATGGTGGGGTTTTTTTTATGTGTCTATAATATATCGGTTCCAGGCTCTAATAATATTGTTATTATCTGGCCGCTATTGCCGTGCACAGATTCTCCGCAGTGCGCGGGGAGGGGGGCCGCCGCAGATGGTACGCTCTGCGCCCCGCAACCAGCCGCGGCCGCCGCGCCACCGGCCGCCCCGCGCCGCCCCCGCCCCGCCGCCCGCCCCGCCGCCTCGGGGCGGGGGGGGCGGCGGCGGGGATTTGGGGGGGGGGGGCGGGAGGCGGCCGCCGCCGCCGCCGCCTCCTCCCCGCCGGCCGCACATGGTGCGTCCCTGCCGCCGGGCTTCCTGTCGCAGGCGAGCGGCGTCCCCCTGCCTCCGCCGGCACCCGCCAGCTGCGCCAACTGCGTAGGACGGCCGAGCGCGCCAGCGCGGGGAGAGCGCGGCGGCCGCCTACGCCGGATGCGTAGCGCGGGCTCCGTACGCCAAGAGCGTAGCGGGGAGCTCCCCCGCCTCCCAGCCGGCCCCGCGCCGCGCTGCGGGGTGCAGCGTACGGAGTTGGCGTAGGGGGCGCCGTCGGCGTGCCGCCGGAATGGCGCGCGGCTCCGGAAGCGGCGGGCGGGGGGCGGGGGGATGAGTGTGCGGTTTTGAGGGAGGCGGCGGCTGGTTCCGGCCCGGCGGGAGGCGCGGGCGGCCGCCATGAGCTACGACCGGGCCATCACCGTCTTCTCCCCGGACGGGCACCTCTTCCAGGTGGAGTACGCCCAGGAGGCGGTGAAGAAGGGCTCCACGGCGGTGAGTGAGCGCAGGGAGCGGGGCGGCCGGGCCGGCTCGCTGAGGGAGGAGGGAAGGCCCGGCATGGGGCCTGCCCCTCGCCGCGCTCCCCGGCCTGCCGGGCCCGCGCCGCCGGCGGGGCCGGGCCCGCCGGGAAGGGCGGCCTGTCCCCGCGGAGATGCCCTGAGGCCGCGGCGTTCGGGCTAAATACGGCGTTGGGAGCTGCCCTGAAGGTCACCGCTCCCTTCGGGGCGCGCGGCGTGCTGCCTGCGGCGCTCCGGCTCTGTTTCGGGCCGTTGCTGTGGCTTTTTTTTGCGGGGGCGGGACACGGGCGGACGCTGGAGTTTCTCGGCACCGAGACCGCCACGGCGAGGCCCGGCACAGGCGGGTGTCGCGGAGCCCCGGCAGCCCTCCCTGGGGGGCCGAGTGAGCGCCCCCCGCGAGGGGACGGAGCCGCCATCCTCTGCTTCGCTGCTCGGCGTGTGCAGGATGCACGTTCCCCGTGGACTGGGAAGCGTGTCGCTAAAGGCATGTGGAAGCGGCTTTCTGCCTCCTAGCTTCCAGTTGTCCCAAGCTTTTCCTCAGGGAAGGGATTTTTTTATGGGGGGGGGGGAAGTATTAATTCCCAAATAAAAAAATACCTGGAAGAAAGTTTGCTGCCTTTGTGATGGGAATAAATGTAACAAAACTTAGCGCCAATTAGGCTCTTCTCTTTTTCAGAAATTAAAAACGCTCCAAGTGGAGCTAACATGCCATATCGTCTACCTCTGTCTTGTCTCCTGTTGAGTTCAGTGTTTTTTGGGAACATCTGCAACGCACTAACAGCAGGGTCACCCCGTAAGAAAAAATGATTCCCGACACCCTATGCAAAGCAGTGGGAATGAGTGTGAAAGGCCATATTCCCCCCCCTGCCCCCGGTGTTGGAAAAGATATACTCCAAGTATGAATTAGGACCTTAAGGAAGCAAGCTACTGATGGGTTGCTTGTAGTTTTTACTTGGTCTAATCTTCAGTGGTTTGGGGTTCTGACTTGAGCAATACCGGTGGACTAGTTGTAGTGGTGGTTTTGTTGTTGATCCTGCTCCTCTGGCTGTGGAAACACTAATGCTGGTATTGGGGAGAGCTGGGGGAAAACACGGTTGGTAAGAGGACTGGGAATATCTCTTGGGAGCCACACAGATTTAAACTGGTGTAAGCTGATTATGAAACTGCACCCTGGAATCTAATGCAATTTTTGTTACATCAGTCCTTTCTCCAGGTTGTGGCAATAGGAAATAAAATACTGACTTCAAATTGAAATTGTGTTTACAGTGTGGAGTAAAGTCTGCAACTACTAGGTCTTTTGGGCACAGCTTAACTTTCTTTTCTTCTTCTTTCAATGCGTTGAAGGTTGGAGTAAGAGGGAAGGATATTGTTGTTCTTGGTGTGGAAAAGAAGTCTGTGGCAAAACTTCAGGATGAAAGAACTGTACGGAAGATCTGTGCTCTCGATGACAACGTCTGCATGGCTTTTGCAGGTATACGATCCCTTCAGGGGTTTTGGCGGTTATTGGAGCACCTTTGGGTACGTTTATGGATTCTGAGAATGCAAAATACTTAGCATAACTGGCTGAGGACTGTGGGGAAGGAGCATATTTCCACAGTTGCTTATTCTTTTTTAAGTAACAGTAGCCTACTGTATGGATAACTACAGAGAGGGAGCCAGTGATCTAATGAGAGGAAATAAGTGTTAAAGTTACTGAGGTCCTCTAGGTTTAATGTGAGGATGAAGACTGAGAACTGATGTGTTGTTGGCGCAGATACAGATATAATCTGTTGAAACAGATATATATAAATGTAGATGTATACTTACTTAAGGTATTTTATGTATTTAAATATTTAATTTTTATATATTAATACATATTACAGGAGCCATAAGAGACATTTGTCAGTTACGGGGACCTTTTCCCACAGGCATCAAGGCAAAAAAGCCAAATTGTGCAGTCTTGCATAAAACAAAGAAAAATCTCCTCTGTTCTAGTTCGAAAGACTCCTCCTGAATAAACAGCTCTGGATTTGAAGCATAATTATTCTAGTCCCACATTCTTTCTGTTCCAAATGCCTTAATTTCCATTGCTCAAAGCTTAAACAGGAGGCATGAAAGTTAAGAAAACCGACGTAAATGGAGAGAAAATGTATTCAGAAGGTTTCTCCTCTCCAAGTAGTTTGGAATGTTTGTGTCAGTGTTAGTGATGCTTTAAGGGGAGACCTGATTTAACTGGCAAAAATCATGGGTTTCAGATTTAGCGTGCAGGAGCGGCAGGCTCAGTGACTGCTGCTGCCTTACTTCCTTAGCTGAGGGTTGTGGTACGTGAGGTGGGTTCACAAGCTTGAAGAAAAGCTCTCTAATAGAACCAAGGCTGTCAGCTGAAAATGGCATTGTAAGCTAAAAAGTAAAATAAGAAAAAAATTTCTCTTTCATTTTTTTTGAAGGATCATACTCATTTTTGTCAAGTAACATCACGCTGCTGTAGCCTCATCAGCTAGACAAGATTTGCTGTGCAGATAAAGCTGGCTTATAGTTAGGGGGACTGCGTACGAAATAGACCCAACGTGTGTGAGAGTTGAGATTGCTTTGCCAATTTGCTGTTGGACAGAATGCTGCCAGCCTGTCGGTAATATTCCGATTACCTGGGTCAGAACTGCGTGTGTTACTTAACTCACAAACACAAAAGCTGTAAACTAAATCCTTTCCTTATTTTGGCATGTGAGCTTCTTTCTGTTGCCTTAAAAATGCTATTTTTGCTCAGCAAACCTGAGAAAGTGTGATCTCTCATTTGCTTTTTTCATTTCTGTTGACACTGACCTCGTGAGCCTTTTGGGGCAAGACTAGTTGTTTTATTTATGCCTATGGTAGGAAGCATGAATCTGAGCATACGCTGTCATTTCAGGGCTGACGGCTGATGCCAGAATAGTTATAAATAGAGCTCGTGTGGAGTGTCAAAGCCACAGACTTACCGTGGAGGATCCTGTCACCGTGGAGTACATCACACGTTACATTGCTAGTCTGAAACAGGTATGTTGGACCGCACAGAGATGCTTAGAATACGTCCTGATGAACAGTGCTTCAGACTAAGTATGCAAAATGCCTGTCCCGGCCTCGTTCTACTCGGCCGGTAGAAATGAGTGTAACAAAACATTGTGGAGGTGTGTTGGAAATAGGGATGTGGTGATAGAAAAGGAAGATTAATTTCTTCATCTTTGGGGAAAAAAAAAAAGCCCCAAACAGTAATCAATTAGTACTTGTAAGGACTGCATAACTACATTTGTGATACCATCAGGAACGCTCTGCTAATCTACAGCTCTAATTCACTCTCCTAACAATGGTGCTGTGTTGTTGTCAAAACGTCTTCATGGCTCCTGTTCCTTTTCCCTCCTACTAAGCCATTGCAGGGAGGGGTAAGAGGGGAGCAAACCACTGCAGTACTTCATACATTTTACATTTGATATTCATGAATTTAAAATGAATTACAGTGTCAAAATATGCCCAACTGCGTTCTGCGATAAAATTATTCATTTGCCAGTGTATTAAACTGATTTTCAGCAACTAGTGGGGATTAGAAAAAGTCTAGTTTACTTACACACAGACGTGTTTTAGTAGAGTGATGATGATAACAGCGTAATTCTTGCAATAATCACTAGCCTGCCAGAGCAGAATATCACTTCCCGAAGTTTCACTTCGCTCCTTTACAGTGGTCTCACCTTTGTGTCTTTCATTCTGGCACATTCCTGGTTTTGTCTAAAACCGTTACGCACCATGAGTCTCTCACAGCATTCCTGCTGCGGTAATGCTGCCGGTCTCGGGCCTCCCTGATCGTGGGCACTTCTGGCGTGCGACGTGGCGACGAATTTGACCCGGTGGCAGCAGGAGGGCTGTGACACGGGCTTGCCTGTAGCCTGCCTGTCTCATGGAATGGTTGCAAATCGTTGGTGAAAGCTGCCCTTGTGTTCAGGTCCCCTCTCTTGGCTTCCTAAGCGTGCTCGTCAAAGCGGAGCGTTACACCTGGGCCTGCAGCCTTGGTGTGCTCTGCCCCTTGGCACCGCCCAGCCAAGAGAGATTCCCCCTGATAGCGGTAATCACGCAGCAAACTTCAGCGGGTGTGAGGGGCAGGGCTTGAACAATAACTGCCTCCTACGTGCCTTGCTTATGGTGTGCTGTGAGACACGGAATCCTGACTTTAACAGGTACATCGGTAAGAGAGCCCGCTAAAAACATTTCTGGTGTCTCTTCTGGTCGTAACTTCTACGCTGCCTGCTTTCTGCTCCGAAAATGCTTTTAGAACTGCCTCTGAAATAAGCGTCTCTTCTTTCTGATCAGAGGTACACACAAAGCAACGGTCGCAGACCTTTTGGTATCTCTGCTCTTATTGTGGGATTTGACTTTGATGGAACCCCCCGGCTGTACCAGACCGATCCCTCTGGTACTTACCACGCTTGGAAGGTGAGTTGATTCTGTCTCTTGTGGAGAAGTAATGAAATACTTGCGAGTTTGTCTCCTTCAAAGAGAGGCTGGCGTAGAAGGGAGATCTGACTGGCCAGATGGTGCTGGCTCGCAGCTGCAAAAATCCTTGGTGATCAAATTTACTGAGAAAGGCAGTCTGCAGTTCAGCTTTACTTGGGAAACCTTGTCGCGTTTTCCAAAAAACCACCTGTGCCTGACGACTGTCTGTCTGGGTGACATTTGGTCAGAAATGTGTTCGGCCTCCTGAAAAATACAGGATGGTGATCACAAAATGGTTTCAGATGATATAATTGCACAGCTCGTATTTCTTGCTCATTCTGTAAATGAAGTCTTCTCTAAACTTCGGTTCATTATCTTTTTTTCCCCGCTATGTTTCCAGGCTAATGCCATTGGCAGAGGAGCCAAATCGGTGCGTGAATTTCTGGAGAAAAACTATACTGATGAAGCCATTGAAACAGATGATCTGACTATTAAACTTGTCATCAAGGCTCTTCTTGAGGTGAGTCTATTTCAAATCCCTCGTGTGACTTTTCCCTGCATGTCTGGCTTAACTTCTTAAACGTGAGTACATTGTACTTCCCTGTGACGTGCATGAGGATTTTCTATACAAGGATCGGTGAAAACTCTTCGCTGTAGGCCATACATGTGGGATTAAATTCAAGGCTCAGAATATTGCAGGTAACAGTTCCCGTAGCTTACACAGAAGCTCTTTGGGGAGGAAAATGGTCTTCAGTTCTGGGCATTAAAACAAATGCAGCAGAGATGTGCTAAACCACATGCCGGATGTTTTGCTTTTTTACTGACGTTTAAGATACAGAAAATATCAAAAGTTGGGTGGTGGGAACGAGGTGTTCTTCACCAGCCACTGAGCGCATTGATGCCAGAAGGAAGACCCTTGTTTTTTGGGAGTTACACCGCTACTGGGGGCGAGAGCTTGGAGCTAAGGGGCGGAATACTCCCCATCCACAGCTCTTCTCCTTCTAAGACGACGGGGAAGGAGGTTGTTAGAATTAATTAATGGACGGGCTCCTAATAGCCACATCTCGCCCTTGTTAAGGTTGTGCAGTCTGGTGGGAAGAACATTGAGCTGGCGGTTATGAGGCGGGAACAGCCGCTGAAGGTAAGTCTTTGTTTTGCTTTTCTCCCTTTGTAGCCAGCTTCTCTGATACTGCCCTTGTTGATCTGCATTAACTCCCAGCCCTTAATCTCACATTCTGCCCTGGCAAATATTTCTGTTTATTATTAGTGGCCAAGGAATGTTGTTGTGTCTGCACAAGGTACCTGTGTCTGTATAAATACTGGTTAACTTTCTTTCCCTGTTGGAACTAGAATTGCTTAAATAAAAGCCTCCGAGTTGTGTTAGTATCTTGAGGGTCATCTGTGTTTCTGTTTTAGATCCTAAACCCTGAAGAAATTGAGAAGTATGTTGCTGAAATTGAAAAAGAAAAGGAAGAAAATGAAAAGAAAAAGCAGAAGAAAACATCATGATGAATGAAATTCAACTCTTTAGCTGCTTCTTTTTAATTCAAGTGATGGGTTATTCTGTATAGACACCATGTAGGCATTCCACTTGCTCATACTGTGCCCCTCTTGAGACCTACAATAAACCTACTGATTTTTTTTTTTAAAGCTGTTATTTTAAAAAAAAAAAATCTGTCTGTTCCTTGGACTTTCATTACCTAGGATGATGTGGTTGGCTACAGAACAGCAGGAGTGACCCATTAAGGGACAAAGACTTTGCATTTTTTCCTTGGACGCTTCACTTTCTTTAATGATTCCCTTCCACACTGTCTCTGTTGTTAGCTTCCCCTTTTTTCTTTCTCTTTTTTTTTTGTTTTAGTAGCCTTCTCAAGTGTTGTGCTTTTTCTTCCCCAGCTAACACCTCTGTGTTTCAGGGGCTGGGGTCTGGGCATAAGCTTTGCAGCAGCCTGTGGAGGACAGCACGGAGGTGTTGGGGGTCATGTTTTGGGAGGTCAGGGTGGGAACTGCAGGTGCGTCATCACAGCCGCGGCGTGTGACTGGTGCTTACATAGGTTGTGCATGATTCATGGGGTTCAGAATAAAGTGTTGCTGTTGTGATTGCCCACCAGGGGAGTTACCGACCGGTCCCTTCCTAATGCTAAAAATAACCACAAAGAATGTTATGTACAGCACAGTCAAACTATAAAGCCCTAGTCCAGTTTCTCTGCCTGTATTTGCCCTTGCGCTGCTTCCTCCATGCACCTTGCCCATGGGAGTTGGGTTTAACTCAGCTCCTGGTCCAGCCTGTCTGTTCCCAGTCCCAGCAATGGTGTGAGCCAGTTCTCTGTGCCCTTCAGCAAAGGGAGAGCGCTTGGGTGCTGTAAGGGGCGCAGAGACCTGCCCCTGCGCTGCTGCGTGCCCCAGTCACAGTGTTCTTGAGGGGGCAGGATCAGCTCTGTGCCAGCTACTTGCTGCAGACATTAACACATAGAATGTAATAGACTAGGAAATACACACGTTGGAAGGTGTTAGATGACAACTGTTTACTTAAGTGGTATAAAACTAGCCCCGAGGGACTGGGACTAGGGAATTGTTTGCATTGTGGCATCTCCACTCTCTGGCGCTGGTCACAGAAAAGCTCTTTTCAGCTGATCTGCTGTCACCGTCTCTGCTGGGTAAGATCAGGACAGTTCTCTGGTGGCTGCGGCCGATCTGCTGAGGCCCTTTGTGACAGGGGAAGGCAGAGCCAGGCAGGGGTGGGAGCGGGACATCCTGCTCCAGCCAAGGCAAGGCTCTTCCTCCTGGCCCAGCAGGGCTGCTCTGAAACAAGGTGGGCACGGGCTAGCGCAGGGCTCCCATCCCTCCCACCGCACAGGGGAGCAGGATCAGCACCAGCCCCAGCCTCCACCCTGTCTCCGTGCTAAAAATTGTATTTGTTTTTTTCTTTTGTTCCTGGGGTCTTGTTTATCTGTCAATACAACCCTTAAGCACAATAAAAGGCTTTGTCCATCCTGTCTGCATTCCTAAGGGCATCTCTACTACCAGCTTCCAGGGAAGGGGTAAGTCAGTCCCTTCACTAGTGGTGCTGTAGTGGTTAGTGTTGCCTTCTTCCCTTTCAGAGAAGCCTCAAGCCTCTCCCACCCCTGAGCTCACCCACAAGGCTCAGTACCTGGTTGCAGTAGGTGCCTCTATTATAAAAGTTTCCCTATTTATTTCCACCCAAGGGGTGGAGCTGGAACAGCCCTTGAAAGCAGCTCTTCAGGCTGCTACTGACAACCAACGCATGGTTTTACAGGTGTAAAGCAAGGCTCCCCCTGGCAGCCAGCACAGCAAGGACTGACCACATCCCAGCACCCCACAAGAGGCAGCTCAGCTGCACCAGCCCCAGCCCATCTCACCCCCCCTCCCCAAGGGCCGCTCAGCCATCAGCTGGACCCCTCTGGGCAGCCCACAGCCACCTGCAGCAACTCTCACACACTCCCCAGCCTCTCGCACCACAACTAAGCTGTTTACAGCTAAAAGCTGCAAGGCAAACTGTGGGCAGAGCACCACACAGGAATCAAGGACAGGAGAGCTGCAGCACGGCTTCTGCTCAGGAAAGTGTTAGACCACATCAGCTGGAGAGGGCAAGTGGCTGGAATACGGTGGTGTTGCGTTTATCAGTCCCTGGACTGGAATGTTGAAGTTACAAGAGCTGCGTTTGGTGGTGACTTGGGTGGGGAACCGTCACTCCCTCACGTCAGGAATCTTCCACCCAGAAGCTGCCCGGGCTGCAGCAGAGCCCAGGGCCCAAGGGGAACAGGCGCTCCTGGGGACTCAGGCTCTAACAGTCACTTGCCCAGGGGCTGGGCCACAGCCCTCGGTCCCCTCACACTGCGCCCAGACAGCAGAATGAGCCCAGCACAGCGCTCCACAGGGAGAGGCTGGGGCACATCCAGCATACAATCACTGGTACTGGCACTGCTGAAGTTGCTGTGTTTCTACTGTAAAGCCTCACACATGAGACAAGGGGAATTACTGCTTTAAAAATAAATAGAAAGGCATTATTACATAGCAGTTAACAATGATTTCTCATTTTGCTACAGCCACCTCGGACAAGTCAGTTGACTCTGGCAGTGCAATTCCATCTTTACACTTCATGTCACACTGACTGTTTTGCCAGCAGAGAAATTAGAGGCTTGCAGCAGCTTCTGAGGAAGCTGTTTCAGCACACGCCCTGTTTTGCTGGTATGAGCCCAGACACCGAAGGCATTTGTGGCTACTGAACCAGCAGTGCTGCCACCCAAACCAACCCCCAGTCAAGCCCCACCAGCCCTGGGACTCGGGCTCCGCCAGGTCATCACAGAGGTACAGGCTCAGGGCGGTTTGGGCAACAGCAACGCTCAGGAGGCCGATTCCTCAACAAGAGCCAGAACACCAGGACACAGGGTAACAGTAACGAGGGGGTCAGTGCCCGGATCAGGGTTTTTAAGCCCTTCTCAAATACTGTGTAACACCTTCCAGGCCTGCCAGAGCACTGCAGCATGGTTTTCTCCAATTTAGATTTGAGCCCTGCTAGGACAGGTTGCACGGACTGATGTTACTGAGCTACGTACAGAACAAAGTAAAAGGGAAACATTAAACATTTACATGTTTATTATAATTACAATTTACATTACTCCAAAGAGCAGCCCCACTGCTATGTTCTAATTCTTAGCAATAAAGTCCTACAAAAATAAATCCAAGCTTTTACAGTAACCTAGGTCAATGCATAACTAAAAAATTCTAGCTGTGTAAGGGGTTCAGTCATCAAGGTGCTTTTTCAACAAATTCCCTACCAACCAAAAAAGGGACACATGCCTATAGCAATTTAACCCACTTATTCATGCAAACAAATGTAACCCCCCCTCCCAGCCCCTCTCCCCACATACAGATTTTTAAAAACAAAAGAAAAACAACTAAACTATTTACAGTATGGGGGGTACAGAGGAAACAAATTAAACATGCCCATCTGTTAAGCTTCATTATATGGACTCCCATCCCTAGTTTAATGAAAACATTCCATAGTGTTCCACCACAGTCTACTAGTGTACAGAGAACTGTTTGTGCTTGGTACTACCTGTGAGCGAGGTACAAACTGAGGCAAGAAGTCAGAGCTTCGGATCTCCTTCCCAGACAGCCAGTGACTTGCAAAACCACTTTGTTCCGAGCACCCGAGCAGAGGCGCTCGCGGCTCCGGTCCCCCAAGGGCACCGCACGCTGTCCCCCCGCTGCCCTGACCCAGTGAGGAGCTCCAAGCCTCCAAGGAGCGCCAGCACCCTCCGGCTCAAGGGAGAGTCGCCGTTTGTGTAAGCCTGCAGCACCTCCACAGTAGTACCAGCCGACAAACAGTCATACAGTCATTTACACTACTACATGATCAACAATCCAGTATTCCCAAGTGACAATATACATAACTCCTCAGCACCAGGAATCCATTCTTCCAGATACCAAGTGCTACTTCACACCTGCTGCCAAGACCAGTGAGACC
The DNA here is from genome assembly GCA_031468815.1 of Morus bassanus. Classification (NCBI taxonomy): domain Eukaryota; kingdom Metazoa; phylum Chordata; class Aves; order Suliformes; family Sulidae; genus Morus; species Morus bassanus. Next base: position 36,478,771 of record CM062575.1, read on the forward strand.
AGCAGCACCAAAGAATCCATTTGGTTACTCAGAACAAATTATAGCTGGTTTATTTCAAGTGAGCTTTGGTTCCATGTTAAAATAGCATGATTTATCTTCTTCAGGGTTCAGAAAAGGAGTCTGACTTTGAGCTTAGACTATAGCAGCCTTTGAGAGACCCAGAAAGAAGAACCACGTAAGTTAGTCTGCACTTAAAAAAAACCAAAGAAAAAAAAGACACCCTGAAGAAGGTACCCCTGAACACATTCCCTCTTCAAACAATATTCCAGCTGACAGTTGCTGGTCCAAAATAAGTCCAGAATATAAGCAGTAGTACATGAAGATCTGTCACTTGAGCTGAGACAGTAAACAATATGAACCATTTTCCCACATTAGTGCAGCAGTTGGTTGTTTTCTTTCTATATACAGTTTCATCCTCTCAGGAGAGATGTTAGAACCTATTCAGAAAAAAGGTAGAATTAGATTCGATACCATGGGGATCTTCCCCCAAGAAAAAGAAAAGCAAAGTTCACACCCATGTATCAATGGAAATGCTTAGCCAGAGCCCCAGCTCAAACAAGCAACTCTTGCTTTCTCAGACAGAAGGCTAGCCCAAGGAATCAACATGTTAAAACCACTCAATACTTCCTTCTACCACTTCGAAGGACAGATCAGATACAGTAAGGAACAATTCTAGATATATCCTTGAGACTGGAGAGCAAAAGAGGTTGCACAGACAGTTCAGGCAAGGAATGAGACAAACCTGGCTCAGAAACAGTATTAATCCTTGCTAAAAAACTTGCCTCTGAAGTTACACTCTGCCAGTACCAGCTCTGTGAGTGGTTTGGTTTCGCCTTGCAGCTCCGCTACCCCTTCCACCTCGAAATCCGCCACGAAAGCTGCGGCCACGAAGGAACCGTCCAGACACTCCAAATGTCTCTGTATTGAGCTTCCTTTCTTCAGCCCACGTGGTACGCCTAGAACTGAACAAGACTGCATTCAGACGCAATATAAACGTTAAATAGCCACCAACTCATTTAGCTAGGAAGCTTCGAGCACCCTATTGTGTTGAACTGAACTGCAACAAGAACAAGCTGCAGCATACACATGCTCACTAACTCAATCCCTCTGAGGACAGATTTGGAAGTGACGGCTGCTGGCTTTCATAAGCTACTTTCATACCAGAAGGCTAAAGATGGGCCTTAGAAAAGGCTGAACATGGCCTCACTAGCATTTCAAACCGTCTTGTTTTCTTGATAAATACAAACTCTTGACTCCATTGAAGCCTCTCCAGAAACCCAGGGAGCCCTGTCACAACAGAGGTGCAGCAGGCTGCTCCCGAGGTAGCCCCGCAGCACCAGTGTGCTCCTTCCTTAGCAGAGCCTGCCTAGCCCGGAACCCCACACAGCAAGCGCCTGGAGGAGCGCTTTGCTAAAGGGAAGCATAAACATTACCAAGGGAATTCCGCATCCTGACACTAAAGGGATGTCTGACTTCACCAGGCAGTTGATAACGTCAGTGTCAGCAGCAAAAGATGAAGCTTTCCTTTAATATTCCCAACATTTAATTTAATGCATTTCCACAGACAGAACTGACCTCCCCGCTGCCCAAACTCCAGGCTTAGCTTGCTCCTGACTGCAAGCTGCACCATCTTCAGCACAGCGTGACCCTGATGCCTCCTCCCACAAATGAGATAAAAAAAAATTGTTTAAAGTCAATGGGTTCAAAGTCAGTACTGGGAAACAGAACTGGAAATTCCTGTATCATAGTTTAGGCAAGTGTATCAGTATCAGCTGAAATCCTTACTTTTTGTTTGATCCCACTGCACGAAGCTTGTTTAATATCACTCATGAGCTATCAAAGGTATGGCAATACTCCCTTCTAAAGATTGTTTTGCTGACTTCCTTGCATGCTAAGATTTTTAAAGAATTAAACCATGTGACATAGATCACATCTAGAATTCTACACCTAAAATTGCATTAAAAAAGCAAGCTTTTGGAAAATACTCACCTAGATTTCAGTTCTGAAGAGATGTTGTCAAAGAAAGACTTGGATTTATCATAATAGCAGTTGGGTCCCAGAAGGTCCTCCTCTGCGTTACCATCATTGTTTTGAGTTGCCACGCCAGGGTCCCCTTTTTCTTCCCCCGTCTCTGCTTTGTCATCTGAAGATAATAAAATGTATTACACTTCCTTGATGCATACTGGAGAGCCATCTGTTCTCTTGCTCCCTCAAACAAGATTTGAGATGCTGCCACATGTAATCATGCAGTTTCTCAGGAGTTTGTCTATGCAGCATTTACTACTAGCTCAGCAATTCATATTTAATGAAGTCACAAACCTTTAAAGTTTAGTTTCTTCTTGAATTCTTTATCAAGTTCCTCTCTGTTGAATTGTGCATTTGCACTTTCAAAGTCAAAGTCACCTTCAAACTTTATTGTATTTTCCTTCACAGTAGTTGGTCTGTTTTGTCCTCTAGAACGGTTTCTGGTTCTCCTGTTTCCTGAAAGCAGGAGAGTTTAAACACTTGGTAACACACAGGGAAGTTAAGTGACTTGAGCAAGACCAGAGGAAACCAGGGTTAGAACTCAGGAGTTTCTGGCTTCCAGTCCTGTGGTTAGGCCACACATCTTTGAACATGGCTGTAGAAGACATATTACAGCAATACTTTGACTTCTGAAAAGCATTCCTGGATGTCAGTCTTGCCATTAAGACAGAGTATACCCACTTTCCTTCCAGTGTGAGGAGAGGCAATCAGAACAAGTGCTACCCCAAGAAAAGCTGAGGGAAGCAGGGAAAACTCTTTTCTGTCTGCTTTTCATCTGCAAGCATGGTACAAACAGCCTACAAGCCTGTCATGATGGCAAAGAGGGACAGGTCACTGGTTTCAGAAAATCCACCCAAGACTCATCTACCCACAAAAGGAGCATGTACTTTGTATAGCTTCTGGTTTCCGACCGAGAAGCTATCAGCTCCTTTTTAGAAAAGCTACCACCCCTTCTACAGTGCTGCTCTCAGGCAAATTAATTTGAAGACCTGAGCATCTGAAGTTTTGCTTCCTGCCTTTTCCCTTTTTGCTTGGACAGAAATATCTGTTTGAATTCAATTTCACTTTCTTTTGACCTGTGCTTAAACTGCAGTCTTGAGGTAAGACCTCTGCTCTGTGGAAGTAAGGGCTCCATAGATCCTCTCAGTTACAAGAGCTCTGAGAATTCTTAACCAGGCTGCCCTTCCCAGTAAAAATACCTCAGGTTTCAGAAATATCTATAGCTGCTGCTGCCAACTCATAGCATCAATTTGTATAACATACCTTCAAGTTTCTAGAAGAGACACTAAAATTCTGTCCCTGGAATTGTTAGGGAATTGTTCCCTATTTTGTTAGGGAAGTATCTCTGGATGCCCAAAGCCTTATCAAGCTTTATTTTGCTCTCAGTCTTCTGTCTGATAATCCTTCACTGAAATTAACAAAATTTGCCTTTATAGGCTAACACAACTGTTTAGCATCAGGTTAACCTACCCGATCTTCTCCTTTGAGGTCTTCTGTTTTCATCATTCACCTGTCCTTGGGTTTGCACAGGTGCTGCCGGAACTGTATCTACTGAACAAGAAGGATAAACTTAATAAATAAAGGAGCACGAGAACAAAACTCACACAGTTTAGTGTTGCTATGCACCTTTGAAGGATGCTTCAAAACAGCACTTTAAAGATGAAGCTGTGCATACATACCATTTGTCTTACTGTTGCCCTGTGGAACCTGCCGTCCATTGCGCTGAACCCCTGGAGTTACTTTTGCTGGGGGTGGCTTTTGTGAATTCATGTTGTCAACCGGGCCAGTCTGAACAGCCTGCTCCACCATGGGGCTTTTGCGGACTGGGTGAAGGGAAGGAAAGCCAGCACCTGGAAAAAATCCCTATGACTAAGTGCCTCTCGGAAAATGTGCCAACGCCATTCAAACCCTACCCACTTCTATGGAGAAACCATTTTGTCAAGAATTACTCAAAGCCTTGAGTGTTCACCATTACACGCTATGTTTAAGTGGCATATACACTGTGTAAGGCATTACTGCCACCCAAGTCACAGCTCTCAAATCCAGAGCCTTAAAATCAGGAAATCTACCCATTTATTTCTTAAACCAAGTTAGACACACATTAGATAAGCAAGCCAGGTCAGTTTCTTAGACAGTTTATACCAAAATCTAATTTCTACGTGTATCCTTGGTTATGCAGGATTTTACTTTACACAGTACTTTAAATCTGAAGCAAAAATCCACCATTTTGAAACTGCTCAAGAAAGCGTTCCCATTTCGACAAAAAAAGTTTTGCAGCAAAAGCTTAACCACCTCAACTATATCCCATTTTGTAAGCCGCTTTTAGAAAGTCCTTCAACTTCATTGCTTATTGTTAGCTTTCAGACAAAGAAAACCTGAAACCAGACCAGGATCTCAAAGTTACCCTTTTAAATTCCTTCTTGGTCAAGGCCAAAGTGTTACCAAGACTTCTGTTGCTCTTCCATCCAGGCTTATTTATTCACACTACAAAACATGTAAATACTTTTCATGGTTTGGTATACCTTACACCACTTATATTAAAAAAGTGACAGTCTTCAGTACTCAGAAGAAACACTGCATACTAGATTTAATTAGAAGTTTTGGAGTACTACAGGTTTATGTAGTTATGCGTAAGAATTGCTTGGTAGCGAACTTTAACTGAATATACTTTAAGAGCAAGAAAAGTGAAAAGCTGAAGAGTACACGCAAACGAAGCCACTGACACTTCTGGGTCACCCAAATCCACATGAGATATACCCAGTAGGTAACATCATGCAGGTTCCCAGTTAATGTACACCTGGAAAACTTGCAAGGAAGACAGACATATCCTAAGGATTATTCAGTAGGACAAAGCTGCTGTGCAAGTTTGACACGAGAAAGTTTCAAAGTTTAGCCAGAATATTGAGAAAGTATGTACAGATAGATGGCCAAAACCAGAGAGTAAGTAAAAGCAGTTTCATGCCAACACAAGCATACATGCTTAAGTTAAAAACAGATGAAACTAATTACCATGTTTAAATGCAGGCTGCACCTGGTCTCTCTGCTCTGAGGATGGTCAGTCTAGTATCTCTACTCAACCTCCTTTAAAAGTTTTTACACATAGAAGCAAGCACCCAGAACTACGTTATCTCAGCTTACCACAACTCAGAAATCGCTTACTGTTAGTCATGCTTTACAAATTGGGAGTCTTGACAAGGTACTATGGCCCCATCATGCATGAAATCTATCCTGATATCTCCTCAATTACAGCAATAGTCCTGAATTTTCTATTAACCTATGTCTCTAACAGCAAGGCCACCCACAATTTAAGTAGTGTGCTTGTCCTTCCAGGAAGGACTAAATCCTTGTCCAGTCTCTAAGGTGACGCCCGTTCCTGGATAGGATGCAGCACATCAACATCCCTAAACCTCAGCCCTCTCCTGATACTTACACAAGAGGATCCACTGTCCTGTACTTTCTTTCTCCTGCCTCTCTAATTGATACTTCTAGGACAGGAGGAATACTTCATATAACGAAAGGCAAAACCAGCTGAGAACAAACTAGTTCTACTACCTTTACCCATATAAGTACTATCATTCTAGGAGGGGTTAACAAGAACAGAGTGTTTGCAAGTGCCATGCAGTTCTTCCAAATATTTGGAGTCCTCAAACTGCTGTTACCCTTGGAAGAGAGCTGATGGGGCTCTGAAGACATGTCAGGCTCTGAAACAGGTTGTGGAGACGGAGAAGAACTAGGGCTGGAAGCAGCTGCTGATGCTGGAGGGCTTACCAATTTCTCTAAAGAGATAGAGGGAAGAAGAGAAAGCAAAAGATATATGGATAAGATACAAGGTAGCGAAACATCTGAAGGACTTGGAAAGAGATACAAGAATCTCTAGAACAGCATTAGAGCAGCTTATTTACAGTCCTCTCTGGGACTACAAGTTCTTTTTACATGTGATATATATGTAAAGTGAGTTAGGTTAGAAATGAACTGGCCTCAACTGTTAGGGCTTCACATTACTTTCAGAAAGAAGCTTTAGCTATTTAGTTCGTTTCTGTGTGTGTGTGTAAGTGAAACGCAGGCCTTCTTGCACTAAGATCAATAAGATCACCGCACAAAGTTGTTAACTACTTATTCACTGCTTGTTGCAGCCTGACACTTGGCAAGGAATTCGGTATTAGTTACTGTTATTTGGTTTCTCAGGAGCTGCATACAAGGACTGTACCTTTATTCCAGCAAGTAAAGTTTTTACTTACCTAAACCTAACGAAGCTGCATACTGCTGGCTAAGTAAAGAGCTGGCAGCAAGCTGGCTGTAAGGTGGCATACCTCTGAACGGGCTGTAAGGCACATGTGGCTGAAAGGATGATGTAGAGGCAGAGCCCAGTGAAGACTGTAACAAGACAAAGTACATTTCCATTTACAGTGTCCAGAAGTCAACTTGCTTTGGCAGCGATTCTCTACTTCACATACAGCATTGCTAAAGCTTAAGTAAATACTGCAAAGGATTAGTTTATCTCTGATTTTCCTGCATTGCTAGCTAGGTAAACTAGCTTTGGCTTTTGTTGACTGAAGTCTTTAACGCTGCCGCGATTTTAAATATTACAACAAAATTCAGGATGCTTCAATCTGAAGATTCCTGGAGATACTTACTGGCCTTCATTTTTATAAGTTTATACCAAAATCAAGTCTTTCATCACCAGTGTTTTATCACAGCTTTCTATCAACACTTCGGGCTAACTTACCTGAACAATGGCAGGGTCTTGCGGCAGAGTATGCTGAGCTTTTGGAGGTTCACAGACAGTGATGTCTTTGATGTCACTTCCTCGAAAAATAATGTATTCATAGATTTCTTCTCTTGGAGGAGCAGGTCTGTCTGTGGGCCGGTCTTCAGTACCGAAGGATCGCACTTCAGCATTAGAGAGATTACTATTAGTCCAGTATTACCATTGCAGCATTGTTTAAGTTAAGACTTATGCAATTAGAGTACTCTTGTAATACTTGCCAAAAGTAACAAAAAAGGTTACCTCCAGAACCCTGAATCTCCTTATCACACACATCTGTTCCCTCAAGTGCCAACTTTTTCAGCAGCCTGTATAAACAGTTTTGTTTACATCAAGCTGTGAAGGTAAAGACCATAGACCAGCTGGAGTGAAGAATCCTACTCCAACACTGAGGACTCCCCCACAGTGCTGTACTGCCGTATCCCCCTTCCCTCCCCAGCCCCTGTCCCATGTAAGCATTCAGCTTGAGACAACTGCCACTGCAACAGACCACTTCAAGAGGCCCCTGAAGCAGCAGGGGAAAAATCTTAGAAGGCTTTAGAGCTCAAATTTGCACCTTTGGTTTCATGTATTTATTACACAGATAAAGGTAAAGTTTTATCAGTGACAAGAGTTTCCTATAAAACTCTCTCTCTACTGCATGCCACTGGTTTTATGATTAATATCCACTGACTACAAAGCAAGCTTTTAGTGATAAATCCAAAACATCAGTGCCTGCTGAGGCTTCACGGAGTCCCAGCTATCAGAACACTTGAGCAGGTACTAACCAGTAATGTTACACATTAGAGTGGAAAAAAGCTGCAACCACCTGTGTGGCAGCTACCAGGTAGAAGCATAAATTAATTTGAGCCATTAAAGAGGAAGAGGTCAGACTCAGACTTACTGAATTGTTAGTGCAGGAAAATATGTAGCATAGTTACATCAGACACCAACACACGAAAGCTTGAAACTTCAGCCACAAGTTACAGAAGCTCATCAAGTTTGCCAGTCCTGTTTTCTGTCTTTGTGAGGCTTTGCCAGTTCAGATAAGCACCAGCACATACTGGTTCGATGTATGCTTTCCGCCAGTAGAAGAATTCTGTATTGGCGTTTAATTGGAGTTGCTTCTAACAGCTTACCACAGAAGTACTCAAACTCTCTGCCAGGCACGCCACGACTCCTGCAGCACCTTTAAAAATTACATCCTTAACAGACCTTTTACAAGCACCTGCCATGTCACAGGCTGAGGTCATGTGCCAGCCAGCTGCCATTCCCACTGCACAGCTGGGAGAAGATAGAAGCAGAGACAGCCCTGTCACATGGATGATAGGGGACAGGGGCACCACAGCTTACCCAGAAAAAGGGCAGCAAAAAAGTGGATCCACTCAACCCCAGTGCTGAGCATCCCCGGTATACTATAACTTAGTAGGAGTGTTGCCAGTTGTAGACAGGGCTACTCGTCAAGAGCCCTGTTCTCAGAGATGAAAAGCTGTATCCAGGGCATTCCCCCCACCAAGCAGCAGTTACTGCTGCAAGGAGTCTTCACCTCTGTTCAACATGTATGTCAGCTCACAAGCAGTAGTAAGCTCTGGGTATAGCAGGTCAATGCCAAACTTGGTCCCTATCATGCTGATGCCATTTAGCACCTCAGCTTACACCTAACTGGAAGGGAATCTTGTGCGGTACAAGGACAAGCTGTCAGTCACTTCCTTTGACTAACCGTCTTCATTAGTTCCTAGGGTATATAACCTCCCCAAGTTATTTTAGATCTCCAGCTGCTGTTTGATCATATTACAGCTGTAACCTAGTCAACTAGAAGCAGATTATAAACTGAAAGCAATGCTTGTGGCCTTTCAGACATGAACTGTACCACTGATATCCCTGCTCAAGATTAGATTATTACAGCACACAGCTCATGGGAAGACACACTAAAGCTATCCAGGGACTACTGCAGAATCCCACGGCTAGCTTGGAAAGCACCACGTCTTCCCTGAGCACTGGGATCAGTCTGTCAGCTTCCACATGGAGAAACACACAACCTGCAAAGCCCGAATCTGTCCAGGCAGACTTTCAGTTGGCTGGTCTCAAGGTTTCTAACTAAAAAGGTGGAAAACTATGTCCTTGTTGTAGACAAAACAGCAGTGAGGGCATCTGAAAGGGCTCTAGGAGTTGAGCATGCCTGCCCCTGCATCTGAAGCATTTAACAGTTTGACACGTCACAAAATAAAGCCTTAAGTTTCTGCGGAAGTCTGAAGGGCTGTCTCCCATGAAGAGTTAAAGTGACTATTGTTTACAGATGAACAGGAAATCAATCCCACACCACAGCACAGCTAGTGTTTTACAATACAGTTTGTATTCATGTGTAGGGCTCTGTTGAGCTGGACCTCTGAAGGGTCAGGAAACATAACAAAAGTGACTGGAGGTCTGGAAAGCAGAGCTTTCTTGCTCAAAAACTAGTTTCTTCAGACTTCTACAGAAGGTGGTAAGTTTCTGGTGTTCACTGCCGACCGGACAGTAACGGGCTTAAACTTCCTTTGTTTGCAATTTAAGTTTAGCATCTAACAAGACAGACAACTTTCTTGCAGTGCTTAATTAGGCACATAGAATCTCCTCATCCAGTGTTTAAGATATTGTGCATGCGTTGAGGTTTAGCAGGAACCACATACAAATCAATTGAAGTTAGCCCTCCTTCGAGCAAGAGCCTGAACCAGATTCCTTCCTGAGGTCTCTTTCAATCTAAGTTTTTCTTTTTATCACTTGGATGATAAAAAGTAAAGAGAATAGCAATTGAACTACATACTGAAGTCATCTGAGCCTTAAACAGTGGCATCCAGGGCTTAATAATAATTTACTGGCTATTTGGACAACTTCAACTGCATGTCAGTAATTCATGGTGCTAGGTTCTAGCCCTTCAGAGATCAAGTGTTTTAAACTGCTGTCCCTCCTAAGCACAGGGTTGATATTGCTGTCACCAACTTCAACATTGCTGCTACATTCATAATTCTGACACTTATTTTGATATAAAGTCTCTAAATTTAAAAAACCCTCTGAGCTAAAATGAAAAGCAGGTTTTGTAAAGTTTATAGAGCAGCTCTTTAAGTGGGGAAAAATGTATTCTCCGTCTATTGTAGCAACAACTACTTAGGCATTCCAGTTCATCAAAACTGAACACTAAGAGACCAATAAATAAAAGAACTGCCAGAAATCTTATACAGAGCATGTACTTTCTCACACCATAAAGCACTTTAATCACATATGCCTTTGAAACACACCACTTAAGCTCTGAGATAGAGCAAGTGCTATGTGGAAGCCAGAACTATGTGAGAAACCATTTCTACCTGCTGCAAGGGTAAAGGTGAATACCTTCCTGCACATACAGTAAGAGAATTACAGTAAGAGAATTGCATCCTTCCTGCAACCTCTCAATTACTTTGAATGAAACACTAACATAAATATTTAAATGTACAAATGGAGCTGAACAGCTATGCCCCTAGAAAAAAGTGAATTTGGGAAAACTCACTTTTTAACTTCGGAATACACACTAGTAGGTGTCAAATACTTGTGTTCAGCATCACATAAATATCGTTATACTGAATAATGACCATGGCACAGGCTGCCTCAAGGATAGTTGAGCCTCAGGCAAGTCAGCATTGCGTGCCAGCAGATAGTCTTTCAAAACAAAAGATGTTTGGTTTGCGGACAATCCCGATGGGTTGCTGGAAGCAGTGAAGAAGGTGTGAACCTCCCAGAACAGGGAACTACAAAACTCAGGGAAAGAAAAAGCTGATGCACGTCAGGTGGACTAGCCAAGCTGGACATTAGAAGCAGTACAGTAATAAGATCTCATTTGAGAGACTAGACAAGACAGGACAGGCTTTGAGTTCCCAGCACAGATGACAACTGAATCCAAGTGACACCATTTAAGTAGAAGATAAACTGTTTCTACAGGGGAACAAGATGCCAAGCCTTGATGAGCAGCCTGCGAGGCAGGGAGAGCCGGGCCCACGTGCGGACACCCCGCAGCGCTCGGTACGCGAGCTCTCGCCCCCTTCACCTGAGCAGAGTCCACTTATTGATCACGAGAGGAACAAAGAGACATCAACAGCAACTCTGCCTCCCCAGCACCGGCCTCGGGCCCTGCTCAAGCCACGCACCGAGGTACTGCCGGGCATCTGCGTACGGGCAGGAGAGGGGAACCAAACCGAGAGCTGCGATGCGGAGCATCACCTTTCCGGCTCTGACAACAGCAAGAGGAACCAGCATTCCCCTTCAGGGGAGCGATAACTTCCCTCCTGGGCGCCCCGCCGGCCCCGAGCGCCCTCCGGGGCGGCAGAGCGAGCCCCCGCCGCGGCCCGTCCCCGTCCCCGCGTCGCGGAGCGGCCTCCCAAATGCTGACTCACGGAAAGCCAGCGGTGCCGAAGGCGCGGGGCTCCCTCCCCGCCGCCCCCCGCACCGCGCCCCGAGCGGCGGGCCCCGCCGCAGCCCCTCAGGCCGGGCTCATTGTTCGGGGCGGCGGGCGAGGCGGGCGGGCCCCCGCGTCCCCTCAGCCAGCGCCGGGCCGCCGCCACAGCGCCGGAGCCAGCCTAGGCCCGGCCGCCCCCCGCCCCGGGAGGGCCCCGCCGCGCCGCCTCACCCTTGGCCAGCGCCACGGTGGAGTTCTCGGTGTCGATGGTGTAGAGGATGCCCTCATAGCGGATCTGCGCCTTGGAGATCAGGCTGATCTTGCTGCCGATGTAGGGAGTCCCCGAGCTCATGGCGGCGGCGGGCCGAGGGAGTGGGGGGGGAAGAGGAGGAGGAGGAGGCCCGCGGGTCACCGCACCGCCGCGCGGAGCCGCCGCGCCCGCCCACGCGCACTGCGGAGCCGGGAGCCCCGCCGCGCCCGCCTTATGTAGGGCGGAGGGAGACGGGCCGCGGTGGGCAGGGCAGGGGCGTGCTGCGGCTCTCCGCGCATGCGCCGCCGCCGCCGCCCGCTATTGACCAGACGGGAGACGGGGTCAGAGGCGGAGGGAGGGGAGGGAGGGGAGGGAGGGTGGGGAGGGGGAAGCCCGCGTCACATGACCAGTCCCGGCGCGGGTGCCACGTGCGCTGCGGGGAGGGGCGGGGCGGGGCGGGGCGGGGCGGGAGCGCGCGCTCTTCCCGCGCTGCGCCGCAGCCGCGGCTGAGGCGAGCGGGGGGTGATGGCGGGGCCGGGCCGCGGTGCGTTACCGACACAGAGGAGCCGCCGGTCGCTGCCTGCCCACGCGTGTCGCAGAGACTTTGTCACATAACGCGGGGGGTGTGTGCGTGTGTCGCCCCCTTCCCCCCCCACCCGCACCACCTGAGAGCTGCCTCACCGCACCCCGCTCCCCACCAGCCCCCCCGGGGCTCTGCAGCAGAGAGGCTGCCCCAGGGCTTCCCTCCAGCCGCAGCAGCAGCGCTCTGAGGCGAGCAGGGATGGCTGCTTCCCACCCGAGCACAGGGATGGCTGCTTCCCACCCGAGCCCCTTGCCCCTCCGGCGCCACGGCCGGCGAGGGGCCTGGCTGCACGCTGGAAGAGCCCTTGGTGCGTGGCGAGGGCCTGCCCCGTGAGGCGCGCAGCGCGCCTTTGTTCAGCAGGCAAGACAGGGTGTACCCCGTGTGCCGATGGCGGCACGTCGCATCGCGGCAGAGGGGCCGCGATGCTAGGCCGCAGCTGGAGAATGAATCTTTCAGTGCAGCGTCTCCTGGGACTTCTCTGGCTCCCCAGCCATCTGCGGGTCAATGAGAGACAACCGGTAGCATCTGGCAGACATAGTCACGGGAGGTGAAGTCACTAACCAGCGTGAGGGTGGATGGGGAGCAGGCGGGGCACTTACGTTTGGGGCAGCAGGTCAGAGTGCACAAATCTCGCTAATTTGTGTGACGCAAATGAATAAGATTCAAAACCAGCAGCTGGAGACAATACAGTGGGAGCCATTGTCTAAGTGTAAAGAGGTTTGCTGGAGCTGCATGCACCCACGCCTTGGTTACGTGTCTTCCATCAGTGATACAACAGCGACACAGGAGTATGCAGCCCACAGGTTTATCCTCATGTCATGATGACCTGCTTCCTTGCACACCATGGCTCAGAGAGCTGTTCTCCAAATGCCCCAAGCTGTCCACCCTGTGACCTTATGTATTTTATGGTCCTACTCTTCATGCTGTTTATACAACCTGGAGAGCAGATCTTCCTGTCTGAACAGGGAAGCTGCCTCCCTTCTCGCTCTCTCTTATGGACACACATGTGCAGTCTTTCTCTTGTTAAATTTTCATTGTTCTAGCATGGAAAGAGTTGCTAAAAAAAATATTTCATAGATATTAATTGGGCAAACAGTATTTTTGGGTAAGAAAGTCAGCCCTTAAAGCCAATCTTTTTAGATTTTTAGCTCAGCCTTAAGTATAACCTATACAGAGCACGAAAAGATTCCTTTTTTACTGCAGTGAACAGTGCCCTTTAGCAGGCAAATTACTGATTAGAAACTTCCCTGATGAAAAACCTCATCTAGCTCCCCTGTATGAGGAGTGTCTAGTTGAAGAACATGGAAAAGTTCAAATGGAGAAAAAATAGGGCAAGAAATAATAATAATAATAATAATAATAATAATAATAATAATATGCTCGGTTCAGGACAGTGACAAATAATTATTTTGAATAAATTATTCAATAAATATGATGAATACGGGAAAAATGATGTCAGTATAGGCAATGCAACCAAAGGTAGAGAAGCAGTACTCCCTCTTTTGGTTTATATTCTCCAGCTCCACAATATATTTAACTTGATGTTCCTTATTTCCACTCTTTAAAATATTTTTTTAGGAATAGTAAATAGGCCTCCAGGTTTTTCAGTTCAACTCGTTTTTTTCTTTGTGTACACCAAAATGTTACTGGTTCATAAGCACCTCCAGTTCCAATATTTTGTTCTGTATTCAGCAAAAGGCATTATGGTTGTTTTATCCTTTCACTTTTCTTTAAATAACAGGAAAGAGAAAGGGACGATCATGTCCCCATACAGCAATGTGGATCCTGCAGGAAGACTAATTAAAGCAATGTGGAAAAAGAAGAATACACCAAAGTGGCATAAACTCTACAGTGCTAAGGAGAGATATGCAAACATAGAATTTTAGTTATAATCATCATGGCCATAAATTGACCTGCCTCTGGAGGATACTCATAATGAATTTCTTCAGTATTCTTTATTTGACAACAGTCAGAGATAACAAGTGATCAGCAAGAAGAAATATGACACCTGACATTTTAAATGCCCTGTTAGTGTTATTTATTCTGCTAAAAAATACAGTTCTTCATCCATTAAGTGTTGAAAGGGAGAATGGGAGAGCATCTTTCACTGTGTAAATTCATTACAAGTATGCGATCCTGGGCATCCCTCATATGAAGAGGGAATATTTGGCTTCGTGTGAAGAAGTCGATTGCAGTTCATCATGGTACTGGAAGAAACCTAGCAGAGCTGCACCTCATGGTAGCAGCACACACAGCTTTCACAGAACAGCATTTTGGACCACTGGTAACTGTGGTCTTTGGAGACTGGAGGCAGGGTACAGCCAGAGTATGGAACTACATAGCTAGCTCATTTACAGGAAAACCTATGTTGCCAGAACTAAGGAGACTCCCATGGCAGTCGGAATGCAACTAGTGGCATTTGGGATGGTCACCACTGATATACTTAATGACATTTCATAGCAGTTAAAAGAGAAACCTGTGACTTAACAGCAATGATGAATGTTTGTGGGGTGTATGATGGTGAGAAAACACTTACGTGGTGGCTGATGGCCATGCCCATGGCAATGTGAGCTGAACTGACATCTGGCAGAGTTAATGGCAGAGGGCAGCTGTTGGAAAGACATCTGTAAGAAGCTCCAACTGCCAGAAGTGAGCCAGGCACTGGCTGCTGAAGCATCACCCCTTGCACTCAGGGACGGTGGGATATGTTTGCAGTCGGTGGCAAAGAAGAGGAGAGAAAGAGACTAGTATGGAAAATGGAGGAGGTGGAAGTGGAACGGAGATTTGAATTTGGGTGTGGCAAACAAAACAAGTGATACAAAGGAAGGGAGAAACATGTGAGCCCTACAGGAAGAAAAGTTAGAAACATAGCAGTAGTTTCAAAGAAAAAAGTGGTCGCTGCAGGGAAGGAGGGTAAGGTCACCAAGTACAAAACACAATTCCGTAGCAGTGCAGGGAATGGGTAGTAGAAAAGAGCCCAGGAATGAAGGAGGGACTAGAAAAAGATGGAGAAATTGAAAAGATGCAGGAAAGATGAGAAGGAAAAAAAAATGATCCATTTAGGTAAGTGTTTTTATTCTAAATAAAGCGGAGAGAGTAGAAAAAAGGAAAAAATATGTAAAGTCAACTGAAGGAAACTAGAATAAAGGGAAGACAGAGGGAAGGAGAATGGAATAAGGGAATGCAAAGAAAAAATAGAAACATGAAAAAGTAGAAAAAAACTGAAAAATGGTAACTTTTATTTAGATAATGTGTGCTTCATACAACTAGTTGCTCCATTTCCTACAGTCTAAGAAAAAGAGGTACAATGATGTATGTAGGGTACAGTGCTTCATTACATGAGTTTGTCTTGCATCTCAGGAAAAGGGGTGTCTCTTCTGAAAAAAATCCACCAAAACAATAGGTGTTGTTTTCTTTTTTATTCCACAAATAAATACAGAGATTGTCATACATGTTACACTGTTCTGTCCTCTCTTCCCTTTCTCTCCCTTTTCCTCAGTTTTGAGTCTATGGCTCAGACATTTCAATTTTCACATCTTTCATTCCACCCCCATATATCAAATTTAAAGTCAGTTTAACTCCTGGATTTAAATGAAATATTTTCTAAAATGTCATAGTTTTAGGCTTGTGTGGGATTGGCTCTGTTAATTAGTACCTTGACTATGTACTTAGTGGGACTGGCATAAATCTGCATTATTCCATTGCATTTCTCAGCAGTCCAAGTGCGTTGCTCAGTCAAGACAAAATATATTTTACCAATAAGGATGTGATGGCAGAGAGCTTAAACTTCTTATCCAGACCCACAGAGTTTGTGAGTGTCAAAGCAAGACCACAATGGTCATTGCTGTTTATTTCAATGCTCTAACTGCATGAAATACAAATATAAGGGGAGGAAATGTTCATGTGAGTTTAGCTGAAAACAAACTTGTTATTTTGTACAGATACACAGTCTTTATAAGGTATGGTGGCATTATCTGAGATTAAGTTTTCCTATAGAGATTTAAAAAGTAGCATTTTGAATTGCTGACTAGATTTACTTTTTATCCAGCTTTATTATAAATACACTCACATTAAAATAGTATGTTTACTTGTTCCAGGTATGCATTCAATACCGCTTTTCGTTCTGTAGTCAGTTTACTCGTTTCCCTGCCAAATCAATAATTTTCTATAGGGAAAGACAGTTCTTTGCTATAACGCAAAATGATAATTTCTTTTTGTATTTGTGAAAATCCAGTGGTAAAATTACAAAAAAATGCTGGAGAGTTTTTCTGTTTGTGTAGCACTTCCATGTGGAAGATTCAAATTACCATGTGGGGATTCAAATTACCAGTCTGACTTCTAAACTCTTCAGGTTTTTTAAGATATGTTCAACATATCCAAACTTAAACTTATGGGATAAGCCAACAGTGCCGTTCTGACCTGCCCAGTCTTTGCTGTTTGGACCTCATGAATCTACAGGGCCTGCTTATAAAAGTTGTGTTTGATTACCTGAAGCTATAGAGGTTAGAAGTCATTGGGACGCTTTTCATGCAACAGAGTAAGGAGGGAACATACATTTACTTATTTTTGTAAAACTGAAGTATCTTGGACATGCATAACATCTTTTATTAGAATGAACACAAACTGCTGTTCCAGACTTTTTTCAAACTCACAACACTACACTACGGTGTCTGCTTTACAAGCTGTGAAAATGTGACTAAAAAACCACACTCAGTACTAGACATAAGACCAAGAACACAACCCAAAATCCTCTCTGCTGTTGAGATTCATTTCATCCTTGAAGCATGGGGGGATGGAGCAGTTAGAGAAGTGCAAACACCTTTTATACTGAGGCTTTCTGAATCACAAACGGCAAGATGGAGTTATCCTGGCTAACTAGGTGATGATTTATTCACAGATGTGGAAGCTGGAGATAATTTTAAGAGATCCTTTCATGAAAACAGGTAAACGGGTAACGCACATGATACAAAAAAGGTTGATGAAGCTGAAGTTTGCAGTTTGGTCACAAAAATTGAAGGATGAAGTCTTAAGAGCCAGACCTAGATTCTAAAAAAGGTGTTTAGGCATCTGTCTCCCATTCAAATGAGTAAGAGAATTCAGACCTAAGTTTAGAAATAATTAGGGCATAAAGAGAGATAGTTGTCTATCTAGGACAGTGGGGAGCACTGAACATAGCCTAAAATACAAAGTTCCATTAGGAAAAATCTCTGACTTTTTTTTTTTTTTTCCACTGCATAGGCTGCTTTTTCTTGGGTAGTGTTGCGCTGAAGTGAACTGCAAGCCTCTGTGTGTCCTTCTCACAGAGGCACTGATGTGAGGAGATGGGATAGAAGTGGGTTTTCATAATGTTTTTTCAGGCATGAAGTGAGCAAAAGCTGGAGTGAAGAGCATGCAGAAAGGTGAATAGGAGAAAGGAGGCAAAACATTGTCTTTGAGGGATGAAATGCTGCAGAAGATTAGTCTGCCAATAAAGATTTTGTGGGGTTTCAGATTTATGCATTAACTGGAAGATTAAGAATCTGTGTATTTAGCTTCACGGCCAACTTCTCAAGAGGTTCAAGAGCTGCAGTGATAACCAATGATCGAAATCCACTTGTAGGCTGAAAAGAGTCCAAGTTACAACTAGACTATCACAACTGACCTACTTGGTACACTTGACAGTAGTCTCAGTGGAGAGACTAAGGAACGGATGGGAGTACAGCCTGATACATCGCTCTGTGGACAGTCTTTTCAGAACAAAATCATATGTTTTGGAGAGTACAGGTTGCATTCACTGCATACTTCAGACCCCTGGATGTTGCAGACTAGCAAATTTCACCATTCCCTGTACAGAAATCTATCTTTTCTAATTGGGTTTGGCTAAAATTCCAGAAGGCTCAATAGCAGTGTTTCTTTAAGAGCTCCTCCTTCTCTCTCTGTACTTCTTTCTCTCTCTACAAAGTATTGAACACATTCAGGCTATCAGTATTGAGCACTATTTCACTGGCACTGAGGCTGGAGTGGGCTTGAACCAAGACCCTGCTGCCCACTTCTTGCTAGTGCAAATCACATCATAGGACAACATACATCATTGGGCCGACAACAGAGAGGAAAGAGCTGCTTTATTAGATGTTTTAGTTCAGAGGCCTCATTTACATTAATTCTCTATAGTGGACTCTGTTCTTGAGCCAAAGAAATGAATCTCCCTCTCCTTACCTGTTTTACAAATGGCTAGTAGATTCTGCTTCTTTCTGTTCAGCTAGGTAACGTGTCATTTTACCTAGACTCGGCAGTATGCTGTTCTTTCCCAGCATAACATCTGCTGCAGTTTTCATAGTGTGAATTGTTCTTGGACTTGTTTTAAAAGGCATGTGTCAAAAACGTCTTTCAGGATGTGAATTATTAGTCATTGTTTTATCTGCTAGGGTGTTCTTCTTCATTAATATTTGTTATTTTACTTTTTAAAATAAGACTAAACAGGCTTTGGAGTGTGAAGTTTACAGGCTTTAATTCAGGTTTAGGTTAAAGATACCAAGAATGGTAAGGTAATTCATAGCAATAGGATTTTAGTGCAGTTTCAGAAAGTAATTTATTTTTGTATGATAATAAACTGGCATTTAATCTCCTTCACGTTTTAGAAGCTGAACTCTAAATCAGTCTTCACATAAGACAGCGCTGTCTCTCTGGCTGGTCAGTTCTAACTCGTGCTTCTCCTTACTGCTGCAGTGTTCATGTACACGCTTCCCACATACGCCTGAAAATTCTGACATTTACTGTTCCAAAGTCTTTCATTATTTGTACTTCATACCTCATTTCTCCATTATTTGATGTATGACAACTGTTTTATTAGTTAGTGCACTTTTAAACCACATATTGCCTGTAGAGTAACCCTGATAATAATATCTGAGATTTGGCACATTTTTCCAGAGAGCCTCACAGCTTCATCTTGGACTCTGCATTTTACTCAGCATCATCCTCAGCATTTACTCTGCCCAGGACATCACTTGTGACAAACTTCTAAAGGCTATCTGGGACGTACAGTTGTTAGTAAGACGTTTTGAAGGCAAAAGGTTTGTGCAAGTAAAAATCAGAGCATAAACTGGCCTGAAGAATCTTAATTGTTGTTGGTGAAGCAGAAAGAACCCCAAGTAGAGTTGAGGGTGAGGTTGTGAGTTAGAAGAAAACGTATCTTCTTTTATTCAAAACTGAAAAAAATCTG
Organism: Morus bassanus; assembly: GCA_031468815.1. Classification (NCBI taxonomy): domain Eukaryota; kingdom Metazoa; phylum Chordata; class Aves; order Suliformes; family Sulidae; genus Morus; species Morus bassanus. Next base: position 36,497,973 of record CM062575.1, read on the forward strand.
ATATTTGCATCTGCAAGAGAATGAACTGGAAGCCCAAAGTGACATAGCACTGAATAACTTTTCAAATAACTATCTGAGCTGTAATAGGATAATAACACACTCTGGTCTTTACAGGGCAAGAGTTAGTGATTCAGTCTCTGTGTGATGCAGGTGGCTCACGACTCCACCCAGGTATAAAAGAGGACGGTGTGGCTCCTGTAGGAGAGATGATCCTTCTGGATTAAGACATTTGAATTTAGAACACCTAAAAGCAGTCAAACTGCAAGAGAAGGTTTAAGTATTCTGTTTTCTGTGAATCTCTTTTAATGACAGGAAAGCTTTCACAGACTTTTTTTCCTCTTTGAGTCAGTGGAAATGCTGGTAATAGTACAGGGGTAAGAGCCAGCATGTTGTATGATCACACCAACACATGTACCAGTATGCAACCTCACATAGCTTTTAAAGTCGCAAGGATGTTACGTTTGATGGGTTCTTGCTGGAGATGAGGGTGTAGCAGGGATGCCAAGTCGTACAGTTCTACTTAGATGGCTTCATGTCAAGGAATAGTAATGAATGAGTAAACTTACTGGCCCACTAAACTGTACAGAGCAGCAAAACTAGCTCTCTCTCTTGCTTTGCTGAGAATAATTAAGAGAAACAAGTTTTATAGTTTCATAAAAACAATCTGACTTTCTTACACAAGAACATACGAATTGTCTATTGCTTCCCTAACTAACCATCTTTCCTAAACAAGATGTTATATTTGTTGCCTGCCATTTTGTCTGATCGTTAATAAATGGTTAGTTTACACAGATGGATGGGTTTACTGTCCTAGCTAGAAAATTAAGTAATATTGACGGCAATGTCGTTATAGTTCTGTGGTAATGGAAGAGTACTGCAAGTAACCCCATACAGACAAAACTGACAATAAGGAACAACTTAACATAAAAAACTTGGCCCTCCGTCTGGGTGTGTCACTTCCTTTGGCTTGGAAGTTTTCCCCATCTTGTATTCTGAGAGATAAAATATTTGTCTGACTTGCTTCAAAACATGTACTAGTTTCTTCTGTCAACTGTGGGAACACATCCCATGTTTAATTGAGTTATTGGATTTGTTTGGAGTTTCAGAAATGAGCAAAAGCTCGTTAAAGGAATAGGGGCAAGTCCTTGAACTCTGTCTCTGATAGTGAGAATATATTTTAGATAGTGTAAGGAAGTAACCTATAGTCTGGAATCATATCCCTAACTATTTTAGACTGCTGGAGAATTTGGAAAAAAACCTTGTATAATAGCCTTTTGTGCTGTGCTTTCATTAAGTCTGAGGCAGCTCAATAAAGAAGCTACAGCATGATTTATTTTAATCAGTTATTACAGAGAAGTCATTAAAAAAAAAGCCTTGGCAAAATCTTGCTTACATACTTCTCGCATTCCAAATCCACAAAATGTTTAGATACAATCGCATTTCATTATAACCAAAATAAACCTCCTTTACTAGATTTCCTTCATTTTTTCTTTAAATGATGATGTTTCCATACCTCTTCTGTCTACACTGGCTTTCCAATTCACTGTCTTTTGTGTCTGTTTTCTTTATAATGTCACTGAGATTAGTCAGGTTGCTCTGAGGAATCCTATCGTCCCATAAGGCTTGGTAAGAGCATTTGGCAGCCTATGAACTGCAGATGGAGTAGGGAAAATGATTTAGCCATTTTTGTCATCTGAAGACAACTTTCAGAAATGTTTGCACATGTGATTATTCTTCCAGTTCAAATCTACAAGAATCTGGATTTTGACCTACATATTGTACATACACTGAAACTTTTACCAACTTTTTGGCCTGTTAGTTTCATTTGACATTTCTTATTGTTGAGCTAAAATGTGGATATTTAGGCACACACAGAGTCCTCTTTTTAAATAACTCTTCTGTTTTAAAAGAGGGGTGCTATGGGGCTATTGAATGATTTAGATAGGGACACAGGGACAAAGAACGTGTCCGGCTGTGTTTCTGTAACTTATGGTCTCTAGGCATTCTGATAAAACAAATGCCTATCAGATTCCATAGGACAAATGTTTTCATGTACAGCAACTGCAGTTTCATGACTGACGTGGCGTTAACTGTACCTGTTCTTTGCACTGACCAAGAAAAAACAAGATGAAGATTTATCTTCAGTTCTTTCATCTATTTTTATTTATGTGTTTTTGAGGGTGAGTGTGTGGAGGGAAGCATACAAAGAAAGAGGATAACACCAATTGCCATAACTGGTCAGTGGTTAAACAAGTGTCCAGTAAAAACTCTTTTTGGTGGGGCAAAAAGGCAATGATCTAAGAACGCTGTGTCATGGTATTGACTGGGAAAAAATCAAGCAGTCTTCAGTTCGTTAAAGAGTTCCAGTTTTCAGAGTGCATGCTGCTCTGCTCTTGACGCACAGAACGGAGAGTGTAATAGCATCACACCATCTAGGTCCCCATCTCCATCCTCTGGCTCTTGGCGCCACTTGATACACAGAAAGTTATTAGAGATGAGGAAGCACTGCCCAGCAGCACATACAGCATGATCAGTGACAAGAGAACTGTTAGTATATTGACATAGACAGGGAAATTTTCTGTGGCCTTTACATCTCAAGTTAAGTCGTCCTAACTGTACCTCTTAAGAGTGACCCGAGTGGCCATTACTGTATGTCATGGATGAAGCTGGACAGAGCTGTAAGCGGAACAGAAGCTACCTTCCGACCATAGCAGGCTACCAAGCTTGTGTCTGGAGGCAACGGACCGAGATTTGTCCGTTGTTCTTTAAATTGCTGGGAGGTGGAGAACTGGAATCTAGAAGAGGAGTAAAGGAGGAAGAGGACCAGTGATCTGCATGGCTCAAAAAGTAAAGAGTGAGGACTAGTGGAGAGAATGTTAGATATTGAATGATGCTGGAAAGCTCAGGGAAGAACTTGAACAGCTCTGAATCAAGAGGGCACAAAGGAGTCCAGAACTAGAATATCTGTTGTATTAGTATACTGTTTAGGTTGTCTGAGGATATATTGTTGATAAAACATCCCTGGCAGGGTAATACTTTGCTCACAATGAATCCCAGAACAATTGAACCAAAAACTGCCAAAGTCACCTCTCACTAAAAAGAAATATTTCAAACATATTCTAAGAAATCCTGACTGTAAAATGTGCAAATTGGATTTCTAGTAATGAGACCCATCAGTAGGCACGTTTTCTTGACATATTCTGTCAGATTATCACTTGAAAATAGTGATTCAATTTTCCAAAAGTTACTTTAATTTGCTTAGAGAGGAAAGCATTTTCATTTTGCCCAGTCAATTCTAATAACTTGCTAAATTCAAAATATGTGAAATTATTGAAGCTAGTTATAGTGACCAAAAGGACCGCTAATCTTTTAATAATATTTTTTCCCCATGAGTCACGTAGACTTGTACATGAGATTTTCAGAACAGGTAAAACACAAACCTTTTCTGACATGCCTGCTTCTTGTCTCTTCCACAGACATAATTCTGGACATTTGCTAGTAATCTCCATTCGGATTTGCTTAAAAAAAAAATTTGCTACCTGCTGGGGTGTGTAGTTGGAAACTTCCACCTTCTTCTACAAGTGCTCCTTTTTCTTAGTAAAGTTCCTTAGCTCTTCCCTTACAGATAAGTCTGGATACTGATCCTTCCTATCTTGGCAGGCAGTAACAAGCATGATGAGTTACATTAAGAGCAGTTGGGAAGGAAAAACAGTATTCCACGGCTCTTTTATACTGTAAAGCCTTGAAGGCCTTTAGACAATAATCCTTTATCCCGCAGTATATTCTCTGGGCATCTTCTTTTGGGTACAGGATGTTGAGTGGCATGGACTTTGGTATTCCCATGTGAATCGCACGTAGCATGTGTTAGTGGCATAGTCTTCTGCCTCATAAAAACTAGAGAAGATTGTCAAGGCAGTTGTGTGCTCAGCTAACTTTTCTTTTTGAAAATGAAGCTCGTAAGTAGTCTAACATATTTTCTACGTATTTCGCAATTAATAACTAGATATTGTTAAATAGCTTGTTTTTAAAAAAGAGGATATCCCTTATGCTGTCACATATTTATCCAATCATATCTCACTATAATAAAATATATCTTATGAAAAGAAGAGTTGTTTGTTTTTCTGCTCCACTTCTGGAGTTCCAGTAACTGTGATGCAGATATAAACACTTAAATAAGTGGGTGGTTTTCCCATACCTCTTCCATAGCAGCATTGCGCTAAGCGTTCTGTCCAGAACACTGAATTGCAGTCAAAGGGTTGGTGCTTCTGTAGCTAGCAAAAAAGAGTCTAGTACACATCAGGACAGACACTGTCCTTCAGTGGAAATAGGAGCGTAGGTAGGTATGATTATCGTAAAATAAAAAGGGACTGTACGGTTGCTTTCCAGATCTACTGTTCATCTCTAATTTATGATGCAATGATTGAGGCGTTTTCCTGGAGCATACCATACCGAATCTTGAACATTAATCCCTGACTATTAGCATTAGACTTCTTCAGGGATTCACCTAAGGACAGCCAAAGTATGTGGGATGATTTTAAGACCAAGACTTTAACAGTATTTTGAGATTCCAAAAAGACAGTAAAGCGCATAGACTGCAAAGAGGTGCTAAAGTTGTTTCATTTATCTCCATATGCACGTCTGTAGTAAGACTGCATTTGCCCCTAAATTCAAAGTAAAATACTTAAAACAGGAATAATTTTCCTACAGATTGTCAAACATTTGTATTCCAGATGCATATGAAGTCTTGCTGTTTTTGCTGAACATTTAGTGCAGACTGACACCCATTTGCGGAAGAATCAGCATGTAGACTTTCAAGTTTACCAGCTGGGAGCTTCTGCACACGACTGCATCATCTTCAACAAGGGCACCATTCCCTTCTCTCCTCCTGACACTCTGTACTTATCAAATTGTCCTTGGAGCTCTTGTACTCCTCAAAAAACATTGGAAACGGAGTACGAGGCAGAAAGGTAGGGTGGGATACTGGCTACAAGGACAGTGAAGCTTTCTGAATAAAACCAACATTAGTGTGGATTCTGTCATCTTGTTTGACTGAACTTGTGAAATCAAGGTATTACTGGTTAAAACCCAACTTTCAGCATTTTAAATGATCAGTGGCTGGGTAAGGAGCAGAGAAAGGGGCAGGAAAGGAGAACAAAAAATCACCAGGCAAAACTGTCACTATCAGTTTTGCATCTATTTATTGATGGGACTTTAGTATTCTGACTGCTCAGTTAAGAATCACAGGAGCTGTGTACAGACAACCAAAAGCAACTCTCCTTCTCACAAACCATCCGTAGGCCTCTCTGATACGTCCCTTATCACCATAATCCATAGTGTTGTCACCTTTGTCAGATGGTCCTGTAATGAATTCCAGGCTAACTACATTTTTAGAAAGCAGAAAGAGAATTGCATTACCACTTGTATCTTGAGACACAGTCTCTGTACCATGATCTACATCGGCTAGTTCGGGGGGGGGGGAGTATTTTAAATAATAATATACTAAAAGGAGCAAGTTAAAGGAACTGACAGTCCTCCATTTTCCTGGCTAGCTCCTGCTAGCTTCTACTCTTTAACACTAGAGAGAATCCATACATGCCTGTAACGTTCAAGATCTTTGATGTAGTTGCTGATGGGTGAAATACATAGCATTCACTGTATATTGAGTCTGACTATTTCTACACCAACACCGATAATTACTAGTAATCCATTACTAGAATTCTTATGCAAGTTGCTCTTGAATACTATTTGAGAGAGAAGGTGAGCAGTACAGTACAGAGGAGCTGGAATCCCAGTCCTGAAGAATCCAGTCCGGAAAGTTACTTCCAATGTCAAACAAGAGGCAGAGAGTATGAAAAGATAAATTATTCAGTAATGAATCCTACACACCTATAATGCACAAGTTGTAATGAATCTTAGTTGCTCTTGTGATTTTGTAAAGTTGTTTACCTAATATGGTAGATATGCCATATGGTACACTAAAGAGAGTGTTAGAACAAGAAGATTTCTAGGTTTTTATTTCTAGCTTTGTATGCAACTGTAAACTACATTCAAGCTGTTCTAGAACGTGAGCAGTAGAAGAATATAGGCTGCTCTGACTCTTCATGCTGACTACTACTGCCACTGATAATTTCATCCATCTCTCATGTCACTCTTCCTCCACCACTCCTCGGGTGCCGTGGCCCAGCATCAGGCTGTACTTCTGGTTAGATGCCGTGAAAGACAGGCTTCAGCCGCTCTGCGCCTTTGGGCTGGTTTAGCTTAAGTCTAGCTTTTTTACCCTTAATAAATCATTTGAGCAGCTGATGTAGATTAACTCTTCCACTGCTTCAGAAATGTGACCAGACTTCTATTCTAGATAGTTCTTTGGTATGTTGCTTATAGAATTTCACCATAGCTAAAACTAGCAATGTGCTCAACTGTGGCAGCAGCAGACTGGTTGGGACTACCCTGCTTGAGGCGGCATTCCTGCCTTGTAAGAAACGGGCAACATGGCCTACCACGATGTCTGTAAAATCACAAGCTACTTCGCAGCATTGTAATCTGGCAAAAATCGATAAAATGGAAGTTAAAAGTCACGGAGAAGGTTTTCTTTCTCTCCCTTGAGTTTCGAATGATGACCGAGAAAAGCTGCAGCATACCAAACATTTGAGAACAAGAATAAGAGATTAACATAAAACTTCTCAGAGGACTTTGGCAGCCCCTTCTAGCAATGCCACCTGCTGAAGCGATCAGAGCCTTAGGAAAGGCTTGGCATTGTAATTTTTACTCAGCAGCCGAAGTTTACTGCAGGTAAGAGGAAGACATGAGAAACTAGAACGGCAATATCCCTTACCAGAAACTGTGAATTTCTAAGACTTTTGATTTAAAGATATTTACTCACCCTATTATTCAAGGCCTACATGTTAAGAACAAATACCTATCAGTTTTTGTTCCCCCTGTGAGCTTTCAGCAAACAGCTTCTCCCTTGTAGACGTTTGCATGTTTGGGGGCAGGATAAGGCACAGGACTACTTCAGCACTGCTCCTGTCGCTCATGGGGCCGGCTAGCAAGCAATTTAATTCACGCACAAATATGCAACGCAGGAAGCGTTGACACCCATGTTTGGGCAACGCTAAGCAGAGAATACTTTGTCTCTGACCTATTTAAAGCAATCCCTTCTCATAGATAACTCATAGCTCTTATTCTTCCAGGTCTCCACCTTTGCAGCCTTCAGCCAGCTATCAGGACAGTCAATTCTGGGCATCGTCACCCAGGGTATTAGCAGGTGCTGAGCCGGTCCCACTGCAACACGGTTCCAGCCTCTCGTTCCACCCGTTCCCAATACGTAAGAGCAAAGCTTATTTTATAATACTGAAATAAGGGGTGCTATTTTAAGCTCGATACCCCTTAAAACTTACCACATGCTACGATTTATCTTTCGGTTAATATTGTTCCAATAGTTCAGTTTTTTGGGGAAAGAGTGCCTGGCAAAAGAGAGCGTTTATTAAAAGGCAGGTTGTATTTTTACTTTATATTTACTTCCTTTATGGTGGCTGCACAGTAAGGTCGAAGTGCAGCTCCCTGCTGCGAGGCCGGCGCCCGGCAAGGCACGTCCACCTGCAGCCAGCGCCCGGCTGAGCACCACCGCACCCCCGCGGGCAGGGCCGGGGCTGCCGGGGAGCCCCGGCTCCCCGCCGAGCGCCGTGGTGCGGAGGCACGGTTCTCCCCCCGAAGGGTTAAGCGGCGGCGGGGGTGTAACGCGGGCTGACAACACGGGCGGGGATCGTCCCCGGCGCGGCCGGGCCCCCGCCTCGTCGTGGGGGCTCGGAGCTGCGAGTGGACCGTTTAAAATCGCCATCTCCCTCCCTTTCCTTCCCTCCCCTCTGCCTTCCCGGCGCCGAAATCGCGGCCGCCCTCCCTCCCCGGCCGCGCTTTCCCGGGGCCCGCCGTGCTGAGTCAGGCTGCGAGGGGAAGCCTGCGGGGACCGCGCCTGGCACACGGCGGCGGCGGCGCCCGCCCCCGCGGCCCGGCCGGCCGGGCTCCCACCCGGCGGGGCCGCAGCCCCCCGGCCGCGCAGCCCGCCTCCGCCACCGGCGGAGGGAGGCAGGCGGCCGGGCGGGCGCGGGGGCCGGCGCGCTTCTCCTCGCCCGCCGCCCCCGCCCGGGGCTGGCCGTGAGGCCCGGCCGCCCTCCCGCCCGCCCTCCGCCGCCGCCGGTGGATCGGTTACAGGCAGCTGGCACAGGTGCGGGGCGCCCTTCAGACTCGCGCCGGCGGGGGAAGACCCGGACGCAGGGAGCAGCAGGGAAACATGCAGCCATTTTGGGCCGAGGCAGACAAAGAGCCGCGGTCGGCCGCTCGCTCGCTCGCTCCCGCCGCCGCTCCGCCGCCCGCCCGGCCCCGGCCTCCCCCGCGCCCACAGCCGCGGCCCGCCGCCCCGCACCGCCCGGCCCCGCAACGCCCGCCCCCGGCCGCCGCCGGGCCGCTGCCGCCCGACTCCCAACTAAGCCCTCGCAGCCATTTGCCCTGCCTTTTATAGGCGGCCGCCGGCCAATCAGCGGCGGGCGGAATCCCTCTCCGGCCGGTGATGTGAGGCTGGGCCCGCGCGCCTGCGCAGTCGGGGGGGGCCGAGTGTGTGTGTGTGGGGTGGGGGGAGGGAGGGAGGAGTGAAAGGGGAGGGGGGGGAGGAGGGAGCAGCTCACAGGAACCCTCCAAAAAAAAGATGGCGGCGGGCTCGGATCTGCTGGATGAGGTTTTCCTGAACACGGAGGTGGATGAGAAGGTGGTGAGCGACCTGGTGGGCTCCCTGGAGTCCCAGCTGGCGGCCTCCGGCCACCACCACCAGCACCATAAGGCGCAGGAGCCCCTGAGGGCCGCTGGGGGGCTGCTGGGGAACCATGTTGTGAGCAGCAGCAGTAGCAGCAGCAGCCCTAGCCCTAGCCCTGGAGGAGTAGTAGTAGGAGGCAATGCTAATGCCCAAACAGAGAGCAGCAGCAGCAGCAAGATGGGACTGAGTGCCCCAGAGATCACAAAAGCAGGTAACATGGGCAGGGGTGGGGGGCTCTGAGGGAGAGGGGCCCTCCCCTCCCCCCACTCCCCAGCTCCGGCTGCCTCCTTCCCTCACTGCTTTCCCCCCTTTTCCCTCTCTCCTCCTTCTCGTTGTGGCAGGAGCGGGAGTGCAAAGGGTGGTATCGATCATATGGGGGAGAGCCTCCCCTCATCATGCCCCCTCGGTGTGTATCCGCGCCTCTGCTCCCTCCCCTTTATTTTCCCTCCTCGCTTCTGCTTACTAGAGGGTGTTTTATCATGTGTGGGGGCAGCCTCCCCGCAGAATAAGCCGGCAGTGCCCGTCCGTGACTCTGCCGGTCCCCTCTTCTCTTCCTGCCCTTGTTGCTGGAGTGTAAAAGGGCTCTCTTAATCTCGGGGGCTGAGGGAGGTAGAGCCCACCCCCTTGGTAATGGCTGTGCCTCCCATGCCGCCTGTGACTGCTCCCCTTCCCTTTCCAGGGGTGGAGGTTATGGGGGGGATTCCCTCTCGATAATGCCGCCTTAGCTGTCTGTGTAAATGCTCCTTCCCCTCCCCCTTCTCTGTTGCTGAAGTGCAAGGGGGTGTTATTAATCATGACACCTATTTCCTGTAGAGGAGGAAGCGAGGGGGGATTTCAAGGGGAGGAAGTCCCTCAAAATGCTTCCCCCCCATATCTGCCTGCCTGGATATTCCTTCCCCACCCCCTCCCTTGTTCCAGGGGCTTGGAGGGGGCATTCAACACCTCTCATTCCTCCTCTGCCCTCAAGGGGGTGTTGTCACAACACCAGGTCCCAGGAAGGGGGGGAATTCAGGCCACAACACCCCACCTTGTACAATGTCTTCTCCCACCCACCCTCCGTAGCTACCTGGGAGTATTCCCCCTCTTCGTGTTGTGAAGATCGCAGGGGTATAGTGTGAAGGCTGGGACTAAGGGCTTCTTACATAGGAATGGAGGGAAGCTGTTTTTCAGGGGAATTAAAAAAATGTCTCCCCAGAATATCTCTGCAATTCCTCCCCTCCCCCCATTTTTTTTTCTTGCTTTCTTGTTGCTGAAGTGTAAGAAGATATTACAGACCTTCTGTCATGATTAACGAAGCTCTTCTAGGAGGATCTCCTTAACCCTTATAATGTGCATCTCGGTATCTGTCTGTCACTATTCTTTTCCCATTTCTGTCTCCTTAGGGCCAGGACCTGGACTGTGTGTGATTGTGCTTGTGATAACACCAGGCCTCATCAAGGGGTGTGAGGATTATTCAGGACAAGAAGCTACCTCATCTTGTCCCTTCTCAAAACCAGCTTTGCTTTTTATTTATTTATTTTTAACTGTCTCTGGCTGTGGGAACTTCAGATCCAGAAGAACACATTCTGTAACGAAGTGGAGGGGGTCTTCTGGTAACCAACTCCAGGCCTTGTAGGACTTCTTATCTTGCCAGACCGATGATTTTCTTCCCTTTTGCTTTTTCATGTTTTGCTGTTGTTGAGCCTCCTGATCTAACTGACTTACTCTGTAGGAGATGAAAGGGTTAGAGGGTAACACGTGCTGGGCATAGGGAATATGTGTCTTCCATTGCCGTTTTTCCCTCCTTGCAGTTGCAGTCCTGTTGCTAAATGTGATGTCAGGCTCTAGACTGGGGAAGAGGTCTAAGATGATCTTCTTCCTCCCTTCCCTTGGTTCATATCAAATCTGTTTTCCCTGTTTTGTCTTACCGTGGTGTTGAAAGCAGGGGTGTTAGAATTAATATTGAATCTGTCAGTCTTGGGTGGGAAATTGGAGGCTTCAAGGTAATGTCTTTGAAGCCATCTTCAGTTTGTACTCTGTCCCGCTTTCTTGGCTCCAGGCAGGCAGCCTGGGAGATGGAGAAGACTTGGTGATGAGGGAGAACATTCTGTCTTCGCTGGACTTCTCTTCTTGCTCATTCTCTCTGTTTAACCTTGTCGTTGTTTTGCAGGAGCAGGAGGAGTGCAAGGGGGCGTTATTAATCATAACACCAGGTCCCAGACTTCAGCTCTGGATGGAGCCACCACAACGAGCACCAGCACCACCACTGCAGCAGCAGGAGGATCTGAAGTCACTGCTGCTCCAGGGACCCTCAGTCAGGGCAAATCGGTGGTTATCAGCACCATGGCAACTGCCTTGTCCACCAGGAACGGCAAGATTGGGACCACAACAGTGCAAACTTTGAATGGGAGTAACGTGGTGATGAACTCTCACCATACAGGAAGTGCTGCTTTCTCTGGGACTCCTGTGACTGCTAACCCTGCTTCTGCACCTGCTGTCGCCCCTCTCGTTAACAATGGACCTGGATCTGTGGGGAAAGGAAATACTGTTAATGCTGTTTTGCCGTCAGCTTCCAACACTGTCATCCAGACTTCTTTCCTTAATACTGCTGTGTCCTCTGCATCTTCCTCCTCGCCCACAGTTATCTCCTCACAGCCACCACCAAGTGTTGGAACTGGGGCACCTACGGTAACGCTCGTGAGGCCACCGATTCACACAGCAGGACCCACAGTTGCTGCAGCTGGTGCAGCCACTCAAAATGGGAGCAATACTGTGATCAATTCAACCATCAGTGTGGGGAGTTTTCCTGCTGTTGCTACAGCCACTGTGGGATCTGGAGTTTCCCTCCAGACGTCGCTTGTGAACAGCCAGTCTGGTTCCACTGTGCCAGCAGCTCCCGCCACACAGGTCATCAAATCTGAGTCTCCTAAAACTATAGTCCAGGCAGTATCCCAACAGCAGACACTGGCTACTGGTGGCCAGCCCAGTACTACAGGGGGTAACATGATTATTGGGCAAACTATGCAAGCTGGGCTCTCCAATGTTGCTCCCAATCCTGGCGGGATACCTCCTGCAGCTCCTGGCACCCCCACAGGAATGGCTAAAGGCACTGCCAATACGGTGGCACAAAGTCTGCCAAGGACTCCAACAGCAACTACGAGTGGAATCAGAGCAACTTTGACTCCTACAGTTTTAGCACCTCGTTTGCCTCAGCCACCTCAGAATCCAACTAACATTCAGAATTTTCAGTTACCACCAGGTAAGTAAGAGTATTGAGGGGTTTTATTTTGGAAGTGTGTTTCCTGCAGGGAAGGAAGGTATCCAAATAAGATTCCTTGCCATTTAATTGTGAATTGTGGAAAAAGCATTACATTTAACAATGAGAATCGTCTGGTTTTGAGTAGTAGAATAGTAGCATTCCACTACTTTGTGTACGATTTTGGGTGACCAAAAAGTCTTTTCAGCAGTAATAATTTGAAAATAATTCTGCCTGGTATCTTTGTTAAAATGTAAGCGTCGATGAAGCTGCAAACTGCCAAGGCATGACAGTGGAATATTATCAAATGAAATGTTGCTATTTCATTTTCACTTAAGGCATTTTGACTTTTAAGGCGGTTTTGTCAGTAGTTTGTATAACCTTCCCGTGCTGTTCGGTTCCCTCTCTGTCCCTGCATGCCCCCGGTACCACAGAACACTCATGAATAGAGAAGCAGCAGATACAACACAAGAAAACTGCCTTCCTTTGCTTTAAATACCTTCAAAGTCTGACTTAAAAACTCAGATTTCAAGCTTATGATGATCTTTTTAGTCACTGGAGTTCTCATACAAAAGGCAGCCTTCCTATGTCCTTACCTCACCCTGTTGTGTCTAGGGTTGCAGCTTTTGTAGTAGCTAGTCTCGTGCTTAGTGCTGAGCATCTCTGGACAAGCAATCTAGTCCTGAACTCAGTGGGTGAGTAAAAAGCAGGATGAGAAGCATTTCTTTTGAGAACTGTTTTGTCCCTCCTTAAATATCTTAGATTTGGAGATTTAAGGTTATGTATTTGCTGTTACTTTGAACCAGGCTTGTACTTGTATCCAGTTTCATTTTTAGCTGAAAATACTTGTGTGAACACATAGTTTCCTGTCTTTTTAATGATATATAGTGATAGCTGTATTCTCACTATTCACTGTTTTCAGGGCAGTATCCAAAGACCAACTAATTAAATTTTACTACTGGTACCGAATGAAATCAGTGGTAGTTGCGTATCATCTGTTTCAATTGGTCTTAGTAAAAATACATCTCTTGAAACTCCCAACCAACCTTAAAGCAATGCACCTGTCACATAAGGTAGATCAGAAACCATACTGTGTTACTACACACCATCTTTTTGTGTAATACACTATTTATGGTATGTGATGCCATGTAGTTTGATGAAGTCTGTCAAACATTCTGTGGATCTAAGTTCTAACTGGCATAAATATTCCTCATTTTTTTTCATATAGAAGATTATTCCCTGTATGAGTAATTTGAATGACACATGTTGCTAATTTAAAAAATAGCAGTAAAACTCAGACCTTGAAATCCTAGTGCTTAATTTGAAGCTTGTAAATTGATAGGCTGGAAAAGCCTTATTTATTTATTTATTGCCACAGTGTATCAAAAGGATTTTTCAGGTTTCCGGTCTATTGCCATGTATACCTACATTTTCAAGAATACTGCATTACAAACCTGATTATGGGAAAAATACTACTGTTGAGTCCAGTGGGACCTTTTTTCCAGGTAGCTGATGTTTTCCAACTGCCATAGCATACTGAAATGTGTTACTCTTAGAAGCAGCGTTGCCAGTCCTTAAGCATAATTGGACCATAAATTGCTCCTTTGGAGGTCTCGATAGATCAAAGTAAAACAATATAGGTTCTAAACACTTGAGGTTTTTTATTAAGCACTTTTCTTGTCTGTCCTACACTTTAAAAATATTTATAACTTCAAAAGAATAGCATGACTCTTAAACTAAGCAAGTACACATGACTGAATACAGAGAAATTGGAAATTGGGCTCTTGCATGATGAGACACACTTAATATTGGAAAGGATTTTTTTTTTAGGGGAACAGATTTTTTTTTTTTAAATTACTTTGGTTTATGTTTTTATACCTTGTGAAAGTAGCTAACTTTGAAAATGTTTTGCATAAGACATTTCTTACAGAACACTTAAGAAATGATGGATGTTGAGCTCTTACAAACATCTCACAGGTGCAAGGGCTAAGCACCTCTGAAAGTCTAGCCACATGCAACTGCTTTAATCTTTAGTAGAGTGCATATACATTCATAGTGAAAGGAGAATAGATGACTATGCTTTTGAAATTGAATTTCAAATTACGGCATCATAGGCCAGATTTTTAAAGGCAGTTTGGTAGTATGAAGCTGCAACTGCAGTGCTTGTATGCTCTGCATCTACTGTATGCATCAAATTCGCATGCACAAATTTATGTTTCTAAAAGTTAGTAGTATGTGCTAATAAGCGTTTGTGAGACTTAATGCATGAAATAGCTTGAGATCATACACTGCGTGTGTTGCTTTTTTTCACCAACATTTACAAACACTTAGAAAGAAAATTCTTATGGAAGGTTTGACCAATAAGCAGCCCATGTTTTATAGTTATTTTCTTACCCTGAATTACTGTTTCTAGCTCTCCAAAATACAGTGTTTCATGTGTATGGGAAGCAGAATATAAAATGTCAGTAAGTGTTATTAACCTGGGACTTGAAAATTAGAAACTGTGAAAGGTTTCAAATGTTCTCTTAAAAAGAGCATATGGAAAATAAGCTTGATCAACGCTCTTTAAAATATATTACTTTTAGAATAATGTTTTGTATTGCATCAAGGCAATTGTGCAACAAACATCAACTGGCGAAATTAGAGATGTTTGAAGAGCTAATGGGCCGTAGTTGTGACCTTACTGGATTCTGGTATATTGCTCCTCAAAGAAACTGGACTATTCAGAGCATCTGTGCACTAATAATGGTTTTCCACTACTGACACCTTTGAGGAAGAGGACTATTGCGCTTAGTCTTTTCTTCAGGAGCCCATGTTTGGAACTTTGTGGTCCAGTTGGACAGATCTGGGTGATGAAGGTCCAAAAATAACTTTATTTATAACTGCTTAGCAAAGACATGCAAATATTGTCAGATAACTTTCTAGGGGGCAGGAACACAAGTTTCTCTTTATACAATGCTACTTTAAAGATGCAACATCTTTTGAAACTCACTGAAAATAAATTGTATGAGATTCTTTGTTTTGGAGTACTTCAAGCAATAATATGAAATGTGTTGGGTACAATACTATGGTAAGAGGTAGGAAGATTGGTGAGCCTGTTAAAGCATTAAGTCAGTGTTCTGCTGTTACAGGTGCTCAGGAAAGTCTGCAGAAAAGCGTAACTGAGATTGTGCCCGAAGATTAATCTTTTGCAATGTAAGAGTTCATAAAGCATTTAGAGGTCATCGCTGACACATGGTAGAATTGTTATGTAAAATGACAAAACTTTTGTACTTTAAAATCACTTTTCAAAATACTATCTTCTCCAGCAATGCTATAATACAATTTAAAAACCAACGTCTGTGAGCTTACACTTACTTCAGCAGTATTGTCAACTTGAGGGTTCAAAGATTTGGTTTCTGTTCTTGCAGATGCTTTAAGTTGTTACTCTCTTCTGCTTTATTTTTATGTACAAGCACCTCATAATAAGCTTTTAAGGTGCCTGCTTAAAGAAAGGAGCGGATTGGAGAGAGCGCTGTAGGTATACAGTAAGAACAATATAGAGCTGGTAGGTCTGGACAGTCTTTTCCACTAGGTGAGGTGAAACTGAAATCTAGAAACTTTTGCTTCCCCCTGTCCCCATCTTTTCTTTTCTTTTCCCTCTGGGTGAATGTTAGTACTTAAGAAAATTTGCTAGCTTGATCCTAAAGACTAACTTTTTTTCCGCCCCAGAATAAACAAGATTCTGTGACACTCAGTCCTGTTTGAAGACAGCAGATAGGATAAGTTGTCTCTATAGTTTATGAAATTTTTTTTTACTTCTGCCGTCATAACCAGTATTCTTATTAACAGCAATGCAGTTGCGCAGCTGCAGCAGAACTGCTATCACAGATTTGTTTTGCTTTGTATCTAATAGTAAAACTTCTTCATTACTTTAACAAAACTCACTTGAATTTGCCAGTAGCTGATGATAGGGGATGAGACTAGACTTCTTCATCGCTCTCTTTCTGGAGGCGTCTCACGTGCCTCTTCTGTGGTGACTACGGGATGGGCCGTTTCCCAGCTGTGAAACCGACGGGGCCCCTTTAAAAACTGAATGTTCCAGAGTTCTGAACAGTACTAACAGTTGGTTTAACTTACTGTTGGCACTTTCTAGAAGCAAAGGGTACCTGGAAGAACATTGGTGCTATACATCTGCAGACCCTGGAGGATGGACTATTACTGTTTGCACATTCAAGGTTTTCTTTACGGCCTTAGAGGCTGGAAACTTCACTTGGTGTCAAATGGAAGCTTAACTTTTGTAGAAACTGATGATTTTTAGCTTATGTTAGCTATCCAAGAAGGATTCTGACTTAGGCCTTGATTATAGTGGCTTTAGGATGGGAAAACTACCTGAACACATACTTAATTTAAAGCATGGATTCAGGTTCTTTTGACTTAGGCAGTCATACTTTTTGGAGCTGGAGTCACTGAAAAATAACTTCAGCAGGAGTAGTTCAGTTTCCTTCAGTAAGGAGTTGGGATACTAGGCTGTCGGGCAAAAGAGAGTGGATAGAAAAAGGAGAAAGGCAGCAGGCTGAGAAGAAGCGGGCAATCTTTTAATTGTAAAACAATTTGTGTTACTTTTTCATACTGAATGTGGCATTCTTTGGGTTACTTTGTACTTGAAACGTACCCTAGAAGTGCCTAGAGTAACTAGGAATATAAATAGACAAGGAAATCTACAGACTTCCATAATACAAGAAATACAGAAAGGAACAGAAGAAATACTATGAAGTAGTGGAATGTAGTTGTTTCTATTTCTCACTGACTAGCAAGCGAGTTCAAACATATCCTGATTATATTTTCCTTGTATGTTGCGTGTGCTGCCAATATTATGCCTGTTAACTGTGTTGGCATGGCTGTATTTTGTTAAAAATAATGTCTGTAATGCACAATGATACTAGGAGCTTCTTATAGTACTTAGAGTATGTTTCACTTTCAAAGCATTTTACAAAAGTTAATCCTTGCAACATGCCTGTGTGGTTGGTAAATAAAGTAGTATGAACTCTGCTTTAGAGCTGGGGGAAAGAGCAAGTTAGAGAAGTTCTGACTTGCCCAAGGCCATGAGGGAATCGATATTTTGCCAAGATTAGAGCTTGGGAGTCCTATACTTGGCGCATAAAGTGGTATCTCTCTCTCTGAAAGATAACTGTGGATCTCTTCTGCAGAACTCTTCTGGGTGAGGGGTGGATTTTATGTTCAAATCGTGCATCAGCAAAAGGAACATTCTGCTTTATTTGAAATCTGCTACATCAGATCTGCCATATGTCACCAGACTGAAAGTTGTATTTGTTCTTATTGCGACTTTCATAACTGAGGAATCCTGCACGTTTAGCTTTGTACCCCAAAGAACTTAAGACTCAGAGCTGTGCGATAGGATTTTTTTGGTTTTGTTAAAATGAGTGTCATGATGCAAACCAATCCCTCATTTTGCATGTCTGATAAGGGTGTCTCTTTAAGTGATGGGATCTAATGGGAATGTAATAGTGAATCCATTAAGCTATGAAAGCCATTAACTTTGACTACATATTGTTCAGTTCTGTTATGGAAAATACTGTTGTTTCCAATAGCCTTTGGAAGAGCATGTGTGGGTTTGTTTCATATGCCTATCTACACTTTAAATTGTGGTCTTTCTGGGGTATTTTTGGGGGTATCGCTAGGCTTATGATCAAGGTTGTTGGTCAATGACCAGAAGTGAATGATTTATTTCTTTTGAGCTCTTTTGCACTCCACAAGTTACATGGTGTTTCGATGTTCAGTGAGCTAAACGAGTTTTTCATCTCTGGAGCTCTATGTGGGTTACTTCTAAAATGCAGTGTCTTGGTTTGAGGACCACAAATTTGGATGCTGCCCAGGACTTGAATCACTTACTAACACAGGATGCTGCAGCAAAGTTAGCAGTCTGAGATGAAAATGCAACAGTTTTGGACACTGATAAGACACAAATTAGTAGGTGTCACAAACTTTCTTCAAATGAAATGTTTTGGTGTATGAAAATTCTTACTATGGTTTGTCTTCTCTGTTTTGGGAAATGATATGTAAATAGAATCCTAAAAAAAGTATGAAGTAGTTCAAGAATGCAGTTGAAAATACTGATATAAGCCGAAGTGGGTTTCAGCAAGGAGAAGAGATTGGCTTGTGGAAAGCTTGCTTTCTAGCTTTCTGTTCTCATAAAGACTGTGTGATCAAATACTAAGAGTCTGCTCGGTAGGAACTAGATGTAGAAGTCACTTAAGAACACATCATGTTAAACATTTTTTGTTACTATATGCAGTTTTTGTCAGAAATACTTGAAATCAGCATTTTTACCTGAAAATAACTACTTGTCAGGATTGCTCTCTGTGTTGAAACTTTATGAATGTTTATAACTCCATTTATCTGTCTGAATCTGCTCCTTGAATTTGTTGCCATTGCTTGATGTTAAAAAGAAGGCTTTTGCCAGTCGGAAGACAGTAAGCATTAGCAAGTTTAACTTTTTTGTTAGGCATATTATCTCTTGTGAAAGGAGATTTGAAGAGGTAGTGGCATGAAAAAAAAATTTTGAAAACAGTGTTTCTTGCAACTGGAGACAATGATAGAAAGGAATTTTTAGTTGTACTTAGTAGGCAGTTACTTCAGTTGTATTATGAACTGTAAGGGTTTATGTGAAGCAAGGCCGAACTCGAGAGAGAGTATGTGGCCCTCACAAGTTACAAAGGGCTTTTTCTGTGCATGGCCACAGGGATGTTCCTGTGTACAAATAGTTGTGTGATCTGTGGACGTTGCCAAAGTTTCCCTGGTGCATTTCTGGGACTGAACTCTCAGTACGTCTCTATCCCTTTGACAGGTTGCACGCAGTTGTTTTACAGAGACAGTGGATGTGGGGTTATTCAGGCTTTGTTTTTGTGTTGTTGTAAGTTAATGCATTAACTTGAATTTGTTTTATACCTAATTAAGGTCTTGCCTAAATGTGAGACGTTGTAGTGTATTTATACTGTTACCGGTTTCTTGAAAGTTGTAAAGCCTTTCTTGTCTAGATACAGTTTTGCTGTTGTATCAGCCCTCTTGCATGCTGCTTCTTCATAAGAGAAGGAAAATACCTTATAGAATAAACATCTTTTACAACGATAAGGTTGTGTCCACACTGGAGTTTGTACCACTAAATTATTGTAGCAAAATGGTCCCGTTTCCAGCTCGAATGTTGAGAGAAGTGTAAAAACTGTGTGCAGACCAGGCTGTAATTAAACAGGTGTAAAGACTGTGTCTTCACTCATGTTTTAAATTAGATGAGGCTTTTTTTTTTATTGAGACCGTGGACACATGACTAGAGCAAATGGTTTTTGGTTTTGTTTTTTTTTTAACCTTTTAGGACAGTTTTACTTCAACTTAATCTGGAAACTTTTCCCTTGGTTCTTTTCTGTGGTAATTTCCTTCCAGAAATGCTGATTGTCTTCTGGAGGTACGGATGTCTCAAGGAACTGAGAGACAAGTTCTTACCACAAAGCCTCCTGTCTTGGAGTAATTTTCTTCATGTGTCTTTAGCGTAGTATTTAGCATAAACTGAAATAGTTGTCCTTGAGGCCTTATTTATGCCTTTAACTACAGGGTTTTTAAATATACAATATTTTTTGGTGAGAACAAAACCTTGATTATCATCAGTATATAATGGTATAGATTATCAGTAATCAAGAAAGAGGTGATAATCATAAGGAATTGATACAGCTGTGTCCTGTTTCTGCAGTGAGATCTGTATAGGCAGAGTTCATCACCTCAGCAGAGCTGTCTTAAGGCACTGTACAAATGCAGATAATCCTGGGCTCTATAACTGTTGTCAGGCTAGAAATAACATTTTAAAAAGATGAGTTTCTATACTTGTATTACCAGTGATCAGAAAGTTACACTTTGAACATAAAAGGCTGATTCTCAGCAAAGTGCTTAAATAGGTTATAAATCCTTTTACCCAAGGACAGTCCTTTTATTGTGTATTTATACAGGGTTTAGTGCAAGGTTCGACTCAGTTGCTAAGCTCTTTTTGTGGGATTTGGAAAAGTGTATTGATAAAAATTGAGTAACTTCTTGTCAGTGTAGAACTCTTTATAAATTAAACTGTAGATTATGAGCACCATGCATCTTTTAATTTTGATGCTTTTTTTCCTTAAAATGTATTACTAAAATATTTTTTTCAGTAACACATTGTAACCAGTACCTAGACAACTAGTAACATAAAACTTGCATCAGTATGTAATATTATTCTACATGGCTAGCATGACTGTTCTAAGATTTGTATTGAATCAAGTAAGTCTTTCTAGTAAAAATGGTCTAACTTACAATGATAACTTGATTAATATATGCTTCTGAGAGTAGTTGAACTGTTAAAAGCCATCACAGTACTGTTGTACAGAATAAAGCACATGCTGGATAGACTCTGTACAGACACCCAGTATAGATTCAGTTGAAAAATGTGTGCTCTAGATATCAAGAGTATAAACAAAACCCAAGCAATGAGGTGGTGCCATGCTCTAGTCTTTCTGAAATGGTTTGAGGGGGCAGGAAGGCTGTAGTAAGCTGTCTTCACACCTTCCTTCAGTTTATTAATCAAATATTCCTGTAAGGGAGGGTTAGATTTAGTGCGTCTCTCTCGGAACATAACATCAGGTGCATTCAGCATGAGTGGTGGTGGGGCGGGTGGGACCAGTTGTACTCAACATGAGTCAGAAGTACCAGGTCCAAGGAGTAGCACGGAGGAATTGCAACACCTGTGGCAAGAGTCAATGAAGGTGACTGGAAGAGTGTTTGCTGAGGGATCCGTGGAGGAGGTTGGGAGAAAGGATCTGGAGTGGGAAGGCTGAGAGTGGCTAAACTGTGCACAAGTTTATAGAAAAGCATGAGGAGCCATTAGTTTTTAATAAGCACATGCAGTAATGTTTGCAGTAGTATTAAGGGTAGATTGGAAGAAGAGGCAAGTGCTCATGTCATGAACTTCAACCTCTTACTTGCTTTCATTCTTCCTTTTTTCCAATGTATCATTTGGTTTTCCTTCCTTCCCTCTCCTCCTTGGGGGAGGGGGAGAGAAGGCACTAATTATTTATAAGTGTTAGTCATACCCAGTCATTAAGCTTAGTCATTACTCAGGACTGTGCATTTGATGGTTAGTAAAAATCAAAATGAGACTTGATTTTTTTTTTTAAAAAACTGTCTGCATTCAAACTTACAGGTGTGAAAATACTTTTATTTCTGTGTTCAAGCTAACTGAAAAAACAGTGCTATTTAATAAATGTGGCTATCAGCCAAATGACATGTAATATCATGTCCACATTGATAGTTTGTATTTGAACTCACAGGCATAGTGTTTGGCATATTCTCAAAGCAGGATAACTTCTGTATTGGCAGTGAGAGAGTCATAAAATCGCAGGCTGTTTCTGCAGAGGAGGATTTGAAGGGAACGTTTTCACTGAGGCTGCCCTGGGTAGCTGTCAGTCAGTGGAATTGTCTAATGTCGGGTCTCCACAGCTCTAGGTGAAAAGGTGGCATCAGCAAAGGGTTTTGTCACTGCTAAAATTACAAAGGGTATATGCCTAGAGTAGGGAATTCACAGGGGGGACGAATTTAAGAAATGCGGTTTTTTATGGGTTTTCATGTACTTAGTTGTTTTAGTGTGTTGCTTTTTGAAGGAAGATAACGTGGACTTCATGCATTACTCCTCATTAAGTATTTGTGTGCAGACTGTGGTAAATGCAAAGTAGCTTGCCTGTTGCCATTTCATCAGGTGCTTGAACAGCACTGATGTTGATATGCCTTGGTATAGACAAACTGTCTGCCAGAAATGAAGACCAGTTGAGTTTTAAAATCTGCAGTTTAGAATAATGGATCAAAAGAATTAGTAACACTTTATTTTGTGTTTTCCTTTCTCAAAAACATATCCAAATTTGGTATAGCTGCATTGTTGTTTGATGTTACGTATATTGAAATTAATGGCAGAGCTAAATCTGAATCACTTAGAGATCAATAATTAAAGTAATTGGTTTAGCTCTTGATAGTGTTTTTCTTAGTTCTTTCTGCATCAGACTAAAGACAGATTTGAGTGATGATTGGGTTGCAGTTTGACAGAGTGCTCTGGTGTTTTGGCTTTGTATGCTTGACTAGAAAGGAATGTTAACACACTTTCAAGGAATATAGCTTTCCAGAAAAGTCAGAATAGTTTCAAATCACATTTTTTTGTTGAAGCATTTGTCAATTGTTACTATATAATATGGCATATTTCCCAGAACGCTTCTCACACACCTTTTCAGCTGAGCAGGTAAGATTTTTTCCGAATGGGATCACTGTTAAATACAGTGGCTTTCTGGCATTCCAGCATGACATTATTCCTTTAACTATATTCTTAAAAGACTTGTGAATCAATACTTTACAAATGACTCACTTCTTCACTTTTTAGACAGTACAGTTGAGTTCTGTAGTTTGAATTCTTGCATAGTAAGAGTAAGCAAAAAGCGTTTACTATGAAGTTGAGTCTCTTTTTTTGACTCTTTAGTGAGAAAAAACAAAAGCAGTTTTTCATAATGCAAACTTGTGTACTTGGTCCGTACAAAACACATTTTCTGTGCACTGCAGTCAGGATTCTTGATGATTTTTGAGAATGTATCTTTCATTTATGTTGGCGATAACTGAAAATCAATTGGTCAAGAATTAGTATTTCACAGACCATAACCATTAGTTATGATCTGTTATCTGTGTGTGCAGATTGGGCACATGGGGATGGTGATGATAGGCAAGTGAGGTGGAGTGCTGTAGTAAACAATGCTGTACCAGAACTTTTAGGCATTGTATCTGGGTAAAATTTGACTTTATTCCAGAGTGACATGAATTGAAAAGTGAAAGGAGTGATGTGCTTTTGTAGCTCTGTAGTAAATTCTTGTCCAAAACTCTGTGCTTTGCCAATCTTCCCTATGGTGTAAAGTTTAGTGCCTGTCAGAAGAGACTCCAAGTGTTTTGTGTTAGAGCTGCTCTGAAGCAACACCTGACAGTCATGTTTTTTCATGCCAAGTTGTAGCTCACCTGAAGCACAAAAGGTGCTGAACGTTTAGCAGGCACCTTTAAGATGCGTTCGGCATAGGGTGTACTGTGTGCTCTCAAGACAATTGGGTGCAAAACCGCAGCATTCGTTGTTTTAGGGTGCCCATTACTCTGAAACAAGAGGTGAGGGAATCTGGTACAGTAGTATCTCAGGTTGCTCCAGTGTGCTGGACAGCTCTATCACCGCCTGGCAGTTTTATGGCCTGTAGACCTGCAACTCAGCAGGGAATGTGTCTGCTACTAACTCATGTTTGTACAGGCTGACCTCATCTGTACCAGTGCAGTGCAAGCACTTCTGGAGCAGGTGAAGTCACAGGTAGTGGTGGGTTCATTTTCAGCTAGCTGGTTTGCAGGAGCTGGTACCTGCACTACATAGACTTCTCCATATGCACTGTGGTTTTCCTTGTGGAGCTAAGACACCTTTATAGAAGTCACAAACCAACCACATTTGTTCATGAAACTCAAGAGCTTGGATTGCTGATGGTGTCAAAGACTTTGGCAAGAAAGTTCAAGTAAAAGTTTTTTCTGGATTTGTTGTGCAGCACAGATCACCTGAGCTTCTAAGCACCTAAACTAAGACAGTGCATCTAATGTGGTGGTGCGCATCTCTCGTCAGGTACAAAATAACGTGTCTTCAATAGCAGCTAATCCACAGCCGTGTTGCCATTTGAAGTTCAGTGCTATTCATCTTGATTTGTAATCACTGTTTCTCGTGAGTTGGTGTATAGGCTGTCCTTCATGAGCTGCTATGCCTCTGCTGGTTTATTACAGATGCTCTTTGATGTATGTCAATAGTTCTAAAACTGCTAAAAGTTGTCTTGTGTTAGGGAAGATTCTGTTAATTACCCAGATTTTCATGGAGCTGCAGTGGACTAGTGGACTTCGATAGGTTCTTCCCTCTTTTCCTGGCCTTTCATTCCTACAGAATGAGAACTTTTCCAGGTGGGTCAGTTATCATAAGAGGAGGAATGGTGGATTGTTAGACAGCGCTGATGTCAGTCCCAGGTTATTTCCTTTTCTGCAATAAGTGACCCTATCATATATATCACTTCTGCTGAAAGTTCTTCCTGTAGTTTGTATTGGCAGCTATCCTTTTCTTCAGCTCTCCAGTATTATTCTAGCTTTTTTGTTTTGGGAAAATCTTAGAAACTTTATCCTTTTAAAAAGATTTTGTCGTTCCAGGGTCTCTGTATAGCCTGAGCCAATCATCTACAGAGCATTCACTCATCCCCTTTGCTTTGTATGGTTTTTGTGGTGTGTATGATACCAACTTGCATAACCTTACAGACGCTTGCTTTCCTTTTTGTTGCAACGGAATCTCTTCTGAAAATACAGAAGGAATACTATGGTCAAACTTTCTTCTGCTAATATGGCACAGCCCGCTTGTGATTACTGTCAGATTTTTTTGCCATGTCAAATGTTTGCAGCATCTTGCCACAAATGAGTATGTGCTTGAGAGCTTAAGGCACAAACTACTTTGATGTTAAGATAACCTTTTAGTGAACTTTCCTAGCAAATCTAGTTAGGATTTGAAGATTTGTCAGATGTCAGTGGACTTTATGATCAATAACCCTCTTTTCTAGAGATGTTTGTAAGGACTTTCATTTTCTACACCAGACGCATCAATCCTCTAGTTATTACTTCAGGCTTGGGCATTCTTTCTGAACATCAGCATGTGTGTGTATTGAAGGTGATTCTTTGCTGCCTAACAGTTCTCCCTGACCCTAACTGTTTTTTCTCTGGAAATAAAGTTCAGTTACTTTTTCACTTTAAGAAGAGAATTTCCTGAGGAGACTGGAAAGTGATATTCTCCATGCAGTTTCAAGATCATGCATCCATTAATTCTTCTGTTATGTCTCAGCTACTAAAAAAAAGAACTTATTAAAAGTCTAGGTTCCTTAGTAAAGGTTCTGAATTGATCTGGATTAGACCATAAGCTACATAGTGGATAATGAGCAAAATCTGTATGCTTGAACGTATCTATTCTTCTGTTCAGTATCTGCATCAGAAAAAGAGATGTTGCCACTTGTGATCTGATAGGATACTTTCTAGGTTTTATATTTCACACATGCGCAGCAGTTTCATTCCTGCATGCTGGTATGCGCAGTGACAAGCATGGGCATACCCTTTTATGGTCCTCATGTTAGGTGCTTGCTAATTGTAAATGAAGTCTTTCAGTATGTCACCTACTGTATGGATTGAGTCCCTGAGAAATGGAGCATGTATTCTGAGAGAGGGTGACACCTAGATATGTTGCTGTTTGAGTGGCTGCCTGCTAGGTGTGGTTGTCAGAGGTGACAATTTGCTGGACTGTGTATTTCCTCAGAACGGTAATCTGAAGATGCCTGCTATACCTGCAGAAAGTTTTAACTCTGTCGTTGGGAAATCCAGCTCCTATTAATACTTTTAATCTTGATTTACCAGCAAAAACCGGTAACAAAACAGAAAACTGTTTTGGTTTGGGTTTTTTGGATGTAGAGGTTCTCTAGCAAGAAAGCTTTTATGTTTTGGGAGTTAGAGATTATCAGAGTGGCCTGCAAAGGCTACAAAATATTTTTTTATTCTTCCTTTATTATTCTGATAATTTTTTCTCTTTAGTCTTTGCTAAGCTAAGTCATCTTTCAAAGAAAGAAGGAAGAGGAATGCATTAGAAAAAAAGCCTGGTTTGTGTTTTTCTGATATGTCGTATGGCCAGAGCTCTTCACTTTCTGTTCCAGTGCATGGTATTACAAGTTTTATTAATTAAAAAAACAAATAAAAAAAACAAAAACAAAAACAAAACCACAAAAAAAACCCACAAAAAACCAACAAACAAACCACACACAAAACAAAAACAAAAAAATCCCCAAAACACAACACTTAGTAAATGGAAATGCCATTAGCGAATGGAAATACAAATAGCAAGAGGCAAAGACGACACAGGGTAGAATCATGCAGCAGCATCATGTAATAATGAACTTTTCCATCCAAACACTCTGGAAAACAGGAGAGATCCAGGAAGGTCTCCACAACAAGAACACATGAGACAACTGTTGTACTAGTCAGAGCACAAGTCTTTCTGGCATAAAGAGCAATCCAACTCAATTTTGTTAATCCTTCATTTGGAGCTGTGATGAATTGTTTAATTCAAACTAAAATATGAGCCTCTTTCAGGATTCTCTTAAGCCTCCAACTTCTAACAAAAATGGTAATTAATTTTAATTTTAATTAGTTTTTTAATGAGAGACTTGGAAAGAATGCTTGAATGTTTGCATTTTTAATAGTGAATATGATTTTAGAGTACACGTGATCAGACTTTCTAGGAAAAAGGAAGCAGAGAAATATTTAAAATGGCCAAGTTTTATTGTCATCTTTTTCTAATTGAACATTTCCAATGATCTTTATTAGCTGTTTGGTCTCAAATAGCAATTCATCCATTTGTGGAACAAAAACCTGGATGGTAAACTTGAAACAGAAAGATATTTTTCGTCCTTACTTTAAATATGTTGCTGAATTTAGTTAGGGAAGTGAGATACCTTGGTCCAATTCTAGCTGTGTTCTAGTACCTGGTAGTCATTTCTGATCTGGTTCATACAGCATTTGCACTCTTACACATTGGAGTGGAGGTTATGATACTTATATGTATTTAAATATTTAAAATATAAGTTTTGGAACATAAGAGAAAGAAATGTTTTGGATTTTTTTTTTACCCACGTGGCTGTCAGCCCCTCCTTTTTTCCATTGCAATAAATGAATCAACTGAGAGATAATGTATGGAGAGAGGGAGTTGTTACAGTCCTACATTGACTTTGTTCAGAAGCGGGACATAAATGGGACTTTCTTTTTAATTCTTAATCAAGGTAGCTCCAGTGAGCTTTCTGAACTTCACTGAAAACTCACTTAATGCCAGCTTGGGTATAGTTTTGCGTTAGTGAGTTTGTTTTTTAGCTAATTGGGTTGGAAAAGAGTCTGTAGTTGGGCTGGGGGGAGAGAAGCTGGGAAGGCAGCTCCGTCTCCCTTTTTAAAGAATTCTCAACAAGGCTGGAGAGGTGTTAAGTGTTCAGTCAAAAATTACTTGCCCACACACTGTATTACTGGTGAATTTCTGCACAGAAATTTCAGTATCAAAGTCCATCATGATCTGAATTTCTACACCTTTTCTGAAATCACCCATATACTAAAAAGATATAATTTCAAGCAGGTAAAATTACTTTTATCATCATACCATGATTAAAGTTTATGCAAGACTAGTCTGATGTTTGTAATTGTCTTGATGTTTATATATAGCCCATTAAGTCTGCGCAGCAATTTATCTGTTGGTGGTAGATGCTAAGTTAAAGACATGTTAGAAACTGTATAAATTGAAAATAACTGTGTATCAAATATGAGTGCAGTATAAAAGAACTATTTAAATAGGGACAGATATGAATGTAGCTTTGTATGAATTACTTTTTTATTATGACTTCAATACTTGAGGGAAGGTTCAGACTTCCCCTAGTTAGAAATCCAGCAGGATAGTGCTTAGAGTCAGGGTTTGAATTACAGATGATTGTTTTGTCTGTCTGCTGCCAGAAATTGAACTTTCTTGATATGTTTTCTAAAGCTCACATTAATATGCTTTTCAACTGTCTGTTTCAGCAGTTGTGCTATGTTAATGTGTAGGCATGTTCTAATTTTGCATGTAGCTCAGGGAGAATATTTCATTGTTCAGACATTGTGCTTGCTCTTCAGGGGTAGTCAACCTTCATTTATCTCCCTTCTTTTCTCATTCATGTTTTGGGGAACAAAACAATGAGTTGCCACTACTGGTGTCCTTGAGGGGTGGTTGTGCTGTTGCAGGACACCAATGTGTAGTGCAGACCCATTCTTGAGCCTGATGTGTGTATTGAGCTGGAGACTGGAACAGGTAGCATAGAGCTGTGTGCCGTGCAGGTGCTTGATGCTGTAAAGGTTTTCATATGGAGGTGAGCTGCTTTGGGTTGGCACTTTCAAATAATTTCAGTCACTTTTGCACTGAGAGAGAAGTTTAAAAAACAAACACCCCCCCCCCCCCCCCCCCCCTCCCCAAACCCAACACTAGAGTTAGTATCTCTTGTGTTGCTTCTGGAAGGAAAAATACATAACTCTTGAGAATTTGCATGATACGTTAGCCCTAGAATATCCTAGGGAACCCCAAAAATGGTGAATTTTAAGAAAAAAGTTTCTTATGGGGTGTCAGTATAATTCTGTGACATTTCAGGGCTTCTGAAAGCACAAGCATACCTAGTTCCTTTGGGCCTTTCAATTGCTAGAAACTAAATGGTCGTCAACAAGCCTTAATATTTGATGCTGACTTGAAAATAGCTCCCCTAATCAGACTTCCACTCTACTGATGTTTTCAGTTATAATAATACTGAAGATTTCCA
Organism: Morus bassanus; assembly: GCA_031468815.1. Lineage (NCBI taxonomy): Eukaryota > Metazoa > Chordata > Aves > Suliformes > Sulidae > Morus > Morus bassanus. The sequence goes on from CM062575.1 coordinate 36,526,468, forward strand.
CTGATTCAGTGTTTAGCTTCTTCAGCTGATGAGGGATGACAAAAATGGACAACATGAGTTCATTTCCCAAGATTTTATCTTTGCATATTGGAAGAGGATGCCAAGTTAAGTTTGTGCAGGAATGCGCTTGATGTAGTAGCAGGACACCCTCTAGTCTTTAAAATACTGAATTTCTCTGTTTATTTGTCAGTAGCCCCCTCCCCGTAGTGTGAGGCTGATGGCGAGAAAGTAGTGATGGCTCTAATGAGCAGCTGACAGGGTCAAACTCTGTATTCACTATTGAGGTTTTTAAATATCTTGTAAGCTGTGGTGGTGGCGTATGGCTTTTCTGTTTTAATGAAAATGCCTTCTCCCTACATAAGTTACGGGATCGTCTTTTTGGGATGGCTTGGAAAAGGCTTTTGTGGACTTGACAGCTAAACTAAGAGTATTTATTTCTACAGTCTGTAGGATTATAAAGTAAGCTTCCCCCCCTCCTTTGTACAGAAAAAACAGTTTGAGAATATTTGTTTCTAGATATAAATCTTGTCCGTAGCACATTGCAGTCCCACCTTAACGCTTCTAAATCAGTCGCAATGGAAAGTCACCTTTTTGATGTAAACTAGTTTAATGTCTCTGTGTGACTCTGCTTTTTTAAAAGAGAGTAAATGTAGAGAATGTAAGGAAAAAAATAGGGTCAAATCAACTAATATAATCTGGTTTTCTTTTGAACTAATTTTTGTAGAAATCGGTATATGGATTTTTGTGGTTTAACACTAATTTTCAAACAGTCCAGGAAGACTGTTTAAGGCGTTGTCTATAAACATGTCAGCACTTCATCTGAATAGAAAAGCAAATAAAAGCTTGATTCTTTTGAAGTAGTCATGCCCTGAGAAGGCATAGACCAGATCTCCAGATCTTGTTGGGGAGCGTTTATAGGCTTCTTTTTCACTGAACAACACTTAAGAAAAACTTTCTGATTTCATTAGTGCCTCTTGATGTTCATGGTGAAGTTTTCTCCTGTAGTTTGTTGCTCAGAAAGGCTAACTAATTTTGAGTGCCCAGTTTGTTTCCTTAGGTGTCTCTTTCAGAGCCGATGAGGTCCTGATGCTCTCGTGGACTGACTGAGGCGTACTGAATGAATGAGCTCTTGAAAAACAGTTCATGTGGTCCAGATCCTGTTTGTGCCTTCAAGAAAGAGAGACTATCATCTGAAAATCTGCCTGTTAAAATCTGGTTCCCTATAGCTACCCAGTGGGGTTAAGTGTATTGATCTGAGTGACTGAGCAGGGAATGACTGCCTTATTTCCCTCTTCATTTTATTTTTCTTTTGGGGTGTAACATGGCACAACGCAGTCTGTTGCAGATGCACATGAGAAAGATTACAATTTTATAGCTGCTTTCATTACTAAATTTGTTATGGGAAATTAATTTAGAACTTAGACAATTGTGTTCCTGTTGATGGTGAAGCCTATGTTTGATTATATATTTTTTTCCCTTAAAGAAAAACTAACAGGAATCTTGCCTAATGGCAAGATTTTCCTTTATTTGCAGTGTTTCATGAAACACATTTCTTAGTAAAGAGCAGGTAGGACTTTTATATGATTGCTAATTTTAACCTCTAGTCACATGGAATTTTTTGGTTGGGGCAAATAAGACTCATTGTGTGTTCTGATGCACACCATACTGAGCATTTTGATAGAGAAAGAGTATCTCTGTAATTAAGGTATTCTATGCAAGATGTGATAATGCAGCTGGGTATTTTGCTTTTATTCTGAATGACTTTTGTTAGCTGTGTAGTCCTTCAACAGTGCATTAATTCCATATGTATCCAACTTAGAGAAAAAAAACTGAAAAAAATATGTTCTTTTATATTTGAAAAGCATGTATGTTTTCTTGACCAATCTCTTTTTTAACAGGCATGGTCCTTGTGCGTAGTGAGAATGGGCAGTTGCTGATGATCCCTCAACAAGCCTTGGCGCAGATGCAAGCACAGGCACATGCCCAGTCTCAGCCTCAAAATACTATGACTCCTCGTCCTGCTACACCTACCAGTGCTCCTCCAGTGCAGATATCAACAGTGCAGGTTAGTTCAATAATTTGTAGTGTTAAAAACCATAAGATTTTTTTTCCTGTGAAGACTACACCGGAAAATAAGGTATGATGTTAGTGATTTGAAGAAACCATTGATCTACCTGGTGCTTCATCGCTTTCTGCAACTACCCGAAAGGAGGTTGTAGTGAGGGGAGTGTTAGTCTCTTCTCCCAAGTTACTAGTGATAGGACGTGAGGAAATGGCCTCAAGCTGTATCAGGGCAGGTTTAGATTGCGTATTAGGAAAAACATCTGTACTGAAAGAGTGGTCAGGCATTGGAACAGGCTGCCCAGAGAGGTGGCAGAGTCGCCATCCCTGGAGGTGTTCAAAAACCATGTAGATGTGGCACTTCGGGACGTGGTTTAGGAGGCCTGGGGGTGTTGGGTTGGTGGTTGGACTTGATGATCCTAGAGGTCTTTTCCAACCTTCATGATTCTATGATTCTGTGCAGGCTTTTCCACATGGCGTAGGCATTGTGTTTTGTTCCTAATTCTGTTACAGCTTGGCTGTTACTCATAAAAAATATTTTTACCTAGCTGAATGGCATAAAGTTTAAACCTGTTTGATATAAAGAAGACTATTCAAGACCATATATGGTTAACGTGTAGAACTCTTTGCCCCAAAGAATCATTGTTCTTTATAAGACTAAAAGAAAAAAAGTGGATATGGGTATACATATACTGAGATCATCACAGTTGCATTAAGTTAAGACTAAAAATCCTTCTCATAGTTTTGTAGTGGTCCAGTTCTTCTGTAGCTGTAATAATGGCAACTATCCAGAGACAAAACCCTAGATAAGGTGGATTATATTTAAATATAGGATCTAATGTGTTTGGTTTTTTCCCTCTTCCCCAGGCTCCAGGAACGCCTATTATTGCACGACAGGTGACACCAACTACTATTATCAAGCAAGTGTCTCAGGCTCAAACAACAGTGCAACCCACAACAACGCTACAGCGTCCTCCTGTTGTGCAAGTGAGTTTGTAGAAAAGTGCATGAGATACATCAGTTAAGATTAGCTGAAAACCTGCTTGAGACTGCCAGAAGTACAGGAAATATAATTGCTAAGTGCATGGAAGAAATATATTTTGGATTATCCTTTCTAGAACATTTGCAGATCTCAAATTACTTTATATTTTGGATGTGTATGTATAATTTTCAATATGTATATTATTATTATTTCATATTATACCTACATGCATAGATATTTAAAGGTGTCCTGTTATTAGTTTGTATAATTACAGAACTGACTAAAATAAAATACCTTTATGCTTTCTGCCTCAAGAAAGTGACACCAGTTCCCTTTGGATTTGGAGCTGTGATGTTATTCCTGTGATGGATCTGTAGTCCTCCAAATTCTGCAGCAAAATTTATGATTACAAAGTCTGCACTGGTCTGCACTTCTCTTCCACAAGCTTTCGCCCTCTTACACAAGTCTCTGCTTTGGTCTATGTACTTAGGGAGATCCTGTAACTCAAGGATAAATAGTGGTGTCTTAGTATGTGGACTCTCTTCTAATAGCCTGGCCTGTACTAATGACAGGCTTTCTTGTAGGGTCCTTTTTTTGGAGGGATGGTGCTGTGAGTTTAAAACACAGTGCAAAAGTGTGAAATTCTCCACATGACTTCCAGGCAACAGTGATACAATACGATTGCTGTCGCCTAATCTGTTTCATTGTGCTTTTTTCATCCTTTGAGTAGACAGGATTAGAGAGTTTTAAATTAAAACATTCAGGTTTTGCTATGCATCCAGTTAACCTTTTTCCCTTCAGAGAGCCTTTGCCTATGCCAGTGGTCTTTCCAGATCTAAGAGTTAATTTACCTGAGTCTCCTTAATTTGCACTGCTGGACAAAAAAATATGTACACTGGACAAAAAAAAAAATCATTCCATCTGCATATTTTTTGCTGTAATGAGTGTACCATGGACTTCATTTATCCTGATTTCAAAAAATGAGACAAATTAAATCCTTGTCTCCTTTTCTGTCTCCCGAAATACCAGTGGAAGTTACCTTTGGCAGCACTGGAGCCTCTTTTCTTGTGCATCTTTATATAAAGAGCAAGTTTACAAATGATTTGTTGAAATTCTGAGAGCTAGCTTTAGCTTGGTAAGAATTACTCTCTCTCTGATTGGGTTGTCATTAGCAATTAGACTGTGCTGGAAGTCCATGAATGAACTGTGTACGTGAAAAGTTCTTGTTTACAATGTTGATTCTTTAAAGGTGGTATTCCTACTTTGAATTACCAACCTGTCTACAAAACTAGAAAAATGCATTGTCCCATTGTTCATCAAAAAGACCTAGATAAGACCTGAGCTTCTGTGTCGCTTGTGCCTTTTTAGAAGTTCCTCCCTTTGAAAGTGGCACTTAAGGGAATAGACAAAAATAGCTATTGCATTCACAGAAATTTAGCACTCGTTTTAATTGCGTTTTGAAACTACGGTGTCTGAGGGTATGTTTATGGTATTATTTTGCCATTTTATTCAGTTACCAAAATTTGTGCAATTCTTAATCAACTTTTAGGATTTCAGTTTTTAATGTGTAGTGTTTTGTGCCATCTGGTGGCTTGCTCTTTCCACTGCAACAGATGACAGATTAGTGACTTCTTTTTATAGTAGCTGCGAAAGATGTTCTACTGTCCTGTGGCTCAACTTCTGTTTGATGGTTCAGGAAAACAGGTTTCGGTACGTTCCAAATAAAATAATCTTATGTTTGCATTCTCTGCAGCCTCAGATTGTTCTGGGTGGTACTGCACAAACAACTACGTTGGGGACCGCAACAGCTGTACAAACTGGAACTCCTCAGAGAACAGTGCAAGGAACAACAGCAACCTCCACTGCTGCCACAGTAAGATACTGAGTGCATTTAGAATCTTTTTCTGTTCATTCACATATACACATGTGCATGTATGTGTATACACACATGCACATATATATATGCATAAGTACAGATCAGAGTGGAGAGCAGTAAAGATGCTGGAGTTCTGTGAACTATTGGTCTTGAAAAGGTAAACTTTCAGTAGACCCATATAATTTACGAAGTGTGAACACAGGTCACTTGAATTTTGATGGCTTTCAAAGTATTAATTTTGATTTCTGTAACAGTTTGTAAAACACTCCTTTTTTTAAAACATATTAGCTGTATCTTATAGAAAAGTGAATTGTTCAGCACTGCAGAGTAGAATCAGTATGAGAAGGGGTAAGAAGTTGGCACTGACTCATTCAAGATGCATGTTTCCAGGACTGCACAACAGGGAGAATCCGTGTGCTATGCTATATGCACTGGGAAGGAGGAGCTTTGCTATTTGTTGCCCTGCTAAAAAGCACATTTTCCGATACACAGTGTGCCATTCTTAAAATACTTGGTGTTTCCTAACTTCAATAAGAATCATAATTTATTAATTGATAACAAAAATGTACAATACATATGTATATATGAAGTTAAATAATAATTTCAGTCTGATTGTGTCTTAAGCGGTGAGGGACATGAATCTATAAATAACATTCTGTAGTGATGAACTAAAGGGCTTTATTTCTCAGAGTATATGGTCAGATCATGTATTAAAAAGAGTTTATCTTCCCTTCTCTGACTGTTTCCCTTCTACCCCTCCTCCTCCCGTAACAGGAAACTATGGAAAATGTGAAGAAATGCAAAAACTTTCTGTCCACATTAATAAAATTGGCATCATCTGGAAAACAGTCTTCAGAGACTGCAGCTAACGTGAAAGAATTGGTACAGAACCTGCTGGTAAGAAAAGTTCATTAAAAGTTGTAAGAAACAGTATCTGGGCAAATTTAGACTAAAAACTGAAGGTTTTTGTGGGTGGTTTTTTTTTTTTTGTGTTTTGTTTTGGTTTTTTTTTTTTTTGAGAGTAGGGAGGTTCTAAGATAAAATCTAATAAAATAAAAGATAAAATCTAAGATAAATCAAACTGAAACTTTGCTGCTTCTGAATTAAAATAAATGCATAAATTTTCCTTTAAGCTTGTAAATGAGACATTACTGCTCATTACTGCAAACTCATGAGAACCTGAGTTAAATTGAAGTGCAAGTAATGTAAATGGTGACTTTAAATTCTACATTTTTATTGATAAAACAGTGAATAATAAGATGAATTATGTACCTGAGGAAGACGCTACAGCTAGTGCAGTAGCTGAGTGTAGGAAATCACAAGTTTTTACAAAAAAAGTAAGTAACGTTATCTGAAGCTAATGTAAAAGTTTGACATCCTTAATATTTATAGAATGAGTACTAGTATGCGTAGTCTAGTTGTTAGCAACCTTTAAGTTAAGGTAGAGCTGTGTATTCCAGCTGTTATCACGCGATAAGTAGAGGTTGTCACAAGACCAAAATTTGAAGTGTGTCTTCCCATAAGGGATATGCATTTAGTTTGGCGAGACACACATGCCTTTTGAGCATATGATGGTCACAACTTTAGTTATTTGAAATGGATGAACTATAGTACCTTTGGAAAAGAGAACACCAGAGATGGGGCTGCTCAGCTGTTCTGAGCAGTTGATAGGTGTCTGACTGAAGGTCACATGAAGTATTCCTGTACATTCCACCTGGCTCTTTGATCTATAGGTAGGACATTCCTGTAATGGTGAGAACAACTGAAGATGTTCCTTGAAATTGACTGAAAGACAGGAAGAAGAAAAGGAAAGATGGGACTGTAGGTCTTACTACTTGAAATTTGTAGTAAAATTAGTTACTACCGTAAAGCTATTGATGACTAAAAATAGTGAGGGACGATAAAACCACTTATTTTCAATAAATTGTTAAGTCTTAAATTGTTTTGGTGTTGAATATCTGTAAAAGTTAATTTCTACAAGTTTTTTCACTTGGATTTTCTGGTTTGAAGGATGGAAAAATTGAAGCAGAAGACTTTACCAGTAGGCTGTACAGAGAACTTAATTCTTCACCTCAACCTTACCTTGTGCCTTTCCTGAAGGTAACTTATGTTCACTAGTCCTTACATATTTCTGTGCTTATGTATCAGCAGCAATGAACACAAGCTCGTCTTTTACCGGTATAGATGGAATTCCAAAATGGTGTAAATGGAAGTTTTAAATGATGCCTGGTTAGACTTTTGCTCCCTTAAAAAATATTTCTGCCTCTTGATTCCAAGAATTTGTTAGTATGATTCATTGGCACAGTCAATAATGTAATTTCTACCATAGTGTCATATCGTAGCTCTTTTGAGAAATCTGAAAAGCTTTCTTTCTATGATTTATAAGTAGTTTCTTTTCATAGCACCAAACCTATGAAAGTATTTACTGTCCTCTTTTTAATCTTGGAAAGAAAACAAGGGATTGAATGTTACAGAAGAGTACCTTCTGGACAAACTCATGCTCTTTTGCCTGCACTGTATACCTGTTTGTATGGACAAACAGGAGATTTGTCACCTCTGAATAATAAATCCCATTTGTCATAAATTTTATGGTAATTGGACACATCTCAAAATAATATTTATTCTGAAACATTTATCATCTGAAAATCAGAGAAAGTACAACATCACTGTATGGTAAAAGTATAACTCTGCTTGACTAACGTATGACTAAGGGATATAGTTGTAAGTGTGCTTTGACGTTTCTGGGTACTTAAATGCTTATTCAATCTTGAACTGTTCATGAGGACAAAAATTGTTACTGTTAAGAAAACAACTGAGTTAAGAATCTAGTAAAACACTGGTCCCTGAGCTATTCTGAAATATTCACCGGTGTTCCAGTATGTCTTTTAAGCCATCACATGTTACAGCTTGGTATATATGTAGGAATACAATCGAGGAAGGCAGCATGGGCTTGGATTGTTAAATACATTCCAGGGGTTCCAGATAGGCTTGCGTGATGTAGATGCCCATGATATCCAAGCTTCCACAACTAAAGGTACTGTCACTCTGTCTAGCTTTAAATGTGAAGTAACATGATATTTCTGTGTGCGCTGCTGTTGTGTTTTCTCAGACTGATGCAGTGGACTGAAATGAAATGCATTGATTTTTACAATTAATGTTTTCTTGTGTGATGTAAGATTGAAATACTCAAGCAAATTCTTTCCTTTCCTCTTTTCAGAGGAGTTTACCTGCCTTGAGACAGTTAACACCAGACTCTGCAGCTTTCATTCAACAAAGTCAACAGCAACAGCCAACAACGCAAGCAACGATAGCAACGATACCATCTGCGGCAGTGCTTCTAAGCTCCTCAGTTCAGCGCACAGCAGGGAAGGCCACTGCAACTGTAACGAGTACTCTCCAACAACCTGTAATCAGTCTAACTCAGCCTACACAAGTTGGTGTTAGTAAACAAGGGCAGTCTACACCACTGGTATGTAAGCTGAAGTGCATCATCTGTTACTGCACACAGGGTTTTTTTGATAAGGCAGTGACTTTTCTTCTTAAATTGTTGGTTTAGCTCAATCAGAGGTCTTTGACCTCTTTAGAGAAACTAGCTACTGAGGAAAAAAAAAGTGTAATTTAAAATCCATTGTTGATTAAAGTATCGTATTATTTCCTATTTTAGCATGAAATATTGGCAAATTGTCTCAATCACCGCATATCCATGAGAGAACGGTGTTCTGGAGGATCTTTCATTCCCCATTTCATAAGTCTAACAACAGATTACACCAAAAGAGGAGAAAGAATAACTTTCTCAGGCCTTGCACATAAACCAAATAAGAATGGTATAATGTGCAAGCACCTTTTTTGACTCTTCTCATGGCAAAGCAGTGTCCGAGTATAAGCTTTTTCTAGGATGTGTATTAATTAATATACATTATTAAATTATTAGGGTTTTTTTTGCTATTTAGTACTTCAGCGTTCCCTGTAGAATGCTCAGCATTCATCTGAGCTGCTCTGGCCAGAAATTTTTATATAACATGAAAAGGAAAGATCTCTTTTTCAATCTACAAATACTTCTCACTTACCTTGAGAGAATAGTGATTATAATATTGGTCTTACTGCCTTTATAAGCTAGGTATTATAAAAAGAGGTTAGGAACCTAGGGAAGGAATAAAAACTGACCACTAATTAGTGCTGGATTTACAAGAAAATAATTTGGCCTTTAACTTAAATAAATATTTAAAATAGTAGCAAAAGCAGCAAAAGAAGGACTTGCAGAGTTAGAGCTTGCAAAATAGGCAGAGTTGGTGGATTTCTTTACAGTAGTTTGAAAGTAAGTTTCTGAAAACTAGTTGAGGCCAGAAGATGAGTTTGCACGAATGGCTCTGGTTGTAGCATTGCGATGTAACCCTACTTCTACGAGTTCACGTTCAGAAGCAGTATGGCTACATGTGCCTGAGACTCAGTCTAACCTAACAATCCAATAGTACAAAGCTGCACAGCTGTGGCTTATGGTGGTTCGGGATGAAAACAGCATATGTAGAAACAGCTGGATTATCTTTGTCATGTCTCTATTATTTTTAGTTCTAAAGTTTGTTCAGGCAGATCCAGTTTGCCTCTATCTCTAATATAGGAACCACATGTAGGAAGTTGTAACTGCACCTTTGTGATTATAGATGTTTGTTGTTTGGGGTTTGTTTGTTTGTTTTTTTTAATAGAAAGAGGTTACTGATTTCTTTTTTGTATCACAGAAAGTCGAATATTAGTTTTCCTGTAAGGTATAATTTATCTAAAGAAACTTTTAAATACCTTAAAATGTGCTCATTCTAGATGAACGAACACGTGTGTTAAGATCGCAGCTTACAAGTTGATTGTTAGGGTTATTTCTCAGATTGTTTACAGTTCTCTTTTTTTTATTATTTGCAGGTTATCCAACAGTCTCAAAAAGCAGGGGCATTGATAAGGCCTCCACAGGTAACGTTGACACAGGCACCGATGGTAGCACTGCGGCAACCACATAGTCGTATTATGCTCGCCACTCCTCAAATTCAACTGAATCAACTTCAGACAGGTAAGAGGTCAAAATCTTGGTATATTCTATATTTGATAGCATTAACTCAAGTCTGGTTTATGAATGTCAGTGCTTAAGTGCCCTGTAGCTCTATGATGGCTGTTGTGCTACTGCTAAAATCTTCAGTGCCTACTGCCATAGTGGCTGGGGATACACATATGTCAGGGCAGCATTTACAGTCAGAGAAATTGTTTGGGTACTGGAATTGTGTGGGAGGATCCTGTTTTAGATGGGTGAATACTGACTAACTACTGGGGTGAATTCTTTGCACCAGACCTATTGCCATTACTACCCATGACTGGCTTGTAAATCTGAACTCATACAAATTTGATGGAGTACAAATCTTGTCTTTCTTCTTGCAGTACCTGTGGTAAAACCAGCAGTATTACCTGGAAACAAAGCTATTGCCACTGTTTCGACACAAGTAGCTGCTGCTCAGAAGAATAAACTGAAAGAACCTGGGGGAGGTTCTTTTAGGTGAGGAACCGTGTGCTTATTTGTGTTTGTGCTGCCTTGGCAGCCTGCTGAACTCAGTGGGAACCTTTCTGTGTACTCCAGTGGTGCTGAATTAGGCTGGGTAAACTCATAAGAACTAGAGGTGTATTTTCTGTGGGCAGGTTTGCTACTTTAGTAAAGACTTTAACAAACAGTTGTGGACGTACTTGTGCCAGACTGGTTTTAGCATTTAGCTGGCACTAAGAATAAATATCAAACCACACAAACAATTCCTGCCTGGACAGGCAAATAGAATTCATTCCTTCACTCCTCCCGACTCTGCTCGGGTTATTCAGATGTACAGCCTATCTTACAGTGATGAGTGCAGTTTATTATTGTTTTGTGGTAGTGACGTCTCTGGTGTTGAAACATCACGTAAAAAGGATCTTGAGAAAACAGTTAGGAAGTACAAAACAGCGAAAATACTTTTAGTGCTCTTTGGAATCAAATTATGTTAGTTTTATATAATAAAAGCAAATAAAATGCAAAAATGAAATGAAGTATTCAGGTTTACTGTGGAATTCATTTTATGTGGTATTGTAGTAGTGTGTGCAGATAAGCACTAAATGTTGTGATTACAATGAGTTTTCCTTTCTTAAGGGATGATGATGACATTAATGATGTTGCATCAATGGCTGGCGTCAACCTGTCAGAAGAAAGTGCTCGGATATTGGCAACAAACTCTGAGCTAGTAGGCACATTAACAAGGTCCTGTAAAGACGAAACCTTCCTTTTCCCGGCACCTTTACAAAGAAGGATATTAGAAATAGGTATGTTGATTTTTCTTGAACTTTAATAAACAAATTTCACTAGTCTTGGGCTTAATTGAAGGCCTTTTCTGTAGAAATTGATTGGAACAGCTTAAAGTTGCTGGAGTCATTACCTTTTGTATATTCTGATCCTTGGTGGCAATCATTCAGCTTATGGAAGTAGAATAGTGTTAAGGATAGCAGACCTATAGAGTTGCCTTCTAAAATGATGGCAATTTCACATCAAAATTGCTGGACCTGGTTAAAATTCTGACTCTGTACACTGATAAGGTGTAACAAAAATAATGACATTTGTTTTTTAAAAAATAAATTCAGAAATACTTTTATCACTCACTTACTACTTTATAATTGGCAGTAGAACAAAAAGCATCCTTCAATTATTTGTTATACTGTAGTATACAGCATTTATTAATAGATTGTAAATTTTGTTAAGCTAATGTAAATTTTTGTGTATGCCATTTCCTGTCTAATGCTTGTCTGAAAAATACCTGAAAGCCTTATTTTGCAAACAGCATTTAAATTTCCATGACTGAGATTAGCTGCATGTTTAGCTGTATTGTAAAACCATTTTTTACAACTGACTTCTGTCCTGATCATAGGTAAAAAACATGGAATAACAGAAATCCATCCTGATGTAGTTAGCTACGTATCACATGCTACACAACAAAGACTACAAAACCTTGTGGAAAAATTATCGGAGACTGCTCAACAAAAGAATATTTCTTACAAGGTAACTGTATTTAACTGCACAAATAAAATGGCAAAATTGCACAAATTCAGCAGGCTATCATGCTGGCTGTAAGGCATGAGTTCAGGTGTTCTTCATTCTGTGAAGTTAGGTTGTTTATTCTCTTTGACTAATTCATCTTATATTAAGGTTTTAATATACGTGACTAGAACTCTTCAGCATGCATATACAAAATGTTTTTAAAACAAATGCAGAGAAACTGTGCCCTCCCTCTCATTATGTCAAATGTTTAGAGTCTGAGTGATTGTACAATCAGATAGGCAGATAAAAGCACTGCTTTTGAATACTCATGAGACTGCTATCCAACAGATGTGTGTTCTTAATAGGTGCAAATGCCTAAACAGCATTTAAAAAAACGCACAGCTCTGTGAAATATGTTTGTGAGGTTAAAGCTGTGATGATATTAGTTTAGAAGTCAAAATCTGATGATTCATGGCATAGAACAAAATGCTTTTAAGAGTTCTAGCTGGTTTGACTGGTGTAAATATACACTTGCTATTTGTTTGAAAAGGACAAAGTGAACATTTGAGCTTTAAATGTATATGTTCTTCTACAGTACAGTACAAGCTAACAGCTTTGTTTTTAAGAAATGTAATGAGAAACATTTGCTGTGTTTTCAGGATGATGAAAGATACGAACAAGCAAGTGATGTTCGGGCACAGCTCAAGTTCTTTGAACAACTTGATCAAATAGAAAAGCAGCGTAAAGATGAACAAGAAAGGGAAATTTTAATGCGTGCAGCAAAGGCAAGTGCTTGGATTTCACACACGTTTGCAAAGTGACATTTTTGACGTCAAAACTGCAGAGTTTCTTTACATTCTAAAACACTTGCAATAAAGGGGAAGACTCTAATCTTCAAAGATGGAGCTTGATGAATATGTTCTTTAGCTAGAGCTCTGTTCTGCTTTTCATGGTAAAGCATGTGAGACAGCTGCTTTGCCAGTCTCATTGCATTTTCCCAAATTAAAGTAGGTCTTAAAACTTAGTTTTTGCACTTTCAGTTGTGAAAGAGATGAATTTTATAGCTTGATGGTATTCTTAGGTGGAATAGAGAGGTTGCAGGTATTTTGGAGACTAGAAATAGAGTTCGGAAAGATTTTTACAAGTTAGAGAAATACAGTAAAGAGGAAGCAGTTGATGTCTGCACAAATGCAAGCGTTAGACTTCGTGGTTTTACTCAGTGACCTGAATATAGGATAGATATGACTAGCTGGACAGGAGCGCTATAGAAATAATTGACAGAGTAACCTAAGGTTTCTGTTGGGTTTATGATCCAGTATGAGTTGATAATGTCAAAATCCAATTTTTTTTTAGTGCAATGTTCACACATAAGTTGTGAACTAACACTTCATTTCAGTTGGTTCCTGTTAGACCCAAGCTGGAATACTCTATCCATTTTTTGGGCCCTACACCAAGTAGACTTCAGAAGGAAAGCATTTTAAAGGTCTAGAAAACGTGACCTGTGGAGTAAGATTAGAGAGTAAATCCTTTTACTTCAGAAGAGAAAAGACTGGGGTGAGACATGAGTCTTCATGACTGTTTTGCATATTCATATAATTCCCTGTTTGCTGTGCCTGAAGTGCAGCAGGGAAGACGTAGGTTAATCATTAGGAAGAGCATTACATTTTAAGGGTACTTGAGCACTGAATTAAAATAATTTATTTTAAAGAATGTATGGGAGTAACAACAGTCAGGGTTTGTTTGAATATAGTTAGTCGTGCCTCATGTGAGATGTGAATGAAAGACTGTCTTGAAGTTCTTCCTGTTTTCTGTTTGACGTCTTGGAAGAAACAAGAGTCTAAGAGAACTGATGTATGTAGCAAAAAAAAAAAAAGGCAAATGTGTGTTAATAATAATAGTATTAGACAATAAAGTTTGCTGTTACTTTCTGTTACTTCTAGAAGTATGATATGTACAAGTAAATGTAGGTGCCTAAGTGAAGTGGGCAATAAGTGGGCAATTGCTAATGTAAATGGTCTGTCAGTCATTTAGCTGCAGTTTGTTTGAACGCGAGGCTGACTTGTATGTGTAGGTGCAGCAGAAAGGTATGTTCTTAGTAAGTGCAGAGTTACACAGCAAGGGGAGGAATTTTTCCAAAAAGTACAGGTCTGATTCCTTTTTTCATATGTAAAGTGTGTATATTTCAGTTCACAGATCTGTGTAATTTGTGTCTTGTAAGGGTTTTGTTTAAGGCATAAATGCTTAGCTATTCCTTTGCTGTTTTTAACAAAGTTGAAAAAGGGGATGCTTTTTCAAAAATAGATACTTGAAACTAAGAAATGGAAAACTGCTTTTAATTTCTAAAAATTATTTTCCCCTGTTGCCCTCTTTGGGAGTGGTAGTTATTCTCTACTTCCTGCTGAAGTTTAAGAAAAACTTTCATATGCTATGTAAAACTTAGCCTTAACTGCTTTCGTAACTGAATTTTATTTTCTTTCTTTTTCTCCAACCATTCCATGTTCATCATTTATCAACATAGTCTCGATCTCGACAAGAAGATCCAGAACAGCTTAGGTTGAAACAGAAGGCCAAGGAAGTAAGTGTTCACCTTAACATGAAATTTTGTTTTGGAAATTGAAAGAAAAATAATTAACTTAACTTGTTCTGCCAAATGCAGATGCAGCAACAAGAGCTAGCACAGATGAGACAGAGGGATGCCAACTTGACTGCATTAGCTGCGATTGGACCCAGAAAGAAAAGGAAAGTAGATTCACCAGGATCTGGATCAGGGACAGAGGTACAGTGTAACTAATCCTTGGTATTGCTGCATCAGTCTCTGTAAAAACCTTTCTGTTCAGAGCTTTTTCCCTAGTTTGTGGAAGCTTTCTGAGCAGCAGAAGTGTATTTTGTGTTCAGATTTGCTTGCTCCAAGGCCAGCATCAATTTTTAGCATCTGTGTAGCGACATAGGGAATAAAATTTGAGTTGTCATTCCTTGATCTGTGGAACTGGAGGAATGTTAGAAAAGTCATTGCTGTTCTCTTAAGTCACTGCTTTTTGGACCTCCATAGTTTTGGGAAGACAATGTTGTGATTGTAGCCAATCTAACTAACTAAGAGTGCAGAGTAATGCTGCTGAGGTGGGTGCAGTGGTAGAATTGGATCACTGCTAAAATTAACAGCAGGAGCTTCAGGATATAGGAACTTGCCTAATTTCTTCAGCTATTGATTGGCCTTAGTTTTAGTATCTCTAGAGCAGATCAGTTTGACCAATTCTATCTGATTATGATGTTCTTGCATATCCTTTTTGTATTCTGCTGTTTAATCTGGCCTTTTAAAAATTTCTCTTCAGGCTAAGTATCAGTATGCTCAGTATCTGATTAGTGTAATGTTAATTTAAATTCAGGTAGATTGGTAGACTCTGCTCTATTTCTAAACAAGTTAATAAACATGAAATGGTATAAAATTGCTTTCTGCATGGAAGACATTCAGTGTGGGATTTCTCTAGTGTTTAAAAAGAACAAAATCGTCTTGAAACTTGTCATTTACAGGGCCAAAAGCTGTCTTCATAATTTGAAGATTTTTCCCTGCAGTTTTGTGTCTGATAGCAAGTGACAGGATAGTAATAGTTTAATAGTTCTGTTTATTATTCCCTGAGCATTGCAAATTTTCAGTGCTAAAGCATTTATACTGCAGAAAAGCTTCGTTTCAAAAGAATTCACCTTGTTTTATACTGAATTGCTAGAAGCAATAATTTACATGTGCTTGATATAAAATGTTAGAGAACAATCTGAATACTAGTAAATGTTATTTTTATTTATTAAAAAAATCAAGCCTCTTGAGCATCTTTTAAAGTAACTTTGAGTTTTGAAATTTATGAAAATGCCTGTTACTGATAAGAAGACTTAATTCTATATAAGTTAACGAATTACTGTATTAGGGTTTATAATTGTGGTTTAAAATTATAATAATTGCAGAATGTGGCACTTTTACAAAGATAGATGTGTATATAAATGAAGTCGTCTCTGAGGAATATGCGGAAGTATCTCATGCAGCGTTAATGTTGGCATTGCTTACTTATGCATGCTCAACTGTGAAACGTTAATAGTCTGTTAATGTCACTTAGGTTATGGAATGTATTTTACGTCTACTGTGAACACTTGTTTGTATTTCATCTAAATCTGACTAATTTAGTTATCCTAGATTAATCACTTACTGGTTAACCAATTAACTCCAGGTTCCCTGGAAATCTAATCTTTTTGTCTGTTTAATTAAGAACCAGCTGCTTTTGATCTGATAGACTCACAGCTGTGCTTTTGCTGCTGTGTCACTTGACATTTTTAAATTGAGCTCCACTTGTCACCATTTGTATGCAGTTTGTAGTTAAGGCATATTACAAGAAGTGTGGAAAATAAGGTTTGTCATTATTTAGACACAGATTTGTAAATGTAAGCTTTTGATGTCTAGGAAAGCTGAATCTTAATTACAAGAGAAATCACTTCTAAGTAGTAATTGTACTGGTTTGTTTCAAAATTTAACAAAACAGGTTGCTGTCAGTATTAGTTTTATGTCCACATGGTTTTACTGAAAGTCACCAAAAAGCTTCTTAACTTATTCCATGCCCACAGGAGTAGCATAGTTCTGTGTCTTTAAAGACTCCTGAAGTTTTTACCTTTGCATTTAAAGTATTATAGTCTACATAATAAAATCAGGCTTGAGCTCCTACTAAAGAATATTTAAAAAACAAAAATCAAAACCACTTCTAACCATTCTTTCTATTATCTTGTTAGTGGTCATATGTATGTATTTGACAAAATTTAGTTACCATTCAATGGGCTCCTGCATCTTCTAATTTCCATTGAAGTTAATGGAAATTAGGCACCTAAGTTATGCAAGTGCCTTAAAATACCCCTTTGAAAATCCAGCCTTTAAACTGTTCTAACTACAGGATTTCAATGATTTGATGCTTGCTGGTTCAACAGGTAACTTGCTTGAGAAACAGAAGTCTGACTTCACTGTTAGCAGTGTGGTGAAGCAAGAACACCTGCACTGAACACAGTACACTACTAACCCAGAGATGGTAACTTCCAGCACAAGTTTAGATTGATTTCTTAATAATGTACACTGAGCATAAATATGCTACTTTTACGTGTAGAGAGGACTGTACTAGTGTGAGCCTCAGCAGCTTATTCACATGGCTTTTGCACTACTCTAAATTACGGCTTTTCTCAAGTCTGGGGTATTCTTATTTAGAACAGTCTTTTAAAATTCTCCAAACTCTTGAGCCAGATAAATCTTTATTCACTAGTGGACTGTGTTTGGACCTTCTGGTGTCACCAAGTACTGAAGTTCCATTAAAAAAGAAAAGAAGACATTATTCTATTAAATGAAATTGGAGGGAAAAAAGAATCCATAGATAAGCCACAGAAATACAACCTGTTCCCTATCACTCAGAACACCTTGATTATTTACATAAATACACAAAGAGCAAGGTACCGGCAACAAGCAACTGCCGAAAAGATTTCAAACTTTAAAATTTGAGGTGAAAGTTGGCTTTTCGGTCTCTGCGTGCCATCTGCTGGTGACTGTGCCTTACTGCTGCCACAGGCGAGGAGGAGCAGGGAGGCTGCTTCAGAGTGGTTTTGGTCGCTGCTGTTCTGAGCCATGCTGCTCTTTAGGCTGTCCTTGCTGGACCGTGCCCTTCTGCCAGCCTCGAGCCAGGCTGCACCCCTCCTGCCACCGAAAAAGTGTTTCTGGTGCATGTGCACAGGATGTGATCAAATCCCAGTCTTTACTGGAAGAGGCACCTTGTTACTAGATAGTGTTCCTGCCACTTCTGACAGCTGATCACTTTAAAGCACGCCAGGATTTCCTTGCTTGTGTAAAGGAAAACATAACAGTCGTGGAAGAGTTGCATTAATCGTATGTATCCTATCAGAACTGTGTTTTCTGCGAGTGAAAATGCATTGGACCTAGCCCCAGCAGCCTCACTTTATAACTCACCAGGCAGTGTACATCTAAACAGCTGAAGGATGTGGGTATCTGTAAAGATATAGAATGATTTTTTTCTCCTGTTTTTTTCTGAAGTGACAAATATAATATACTACTTGTTTATCTTGCTAGTTTATGTGGAAAACTACTAGTGTGTACCAGAGGGATAAGTGTTGCTGAACGCTGGAGAATTCAGAGATCACTGAAGAATGTCTGTGTCTAGGGTAGCTGCTTCTTAATGTAATCCTGAGCTTGGTTCTAGCCGTTGTCACCAAAAGGAGAGCTCATGGCGCCCTACCATGAAGATCGGGGGGGGGATGGGGGGGAAAACTAGGACATTATCTAAGACCTCACGGTCCAAAGGGACAGGACTGCTCCCCAGTTCTTCAAGAACTCTAGGGCTGCCCTTGGGGTCTGTATGCCGATGTGAAGAATACTGTCTCTTCTGTTTGTTTTGGTTGTTGGGATTGCCTGTCATTGGTGCCTTCCTAAAGATAAGAGCAGTGCTTTGGGTTGGTTTTTGGGTTTTTTTTTGGTCTATATTAAATGTCGCTGAAAACTTCTGGTTGTTCAACTATTGTTTATAAGTAAGAATTAAAAAGAAATCTCTGATCTGGTAGCATACAGCATACTGTTTGATAGTTTCCTGTATGTAGTCACTTAGTTCTTACCTCGCATGTTTTCTCTGAAAAGTTTTGGAATACCTGGGGGCACTGTCATGTTCTGATTTATCTGTTCTTCTCATTTCCAGGGATCTGGTTCAAGCGCAGCAGTCCCAGGCAGCTCTGGAGTTGGAACAACCAGACAGTTTACGCGACAAAGGATAACGCGGGTGAACCTCAGGGACCTCATATTTTGTTTAGAAAATGAGCGAGAGACAAGCCATTCACTATTGCTATATAAAGCATTCCTTAAGTAAAATGGAAAAGATCAAGGTATTTTTGACGGAGAGACGCCTGAGGACATTTTTTATATATTTGCAAATTACGCCTTTTTGTAACAAGCGAATGGGATATTGTTTAAAAAACAACCACCTCTTTACATGGAACAGTTTTATATTCCTGTTTATAAATAAACTCTTCAGTATGAGAGAAATACATTTCTGTAACAGTGAGAATACTTACAAGGCCTGTGGATACTATAAAAGGACAATTAAATTTTAACTCATCTCTTGATTGAGTGGCCTTCTTGCCAAACAAGCCATATATAAAGACTGATGGAATCGTTTAGCAAATAACTAGCTACCCTTTGTCAGCCCTGTAGCAGTTTCGACATTAATTGTGCATTTTAGTTCCGTTTTATTCAACTAAATCAATTATATAGGCATATGTCTACAGCAGATGACCTCATTTCATTTAGCTTTTTTTTAAACAGTCAGTTAGCAAAGCAAACTGATTTTTTTAAGAATATTTATCTTTCCCCCAAATGTTCAAAATCTAGAGGGATATACAGTTAATTTTAAACATAACCTCAATTTTAATCACATTATTGCTTATTAGAGGCCCTGAAATCCCATAAAGGAGGGTTACTTCTGAATGTTTTAGCAGCATCTGTAAAAATGCATTTTATTTGCTATAGTTTGTAAAGCTGTAAAGTTAAAAAAGGAAAAAAAGGAAAAAAAGAGAAACCTTTTCAGCATAAATATATTTTACTTGCACTGTGTTTTTTAGCTAAAGTGAAAGCTTAGATTAAATAAAATCAAAGTTGAGAGGAATCATCAAAAGACTGTTTCTCAGTGTGAATCAAGTGTTGAAAAATGGTTGGTGTATTTTGTCAGTAATTGTACATAATTTTTGGCACATAACATAAAAATGGCTATGTAAACTATAATTATTTTGCTAAAAGACTGTATGCAAGCTGTGGGCCTACTTTAAAGATGTCCAGAGCAAAGTCCCTTCTTTGTACCTATTTTTTTATTACAAATATACTAATTGGTTCTTTATATTTTCAGAGGTTATTGTATTAAATTGTCTATTGATAGTACTTTTATGACTGTAAATACTTTGGCTTTCTTTGTGTGAACTCTCATGGTAGAATTTAACTCTCTTGCGTGTAAACTGAATGCTGATCAGTATTTTTATCAACACCTGACAACTGTTACACCCCTTTTATTTTGTCTTTTAGGAAATCCTGTCTTTCCATTTTTTTTTCATGTAAATTTTGCACAGTTACTTGTTCATATGTAAATATTTTACTTTCAAAAATGAAGTTTTTAATTGCTATTGTTTTATATAGGATTGAAAGAAAATTAACTCCTTTATTAAAAACAAATTTATCTGTATTTGCTAATGTATTTTTCTCTCTAAATCTTTTCTCCTCTTGGATTTATTTTTCTTGGTACAGTAAAAGATTAGTCTACCTGAGGGGATGCTGTTTCCTAAAGATGCACTTTGGGTTTTGGTTTTTTTTTTTTTATTATATTGTTTTGTTTTGTCAGTGTTTTGGAGATATGTAACTTTATGAATCTTGAAATTTCGTTGTTGTCTTAGGGGTCTGGACAAACATCAATGGATAGTGTTTTTTGTTTCGTTTGGTTTTTAAGCAGGGAAAGTTTCTGAAGAGGGCTTAAAAGTATTTTGGTTTTGTCTAGCGGAGGTTTAATAAAACACCCTCTCCTTGAGGGCATCCTGCTCCCTCAAACACAATTAACTGTGATGGTTTTCAGAAGAAGGTGTGATATAAAACACAGAATTTGGAGCACAACTATAAAAGAATATAATCAGGGAGACACTTTTGGTTATTAACGTGAAAATCTGAGAAGGTGTATTTCTGATGCTCTGTACTGAACGTTTAGCTTTTGTTTTGTTTGGGTGTGTCTCTTTTTTTTATTCCCCCTCTCATGGGCAACTTAAAAAAACAATAATTCACAACTGGGAGGGCCTAATCCTGCTATTAGATTGATAGAAAAATCACATTAATTTGATAATAATTCCTTGCATACAGACAAATCTACCTACAGGCTACTGCACCAAGCACACTGCTATTGAACTGGCACTCAGGCCGGCACTGACTGAGTCCACGCGAGGAGACCAGTTGTCTCTGGAAACAAATGGATTAGCTCCTGAAGTGATGTACTCACCTGACACCGTGTATGACACTTACTTGAAGAGTTTAATTGTTTGTAAACTCCAAACTGTCTTTCAAATTGTGTAATGTTGTTAAGTGGAAAGAAACAACTTTGACTTTTGGCCAAAACATTGTCATAGCCTTCCTTTAATTGTAACAAGTGTTGGTTGTAAGTGTCCATCAGCGCTGGCCGTCCAGCGACCGAGCACAGTATCTGCAAGGCTGCGACAGGTAAGTTGGGAAGAAACTGACCGTCAGGTGTTGCTTCCAATGGCGAGTTGGGGGTAAGACATGTCTGAAAAATTGAAGTTATTGCATGGTGTGCTGTGCTTTGCACTCCCTCTTCGGTAGAGGTGGTAGCTTAGAAATATGCTGGAGAGGCCAAGGGAGTTGGGGGGAGGGAGAGGTCTTCTATGAGACCATAGCTCTTGGTTTTGTTTTAACTAATGTGGTTTTTAAGTGCACGGTCAGCCCTTCACTCCAGATAATTTTTCTCAGCTTTTAAAAGTTCCTGGTCTTTTAATCTGAAAAGCTGGTAACGTCCATCTCCCTCCAGTAGTTTAAATTCATGTAATTCTTGACTGGGATATTGGCACTTTATTGTTGGTGCTGGAGTGAACACCACCTCGTGGCCATTGGCATGCTTCTGTGGAGAACTTCTCATGGCAGATCAGTTGTTGACTTCGTGGGTTCCTATTTTTTTTAATGATAAAAATGGTAACTATTTTTGAAGCTGCTCAGAAGCTTTACAGTTCAGAGCAAAGCCATAACTGAGGAGGGGTGGCATTTACAGGGCAATGCGCGCGTAACAGCACTTCTGTTGTGCGTTAGTGACCTGTAAAGAGAGAAGCTGATTCTTTTCTGGCCCCTAAGCTTGCACAGCTCCACCGAAGAGTGAGGGTTAACGTGCGAGGGAATCTACTGTCCCTTTCCTTTGCCCTCTTTGTCCAAAGAGTGATTCGACTTGTTTGTAGCACCCTCAAAACTGGAGGTGTGTGCGTTGAAGATTGCCACAGCTGGGAGGCTCTCCCCGGGCGTGAGCCTATGATGTTTTATTAGACCTTTTTTATCACATTCAGCCCCGTGTCAGGGACAGGTTGCTTCTCTCTTGCCTGTAAGCTCACCAGAGGTGGGCTTTTTACCCTGTTTTACAGAAGTTATGATGTTTCTATATTTTTTTAACACCTTTGATTAGATGGTGCATAGCTGTAATGTGCCTAAACTATTGATATAATTCTTTTTCTAGCCCAAAAATTCAGCAGAACAAATAGGATATAATAAGGCACTCTGAATTCAGCTTTTTTTTCATATTTCACAGGTGCGTAATTAGATATGTTTTCAGGGAACCTACTGAAATATATAGTGAGAGACGCATGCATGAATGCTCTGATAAATGCCATCAAATTCACTGTAATTAAGATTTTATTGGAGATTTTAATCTGATCCAAGGAGTTTCCCCATATTTCTGAGGTTGTCTAAATTACAAATAATGCTATATGAGAAGTCTAATGCAATGATAATTTTAACCATTTTCTTATGTTTACAGTTATTTGTCCATCGCCAGAGAAGAGTCTTAACTTTTGGGGGTAAGTCAGGCAGGACGGCAGCTTGGTTGGGTACACAACTGTAGTGACAATTCCAGCAGTAGTGTTTCCCTGGAGTGCGTACGCAGACCCGTGTGTCCAGGTAAGCGTGCAACCCCTTATGCTTGTGAGTTCGAGCTGGGAGGGCTCCCTTTAAATAATTCCAGTGTTTGTGCAAGGATTTTTACACATCAGTGCAGGCAAGTGCAGGTCAACATGCTGTATTAAAATCCTGTATAAAGTGTGGAGAGGAAAAGGTTGAGGTACTACAGGTTGATCCTAATCTTTAAATTTTTGGAAATGTCATGCAAGCAGCACTGTGTATAAGACTGGCTTCTTAGTATTTTGGGATATTTTTTAGCAAGTGACATTCCCCTCTTTGTGAAAGTTGCCGGGCTGATAAATTTGGGAGATACTTGTTTGTTGAAGGGATAAATAGGGAGGGCAGCACATCAACGCCTGCTCTGCCTTGCTGACTTGCCTTTAATTTGCCCAACACGTGCCACCTCTGTAGGCAAGTGTCCAAGTCTTCCCGGACAGAATATCCCGCAGGCTGCAAACTGGGACTGTACTTCAAATTGCATTTTAATAGCACAGATCTGTCTTCCCCCTGCAAAGCTGCTATGGCCAAAACCTGCTCTCTCAGCTCTCCCACCACCATCCTGGGCATGGTTTGCACCAGGGACCAAGAGGGGCAAGCCAGGACTCCTTTATCTTGTGTGGTGGTGTTGTTATTACCCAATGACATACCGAGCCATGAGAAGGAGAATAAGCTTTTTAAAATTTGCTTTTAGGAATTCGGTCACGGTCCTTGTATTCCTGTGGCTCCTGAGAGAAACTTGCTCCAGACACAGGAGTACGAGCGGGAGCTCTGGGCGTGCTGAGGGAGGCTTTGCACTTCCTAGCTGACACCTGATTTTACTTTTGTTCTGCTACTTCAGAAACAGCTTTCCTCATGAAACGCAGTGTATTTTCCCTTTGTTTTCCTGCTCGGCTTATTTACGGTTATTTTCTGTAAGGAGCTGGGTTGCACCCTGTTTGGTTTTCTCCTGGGAGTTTCCGTGTTCTGAAGTCAACAGACTTGTACAAAAACCACAAGCAGCATTTGGTCTCTGATATGTACCACACTTCTGTAAAAGTACTGAATAAATGCATAACAAATCTTCCTTTTACTGCACGGTAAAAGTACTATATGGTTTTACTTGAGCACTTATGTACTTTTCAATCCAAGGACAAAATTAAGTCGCCAAAGCAAAAGTTGCAAGTGCTTTCTAGTTTGCTGTGATGCATTTGGTGCTCTAATCTCAAGCAAACACTTTGGAGCATTGCCCAATTATTGCAGATGGGGCTTTGAAGAACAATACATCTAATTTCCCACGAGACCAATGCGATCATGTTTAGATACAGCCTCTTTAAGAGAAAATGAAAATCTTAATGTCATCTCAGGTGTGTCACCATTTAGCACCCAGGCTCCTTTACTCCACTTTGAGAGGGACAAAGGAAAAAATCTGGGTAAGTCATGGGTAAGGCCCTTCACCTAGAGGTGGAGTTGGTGGGATGGATCATTCGTATCTAAGAAATAAGAGTTGTTAAGTGCCTAAAAACAACTTGATGTTCTCACTCTTTTCATACTGATGCACAGCAGTGGTGTGTGATTTGATGTTGTGGGTTTTTTTCTTCATACAGTAGCTTTTCTTTGTCCTTCTTATTATTCTTGAATGGTGGGAATACGTTTTGTCTGTGTATGCTTATTCTTGACGCAGGTATTTCAGAGTCCCTGTTCAGAGCACAGCCCTTAAATAGTTGTGTTGGCAGAGCTGAGAGTGCCGGTGGAGGTGAGTGAGCACTGTTCCCATCCAGCCGCTCTTCTCCCCCAGATCCCCGTGGAGGCCTATCCCTGCAAGGCCAGTTGTGCTGCTGCTTGAACCCAGCAAAACTCGCCAGAATTCCTCAGTTCCCTGATTGCAAAATGCCCGAGAGCTCATGTGGGTTGGGGTGAGAGCAGGAGCTGATGGCTGGGGAGGAGGGGAATGAGAGACTTTCCCACCTCCCCAGCAGCAGACTGGACAGCTGAGGTGTAAGGCAGTGTGCGGGGATGGGCGAGCTGGAAGCTCTGAGCGTCTTCACCCCATGGGAAGGTGCCTGAGGCTGTCCGTAGATTTGAAAAATAAATACATTTTTTAAAAAAAACTAAACCAGGTACCTGGTACCTACACAACACAAAGAAGGTCTGTGCGAGCATCCCCCGTCTCCTTGGCAACAGAAGCAGGCAGGGAGCGTGGGGAAGGGTTGCGTGCGGTGGGTGCGCGGGGCTGGCCCGGGTGGGCAGCTGCCGTGGAGGAGGCGAGGAGAGGGCTTACCCCCCCTGCCAGTGCCAGCATCATATCCCCGAGACATGAACTGCTGTCTTGGGGATTTTATAGGCTTGGGTGGATTCTTCTGCAAGTTTAGGACATTGCTTTGCCAATGTGGAGGAAGGTCAGGAGGTGCTGCGTGACGCTGGGCTCCGTATGGCATGGGCTGCACCGAGCCACTGTCCACAGCCGGGCTTCAGCTGCCCCTGCTCCCAGCCCGCTTTATTTATTTACATATATATACATATGCTTCATATATGTGTGTGTGTATATTTAATATATATTTATACATAAATACATGCATACACACACATATATATAAAAATTAAAAAAAAATCTGCTTTATATGTACAAAAGTCTCCTCTGCGGGGAAGCTCCCTTCTCCCCGCTGCAGGGCCAGCTCTGTGTCCCAGCAGGTCTTCTGTATCTCTGGTCCTGCCTAAAGCTGATTTTGCAGTATTGGGGAGTGTAAGTTGTCACCTAAAGCTGCTTGGAGGTCTGAGAGGGAATCGTTTTGTAACTATGCAGCAAGGAGCCTCACAGATGTTTCATCCTGCGCGCGAAAGATGTGCAATGGGTTGTTCACTCTGAGGATGGGGATGCTAATACCTACTTCAAGGAAAGCTACTGGGTTGTTCCCCGCCCCACCCCCCCCATCAGTGAACATTTCTGTTGTAGAATATTTTGTTGCTGTATTTGTGCATTTGGAAAGGGGGCAGGGGGAGGAATTGTGAGAAGCTGAGAAAAAAAAAAAATCAAAGTGTTGACAAGTAGTTCAGCACTCAGCAGCATGAGTTTAATGTCAGCAAACTGGGGTCAGTGGGGAGTCGGGTGGGAGCGAATAAAGAGGTGAGTGCTGGGGTTTTGGTGCCCTGTGGTTGAGGAAGAAGGGAGTAATGATTTCTGGAAAAAATAATTAAAAAAAAGAGGGGAGAGTCATGGAGGCAGCTGGTCCTCACTGTCCCGTGCCTTCACCCATCAGAGGAGATTAACGCTGCATCCCATTCCTGCCTCAGCTGAATTCCTTGCTGAGGGAGCACACGGAATCCCGCTGCTGGGAAATGCTCTGTAATTGCTGTTATTTCATTAATAAGGAGCTGTATCCACTTTTTTCCCCTGAGCTGGGAAAGGCTGGGAGCTGCACTCAGGCAGCCAGCTCATCTCGGCGGGCGGCAGATGGTGCTCTGAGCCCGGCTATGCCGCAACTGGGTCCTCCATCCCTTCTTCATCCTTCCTTGGTGAAACACAGTCCTGCTGAAATCACAGGCCATGGTGGGGGGAATGTTTTTCTGTTTAACGCAAAGTATAAATTATTCATTTGCTAAGTGCTAAATAATAGAAAGTGGGAAAAGGTGAAAGGGGATGTAGCTTAGTTGATGTGTTAGGAAAAAAAACAAACCTCCAATTAAAAAAAAAAATAAAATAAAAAGAAGAAACAAGCACAGCCCCATGTGCTTCACCAGACTTTGATCAGGACAGGTGCCCCAGGCTATTTATTTATGTATTTAAGTCTTTTTGGAGGGCACACTTGCCGAGCATAGTAGATGTCTGTGAGCTTGCAAGTGCAAAGGCAGGTACAAGCTAAGGGAATTAGCCAAGGTGCAGAAGAAAGCAAGCTGCCGATTAGAAACATTTACAAAACAGGATACAGATGTTCAAAGGGAACTTCTGGTGATGGCAAGATGTAAGAAAATCAGTGTCAAAAAGCACAGTATACACAGAATCAACATTTTAACCACCATGTCTTAATTTCCCCCCTTCTTTCAAGTGCTGCAATTTCTACAAGTTACAGATCTGTAAGGCTCGATATGAGATGTGTTTGAAGAGGGTCGAGGTAAGCTGGTGCTGGGAGCTGTGGCTGCTGGAGGTAGAAAATCCCAAATATCTCAGGAATGTGCTTTGGGAGGGCTGTCAGGCTGCGAGAGCAGGGAGGGCACTGCTGCAGAGCAGGGTCTGTCCTGGTTCTTGTCCCAGTTAGATTCACTGCTGCTTCTCATGCCTTTGCAGGACGACAACTGTGCGTGGAGGAGCTGATTGGTGTGGGTTTCCCTGCTTTACCCGGGCTCCATGTGGCTCTTGGTCCTAAATCCCCGTTAATCTGTGCTGAGCTGAGCAGCAGTGGGATTTTTTTTTTTCCCCCTCACCCATCGTTGGAGATGCCACGATAGGGAGAGGTGGGCGCAGGGCCGGGCTGTGGGGACAGCCGTGGGGTGACCCTGCTTTGATGCCATCCATCCATGCTGCAGCAGCAAGCAGAGGGTCAAGCCTGACCCTTCTCCCATATCCCTGGGTGCCCAGGTCACCGCAGATATCTGAGACACTCCCAAAACCACATCTAATGTCACCCCATGGCTTGAGGGCTAGCTTGGCCCTGGCTACCAGCGCTGTGGTGTCCTGGCCCCAACCACCGCATCGATTCCAAACTGCCCCACAGGCAGCACTGTGTCAGGGAATCACTGCATTTTCTAGGTCATTAAGTCCTTTGCTCTTTAGTTCTTTGCCTCGTGAACACCCCTAAGGTGTGTTATAATCACCCCAAAATGAAGCCACTAATTATTTGGTGTCCTTGGGGAGCGGGGGGGAGGGAGGAAAAGCAGAGTTGCATTAAATCGCAATAATCAAGAGCTTCTGTAACAAATGAACTTGAACCTACTTGACAGGAGGAAGCAGAGGTGCTACCTCACTCTCTGCAAAGGGCCTTGTTTAGTGGTGATCTTATTTGTAATCTAATCAATATGTTTACTGAAGGAGAGAATATCATCAAGTATTACTTTACGATACTTAGGGGATGTGACACAGTTCACAACTCAGATGTAGATGTGCTGGTTGACCGCATTTGCTAATAGGGAGAACACGCTATGTTTTAGCAGGGCTGGCAGGGGGTTTATCTGGGAGTGGGAGGGGGCATGACTCATCGCGGTGGGCACGCTGCCTGCTCAGAACGTGGGGGACGGGCTACCCCTGTATGAGCCCCTCCTCGCCTCCTGATCCTACCATCTCCAAGCGAGTGCCCTGTCCCTTTCCTGGGCTCATGGTGGTCACCTCCACTCCGCTGTGGCTGATGCTGATGCCTGCCCTGAGCCGAGTCCGTGTCTCATGTCCCATGAGGTCAGATACATTAATCTCATGAAGGTGATGCTGAAAGATTTTATTTTTCCGTAGTTCAATGTGTCGTTACAAAACCCTAACCAGCGCTTTCCACTGGGGAAAGACAAGTGACAGTGCCTTGCCTTCAGCCTATCTTCTGCTTTTACTACCTGGTTTGCTTCATGCTGGTGCTGGGAGAACCCCTTGACTTGGGTCAACACCAAGAATGAGGAGTGTCACGCTGTCCCAGTGAGGTTTGTCCCGTGCTGAGCAGAACCAGATCAGGCTGTATGGGACATGAGGCAAAGGCGGTGTGAGGAGGAGGGTGGGCAGGAGCCGGCAGTGCCCTGGGCAGGACCTGCCCCAGCACCAAGGGCACCTGCTGCAGCAGGGTCACCTGTGTCAGAGGACGAGGTTTAAAGGAATCACCTCTTTGAAGGAAGAGGCTGCTCATGCATCAGAGAGGAGGAAATGCTTTTTGGAAGTGGAAATGGTCCAAAAGAAAAAAAAAAAATACAAAAAAGCCAATCTGTTGGCTCTGTATGTCACTGGAGAGGGAAACGTTGACAGCTCTCCCCCCTGCTGCTGGCAGGCAGAGGAGAGCAGGGCTTGTAGCCATGGTCGAGGGTCCAGGGGCAGCCTGTTGGCTTCAGGTCCCTCCCTGGAGGTCTCTGCAGGAGCTGAGATCTCTCCTCCAAAGATCCATTGGGGGAATGCTCCGAAAGTCCCAGGGCTGTGCCATTTGCTGAGGGAACGGCACGTTGGCACCTTCCCACATAGCTGCCAAGCATCAGCCTGGCTCAGCAGAAGCACTGTGGGAGGGGAGATCCTGGTCGTCAGCAAGGGTTCAGGGACTCTGTCCTAGCCCAGTGCCTGGGATGGCCACCGGCCAGCTCTGTGCCATGCATTTCTCATCCACTGGATGCTGTTAGTAAGGATCTGTTGTAAAAATAACTAGGGTTTTCTGCAAATTGCTTGTCTGCTGCTTCTAGGGCTCTTGGAGTGGGTTATGGGATGCTTGGGTCACCAGAGCTACGCAGGCACAACCTGCCAGCGCCGGTGATGAAGACTGATGAGGGACAAATGGCAAAGGCCCCAGCGGCTTGGGGACACGTGGCTGTGGGGACGAGTATGGGGATGAAGATGAAGCTGTTGGGAGGTGTGTTTTCAGAGCCATGTCTCCCAGGCAGTGCCGGCTGAGGCAGGCGTCAGGAGTATGAAAAATTAGACCTTTGTTTTTTTTTTTAATGTGTTCAGGAAAGTTTGGAAGTTTCAGTAAAAACCTACAGCGCAACACATAACATCCATAACAAACAATTAGGCTCTAATTGGCACCCAGTGGAGGAGTTTCCCGCTTACCCCAGGAAGTTAGAAGGTGCCTTTTATCCTGAAACATGAGGGTTATACGTATAAAAGTGTATAATGTTTCCCTTACAAAAATTTTATCCTGTCTAATGTATCCCAAAGCTCTTTAAAAACTGAAAATACAGACTCTGGAGGTTTGGCTGCCATTGCAGGGGAAAGGGAGGGCTGCTCAGTTCAATGCAGCCCCTGCAGACGTGCAGTGAGGGGGGTACGTTGTGTCCTACCAGGGCAGAAACATCGTCCGAGAGAGGTGGGATGGGACCATCCTGACGCGTCTTGGCCAGACGTGCTGCACTCCTGGAGCATCATTCAGGGTCCAGGGCCCACGGTACTGCACAGGCATGCACCCGCTCCACTGCTGCGAAGCACCTTAAATCTGAGCTAGACTGACAGGGAAGCTGGTAGGAAAATAAAAACAACACAAAAAATAAATGCTGCCTGTTTAATTATTTAAATTAAGACTTATTTGACAGCTGTGTTTGCAGCAACCACCTCCCCTCTCCTTTATTTTTTAATGAGCTCCTATGCATTGAAATGGGGGAGAAAATCCAATGAACTCCCCTTGCAGTTTCTTAACATGTTTAATTAAACAGGTAGGAAAAACCTCTCTGTTGCTGCTTCCAGAACAGGCTCTGTCAGCACTTCTTCCCCCAGCATGTTATCTCCCACCTGTGGAAAGAGGCCTGGGGAATTTCCAGTGGGACTGGGGGATCCCTGCTATGACCCAGGAGGGGTTTGGGGTGCAGATCAGAGGGCTCAAAGAACTTCTCCCTACGGAAACCAAGGGCCGCCACCAGCCCTGCTCACACAAAGGCTTTCCTGCATCCCTGGCACTGAAGATACAGAGGAACGGGCTCATTCCTTGTCTAGACCAAAGGAAAAAATCACTGAGGGAAACATATATCATTTCTACCCTCCTTTTGTCATTTTAATCAAATTGTGTCATATTGCTTTACTTTGCTAAAAATTGCTAATTAGCAGCTCAGAGCAGCAGGCCAGAAGAAATGGGGAGCTCTCGTCTCGCTGACGTTAATGCAGTAACAGCAGGGCTGAACTGGGGAGTCGAATAAAATAAACGATCTTGGGGAATAATGAAATAGTTGGAGTTGCTGTGCATGAAGAGGGGAGGAGGTCAAGTGTGTGTTAGAGCTGGGGACGTTTGCAAGCTAATTATGGCCGGTTATTAATGTGAGCAGAGAGGTGGGTAGGTGGGCTTTGGAAACTGTCACTGTGCTCCCATCGCAGCCCCGATGGTAGGACTAGGAAAAAGCAGCTGATGGGGCATAACAGAAGATTATTATTTTTTTTGTTTGCTTGTTCTCATCTTTGTCTTCCTACCTGAATCATGCTGTGGTCTTGTTTGGGAAGGGCTGTCTCTCCCTGTACGTACCTCGCACAGCAAAACCCGGTCTTGGGGGAGGCACTGTTCGTTGCTGTGCTCCAAGTTATTAGAAAATTAAAAATCAGAGGAAACCTTTATGCTTTAGTTTTAGCTCAAATCGAGGAGGGCAGTGCAGGGGGAAAGGAGAATAATTGGGTTGTGCAGTTCTGCTTTGTGTCCAGGAAAGCCTGAATGGCATGAAGGGGTTGGGAAAGCTCCTGAGGAGCGATGACTCGCAGCCCTGCAACCCCAGCCCTGTCTGTGCTGCCCCGCTGCGTGCCCGTCCCCTACAGCAGCCACCTGCTCCGCTCGCTTTCCATCGACCCATGTGGCGGAGAGCAGGGAATGGGGCTTTGGTGTCTGTCCCTTGGGCTGAGTCTGGCCCCACCATGTTCCGGGTCACTAGAGCTGCTGTGCTGGTGGTGGTTGGTGGTCGGTTGTTTCCCAACACAGCCAGAAAGTTGTGACCACAGCTTATGTACATTTCCATCTCCCATCCATGCATGTTGGCCTTCCTGGGGCTCAGACATGGATCTGTCTGTCTGGGAAAGGTGGGGATGGGACCCTGCTGCTGCGAGGGCAGGACCCCGGGGTGGCCGGCAGCAGCCTCAGTGGGGTTGCAGCAATTGTGGAGTGGGATGGAGTGGGCTGGCAATCACAGCCCAAAGCTCAGCAGCTCTCAAGCATCAACACACCCTCCCTGCACAGCCACTGTGGCTGCAGGGGCTTGGCTGTGGCTTTTCCACCTGCACAGATGGAGAAAAACAGTTCAGAAAAGTGGGAAGGATGGGATGAACCCATCAAAACATCTGCAAAACAGCATATGCCTAGGTCCTGGGGAGGCTGTGCGGGTGGCAGGGGCACAGACACCTGGGCAGTGGGGCCATCTGCACCCCAGGGCATCACCTGCATGTCCGGTGCGTATTGCTCAGGGTAAATATGCCAGCTGCTGCGCTGCATGGTGCTGGCACAGTGCTCCTAAGGTGGCTTTCTGTGGGTTTTTTAATTTTGGGTTTTTTTTTTTTTTTTGTTGGGTTTTTTTTTTTTTTTTTTGAGATGGCATATTTTTATTTGAATAACATAAAGAGAAATTAAAAATAGACCCCACTCCTTATACATGACATGGTAGTTATAAAATCCAGTGTTTCAGGAGAGAAACGCCAACACAACAGCCCCCAGGCAATTGGAAAAGCCCATGGGTAAAGGGTGGGCGGCTGTGCTGGGGCTGGTGCCCAGCACCACCCTGGGCTGCGAAGTCGTTTCTTCCTGCCAGGGAACAGGGACAGCGAAGTGGGCGATGGCGTTTCTGGCACAGGGAGGTGCGAGCCTGGGTGCTTTTGGCTGCACGGGATGGGTGTGTGGGACACAGTGGTGGCTGTGCCTTTCACCTGCTTAATGTCACCAGGGCCCGCGGGGCGAGCTGCCCTGTGCGGAATGGGAGCAGGTGCTTCAGCACGAGCGGTGGGTGGGTTTCCAATGAAGTACGTTGTACGGATGCTCTGGAGCTGATGCCTCAGTCGTGGCGTTCCCTGCCAGCTGCCGTGTCTCTGGAGAAGCTGGGTAAATATTTTGGCAGCTCGTTTCCCCCTGAGCACCCCGCTGCTGTTACTGCTCATTGGGAGCAAGCTCAGGGAGGGTTGGTCCCTTAATTTAAGGGGCACTAGAGGGGAAAACGCAGGAGAGGTGTGATATTTCAGGGATGTCTCTCCAGAGGACCTCCCAGTAGCTCATTCCCCCATGCTCTTTCCTCCCTGTCTCTGCTCACCTCCTGCTGAGCCTCCCCGTGCCAGTGCAATGGGGCCTTACGACCCCAAGGAAGCCGGGAGCAGCCGCTGGCATCCCATGCAAGGCAACAGCGCGGAGCTTGTCTTCCTGCTGCCTGCAAGCAGGGAGCAGTGTCCCCACACTGGTTTCTCTGCAAACGTCTGGCCAGTGTGCTGTGACACTTCCACAGTCAGAAATGGTGTCCCTGGACGCCCTGGCCGCTGTCCCTCTGTCCCTGCCCATCCTTACAGTATGGATGCTCTGCTGCTCCTGCACTCACTGACCTGGAGCAATCGGTCCAAGTCCGGTGTATCTGGACCCAAGCACTGCTGCTGTCTCCTATGTGGGGAGAGGGCTTTGCTTTAATTCTGTTATTATCAGATAGACTGAGTCACACCAGGATAAATACTGCAGATATTACAGTCTGTGTGTGCCTTAAAAAGATGTATTTGGATGCTAGCGGTGCTGCTTGTCACCATGTTATGAGAAATGTTGTAGAAATAGAGAAAATATAATAGATACTTCAGATTTGCAGCCTTAATAGCTTTACAGCATATCCTAATTATTATATATCTATCACATCAGTATACTCCAGCACTCATGTGGTGTTTTTATTTAGCTCCATCTGGTGCATGATAACATGCTTCTGATACCAAAACGAGCATGAATTGGAAAGAAATGTAATATATAGTTCTGCGGAGAATTTCTTTGAAAGACATCCTGAAACAAGCATGCGTTGTGTAAAAACAGTACTGTGATTTTGGAAAGAGAGCACTTCTGGGTGAAAAGGAGGAACGTGAGCGTTTGAAAGCACACACACACGGAAACAGTGGTCCAGGTTCCTTGCTGTAGCCTGCAAATTGGATGTCGATGTGGTATTTGCCTTCATCCCAGCATTTTTGCTGGTCTCTCAGCACTTAGCGTGGTACCCCACTGCAGCCTGGGGTGCAGGCTGATACCAGGTTTTCTCTAGCCTTGCAAGAGATACAGAAGTGGAAAGGACAGGCAAAGTGATGCTGGAAACTGAGAAACGAGATGGGAATGGGCCAGCAAAACACCCTGTAAATATGGACAATGTGGAAAGGCATAAATACTGAACAGCGGAAGAAATCCTGCTGGCTCCTTTGCCACAAGTTTCTGACTTCCTCAGCTGTGCGGAGGAGAAAACAGCTTTACTTAAATGGTAAAGACAACAAAATAAATTCCCTGCTTGCTTCCCCCCCCTCCCCGCCAATGCACGCTCCCCTGGAACACGCATCCTCCGCCAGCGAGCGAGGGGCAGCGGCATGCGGATGCTGCCAGTCATCGCGGTGCCATTAAGTGCAAACGGAACAAAACTGGGGATGTGTTGCAGGATGTGTGGTAATAGGGAGGAAGGGGCTTTCTGGGGGAAAGCCATTCTCAAGCTCTGTGGGATGAAGGAGGCAATGCATGTGCCTTGCTGCAAGCATCCCTTGCTGGGGAAGCCGCCTGCGGAGCCCTGGGGATGCACCAGCGCTGAAACACTCTTTTCTCCTGCTCTTGCAGAGATTCACTTTGGTTCTCACAGCCGTGCCCCAGAAAAAGCAATTGCAGTGAACAACTCCAGTAATGAACTCCTGGCTCTGCAGAGAATCAGTTTATAGCAGGACCAGCAATGAGAAAGTATTAAATATCTGGCTCCATCTAGCCTCAGGTGCCCTCGAAGCATGTTGGCACATTGCATTGACCCTTCAGGCTTCGAGGCCGCTTGAATAAAAGCACTGAGAAAACAGTGGCTGCATTTCTACTGGCGAGGAACCACGTGAGGTTTTCAGAGACTGCTTGTAACACAAGGTGCGATATGAACATGGTACAGGCAGGTGAGCTAAGACCGCCCCATTTTGGCATCTGTGAGTTGAAGTGGGATTTTGCAAGGAAATCTCACTCTGCCTCAATAGTAGGACGTTGATGGCTGCACAGACCCAAGCTTTGAGGTCAGGAAGGACAATTATATCACAAGCTTCTATATAAAACTGACCTGTAGCTCCATGCAGCTGGTCCTGTGCTGAACACAGAGGCGTGCTTGACCAACCTGTACCACAGCAGATGAATGGGGGGGCTGCGCTATATTTACTGCTGGGCTACTTTTAATTGTATATTTTCCTCCAAACAAAGAGTTGCCAGCTTGGTACTTAGAGATCAATGCATTTTATTCATCACCTCCAGGCAGGCACTGTTTCCTACTAATGTTTTCCCCACTTTACAGTCTAATTAAGGTCATCCAACCAGCAGAATGCTGCTGTGTTTGTTTTAAACTACTATACCTAATTATTTTTTTTAAACCTTGCGTGGAGTAGCCTGTGTCAGACCACACGTCCCTACTGCAGGCTGGAGGCTCAGCATTGGCTCCCTCCTGCTCCAGGGCAGGAGCCAGCACATGTGGGAACATTGCACATGGCCTCTTGTGATGCTTTTCTTTGTTTTAAGATTTGGGAGCTCAGAAAAAGCCCTGGAAGGTGCTTGGCATCAGCCCTGCCTTTTAGCAGGAGCAGTAGCAGGGCGCCTTGCTGTGGAGTGACCTCTGAGCGGTGGGGAAGTCCCATCTGAGCCCGGTGGTCCAGAAACACCCAAACAGTGGTGCATCTCCCGCAGTTGTCTTTGATGTCATCCCCACACTCTCAGCACTGGTGTCGTTGGGCTTGGCTCAGTGTCACATCCGATTTCATCGCAAATAACCTCAAAATCCTTTGAAGGGCACAGCTCCCCCTAAACAGATTGTAGGACCTCCACCTACCTCTCCACTACGTTTAAATCAAAATTCTCTGAATATATTACACTGCAGAGCCATATGTTCAGTGTCACTTCCCTCAGCGTGTCATGTATTTCATCAGCTATAGGCTTCCTGAGATATATGGACATTGCCAAGAAAGGGAGTGGTGGACAAGCCCTCCTCCCGTTGCAGCAAGAAATGCATTTTCAATTGGCTGAGGAGGAGGTGGGGTGGGAGTGGGCTCGACAGGCAACAGCTAAATGCCACGCACGAGCAAATCCCTTGAACTTTGCTCTGCAGACCCTGTTCTGTGAATGCTGCAGGCATGACCCTTCGGCTGGTGCTGGTGGTCCTCCCTCTTGTAGAGAACCTCCGCAGCTTTCTGCATCTCTCGTCACTTGGAGCTTTGCTGCTGCACAGCAGAAGTGGTTTTGCCACCCCACCGAGGCAAGCAGGTGCCTCTGCCCGGCCCCCTGCTCCTGCTGTGCTTTGCTGGTACCCCCAGGTTTGTTGGGTCTTTGAGTCCTGCTGTGCCCATTCCAGCTAATACTCAATCCATGTAGCCCTGTCCTACTTGGTATTTTTCATGGTTTTCGGTTTGCATTTCTGTGTAACACCTGGCTGGATAAAGAAATTGGAGTGTGTCAGGCAAAAGGCATCAAGGGTATTAATACATTTTTGCTGCCATGGGGGGACAAACATGTTCCCTTCCCATCTGAGGGGAATGGGATCTGCTAAAGACCCACCAGGTTTCATCTTCATTAATATTAGCAGTGTCTCAATGGGGTGATCAGGTCCCCGTCCCCATGGTGAGGACCATATCTCCTGCTCTTCTCCCTGTGTCCCCGCACCAGTTTGGGTCCCTCCCCAGTACTATTTTGCAGCCTCCTTTTCCCCCACTTGGTTTTTGCACCCTTTGGCTGTAGCTACCCCTGAGAGGGGCTGCCAGCCCCACAGGTGACCCAGCCACCGTCTTCAGGGATGCTCAGCGTGCATGGAGGCGCTGGACCCCGGCGCTCAGCCGTGGGGCTGCCTGGCTCCGCGCCCGGCAGCAGCTCCAGCGCAGGCAGGGTACTGCCAGGCCCTGCTGAACGGGCGCCGTCGAGTGCAATTATGGCTCTGAAATGTACTTTCCTGTGAATACGTTCCAGTACCAGCTAATATATGCTCTGATATTGGCACTGCTTTTGCTAATATTCTTGCCAGCAAATTCTCTGCTCTGCTTGAATATTCATGGGAAGTGAATGTGAAGAGAGGCACAAGCCTAAATGAGGTGAGTTCATTTAAAAATTCAAGCTCAAAATTCAGCGGCTATTTCTTGCAGCACTCAGCCAAGCATTAGCTCCCGCACTCTATTAATTTGAGTTTGTGTTTTGGACTTCTGAGCAAATTTTCTGTGTTTCTCCCTCACTGAATCTGCAAACTCTTCCCCCACTCAAGATCAGTAGCTTTGTATAAAACCAGCAACTCTCCGTGCTGAACTTTGCAGTCAAAGGATTTGTTTTCCCTGACTCTTATTTAAATTATTCTGCCTTCACCTTCTTGTGCATGGTTCAGAGCGTGCAGTGGCTCTGCGCTGGGATTGAAATGATTCTTGCTTAGGCAAACTCTCATTTGAACTTGTCAAAGGAATTCGGTGTGTTTGTAATTAAATGCCTATCACACCTTCTTTAACCTCGCTTACACGAAGTCAAAGCGCTAGAAAAGCCTGTAAGAGGCAGGAAAGGCTCATTTGCACCTTGAAATGCCCATGTTTTCAGAGATCAATGCTGTCTGTATGGAACAAAACTATAAGCAACTTTCAAGTGCTTTTTTTATGTAGTGCCTCTTTTACATATTGGATTTATGTCTGATTATATAGTGACTAAGGTGCAAGACAATACAAAAGCAACGTCAAAAGCAGCCTCTAATGCATTAACTCCTTCACATATGCAGTGCCTCTAGCATGGCTCAGCTATGCTTTCTTACGTTCGCTCTCTCCTAAATATAATCACACCCAGCCAGATGATGGAAAAGAAACACTACTGTTACAAAGCCAAGCGTAGTAAGTTTAGACTGTGTCAGAATTAGGGTAATTAGTGTTTGCATTAGGCTGTTTCTCAGCCGTACCACCATTTCCAGGCACGGGAGTGCAGGGGAGGCAGGAAGGACTGCTGCTCTCCTCCTCTTCCTCCCAGGAGGTGCCATCAAGATAGGACTACTGCCCAACCTTGCCCTTGCCCTCTGGCTCCGTGGTGACTCAAACCATGCCGCATCCTTGAGCACATGTTGAGCTGGGAATTGAGCAAGCCCAAGCTTTGCCCAGCTACTGCTCTGCCCATGGTGCTGTCGGGGTCAGCTGGAAGCAGGTACCTCGGTAATTGTCCATGAGCCACTTGTGAAAAGCTATGAAATTTCCGATTAGCTTGGAAAAAGTGTAGATAAGCATGTAATTCTCAGTCCAAATTGAATCAAGCATCCAAGCATGCCCTTTCCTCACCGCTATGTTACATCCACCACCACCATCTTCCCTCTGCATCATTTAGCATAGGACATTTTTCTTTTTAATTGGTGACAGACATTATCCTTGTAATTCAAACTTTGCTAGTGGATGGAAGGCGGGGGCTGTCTTTATTTGATTTAAGATTGATTGTTGTGAGGATATAATGCATAAGCTTTTCTGGGGTTTCATAACCCCTCCCATGCCAGGCTGGCTACAGCAGACTGGCTTTAGTCTGATGCAGCAGAGGAAAGCAGGAAGCTTGATTTGAGATATGGCATCTCATTGACTCGAGAAGGGGAGTCCGGGACCTGGCTCATTGGGAAGCTCTGCCAAAGAGTTTGCATTAGAAATGCGTTGACACTGCTGAATGTAGAAAACTGAGGGAATATTAATGGCCCATTTATTAAAAATCTCAAAGTCCATTTTGGATTCTTTAGAGACCCCACGTAGATTAGAGATCAGGAGACAAACTGGTGCTGTTGCATATGCAACATCGAATTTGTGCAGCCAGCTCGCTCCAGGCGAGTGACATCCCATGCTGACGGCCGCCCACAGAGAGGGCCAGACCCCAGGTCTGCTCTGCCGCTCACAGCTCCCAGCCAAAGCCCCAGGAGATGCCGAGTGCAACACAAATTTGAAAACCTGCTCTGAAAATAAATAAACGATGCATCAGGCCTTGGCTTGCACCACTGGAGCAGCATCTTGGGTGCTTGGATGTGGCATTTATAGAGGTAGGTACCCACTGAAACTGTCATTACTCTCTTTGCTCAGCACAAAGTAACCCCATCCTTCCTACCTGGAGCGAGTGCCTTTCCCAAGGCTTTCTGATGCTTGCCACATTTCAACATTTAGCAAACAAAACCCAGCACAGGCCCTTTTTTATTTAATTCTATGCCAGTATGAAACTGTGAAAAATATCCAAATCACAGGGATGGCCAGGGAGCCCATTCCACCTCAGCTCAGTTGCTTTCTCAGCGCTGGGCTCATCCGAAGAAGTACCGATCGATTATTTTTCTGTCTATGCAGCAATTGTTCCTAATTGCTGTCTCCGTTGTGTGCCTCCTGGTTTCGAGCATGGCTAGTGGGAGGTCTGTGCTCGGCTTGAAAGGATGCAGGCTTTCAATGATCAGAGAAAGGGCCAGCAAGCTGGAAGTTCACAAAGCGACGCCCTTATTTCTGATTTCCAGTACGAACCTCTCCTGTCTGCGGCTCCTGCAATTTAATACCATGGGGGAACCCAGGGCTGGGCAGGGGGGTTGCAGGATGGATGATGGTTCAGCTGCAAAGCCGTGGTGGGGGAGTTAAAGCAGACTTTTGGGGGCAAGCGGGTGTTGCATTGGGGCTGCTGTTCGTGGCAAAGCATGTTGGGATGGTGCTTAGAAATCTGCATGCAAAAAGCTACGGTTCATCTGGTGAGTTCACCTTCTTGCTGTACTCAGCAATCCCACCACCATATCACCCAGAGCTGCTGGCTCTTCCCCAATATTGTATTAGCAAATGCTGGGGCAGGCATCAAAATGCTGAGACAACAGCAACCGTTGTCTCCAGCACAAACTCTGCCTGTGTGGTGGGACAACATGGTGGCATCAGCATCTCTTGTACTTTCAGTAGAGGCTTGGCTTTGCTTCAGCATTTGTGTAACAGCAGGAGAAACCCAGATTCTGTGAGACTCTGCCTTATGCCCAAGGAAATTCAGCTTGGGCCAGGTGAAAGCAAGTGTCAGGTCACCCTGTCCCGAGGTGGCCTTTGCCAGTGAGAACAAGAGACAGTCAGTGGCGATGGCCATGGGTAGTGGTTGGGACAGGACTCCAGCTGGATGCCTCGGTGGGCTCCAAGGGCAACGCAGAGCTGATGAAGTGGGATCAACCAGTAACCTTGGAGGCAAAGCTCTGTGATGGAGGTATAGGGCTCCTCAGTTCAGGGCTGAGCTTGCTGTTGCAGAGAGCTGGAGGAGAACTCACCTTCATTACCAGCCTGCTTCCTCCAGCCATGGGTCTCATTCAGCTGGCTGGATTTGGACGTGCTGCTTTGGCCGGTGATGCCTGTGGTGGGACAGCGAGAGGCTGGGCAGGGCTAGAGGAAGGGGCTGGTAACCTTTCCCATGTGCTGGAGGGAAGCACTGCTCCCACGGCTGCATGCCCTGATTTTCCTGTGTAATTCCATGGAAATGGGGATGATTGTTTGTGATTAACTGGATGGGTTTTGATGGAGAGCTTTGATCCTGTCAGAGGAGATGGGAGAGTGATGGAAAGAGAAGAAAGTGTGAGAAAGGGAGTGGGGAGGTGAGAAGTGCCGTCACTGATGCTCCTGGCAGACTGGGAGGAGGTGATGGGTGCGGGGGGAGATGCTTCCCACCGCTGCTCAAATAGGCAGGGGGAGGACGAGAGCTCGGTCTCTTTCTCAGGGAGAGCTTTCTCTTAAACCTAAGCTGTGATTTCCATTGGTACTGTCAGATCAGCCCCTGAACCACTGGCAGAAAGGGCAGTTTGACATCAATTACTGTAGTCCTGGCTCTCCCTGCTTTTGCAGCAGCCCATGGAGTGTGTTTCATACACAGATGCGTTTGACTCGCAAACGTGATGTAGAGCAGTATATTAGGCAGTGTGTGGGGTTTGGTGGTCCTCCGGGTGTTTTAGTGGGAACTAAGACACTGAATGAGCTGGAAGCAATGGCCTCAGTGAGGGATGAGCTGCCCAAATCCCTGTTTGTGGGGCAGTGACCTACGCAGTCGTGGGGAGCTCTGGAAATAACAACTGGCAACACTCAGGATGTGGGGACAGAGCAGGCAGGTGCTGGCAGCCTGCCTGCTGCCAGCCTGTCTTAGAGCTAGTTGCCTTGTGCTTTTATTGCATCCTCCCAAAATGAAGCATCAGACATCCACAGGCTCGTGGTTGTTGATAGCAGTGCCAGGTGTGCAAATCCCCTGGGAGCTGAAGGATAAATAAACCCCATGCAAAATAATTAATATCAGCTCTCCCTTCTGACCTTCCTCTCTTTGCAGGGGAGAGCTGGGGAGTGCTGTGCATGGGGGTCTCACCTGCATCTTCCTCTGGCGCAAAGCCCAGGGTTATCCCACAACTGCCACTGTCCCGCCTTGTGCTCAGCTTCCCTGGCTGTGGTGCATCCCGGAGGATGAAGCAAAACTTCTCTGGATCAGATCTTTTTTTGTAAATACAACCTCAACACCCCCACATTTTAATACAGCACTTCCAGTTCTCTGCTGGAGGTTTTGTAGTGGAGGCTTCTAAAAAAAGGGGAATTTCTGGCATTATTTACAGTTAAAATGATTGGGTTTGACACATTTATGGCTGAGACAGTAAATATGACTTACGGCAGATCAATTTACTGCATTTGACTGCGACATCCATGCTGCCAGGAATTTGATTGAGAATTGACAGGCTTATTTGCCAGAGGGCTGGGAGATGCCGCCGCCGTCAGTGTTGTGGCTGTCCAGTGTCCGGGCTGGAAAACTGCGACTCTCACAGCGTGCTGAGGGCTCAGCCTGCCCCTGCCGTGCCTCTCCTGCTCCAAACCCTGGGTGTTGCTAGCAGGGGCTGGGGCAGGATGAGGCTGAAGCGGTCCCTCTGTGCTGAGTTGGCATTTTCTCAGCTTTGCCAAACTTTTGGGTTTGTTTTCCATCCCTCCTGCCTTTCCTTAGAGCCCATTTGAATGTCTGAAAACAGAGGTGTTGGAAACTGAATTTATGCTACAAAGCGAAGTGGTATAGATAAGGGGGGCGAGGGGGGAGCTAGAAAGGCAGCCTTTTTTCTTCTTTTTTTTTATATTTTTGCTGATGGCAAGTGGTAAGCATGTTTTACTTATGTATTCAGAGATCCGCCAACATTATATTTTTCTCCTGACTGATGCATTGGCTGCAACGACAGCTTTACACTGAACCGGCTGTGCACGAGGCTTATTTACCCTCCACAGACGCCTTCCCAAGATTGACAGTGAATTTTTCTGCACCTTGAACTGCTACCCAGTTAATGCAATGCAAATTTTGCCTCTTTATTAAAAAATGATTTTTTAAAAACATGCAGATTATTTTTTCAATGAAAGGGGTTAGAGGCTTTTCCGAGATGGAAAAAAACAAGCCATCTTTAAAAATTTTAGTGCCTGACTTTTCCCTAACTACAGTGGCAGTGGAATGTAGATGTTAGATGAGAGCTGAAGGATGGAGGTGCCTTTCTCACTCTTTTTGCTATTGGAGAGAATTGGAGAACTGGATTTTGCAAGGCTGCTTGCCCTGCCTGTGAGAGCCAGCCCATGCATTCCCAGTGCCTTCTCTCCTTTCCAGTTACACTGGTGAAAAGTCATTTGTCTGCTTCTCTCAAAAACATTTTTTGGGGTCCTGGTGGTCAAAACAGGAGCAAAGACCAAGGCATAAAACCTGGAAAGAAATGCCCTGGGGTGCTCAAGGTGTGGCTGCCAGGCTGGGTCTGCAGCGGTAGGAGAAGCTCATTCTCAGGCACATGT
The DNA here is from genome assembly GCA_031468815.1 of Morus bassanus. Taxonomy (NCBI): domain Eukaryota; kingdom Metazoa; phylum Chordata; class Aves; order Suliformes; family Sulidae; genus Morus; species Morus bassanus. The sequence continues at coordinate 36,568,671 of CM062575.1, forward strand.
GTGCACGAGCACACATGTGTGTTCAGGAGAAGCTTTTACCAGCAGGCAAGTTTATGCCGATGCCGGTTTGCTCGTGCCACGCAGCTATCCCCACCGCAGCAGGGCTTTGGTCCTGCTTCAAGCTCAGCTTGGGAACTACTTTGGCAAAATCATCGCTAAACGAGGTTTTTAGCAGTGTGCGGTATGGAAGGCATCCAGGATTGTGGTTTTCCAAGGTAACAGCCGAAGGAAAGAAAAAAAAAGGTAAGACCGAGCTTTTGTTAAGTAATTAAAGAATTCAGGCTTGCTGGAAAGCCCCAGGGCTGTGCTTCTGCGGCTGATCGGGAGTCTTTGTTTGCACGAGGCTGGTAAACAATTTGCAGTTCTTGGCAATAACCTCAACCTATGTGGTACAAAAAAGGAAGTTGAAAATGCTGGGTTTATGTAGTTGGCAGGAAGAGGAATGAGGGAGGGGCTTTCTGATGGGGGATGGTGTTCACCATCAGGTTGGTGTGAAGATGCCCTCGCTTCTCTAGCTGTGTCCACAGGATGCTTTTAGGTAAATAAATAAAGTTCAGAAAGAGCAAAGAGCCCAGGATTAACTAGCGCCGGCACTCCTTCCTCTGACTAGGTCTAGCCACTGCTTTTTAAACAGCAGGGCTCGACGCACAAAACATTAATATGCTCTGTATGTATCCTGGCTGTATGCTTACAGCCCGGAGATTTGCATGCTAAATCTATGCTCCTGGAGCCTCTACACCCACATCTTTAATTAAGCAATGCCCCGTGTTTCTGCTCTGTAGGATAAGTGAATATATGCAACTCTAATGCTCAGGAGATAATTTTGTAATGATTTTGCTGTTTGTTTAACTGAGGAGGAAGTTAACTCGGTGGGTTAGCCTCACCACAAGCTACACACTTCGTTGGAAAAATATATAAATAAAGTGAGCTGCAATTTCCCAGCTGGTGCGAGCTGCCAAGAAGACACCTTCACCGGTGCGTGGGGGAGAGGTGGGTTGTTGGGGAGGTGTAGTGCTGCTCTCGTCTCCTCTTGGTAGGGCCAGCCGCTGCCTGGCCCGGGTTAGCCCAGCTCCAGTGGTCTGCATGGCTTTGGTTTGGGGCACAGTCAGCGGTAAGGGGAAATGTCAAAACTGGAATAAACCCAAGAAGCGCATGTAAAATATACACTTCATTGCCCAACCCTCTGAGGGCGAAGTTTGCAGCGGAGGCTGGGGGAGCGTGCCCGCCCTGAGCTGGGGACACCCGCTGGTGCTCCAGCCCTGCAGCCCTGTGTCCCAGCATCCCGGCCATGCCTTCCCTTCGAGGTCCCCACCAGTGCCTGGCCTGCCTGCCACGGGGATCCTGCCTCAGGTATGAGATGGCAGGCAGGTGGATGGATGCCCACTTAAATCCCCTTCGTCCTGCAAATGGATTCAGAAAGCTTCATGGATGCCTCTTAGGAGGAGATGCTTCTCGGAGAGTTTTGTTTTTAAACACTGTTGACTCTGCCCAACCTTGGGTCAAGTGGTGTTTGATAGTGTGGTAAAGGACACATACTCCATGGTCTTTGCAAAGCCACAGGAGTGGTTTTTTTGATTAGACGCAACCACCGAGACTCAAAAAAAACTTGTAGAAGAGGCACCTGTCCTTACTGTGTTGTGGAAAAGATAATCTGAATTAACAGGAGCTTCTTGGCTATTAAATGGAAATTTTAAATGGGAAGAAAATTCTGCAGTGACTGCTAAATTGTGTGTCAGCAGAAAGCGAGAAAAAGCAACGTGTGTCATTCCTATTATCATCTTGAAATCCATCTTCCCTCTACACGCCATGACGGTGGATAATCCCCGGTACGATGCCTGAATCACTAATATTTGCAGAGGCAGGATTCCTATTTTGGAAGAATTTTGCTCTGCATATCTTACCCCTTTCCTTGAAAATATGGTTTGAGATTATCTGAAACACTGAACACACTCTTCCTGGGGGGTGAGTTTTGCTGTTGGGGGCAGCAAAGTGGCCTCTGAAGTCCAAGGTGTCACGAGCTTATTGGAATGCCAAATAACTGCTGGCGTGCGAGGGGAAGGACACTTTCTGTGCTGAGGTTTGAGTTGTTGTGTCCTTACGTGCTTTGCACCCAGCTGCAGGGTTAGACCTGTGGACAAGGACATGGGGCATTTTCATTACAGAAAAGTGGGGCCAAGCCTGGTCAGAATGAGGGTGAAATGGCAAATGTGTGTACCCAGGGCTGCAGAAGAGCATCTTCAAAAAGAAAAAGAAAATCTGTGCTGCTTCTTTCTCGCCTGTGGGCAAGCACAGAGATCAGACAGCAATGCCAGGGTGTGATAAATTTTGCAGCACCTGTGTTTTCTTAACCCCTCAGTTGCACTAGATGCAGTTGGATGCTTTACTGTGATTGATTACACGTGAAAACCATGAAGGTGAAGCAGGGGTCCTCACTGCCAACATGGGTCTGCACATCCCACAGGAACTCCTTGGGGCAGAGGGCCCCGGCTCTCCCCGGGGCTGTTGTCGACAACTCAGTGTTGCGACAGCCCGGCTCCAGGGTAGGCTTACTGCTCCGTAGGGTTTATCATGGTCTTTAGCCAAGTGGCATGGGGTGGACAGCCACACGCTGGTGGCAATTTAAAACAGGGCATCAAAATTAAGTGGTAATGCACTGTATGAGTCAGTTTGTTAGCTTTGGGACTCAGATATGGTCCATCACAAGTCTGCTCTACAGCAGATGTCCTGGTGGGTCGAGGACTACTGCATGCCCTTGGCATCCAGCTCCCTCCACCCTGTGGGATGGACATGGAGCAGGGAAGTGGTGGCTGCAATCCTGGTAACAGCTTTGGCTTTCCAGGCCAGGCTTCGGTGCTTTCATGGTGAAATGGGGCCAGGTATCACTCAGTGGGCAGGTTTTGGATACTGGTGTGCGTGTGATGACTTTGCATTGCCACCCCTGCACTGACACATGGGCTGCGGGAGAGGGACTGGAATGGTTTTGTTTGCAGTTGAGGGGTCAAGACATGGGAATGAAGTGAGTGGTGGAGAACCAGACCTTGTGTGTGCACATCTTTGCATGTGGCACTGAAAAACTCTGGACCAGCTCACTCCTTCAGCAAAACAACCTCAGTGTTAATAAATCTCCCTCCCCAGCTCCCCATCCTGCTCTGCCTGACAGGCAGCAGGAGCACAAAGATGGCCAGGAGGAGAAAAGTGTGGAGGGAGGGTGATACAGGAGGGAAAAAAGCCCAAGCTAATGATGTAGGCATTTGTGCAGAGGTTAAAAATGAAACAATAAAACCTTTACAAAAACTTCCAAATGCTTCTGCAACCTCACACCGCGGCTCAAACCATGGAATAAATAAGAGAAAGCTCAGCCCGCTGTGGGCAGAGGGAAGCTGACAGAGCCATCACTCCTTCCGAGCACAGCTTCAGCAGCAGCAGCATCAGAGATATGCCCCCATGGCCCCCAAAACATGCGACTGCTGCTCCCCTTCCTCCCGTCTGGAAGAGTGGAGGCTTGTGGTTTCCTAATGCCTCCCAATGGGTTTGGGCCATCGGATGGGGAGCAGGAGGGATGATGCATGAGCTGAGTTTGCCACATCTCTGTGGCTTGCCACAGACTCCCTGACCAGCACGACAGCCCACGTGGTGAGCATGGTGTTCTTCTGTTCCCTGACAGCCTGGCAAGGGGGTAATTAAAGCTTGTGTGTGGGTTGAAGGATTTATCTTCCACCCTTTTGGAAAGCCTCTCAGAGGAGCTCTATGGGGGGACTAGGGTGGTGGGTGCAGGTGGGACATGTCCTGATTGGATCTGAGGAAAGGTGAGAAGGAAAGTGGGACTCCTGGGTTTTCATGACTTTTCTGACACGTTGATGGAAGGGAAGGGCTCAGCTGGGGTTGGGAGCCTGGGGAGGGAGCAGAGTGCTCTGCAAAAGGCGTATTGGAGGCTGTTGGGTGGCCCAGTGCACTCACCTGGTGTCCCCATGGGTGCAAACACCCCCTCTCCTAGTGATGCCCAGGGGGGCAGCAGCTCCCCAGCTATTGGGGTCTTTCCTGGGATTTGGGGTGGAGAGAGACAAATTCAGCCCATGTCTCCTCCACGATGATGCAGGGCTTGATGCTCAAGACCAAAGGGCTGGCTTTAAAGTTGGGCCAACATGAGGGGCTCTCCGAGGATGTGTGCAGTACGGCAGGAGTTTTGCACAGGTCCAGATCGTCCCCTTGCGCAGGAACCACCTGCAAAGCCGAGCAGGACTCCTGGGCAGAGGGAGAAATGTGTGTACAGTCAGGGGTAAAAGCCCCACGAGCTGAAATTCCACAGCATGTGCTCCTGGAACAAGGTTCAGTCAATGCGAGGGGGAATTTCCGCCTGTGCAGCAGCCATTTGATGGGTAGGAACAGCCGTTATCTATCAAATGTCTTTAAGTGGCTCAGTGTAATGGGACTGGTTTTATCCTTTTACTCTTTGCCTAAGGGAGGTTTGAGCTTTATCCTGCCTTGTGAGCTTGAGAAATTTATGTAGCTAACTTTTTGTTCTTCGGGCTGATTTCCTCCCTTTTGCATACCTTGAGGAGATGATTTCCTTCATCTTTTCCTTCCCCGGCACCATTTCGCTGCACTGTCCTGTCCTGAAAAGCTTTGGTCACTGTTGTGATGGAGGAGAGCAATGATGAAAAATTATGTTTTCTGAGCACATACTCATTACTAAAGCTGATGCATGGAGGACCCTTCAGCCCTGCCTTTGCTTTGGCTATGTCTGGAACATGGATGCTGTGGCCATAAGCTGAAGCCCAGTTAAAGCCCAGCGTTACACTGGTCCATAGCAGCTCTGCATCGTGGATTCATCCACAAAGACGTTATCCAGATGCCAGGAGAGAGCAGGGAACAACTCATGGGTCGACAGGGATGACTCCACTTGCTATCTCCCAAGGCTCTCATGTTGTTTGCACTGACAAGAATTTCTTAGCTGTGTGTCTGATTAGAGGTGCTGAAAACATTATTAATTCATCATTAAGTTTCCAAAGGCAGAGATCTGCAGCTGGGAAGGCAGTTGGACCTCCCCAGCTCCCCGTGTGTGCAGCCTCCCTCCTCCTGCCCTGCTGGACTTTTTTCCGACGAGCCGATGGCACCAGGCATCCCCCCGTGCTATGGCAGCGCGAGGCTGCCCAGAGAAGGCAGAAGATGGGGGAAAAAACTTTTTATCCAAATGAGCTTCAATGTAGAGCCAGGAGGTCTCTCCAGTCTCCCTGCAAAAGCCCTTCCTGGCAATGCAGGGAGGAGCGCTGGGTCTTCCTCCCCGCACCGTGCTGTGGCTCCTGACTGTGAGCCGAGTCCGGCCCTGCTCCGATCCTCCACTTTATAAATGAGTGTGCAAAGGAAATGTGAGGGTAACACAGCTTTCCAGGAAGTTATTCTGCAGCCTCTGCAGATGAACTCACCATCTCCTTAGCTTAAGACCTGGGTAAAGAACTAATTATTTGGACCTAAGCTTAAATCTGTTTCCACAAAGATGGATTTGTGACTCTTGCCAGCTTTCCCTAGAGGATTGCAACCTCATTTTGTTCCTCATGAACTTCTGCTGAGGTGTAAAATAACAACAATCTTGAGAGCTAAAATCGCTGAAGGATGGATTAAATTATAATGCAATCAGTCTGAAAGACCGTCTGTCTGCAAGTAGCAGCATTAGGCTGTCCCAGGAGCAGGCAGCCACGCACTGCCTGTGCAGGATTACCCAGCCCATGCCGGCCGCTTTGTTTTCACCAGAAAGCTGCATTTCTTGGGCAGAGAGATTACATTATCAGCCACTAAGTGTGTTCCTTGGGTGCCTTGGCATCACCCTGCCTAGGCCAGAACTCACTCTTGAGAAGAGCTCTATAAACCCATGACAAAAAGAGACACAGACGGCAATAAATATTTTGAGGTCTGCAGCACATTCCTGGGGAAGGATTGCTTCCCACTTGCCATCTCTATGTGGACTTTAAATCACAACTTGAGAAGCAAGCTCAGTCTGGGGTCTATTAATATGTGTTTGTATAGGATTTAGCATAGCAGGGCTCCAATCCCCACTGAGACTTTCAAGAATAAGCTCCAATAAATAACTAGGACGGAGCCCATGGGATGATTTTCAGGCATTTGAAATACCCTGGGCCATGGCCTCGCAGCCCTCTCGCAGCCCAGGGAGCAGCTGGGAGAGCAGGAGCCGCCCAGCCGTGACCGACCCTGCTGGGTCCTGCCCTGCTCCCCGTCCTGCTGAGCCCTTCACCCCAGGGGTCCGACACGCTGCTCCTCCAGATGCCCCATGCCACCGCGTCTTGCTCCCAGGGAAAAGAGGGCTTATTTCTCTAACGACGACTTGGGGCTTTGAGCACCTGGTGGGATGCTGGAAGGTAACCTCACAGGAAACAAGTCGTTTCACAAGTGCCAATGCAAAGAGACGTTGGGTTCCTCATGGTTCCTTGTAGCTGGCTGCAAGTCCTCTTGGAGGTTTTATCCTTGTTTGGAGTGGGTTTAAAGCCTCTTTGCCATGGAGAGTCTTTTTTGCCTATATAAATTCTGTTTTATCTGCTCCTTGAACCAAGTGTCTGAGCTGACAAAGCTCTCCTTTGGCCCCTTATTTTTCACAAAAGGTGCAGGGACTTAATTATCTTTCTGGCTCTGTCCAATTTAGCTGCTCCTCGTCAATGAGTTCAATGGTCTGTGTGGAGCAGAAGGGAAGCAGGGGAAGGAGATGCAGGCAGAACAAGGTTGCTTTTTCTTAAGAAACCCTGCTAAAAAGACATCTCCTTTCTGGAGATGACCCAGTGTTGCCCTCTGCTCCATGCTCAGCCTGCAAAGGAGCCTCAGCATTGTTCGGCCGTGCTTATTAGAATGCTTTGAGAAAAGAGAGCCTTGAGGACCCTGCCCTGATACACTCCTGCAGAAGGTAGGCTGAGCTTGGCCTTGGCCCTTTGGCTGTTCATCTATGTTGTTCCTAGGCAATGAAATTGAGAGTTTCTCTTAAAACCCCCCCCCCTCTTCTGCCCGCGCTGAAGTCTGTACATTTACCGTAGCCTCCCCTGAGAAGGAGGGAGGCCAGACGATGGGGACTGAGCTTCCATCTGCAGAGGGTTGGCATGGCCAGGGGCCCCCCCAATGGCTGGACATCATTTCCAATTTACCTGAAGTCTCAGTTTTTTGGTTCTTTGCTAACTCTGCTTAAAAGTGGGTTTCTTTGTAGGTTGTTTTTTTTTTTTTTTTTGTTTGTTTGTTTGTTTGTTTGTTTGGGTTTTGGTGTGTTTTTTTTTTGTTTTTTTTTTTTGTGCAAGGAGGTTGCTGCGCTGAAATGGTGTTTTCTGTGCAAAATGGCAAGTTGAGCAGGTCCCCCCCTCCTGATGCATGTGCAATTGCCTCGGTGACAGTAGGGCCCTTCTGCAGCTGCAGAAGTATAAGAAAAACAGGGGTGACAAGCAGTGAACTGAAGCAGGACAAATGGAAAACCAAGATGCTCAGTGAAATATTTAGTGAAGCATTTTGAGCAAGGAAAAGACTGTTCCTCTTCTATCTATTACCAGCTTTGGAAGCGAGGAGCTGCCTGCTTGCAGAGGGCTGAATACCTCCGGTAAAGCCTTGCTTTCTATTTGCACATTTCCTTGCATTAAGGCAGGGAAGATGATAAAATGTTTTTGATCAAAAGCACTTAAATAGCAGAAGTCTCCTGTACAAGCGTGTTTTCCTGCTCTGATGTACTTAGGAGCATGTCTCAGCCAGGGCTCGGCGGCCGTGATGATGCGTGGCGCATGGCGGTGGTGGCATTGCGCGCTGGCAGACCTGGGACGACCCCTCCTCGGGAGCGGGATGTAATGCAGATTTCATGTCAGCCTTGTCCCGGGTCCCCCAAGCCAGTGCGGACGCTGCGTTGCAGCAATGTCTGGTTGTTCTGGAATGGATATTTACTCTTTCCTGTATGTCTTTTACAAAGGCACAAATGTAATGTCAAAAGAAACCACTTGGGTAATGTACTCAAAAGTTAAATATTTTATACAATACTACAGTAATGTGATGTATTGCCTTCTTGACATACTTTGCTTTTTGTCCATGGTCTGGGGTTTGGGGCCGTTTGCGGGACTCAATTCCCCCATCCTCTCCAGGGCCTTGTGTGCCTTTTTGACAAGGCGCTGAATTTCTTTCTGTCTCTGCAATTGTAAGAGCAACTCAATCGCAGTTCCTGGAAAACTGTGAGTTCTGTTTATACGTTGGTTATTGTTTTAAGCTCTCAGGATCAATAGCGCTGTATTAAAGCAAGGTACTTGGTCCTTCTCAAGGTGCAATGTGAAAGGAGATTCATGATGATAAATGTACAGCGTGCATGCTATGTGCCAGGGCCCTCGGCTGGGGAACTGCTAGAAGGCACAGGCCAGTGAGTCGTCACATAAATATATATATAGCTATATGTGTAATTTGCATTTACTGATAACCCAGCTGTAGTAACTGGGCGATGAGTGACTGCCTTAGCAACTTCCTCATAGGCATTTGCAAGACGGCATGCGCTCTGGAAAGCTCAGGCTGGAAACCAAGGTGCCTGCAAGATAAAAATTGTATCCAACAGCTTTAAGCAATCAGCAAAGTGTTTGCCTTTGACCAAACCCAAAGCACTTGCACAGCACCAACATCACTGTCTCACCAGCACAACACATCATCAGCGCTGTCTGGCACTGGTTTTTAATCCCACTTCATATGTCCGCCTGGGGAAAGCTGTGTGGGATATAGCAAGACATCCCTGCCTTGCTTGTGCCATGAAGCCCAGTGACGGGATGTTAGACCCCTGATGCAAAGAGCTGGGTATCTGCGTGGAGCAACAAGCGCTGAAAGAGCGTATTTGCAGAGGGCTACAAATGCTCCTTGCATTATCTGGTGGTTAGGTTCCAATCAATATGGTTTTCACAGACTGGGATTAGTTATGTCACCTTTTGTACTCCAAGGTAACTCAAAGTTCTTCATAAAGTAATGAGTTTAGCTGTAGATAGCACAGGTTAATGGCGCAGCCATTATGCACTCAGTGATAAAGCTTCCATGTGGCCTCAGATATTATAAATCTGGTTTATTAAGAATGGAAATATTGACAGAGACCCGATTCTGCCTTATTTCTTCTGCAGCCTCCGAGGGATTTTTGACAATCCACTTCTGGCAGCTTCCAGCACAGAGAGAGAGAGGAGAGACTTTAACTTCTCAGAGGAAAACTGCTGTGTTGGGATAAGCGTTAATGTATTGATTCATATTTGAAATTCTTTGGAGGCTAAAATGGAGCCAGGATGAGCATAAACCAGAAGGACTGTGCTTATTCTCCAAACCAAGGTAGGTTTGAACTACTTTGAAATGATGCTGGCCAGACATGGCGAGGCCGGCTCACCACCCTTCCCATCTCACCTCCCAGCCTGAGCATCACACAGGGCTGCCCGACTCAGTTTAACAGCTGCTGAGCGTTACGTGATGATTCTTCCATATTTTTATTACCAGATCGAGAGGCAGATTTTTAAAGTGCACATGACGAGTGAGCATCCAGCACCAGGGAAGTCCACAGCATTGGATCTTGCTCACCAAGGAAAACATACCAGGAATGCCCTCCACAGATCGCTTTAACCACTAAAAATGCCCCTAATGGCAGCTGCTGCTTTAAATTAAATTCCCGCAGGAGGTGCAGGTTCTGCTCAGTGAACAGGCCTTGCAGGAGGCAGCCACATCCCTCAGGCAGGAGGAGGAGAGGCTGTTCTGGAGGAAGCAGGAGTGCTCACAGCCTCAGCCAGTGCCAGGGGCTGCGGGGAGCCAGGGGCTGCGGGAGCGGCTTCGGCAGCTCCCCCTTTCCCCAGCCCAGACAGGTCCAGAGCTCTCCCCATGCTAATGGTTCCAGCCATTATTTGACTTATCACCTTCAGAGAAAAATAACTCCCGGGGTTAGGTCTGAGACCCACTTCCCAGTGCCCATCGAGCGGTGCTGGAGCCTGCTGGGCAGCACCCCGCAGCCAGTGCCTGAGCCTGCACTGGCACTAAAATATCTTATTAGATCTTAATAATCCTTTTTTTTTTTTTTTTTCTTCTTTTTACCTTTCCCACGTGTATAAATCTATCCCCAATTTTACCCTTGGCTCCAGGGCAGGGCCCGTGCGTGGTTTGGGGTTAACGGCCCCAGGCTCAGCGAGACCCCTGCACCGGGGTGTGAATCCCCAATTAGCCGGGGAGGGACAGTTACCCCTTTGATGCAGGTGGAAATGACCCTTCCTAAAGCCAACAGGTCGCTAATTAACACAAAACCCACACCGTTACTTGAAATAAGGTTTCCCCTTCCAGCCCTGTCAACCCAGCACAGCTCACCAAAGCCTTCAGGCAGTTCAGAAAAGGTTTGGGGTCATTTGGGTTAGGCTGGCTTAAAAACCACCTTCCTGAGGAGCTGGATGAAAGGTGTTACTAAGGCATCCCTCTTCCCACTCATCTCCATCAAGAGGGGGGGCTGGATGGTGGGCAACAGCGGGGAGGGCAAACCTGCCAGCAAGCCATGGCCTTTCAGAAAAAAACCCAAAGGTAGCCAGGAGGTTGCATTAAATTTTTATTTTTCAGCCCTGGCGATCGCATGAGGCCCTTGTCACCGCTCTAGAGGTGTGCCAGATTGCAGCCTGGTCCTCATGTGCCCATCGTGGAGAGACTCTGCCATTACTCACAGCCACCCCCCCCTCCGCCACTGCCTCCCCGCTCGCAGAAAAGCATTGCAGCAAAGAAAAAAAAATATTTTCTCATTAAAAAAAGAAGGTGGGGAGGGGGAGGGGGAGGCAACGAGCAGGGGAGATGGATTGTGCTGTGGCGCTGAGATGAGTGCGGAGAAGCTACACATTAATCATTGCTAGAGGGGAGGGGGGAAAAAAAAATCCTACAGCTCTATCAGGAGAAAGTGTTTGCTGTTGTGAAACAATTCTGCTGCAAAGGTCCTGGTGCGCCTGTGCCTTGCTCCGGGCTTGGTCCCTGCCTGGGAGCTGGTCTGTCCCCCTGCCGGGCCGGGAATCCCAGCCACCAGGCTCCTGCCCCGTCCCTTGGCACTCAGCGCCCTCTCTGCTTTTTGCACCAACGTACAAATCTTCATTGTCCCATTAACTCTGTCCCCCTGTGCAGGATCTGCCTTGTGTGAGAAAGGAGGATGTCATAAATAATAACCTGAGCATTACTGCTGCCGTCTGAGCAGAAGGAAGCGCCCATGCAAGTACTGCCAAAGCCTGTCCCCTTGGGCTCCCCTCGCTTGTCCTTAGTGCCTTTCAGTTTACACCGGGATTAGGAGGGACGCTGCTGCTCCGGCTAATGAGTCGCTGTGGCTGGAAGAAGTGCCAGGGCTGTTTTCCAGGTAACTAGTCAAAGGAGCTACTCAGCCGGGCACGCGATTTCCACAGGTGTCTGTATGTCCCAGTGTCTCCTGTCTGTCCCACACACATCTTGGTCCTTCGCAGCACTTCCAACCCTGCTTGGAAGAGGGAGACGGATTGCTGTGTAACAGAGCAGATCACAGGGCCTTCTTTGCAATGACTTTGCGTAATAATAATAATAATAATAATAATAATAATAATAATAATAATAATAATAATCCTCCTCTTCCTCCTCCTCTTCCTCCTCTTCCTCCAGGAAAAGAAGCCAAAGCTCAGTCTCAGGGCTCCTGTTAGCACCAGTACGTGCTAACGCTGGGCAGAAGGGCTGCACCGAGGGACTGTGAAGGTAAAAGTGCTCAGCTCAAGCCCCATCCTGGTCACACACAGGACCTCACAGTGTCATTAGTTACAGCCAAGCAAATTTTTCATTTTACGTGGAAGGAATTTGGAAAAAAAAAAAAAAAAGGACTTTGTGTTGTTTTATCATTCTTTTTTTTAATTTTTTTTGAGACAAGAACAGACCTTGGGCAGTGGTTAATAAAAGCATTTAATCTTCCCAATGCTTCCTCCGCCCGCACCCAGGGACTGTTTTGATAGTAGTGTAATATTGCATATAGGTCTCTTACTTTGTTACCTAAAACTGCTTAATGTGCCTGTTAACTCAGGTTTTGGTTTAAAAAACTTCTATTTTAAAAGATTTTTGGTGAAAAAGGTCTTGGCAACACAGAGGTTTTAGTCTGGAAAATAAAGAAAAATTCACTTATTTCATTTATTGAAAAAAAAAAAAAAATCCCTGTGTGCTTCGGTTTGATCTGAACCAAATTCTACTGCAAATTCTGGCATCTGCCTTTGACTTGGGAGAAAAAAACCCCAACCCAAGAGCCTATAATAATAACTGTAATAATGTTATTATTTTTAATTTTGGTATGAAAGTCCATGGATTTAGGGGAGGTTGGCTGTTTCCATCCGCTTAGTAAAACTATTCACATGGTCAAAGTTAAGCACGCAGCTAAATCATTTGAGGAACAAGACTTTCTGCAGGCAGATAAGAGCCTAATACCATGATGATGAGAGCCCAGACTTCCACAGATAGCAGAAACTAATATTTGTGATGCAACACTCTTGCATTATTCAGTAGTTAAAGATAATTCTAAGAAACAGAACAGCTTGAGAATTAGCAAAACTAGCAATAAAATATTCTTAGTTGACTCCGGGGGGGGAAGTAAATTGCCATGTACAGGATTTGCATTCATCTTAATGTTTATTAAAAATGAGACAGTGCTGCTTTCCACATGCTTGGCTGGAATAGCTCCACGGTTTGCCGGAACTGCACGTCCTTCCTGGCCCTTGCTCAGCCCTGGGTGAGTGTGGGACCTGCTGAGGCCTTTTGACAACTCATGGCATGCATGGGTTGATGTTGGTACAGGGGTGTTGGAGACCTAACTATCTGCTTAGGCCTTGCAAAAGTCCCCAGGATGGCGCTAGCATTTGCTGCCAGCGCTAATTGCTAATTGCGTGCCAGGCAATTGCTGCTCGGCCCCGGAGCAGGGTGTTTGTGCCCCCCTCCCAGGGCTCTTGGTTAAACATCAGGGGAAGAACAGCTTTAGAAAAGCAAAAAGCTGATGGCCCTAAAGGAGGTGCATGCAGAGGAGTGCTGCTGTGCTCAGTAATGCCAACGTGAAGGAATATGCACACTCTCTTTGCTACCTGCACGGCAGCGTCTCCAATCATGGATTTGCTCCTAAATGTGCAGAGAAGGTGGAGAAATACAACTGGGAGCAGCAAGCTCAGGCTTCCTCCGCTGGATGTCAGCTGGTCCGGGGTGCTCAGTCATTCCCCAGACTTTTTTTGTACCATCCCTGTTCCCTGGCAGTAAAAGGGCTGGCTGCTCTTCTGCGTTTTGCAGCTCACGTGCACGAGCTGCAGGGCAGTGGGCAGGCAAAGGGGCTGGGTGTCCTGATGCAGCAGCCGTGGAGGTTACCAATGTGCTAGCAAGTAAAGACCCCTGAACATGCCCAAGTTGTGCTATAGCATGAAGATCTTGTGTTGCAGGAGCAAAATTGCTACCTGAGCGATTTGCACCAACAGCATAGTGCAGCACAAACGTGTCTGCATCAGGCTGCGGGAGGAACCCGCACCACCGCCTCCTCGCTGCTCGAAACAACTACGTGGGCTGAGAGCGAGCCCCGCTTCTTGCTTTAATGATTGCAGATTTCCCACCACCAGAGAAATGCAGAAGCATCCGGGATCTCCGAAAACCCACTGATGTCTGTGTACATGAACCTACACCTGCAACAGGCCACTGTTCACTGGCTCACTGCAAGGGTAAGTCTGCTGTTAGTGGCGAACGAGCTGCGGTGTGCATGTGGGAAAGGAAAATGAAATAAAAAACCCAAAATTAAAAAAAAAAAGCAAGTGAGACTATTCAAAAGGGGGACTTTATTTTTATTACACTGGAGCCAGGCGTCAGTGCGCCAGTTCAGCTTTGATACACAATAAATCAGCAAAGCTGTTACTCAGTTTGGAAACCAAGATTGCAGTGGCACTAAAAACACATTGAAAACATTTACTTTCTTCCCTTTTTTTTTTTTTCCTCTTTTGTTTTTGGTACAAAAATGGTACAAACAACAATACAAAATATTTGTGCTGTTGACGGTTACAAAAAAAGGTTTTTGAACTGGGTTAACAGACGCAAACTGCTTTTGCGCTTCAGCGTGAATACAGCAGAACAGCAGAAGTCTTCCTTGAGAACAACCACAGTCATGCGGGCTGCTACACAGCTTCTCCATCGTAAAAGGAAACATGCAAAATCATAATTAAAATTAAAAAAAAAAAAGAAAGAGAAAGTGCTCCAATTATACATCTATATGTTGTTGTTTTTTTCCCCTATTTGATTTGTAGCTTCAAGCACTAACTACATTATGTACACATTGTGTGAGCAATTGTATATGGGGTTGGTGTGTACGGAAAAGAACTTTTATTTTCCCCATGAAACTGAGTTAACTTTGCATGGGAGACACCTACGTTGTCTAGCTGCTGTTTTAAACATACGCATTCATCGTTATACAGCATTCCCCCCCCCCAACATTTTTTTTCACACTTACAATGAAGAGCTCCAAAAGACATCACAAATAAAAGTCCTGTATTTTACCTTTAATATGTTTTTTTTTTTAAGACTAAACAAAGTTGCAATCTTGGCATATTGTGTTGTACAGACCCTGCACTGACCATTACCATTCTCCAATTCCCGAACACCTACCCTATGTGAAGCAGTTGCAGGCGATAGGCTTAGGAGGCCATCTCCTAAGTCCCACTTACTCCTGGAGGCTGGATTCAGACCATCCCCATAAACCCCTCGAAAAAGGCCCGAAGTGGCTCAGCCATAGGGGACCAAACTCCCCACCACTGCCTTATACCCGCCAACAGCATCGCCTGGTCAAACAAAAAAAGAAAAAAAAAAGGGGGGGAAAAAAAAGGAAAATGCAGAAGCAAAAGTATGGCTAGCGCATAGGAGACCTAGAAGAGACTTGCCTGTTTACTGTCATTAATCACCTGCTGAATCTCCTCGTTGCCTTGCAAAGCATTTCCATGACTGATGCTTCTCCCTGCTTACAGGCTACGTAATAAATAGACCGGACGGGGCTGCACCGAGACCGCAGGCCCACACTTTGCCAGAGGTGGCCATGGGTACAGCAGCGATGTTGGACCTGCACGGTCCCTGGCTTGGGGATGTGTACTCTTCATACCTAGGAGGTAGGGAGGCCACAGGAGGTGTCCAGCATGACCTGACGCCTGGGGAGCTCATCGTCCCTGTCCCTTAGAGAGCGTGGAGAGCTGTGGTGGTGTCCCCTGGCAGTGCTACGGGGTAGGGGGTGACGGGGTGTGACACTGGTATTTCGGGGACGGGCTCCCCTCCACCTGCCTGAAAGCAAGTCCTTCCCCACCGCCTCGTGGCGTGCAAAGAGTGGGGGCTCAAATGTGTGGGCACCACTTCTTTAATTAGTTTGAGTTTAATGCTTTAGTCTAGATTAGTCAGAGCACAAGGACTCTGGTCTCGATGCATTAACCACTTCTGTGGCCTGTAAGGAAAAAAACCAGCAACTGCACGTTCAGCCAAAGTTGCTGTTTCCCCACCCAGCTCCTTGGAAGCCACCGTCACCTCCAGCTGCGAATGGCAATTCCATGTCACATCCACGAGGATCAGAGTGGGGGGACAGAGCAATGCCACAGTTATCTTTTCAATGGGACCCCTTGGATTAATATCCAAGGTTTTCTTAGCTGGGTTACAAACCGTAAGTAATATTAACAGGCAAGAAGATTTGCAAAAAGTGATCTATTTTCATTGCTCGATGTGCTCCTCGCTTACCTTCTGCAGGTCCCACTGCAAGGAGAGAAAGGGGCCTGACGCTGCCGCTATTTGTGGGGTCGTAAAGCTCAGTGTTGGGGGATGCAGGGACGAGGAGGAAGAAGAGGGAGAGGAGGAGGAAGAGGAGGAGGAAGAAGAGGAGGAGGGGATCCTGCAGAGGGAGACCAAGCAGAACGGGGTCAAAAGACAATAAACTAGTTGGTTTGATTTATAGGCTTGTGGGGTTGGAAACGCTGGATTGCAAATGCTGCAGAAAAAATATCCGCTGATTTTTCAAAAAAGTTGCCAACGGAAACACGTTGGTTTATTTTTAATCACTCGAACAGTTTTGTTTCACTTAGGTTGCATAAAATGTTCTTAAAAACCTGAAACGTTTAGACAAGGTGAAGTCTGACAACGTCTCCTTCATGGCCAAGTGGCTCTTTTCACCGCACAGCATGTCCCCCCAGGTGACAGCAGGGCGGCGGAGGCTGCGGACCGGCCCCTACAGCCTCTGGCCCCGACCCCGCAGCAGCCGTCCCACACCACTGCCATCCCCTTCCCTACCTGAAATCCATCACCCCAGCCAAAGCTGCAGCAGACTTCAAGCACCAAGCGTTCTGGCAGGGATTTAGCTACTGCCCTCAGGCTAGCAGTGCCAGGTAGATTGCATGGCACGGCTTACAGCAGAGACCCAGCCAGCCGGCATCGCGGGATCCGCATGAGCGTCCCAGGAGCTGTGTGGAGCCTGCAGGCAGCGGCAGCAACCCAACGGATGCAGAACCATCGGCATCGCCCCGGCCCTCGAGCCACGTCCTTCTCCTGAGTCGGTGATGAGGTTACGGTGATGGACACCAAACACTGGTGGGTAGTCATCAGCGAGAAACACTAAGTGCTTTTTTATTAGTTACTACTGCTGTGACTGGGCAGCTTCTGTGGCAGTGCAAAGCCCAGATGGTGAAATACTCCAGTCTGCGGCTTTTCCGAAAGAAAAGGGGAAGAATCAAGACTGCCCGTGGGTAAAGAGCAGAGGCTGAAGGGCAACGCAGCCCACCCGCGCCAGGCGGCTGGAGGACAGGGGCTGCAGGGTTTGCCGAGGGCGGCCAGGAGGAGGTGGACGGTACATGGCAGAAGCAAACTAAGACTTTCATAGCGGTCACACAAGACGACCGACTTCCCAGCTACAGAACAGGAATTTGGAAAGGCGTCAGGTGCCGGCAGTTTGCCAGGCACTGCGCTTCATCCCGGCCGAGGCACATGCTGCCGGCCCGCGCTTGTGGCACGATGTCCTCGTCTTGCTGCTGCCACCGGAGCCATCCCTCTCCTGAGGTCTGAGCCATTGCCTCCTGGTTTCCTCAAGAAACTGGGGTGAGCGTGTGTTTGCTCTCCGAGCCGTGAAGGGACAAACTGACCCACCGACTGACCGACCAACTGACCAAGACAAAAAAGGAAAGAACGCATCCTTGGTAGTTAATAACATACCGGTAACGCTGGAGTCCCCTCGGGCAGACTTTTACCACATTCCACTTCATACAAGACACATTTCAAATGCTCGTTAATTTACAGAAATTGCATTTTATAGAAAATATGATACAATGAAATATAAAATGCACTAGGAGCATTTCAAAAATCTATAGAGACGATCTTGCAGCCTAGTATACCCTCTGAAATGATGTCCACTCATCACCACAAACTCTCGTCCTCTCATTCTCCCGCTCTCTCCCGTGCACGCGCTCGCTCCCCCCGCCCCCCCTTTACCTCTTAGCATTCAACTTGAGAATTAATCGAGATATCAAAAAAAGCAGGATTATCCCCTGGATAATCACCTTCCAGTACTGTGCACATTCTTGGATTTAAATGAAAATATATCTAAGCACTTTTACAAGTTTTAGCGAACCCACTGCAAAATCGTCTGCAGAATATAAAACACAGGTAATCCAAGATTTCATAGCACATTAATTAAGTGGCTCATAATCCATTAAATGTGGTTTATATTACACATCCATGCAGTCTAAATCATTTTACAAACATTAGACATAAACCCACTAGTCCAAATCAGTAAAGGAAAAATGTAATAAAAAAAGCTAATAACTATTTGTTATTGGTTAAACTGACCCTACATATAAACTAGGTAGTATGCTACCATTTATAATACTGATGTTGAATTATGCCTGGATGCTGCAAAACCTCTTGCTTACTTGGCAATGCTTGAGCATATTAACCACAAGATACTTAATAGGCCCTCGTTGCACTTCTCCAAAAAAACATTTACTACAGATAGCAGCGCCTACCCATCAAAGAGAAAGGACACACATTAGCTGAGTTACACGATGTTGTTGAGCTTTGGCTACTAATGCTCCAAGGCATTAATGTTGTACTAGACTAACTTCATACTTACGGATGGCAAAAGTGCTGATAAACTTTTCCTGCCCTTAGCACTGCTCCGGCCTCGAGTGGAGCTACACAAACCCCTGCCTTACGCGAGGAGAACAGCATCGGCTCCTGTGCTAGCAGGCATCCTCGGAGGTGCGGGACACCACCACCTAACCCAGCTGGTATTTACATCACTCAGGAGGTCGTGGGAGCCAAAACACGCCGATAGCATAAAAACAAACAAATGGGCCTTTGGTCATTTCATGATTTACTTCGCAGGGTTTAGGCAAGGGCTGCCGGAGATTTCTGTTGCAATAACCAAAGGCTTTATCAATGCTATAGTTCTATGCAGCTACACTGAGTGTGACCAGGTGACGGCAGAGCCCCCAGTCGGTATTTTGCATCTGATAACACTGAATTATATACAACATGATGACTAGTTCACCACCTGCTGAGGCTTAAAGATGGCTGTTAAGATTTCGACTCAAAACACCTCCCCCTACCCCCCCACCCCCATCCTCTTCCACCCCACAATGAGTCACCCCCATTAAAAAAAAAAAAAAAAAAAGGCAAAAAAGAAACAATCTCCACAGTTCCTTTTTGTTAACTCCTTCCCAGCTAGAACTGGCTTAGGGTCACAGGGAGTGCTGCCCAGGATGGTTGTATGTTTGTTTTCATCACTCCTGAGATTGAAGGGAATCTGATACATGCACCAAAAGGCACTTTCAAATATATATATATATATATATTTTTTAAAAACAGTGCTTCTGTTCTAAGAAATTCAAGTTAAGACAGAGTGCCTTTCACTCTCTTTAGTCATAAAGCAGATAAACGAGCAATATCCCAGCTGACATTAAAAAAACCAAACCAAACCAACAAAAAAAAACCTGCAGCAGAGACAAGTGTTCATGCGAGACAGCTCAATATTCTAAAAAAAAAAAAAACTGGAAAGAAAGAAAAAGGAAAAAAAAGAAAGAAACCTCCTATATCACCACTAAAAATAACAATACAGTCAGCAGGGGATATTAATTAAAAAAGCTGCCACATCTGTACAGTTCTTGCTTCTGCATCGGCTCTTTTTGTTAATGTTGTCGTCTGTGGGTTTGTTTTTTTTTTTTTAATTGTTTTTTTTTTTTCTTCTTCTTCTTATTTTTTTTTTATTTTAAATAACGTGAGGTCAGTTTAATCTTCCTCGCCTCCCCCGTACATGTCCGCCAGTTTCTTGAACCTGGGCCCCCAGTCGTTAAGGTAGTCGTAGTCCTGGTCCCCGGAGCTGGAGGAGTTGAGGGAGCTGACGGAGCCGGCGGTGGAGCCGCTGCCCTCGTAGTCGAAGACCAGCAGGGAATCGTAGGGGGGGGCCGTGGGGTCGTTGTCTGCCGCACGCAGGCCCTTGGGGGGCAAACACACGGCATTAATACCCGCCACGGGGTTTTATGGTGATGGTGCTAAGGAAGGGTGTTTGGGTAAGGGTCTGGGCTGGTGGGATGCTTGGGAACCCCGCAGCAAAGCTGAACGAGGACGGTGAAAAGCTAAATGAGAACGGGGACAAAATGAGGGTCCTGGGGCTTCCCTGTGCCCGGATGCCCTCCCGGGTGGGGCCCTCCCAGCTGCTCCCAGCAGAGAAGTCATTAACTCCCAGCGCTTCTGTAAAAGCTGGATGGAAAGGCAGGGGAGCTGTTTCCAAGGATCCAGCTCTGGATCTGGAAAGCTCTCAGTTCGGCACAGTGTGTCTTTTCTGGGGTTGCCTGTTAAGATTTCGAGCTTGGCCAAGGAAAGAACGAAGAACACCCTTCCTCTCCTACTAATTGCCATTATTTTAATTTTGATAATTTTTGATTCCTTTAGGGAAAAAAAAAAATCACTCCTAGCAAAATTCTGCTATTAGGAGAGACTTGGGGTGTGAAGTCCTGGGCAGAGGGTTGGGAAGCATTGCTGCTCCTGTTCCTGTGCGCTGTGGGCAGCAGTGTAGGCAGGCCATGGAAATGGCCTCAGGGCATGGAGAAAAAGAATTGCTTTGCTGCAGCCGAGTGTCAGGAAAAGCCTAGTGGAATAGACCTGCGACAAAGCAAAACGTTGGGCACTCACACCTTTAGAAACCCCGGTCTCAGCGTGGGGAGATGGAGCAGGTTTTACTGCAGTGAATAGCAGCTGGAGCGTGTGTAAGAGCGAGTCTTCACGTGCACGGATGTGTGTAAATGTGTGCATGAAGGATGGGCAGGAACAAAGGAAGAAGGAATTTTAATGATGAAAATGAGAAAAAGCACAGCAGGAAGTGGATACAATAATAGAATTAAATCGCTATAACATTTATTTTTCTGACTTGGGAAATGGATGGTGCATTTTGCCTCAGAGGAAATAATGCATTGATTGGTTTGTAACCACTCAATCACTCAAAAGTAAAAATGAGATAAGAAATACTAAATGGATAGATAGTTGTACAAGGAGATAAAGGAGTGGTAATCTAACATAACATAAAGAAACCCTCTCTGATCTGAGATAAATCTCTCTGTTCTGCAAACTCTTTGAGGTTTTAGACCAAATAGAGCTTACTAGGCGAAGACACCGACTGGTGAAATAATTACAAGTCCAGGAGCCACAAATGGCACCTTTGGCTTTAAGCAAACCACACAGCTGCCTTGCTACCGCCTCCCCACCAGGACGACACTCCTTTGTCCACCTCCAGATAATATTTTTACTGACACCAACTGCAGTATTCATAGTAATCCAAAAGAGAGCTGGATCACTGCCTGGGTGCTGAAAACCACAGTGTTTGTGATATCCACGAGTCAGAAATCTCAGGCTTTTTGTTTCTGCTTTGGTTTTTTACAGGCTCAGTGCCTTTATTAGGCCAAGTCCTGCGTCCTTTGCTCATGCCAATCGTTCCCCTGGCTTTGATCAGACTCCTCATGTGAATAATAGCATCACTTGGTCCACGCAGCCAGGAAAACATTGCATAGCTGATGTTAGCTGGCTGCTCGAGCTTTTAAGATGTGACACAGGACACCCTACAGAACATACCTCATTAATAAAGTCACCAATATCCCCTGGATGTGGGATTACTGGTCTTATAGGATACTGCGGTTCAGCACCAATAGGTCTTTCATCCACCCTTCTGACTCCAGGTGTCTTGTTCAGCACATGATCCATGGTCTCTGGCTGCTGGAGCTGGCTTAAATCGTAATCCTATGACAAATGGAAAGGCACAGAGTGAAACCAAGAGCTTTTCGTTCAGATCACCTACTCACCCAATGTACAAACAAGTTGAGGGGTCTAATCCTATTTCAGCTGAAGTTCGATGGCAAACCTTATCCCCAGGTATGCAGCACCTCTAACTACCTAATTAAAGATGAACCTGACCTCTAAGTAGCTCATACACTTGACCTCCTAAGACTGTATCTTAAAACAGAAGTTAAATCAAATATTTTAATACTTTCTGAATATTTTACACAGTGCCTAAATCTTTGGGATAAAAAATTGGCTTTGGTTTGCATGTGCATAGGTATGTGCATAACTTTCTGATGAAATACATAATATAATGTAAAGACACAGTGTTGGTAGATGTATTATTGCAATTACATTTGTACAGAAATAAAAACATTAAAATGTGTATCGTATTTATGCACATAGGCCTTTCAAAGTAATTATGTTCTTTCTGCTTGTGAAAAATCCCGACAGAATAGGTTTCTATCAAGGAATGAGAACCAGGTAAGATTTCATTAAACATGTATTCATGTAGGTAATGGTGTTTTGCTGCTCTTCCTTTGCTGTTATTTTTAACGAATCCTTTCTAAAATATTTAAGCCTACAATGTAGTTGCCTGAAACCAGACACTTCAGCTAGTTTGGATGCTTATAACAGTACTTTGTTCTACCGGTAAAACCATTCTTTTGCTCAGACAGGAATGACTGAATCTCCAGGAGCAATATTTATAAATAACTTGTCAGTGACAAGAAAAAAGAAATGCTAATTGCAAGGATTTTTTCCACTGAATAAGAACTTCACAAGTTTTTGGCAAAGTCCCTCCCTGGGCTTGCCCGCAGTGGCTCTCGCCAGGCTCACCTGCTCACCTCCGGATGCCACCGGGACCTCCATGGCAGGATGTGCTGCAGTGATTTTGTCTATTCCTTAAGCACCAGCCC
Source organism: Morus bassanus (assembly GCA_031468815.1). NCBI lineage: Eukaryota > Metazoa > Chordata > Aves > Suliformes > Sulidae > Morus > Morus bassanus. The sequence goes on from CM062575.1 coordinate 36,590,891, forward strand.
CCACCACTGACCTTAGGACTCACTGACACCAACCATGCACACAGCAGCCTCCGCTCAGACGTGTGAACTATGCAGTCCATTTAAGCAAGCAAGAATAAAGCCATTATATGATGCAGAGTCACATAATTTGCATGAACATCGTATTTGAGAGTGTCATGGGCTCTTTACTTCTGTTAGGTAGGAATAAAAAACCAGTGACTTAAACATGAGAGACAAAACTTCGCTATTTTAGCTGAGGAAATACATCTGTAGCAGAGGGACAGCACATGCCAGGAGTGCAGGCCAGGGAAGTTTTCATGCAACATCAGCACTGGTGTCTGTAGGACGAAGCCACCGCAGAAAAGCTGACACATTCAGGCAGACTGTGGCTTAGGGCTCTGTCACCAAGCAAAGCTTTGCCACTGTATGCTTTGCAATGAAAAAGAAAATCCCCAAATGTATTTAGACATTTCTCACAAACCACATCCAGAAATTAAAAGAAATTAAAGGCACATTAGAGACGATTAAGTAAATGCAGGGGAAGCCCAGAGAAGCTCTAGGCTCAAGCAAGCCAAGGCAAGCGCCTGCAGCCACAGGTCTGGGGGAGGGTGGTAGCTGTTAGCTGGTTTTACTAAGATCTCTGACGGGGAATGGGAAAATATGCAATTTTATGAACAAAATAGCAGAAATATTGTTTGAACATGAGTGTCAGAAGATTGATTTATAGTCCCTCCCCAGAAAGCTGGCCTAGGGGGTAGCAAAATCCACGTAGCACCGGCCTCCCTGCACGTTCCTGTTTGCACAGGAGAGTGTCCCAGTGACATGCTGGATTTAAGCTGGCTCTCACTGATGTCCATGCCACGCTGGGGAAGCCAATAAAGCTCCCTGGGCATAAAAAAGGGTGAACGCAACCATTTGCAAGTACTTCAGTGAAAATAATGTCGTTTCTGACTTTTTGAGAGTATAGATTGCACCACTGCTCCTTGGCCTTGACCTGTGGGCTCTTCTCACCTGGTCTTCCTCTCCACCTCCCTCTTCGTCGTACTTCAGAATGTTGTCCCTGACGTCGTCCTCGGGGTCGATCAGGAGCTGCTTGGTATGGCGCTCCTTCTCCCGGCGTTTCATCCACACCACGAACAGCAGAACCATGGCTGTAACGGAGAAGAAGTGGGGTGAGCTGGGATTTCCCACGGCGCGGGGCCAAGCTGCATGTGTCACAGCATGGTGGCGTGTCTTAACGCCTCACCTGCCCTCATCTGCTATGGAGAACCTCACTGGCTGCTAGTAAGAGGAGTGAAATTTTATCCTGCTGCACGTTCTAATTTATAAGGGAGAGATCAGTGAGAGCTGTAAATACTGTGACAGGCCTCCACTACAAACATTTCTTTAAGATCCGTCACGAATGCTGATTGAGCTGATGTTTATCAGAAGTCAAACACACAATCAAAGGAAAAGCAAACAGAAAGAGTGAAAACTGATGCTTTCTGAAAATATTTGATCTAAATCCTGAATTTTCAGGATTAGATTCCCACCTTTATTTTATTCAGGGGCATAAAATAAAGGTGGAGGAAAAAAGAGCTGCAGAGGTGCTGAGAAGCAAACAGATACAGATGACCAGCACCTTTGCACGAATGGCTGTTCCACCAGTGTGACACAGCGCTGCCCGTCCAGGTGACGAGCCCTGGCCATGGCAGTCATTTTGTTGTCTGCAGTATGCCATGCAAGACTGGTTAGGGGAGGGTGGGTAATACTGGGTTGCGTAATCCAATTTGGGCTCACTTACACTCTTTTTTGGTGAGTGAGGGAGGCTTTCTAGACTTCCAAGATCACATTAGCCAGGACGTTAGCACATGCATTTGGCCAACAACTTGCAAAGCAGATCTAAGATCATTTGAAATCCTTTCAGAGAGCAGGGCTAGCTTTGCAGAACAAGGGAGAGCAAATCTGGTAGCACACAGCCAACTTCCTCAGGCATCAGCATCTACATGCCAGGCCCTGGCTAATCTCTCTCAGTAGCGTAACAGAGAGAGATGACTAGTTCTTGAATCATGAGAAATTTTTCCCCACTCAACTTTACCCAAAGGGAATGCTGGCTCCCTGCTCCACAACCTCCTTCTTCAAAGGGCCACCCCCGTCCGAGGCTGTGCGCTCCCTATGACTTACTGCATGGAAGTCGCTCTGGGAACTTAGGTCTCCACTAACATAAGGCAACCAGATCTTGCCTTCTTCAAGAACTTGTTAATACATTAGTGTTCACTCTCATACTCGCTAGCTGCAAATAATGCCATAAAAATGAAATTAAGCCTGGGCAGCTGATGCCGTTACACCTCCCTGTGTCTGCTTTCCCTCTGCTCTCCATATGAGCCACACACAAAGCTGTGACAGTGGCAATCTGCAGGAGAAGGGAGAGATGGATGGCCAGTGGAGGTGGGAGTGTGTGGCCCAGGTTCATTTCACTTAGGTCAACCCTTGACCGTGCCAAAACAATGCAGCCAACACAACTGAACCCAGGCAGGACGTAAGATCCCAAACTCTCTTTGTGTTTTTTAGCTGCATAAGGAGAACATGCAGCTGCTGTTCCCCACCACCTCATACTTTGCATGGTTTTCTTTGCCTCTTCATGGAGCCTTGGCATCATTTCACCAAGGATGGAGAAGAGACCAGACCCTGGGACACGGATGGGCGGCCCAGCCTGCAGCCCCGCTCCGTGGGGAGGTGGTTGGGAGGATCTGAGTTTTTCCTCCCAGCACCAAAGTGTTTATACCCAACAGGAATTCAGTGAAGTGAGCAGAAGAGGACCGGACAGCTAATTACTGCTATTGTGTGCCAACTGGCTGCCATCCCTGCCTGCCAGCTAACAGAATTGTTTTCAGATAGTTCAGCATTTCTTTAATGCTTATCCTAGATCTATTCAAGAGAGAAAAAAGAAAAGAAAATAAAATGTAACTCGTATCTGCAATATAAAACCTCAGCTATTTAGCAGACTATTGAAGTCCTTTTCTCGTTGTTCCTTTTCAAGTCTTTCACAACAAGATACCTGCCTAGTCCACAAAGACAATATTATAATGGTTACCAGGGTTTATCTTTTTCTTTCCTTTTTTTTTTTTTAAACGCTACTTTTTCATGCACTTGTGGAAAAAAACTGAGCCATTAACGCCTTTACAGCTACCTTGAAAAAAAAAAACCCCGACCTTCAAAGTGTCAATAGCGGATGTAGTGCACTCTCCTTCCTTTTATTCACTCTGCAGAATGGGAAGTGCTATTACTGCTGTTAGACCCATTTTCACTCTGCATGTAGTTTTCCTTGAAATCTATTGTCTTCACCCTTCACAATTTTTTATTGCATTGCTCTTCTAAATGTGTTATTCGTGCAGCTAATAAATCGGGTATCAGGAAGAAGAAAAAACCTTTGAGTGAAGTTAAAGACAGAAACTTCCTTCACCTGAGCAACCTCAGATCTGTCCCCTTGCTGCTTCTTCCTTTTAAAGCCATCAAACTTTGACCTGCTGACTCTAAAATGGACAAATAGCACAAAAAATCCCGCATCTGCCTTTTTCCAGGCTATTGTTTGGAGGTCCTGATATAAAAAAGATAGAAAGGAGGCAAAACACTGGAAGGATGTAACTGAAAAACTGCTTATCGCAAATTACATTTTTCATCACTGATATAGTGCTTTGCAGCTCTTGTAGATAAAAAAAGCCAATTAGAATTACAATGAATGTAAAAATAAGCTTTTGTAATAAAAACCATAATTTAAAATGGGATAATGTATCTGAAAATGAAAAGAGGAATCTCCTAAATCAAATGTCCTTCAGCTGAAGTTAATTTCAGTCAATAGGATTTTCAACTGTTTAAATCATATTTTAGCACTGGATTTATAGGAGAGCAGCAAAAAGAAGTCTTGTGTTTTACCACCTCTGTGGCTTCCAGTGCGAACTTTTAGCCCCCCGGCAGCAGCAGGCCTGCACACCCCAGCGTACCAAATGTGGAGGGACTGACGAACACCTTGTCTTCTTCTGGGTGTGCAACTGTGGCGCATTCACAACAAACGCCCTTGCTGAAGGGAGCAGCCTAAAACATTTTGCTGCTGGGACCCCACACCCAATGAAGGACAGAAATTGTGCATCGTGGCTATGCATGGGGATGCTTCCACCGGCTCAGACGGGCTCAGGGACTGCAGGGCCACAAACACCCGGTTTTGTTGCTCGCTCTCCAGACTGATATGCTAAATCAATTATACAACAATATATTCCCATCGCTGGCCCAGGAGGGTGGATGTTTGCCCAGAGATGACCCATTCTCTTAATGTACCATATCCTATCCACATTAGGTGACATTTGTAGCATACGTCGCTCTGTCTGCTCTCTGTTTAAACACATTGGGGGTAAATATTAAGTGTGATTTAGCACCATAACTCCCATTAGCTTTAATGGGAGTCCCATGGTTTCATCCTGTGTTTCTTGATGAATATTTACCTCATTGTTCATTTCAGCGCTCGTTTTTATCTATTCCTACTGTGCCAACTCCTGCTTGAAGTTATAATGATATCATTTTTATTTTTAAGTGTGTGCACACATGGTTATTGGTAATGCTCATGAAAGCCCGGGACTAACAGCATTGCTGGGCAAAAGGGATGGCTTTGCCTCGGGCACAGGGATGTCCGGCCCTTCTCTGTGACGCACCCCCAGCCCTCCAGTGTTTCTGACAAACTGGGGATCCTTCCTCTAAAGACACTCACAATCCACCGCGATTCTCCAATGTGCTGTCATTTTACAAGCAATAGGAATAACTACCATTCTTCTTTTCCTGTGAACAACCAGAAGACAACAGCTACGCATTGGCTCTGCCAGGGACTGGCCAGACTCTCATAACCAGTGCGTCTGGTACTGGGAACCGTATATCCACAGCCAGCCAGGGACCCGAGAGCCATGGGGGAGTCTGCCATGGGATTTTGGACAAGTCCTTCAACTTTTTCCTGCAAAATGTGGAGAGTCATACCACACTCACTACCTACAAGACGTCAGGTGTAATGATGTTTGCAAAGCTACTGGAAGTCTTAGGAAGAAAAGTCCAACGCATGCAGACAGTGCTCTAGCTCGTTTTGCTGACCCTGCAGTGAAGGATGTTCGAATGCGGATGCGTGAAACATCCCCTGCAGCCCAAAGCTCACGGCTTTGTCCTTTGCATGGAGCTTGCAAGGCTCTTGAGAAATACCACGTATAGAAATGGGACAACGGGGAACAGGATGGGAAACATGATGTCTCGCAGCAGTGTCACCCCCTGCAGTACTTACTTAGTAAAATAATGATGCAGATCAAGATGGCGATGATGGCCCCCGTGCCCAGCCCCGCTGCAGCCACTGCCCCGATGGTGGTGCAGTCGCCGTTCTCGTCACACGGGCACACCTTCACTTTGATGATGCAGGTGTTGTACAAGGGTGGGTTTCCTGAGTCCGTCACGATTATCGGCACATCATACACGCCCGCTTCCAGGTACATGATTCGTAAACTAAGCTGGGCATAATCACCTGGAGACAGACAGACAGATGACAGACACTCTGGCAGAGCCTTGCAGCCACACTTGTACAGGCAGGGCTCCTCTGCCAGAGCAGTCTTCTGAGTCCTGAAAAAGAGGCTATCAACAACTCACCTGGGCAGGACAGCTTCAGACTTCTGCCTTAACAGTTTGGTCAACAATCAGCCTGGGTTTTGCAAAATACTGTGTGTTTTCACTGCTGCACTAACCTACGTTGATATCATTTGCAAATCCACCTGCCTGCATTTAAAATAGCAAGAAATGCAAATACTGAAGCGTGGATGATGCTCCCTGTGTCTCAGCTGCCCCAGGCCACTGTGCAGGCTCTCTGCTCACCCACTCTCCCACCTCGGGATTTTTGGAAGCTCATCGCTCATAGATGACATGCTCAGCCAGGTAATCCTTCTCGTGTTCCCTCCCATTGTGATACAAGAGCTGTGGGAGTGACCCTTGAGCTGCAACGGCACAAGCCATTGCCCCTGGCAGAGGGTGCCAGATCTCAGTGAGAGGGACCAGCTTTGAAGACAAAACCAGCCCACGGCTCCATAGTTTCCATCCTCTGCTGAAACTACCAATAAGAGGAGCAATTAGGGTCATTTGTGGTTGCATGCTGCAATATAAAAATCCTTCACATACTGGTAATCTTCACACTTACCTAGGCCTCCTGGTTCCATGGTAAATTAAAAGGCTGCCTTTACGCAATTATGGTCAGAGAAATGAACATTGATCCTGATTGTGGCTTATGACAATTACACTGGAACATAAGGAAGACTGATAATAGCTTTTTTCCCCTTGGCCATTATGGATGATTTATACTCTGTTCACTACTGATAACTGTTCATAATTATGAACTGCATTAAAAAAAGCCAAGTGCCAAGGCTCTTAGAGTTATGCTGCAGGTCTGATACAAATCATTTCTGATTAACTATCTTGCCTATAATGTCAGCCATAATGTGCTTTAAAAAATAAAAATCAGATAAAAAAAATAGGAAAGTTTGGAAGTTTGAAACCGCACGTGGCCTCATTAGTGAACCAGAGTCCAAATGTCCTCAGGATTGCCTGCCCCATTTACCATTCAGCCGTGTTATGGTCCAGTTCTTCCTCACTGCAGATGGCACACTTGGCAGCTCGAAGACAAAGGGCCCAACGTTTGGATCGATGTCAGCATCCGCTGCTGTTATGTTGATGACATTCAGGTTTGGCTTTTCACAGATCTGTGCCTCCTTTGGCAGGAGCTCAGGAGCATTATCGTTGATGTCGATTAGGTAGATCTGCAGAGTGCCAGTGCCGCTTGCGGGGGGTATACCTGAACGGGAGAGGCAGAGTCGAACATGGACCGATGACCATCACTTGAGAAGCAGCAGGAATGACAACACCGTGGACCAGCCCCCTCTCTGCCTTCCAGTTTCAATAAACCAGGATTTCCACCCTCCCTCCTTGGACCTTATTAGGGACATACTGCACTTTCATGGTCCCTTGCTTTAAGAGGTATTATTAAAACTTCCCCAAGCCTTCTAATGTTGCTGTTTTTCGCTCCTGCAGAACATAGAGGTTGAGTTCTGCAGATTTGTAGCCTGCAGCAAAGTCCCTAGTCAAACTCTAAAAATAGAAGGAGGTGATGCCAAACTGCTAGTGCAAATTTTGGTAATGGCTGCTTTGAAGAGGAAAAACTGTTAAAAAGATAGCTAATGAGGAAGAAGAGGGCTTGGAGGGAAAAAAAAGTAAGTAGTGTAATCCGTTGGTCAGCATTTACGGTAGCGCTTGCTAGCCACTTTTTAGATTTGCAGACTATTACACTGCTTCAAAGAAAGCCCAACTCTCCAGCCCACCCCACAGTCAGCCGTAGCTTTAGTGGTGAAAGGTCCTTGCTCAAAGCCTATGGTATGAGCTAACCATCACCAAACACGCTGGGTGATGCTACTAACCCGTGGCAGCAGCACTATGCCCCCATATACGGTTCTTCATCTTCTCTACATTTGTCCCAACAAGCAGGGATGCCACACCACAGCAGTCTTGGTCCTCCAGCCCCTTACTGATGAAGAGCCACATTTGTCTGACTAGTGACCACTTACACAAAGTAATACCTGCCCTGGCAAGAGAGAACAGCCTTCCCAGAAATGGTGTGGTATTTTTAATTTCTCTCCCCACGCATACATCTGGCAGCTTCGCGTTGGCCTGCCCACCGCCTCCCTTCTCGAGCAGCGTTGCTTCAGCAATTCTTTTTTAAGTTTGTATTTCAGTCCTGGCTCTTCCTCCCAGTGCTGGATAAAAGCTACACAAACCACTTCCCCACTAGGCTTTCAAACGTTGCTTCTGCTTCCACAAACTTTCCTTCCTACATTCCTTTCTCATTTCTGCTCCCTTTTTCAAGGGAGCCTTGAAAATTCTGAAGGAGCCCTGAAAATCCTTCTTTCATGGTTCTTACATAAGCTCTTCAATCACTGATCTCATCCTTTCATCTAGTAAGCACGGGGTAGGTGTCCCCCTAAAACAATGTCTTTGATCAGCCTTGAAAGTTTCTGGAGAGACAGACAGCCCATCAGGATGCTGGGGCTGAACATGAAAACTGACGTTTGGGACCATGCAAAGTGATTTCACTGTTTTCTTGTTACCCAGAATATCTTCTGGGATGAATGCAAGGCCCACACTCTGACCTCTGAGACAGACTGAACACAAACTAGCAGTCCTGAGAGGCACTAACTGGCATGTGGCTGAAATAACCTGCAATTGCTGCATATGCAAATGCAGTTTTGTAGTGCTATTGGGTATTGTTGGGCTTTGGTTCCTGGCATTTTTGGTTCTTTGTGCTCCTGAGTGCAGTTCTGGTGCAGTCTCAGGAGAAATGAAAAGTAAACAATTTTTTTAAACATCCAAGTACTGCAAACCATGGAACGTTTCAAATTATTTCAGCTCTCTTAGGTGGAGAGAGGGAGGATGTGGATAGAGCAGCTATTGATATACTAAAAAGGATCCTTGGACTTTATGCCTAAGAGATGAGGTACTAATGACCGTATTTCAAAAGAAAGAGGAATTTACAACCCCTACATCTCCATTTAACTGTTGCATTCCCCATTATTGCCTTTTTCACAGTGCCAGCGTCAGCACTCCTGGAGCAAGGTACAAGCCAACTGGCATTCATGTTCAGCTGCAAGCAGGAGTCACTCCCATCTTGCTTGTGCAAAAATTTCTACGGAACTTGGGCCACTGTCCTGACAAATCATGGCAGAAATGAAGTAAACTGTGCCTGTGGCTAACTGGCATCTTCTTGTCATTGTGTGCTGCCGAAAAGCAGGAACCTGCATGCGGGGTCATTAATGCAGCCTGGTTTCCTACAGGACTGGGCCCCAAAGGTGAGTTCCCATGGGGTGCTCTGATACTGAGGTAGGGGTGGGACCCTGCTTCCTTCAGTTACACAGTCTCTCTCCCCTACTCAGCTCCCTATTTTGTGAAACCTGTTGGAACATGATATGTTTGAGTTCTCAGCTTCCCTGTGAGATTGGTTGAAATTGGCTGAAGGGTTCAAACACTGCCAGGCTCCACACTTGTGTAGACACAGTGTGATCCAAGAGCCTCTCTCTCCTGGGAAACCAGGCTAAAAATATGCTGTTGATTAGGATTCCCCCTTCTCCCCCTTACACTGCAGCCAAGACTTGAGTATCTCCGCACTGTAGTCCGGGGAGAGAAAGAGAGCATGTCCAAGGAGTATTTGGCTAAACTTCTTCTTTATCATATACTGAAAACAGCAAAAAGAACTTCAAGGAAACAAGACGCTGCTGCTTCTTCAAGAAAGAAAGAAAAATCCCCACCAAAACCCCTGACCCAAAGCCTTTCCTTGATGAGTATGTGATGCCGGAGAACCTGGAACTTGAGAGAAATGTGGAAAGAGTCTATTAGCCTAGATGAAACTTTAGCTGTTATCTTAAGCACTCTAGACAGAATTTTAAATAAGGTGTTGCTTTATGTGCATTTTAATGTCTGCAATATACCAGTGATAGATTAATTTTTCAGAATAAAGAGATTTATCTAGGTCCTCACTTTCTGAGCTGCTGAATGATGGATGTGGAGGTGCTGATGCACTGCAGCATCAGCACCAAAACCAAGGAAAGGGGTTAACTCCAAATCACATTGTACTAAGTGCCCGGGATTTGCAAGGTCAGATGCTGAGGATTAGTTTGATGGGTTCAAGCTCTACCACTGCTTTTGTGAATAGCCTTGGCCAACTCATTTGACCTGTTTTGCCCTGCGGCTCTAGCAGACAAATGCTGCTAGATCCCCTTGAGACTATTTTGGATTTCACTGCCCTGGCTGCCTTAACAGTGGAGAAGCTTAGGATGGGGCTGTGGGACCACACCAATCCTACCACTGATGGCACAAAGAAGGAGCAAAACTTGCTTCTTGGTACTGCTACTCAGCATGGAAACCCTTCCATGAGTTTGCCTTGCCCCTGTGACCCAGGATGCAAAGACTGAAGTGAAGCCTGAAACCCCAGATCAAGCGAGTTTTTATTAGCCCTGCAAGCACGACCGTACCTGCTCAGAATGGACATGGCACCCTTCAGCCTGAGGGGTGACAAGAGCTAACACAAACACTGTCCTGAAAGCACCTACAGAGTATGAGCAATATACTTAGGTGCTCACAGCTGAGCCTAGACTTGATTTTGATGTTGAAGCTTGGCTCTGGTTTGATGTGAGTGCTCAGCACCCCGCAGGGGGAAGGCGAGGGTGGGAGAGGGGGAGGAAGGCCCTCTCCTTGCCCAGGGAAGCTACTGTGCCCTCCACAGAGCCTTTTCCAACTGGAGGTACCGATGAATGAAATAACAGTGTGGCCACATCTAGGTATGGTTAGCAAAAAAGTCATCGACTCCTCCTAATCAGAATTAGGAAGAGAAATCCAGGGCAGCAGCAATGGACCGCTTGCCCTTGAGTGAGGCCAGGGCTGAGGTTCACAGTGTTAATTTTACCAACAGTGCTGTGTGATCTTTAATGAGTAGAGAAGAGGAAGCCTTAACAGGACTTCTCCACGGGAAGACCTGTATTGGCCTCAGCGACTTTGATAATAAAGTACACCAGCATCCAGACGCTCTGATGATGACTGGCCATTTCAGAAATGGTAGTGGACAGAGAGAGGTTAGCTCCGATGACAGACAGACAGACACCTTTCACGAAAGCCACAGCAGTTCAATGGACTGGTTTATTTTTAATACCCTCCTGCCATCCCCTACAATTATTTCTGGTTTCCTGACGGAAGGCTTCCTGAATGCTCTGATCGGCACCTTTGGGACGATTACCGGGACTGGTGTGTTTGGCAGCCCTTGGAAAGCACACCCCTTCGACATTTTTTTAAGTTCAGGCTACACCAGTACACTGAACTCCCCAAATCGATTTTCCATTTGCCCTCCCTTTCCCTTAATAACACTCTCCGTATACTGTGCACATTTAATTTACTCCAGCAATTTCCCATCCCACTTTCACATTTTTGACCATAAAAACCTGGGAAAAAGATAACTTATACTGACAACTCTGTCAGGGCATCATTTCTCTTAATGCATCACATTAGAGTCTTATTGAAGCATGAACAATGTGAAGCCTGGGCTCACCGTTGTCAGCCGCCAAGAATGTGGCCTCGTAGACATTATTCTTAATGTAGTCTGACTCTCGATCAAGGACAGCAGCAGTAGTGATCTGACCATTTGTGGCATTAATGTTCAGCCAGTTTGCAGGATCTGACAGCTTAGAGTATCTACAGAGAAAGGAAATAAATACATAGCAGTCTTTTCACTGACATATCCTTAATATTGCTTGAAATAAGGTTTTTCTGGACTCCTGACCCATGATTCAAAGGACCTTTGGATAACTGGTTTTGTTGACAAACAAAACGCTAATTGAGTATCTGGTTTTTGACCTCTACAATTATTCAATTTTTCCATTTCTTTCGTTTTAAAGGTTTTTCTTTCCACTAAGTGCCACTAACATGCCAGCTTCCTGCTGCTGGGAGTGGACATAGCCTGAGGTCTCTGCAGCCGTCGAGAATGGGGTCTGCAATGACCATTGCATTGGCATGCCTGAATTAGAGGATGGACTCCTGCTCTCTCCTTCTCTTAACGTTGCCCTTCCTAAAACAGCTCTTGCTTTCGAGCCATGGATATTCCTGTTTTCTGCCTATCACTAATAAACAACAGTTTGGGAAATACTGCATTGGAAGAATGGCAATTTTGTATGACACCCTTTTGTATCAGAATCATTAACTTCAGCAGCAGTTGCCTTGGGGACACTATAATGGGAACTCACAGCTGTATTAAGGCATGGACCCAAGGGTGAAGCAGTTTCAGGTCTGCTCTCCTGAAACATTTTAATATGTTCCTGAAATAGCAGGTAAGATGATCCTATGCATGTGGGAGGATCGAAGAGAGCAGCGACAAGGCGGTTCCCCTTGGCAGTCCCCAGTGTGCCCTGGGCTGGAATGACCCAACGGCAGACTCGCCTCCCAGCTACTCAGTCAACTCATAACCCAAGCCTGTCCTACACAGCCAGCTATGAACATGGCTTGTTTTGGGCAAACTTTTTCCATGATCTCCAGATCAATGTGCTCTGTTTGCCTTTCTTACTTCCTTGTTTTCTTAGTTTTATTTTATTCATTGCAAACCTCTCAGTTTTGTGCAGTCTGAGTTGAGATGGACCCTTACTACCTAAACTGGAAGCTAATAAATGGCCAAACTATAAATTACTGAAATAAGCAAACAAAAGCCGAGCTTATTTCATGGCTAACTCAGACCTGCTGATAGTTTTATATAATTTTTTTGTAGTTAGATATGCAGGTGGGAGAACTTCTGGCTTCTGGTGAATATTCCTTTCCAGAAATGGGCTGTTTGAAGCTGAAACTCAAAGTGAAACTTGAGCTGTGTCAATCCATGTGAGCAGGAAAGCAACACAGAGCTGCACAAGCCCCTGCCAAAGGAAAGAATTACATTTCATGGAGCTAGACTCTTTGGGATGTTTTAATTTCTTTTTAATATCACTGCTGTGAGTCTCCTGCCCTTTCTCTGCTAAATGACCAGGGATCCAGTTTCAAAGCTGGCTTTGTGAATGTGTCTGTGGCTAATGAGGATAACTTGAGGTGTGACATTGGCCATGCCAAGCTGTGCCTTACTGGGGATGCTCCTGCTTCCTTATCTTCTATTTGTAAAAACTCTATTTCATCAAAAACTATTTAAAGTGAGACTGAAAACCGCATGCAAGGCTCTAGCAGCTGGATCGGCTCTCTGCGAAGTGTTTATCATGGATCTGTAGGCTTAGCTTTTTGGGTATCTTTCTTCCCAACTCACCAATGCCAACCGTGAATAAAAACCAAAATATACTTTGCATAGCTCACACAGACAGGACCCCAACAACGCCCCACCGCTTATTGCAAAGCCTTGGCATTGGGCTGTCCTGATGAAAAGGGGGTAAAAGAGATTGTACTTGGGTTTGGAAATGAAGTGCTGGTGGATACACAAAATGTGTGCCCTGGAAGCCTTAGGGAAAAACAACTCAAGTAATTGCCTAGACATATTCACAGAAAGTCTTACAAGACCCTGCACATGCACTGTGTGATGACAGGAACGGCTCAGCAGAGTTGGTCCTTCTCCCAGAAGCGGCAGATGCTCATTGGGATTACAGATCACCCACCTCTGGGTTAGAGGGAGTATACAATCAGAAATGAGCTGTCCTCCCCTCTGAAAACCAGCCTTGGTACAGACATCAGGGAAATAAAGACCCTTCAAAGGTCAATATTTCAAAAAGAATGTAAGAAAAACTGGCTTGCTAGTTAGGATGGTCTCTCTCCTTAAAAGTCACAATACCTGTCTAAAGACAACAAGATGAGGCAATGAATAAACTATCATTTTCTAGACCAGACAGCTCTGTGCCAGGTGAAATATTTCAAACTCTTCCTGACACGAAATGTCACAACTGATGTAAGTTTAAGTGGCCTCAGCTGCAGTCATGTTGTATACTTAGGTTTTGCCAAAAATACTGCGGTCCTTACAGACTGGGAGTAAAAAAGAAACAAAATTCTGTGGATGTATAAGTATCCAAGAGCAGGAAACACATTTCCTGTCTGCACAGACGGAGGCTGAAATACTTGTGAAAGGTGTCACAAGGACTCTCATTTTCACACACACTTTTCTGTCAATGTATTTCCCAGTAGGAAGGCGTGCGAGTCGGGGTCCTGGACCGTAGATTCAATCCTGGTCTGCCCGGGTGAGACAAAACACAGTGAGCGACACCCTACCGGTTGCAGCATGGACTTAAGACAATCCTAAACGGCTTAGATCAAACATCTGACTTTTAGAAGGCTAAAATTTTGCCAGCTGAATCCCATTCGTAGGGAAAGCAGCTAACGGGGAGGTTAGGTTTAGCAGTTGGTCTGAACGGAAAGGGAAGGTCAGAACAAATCTGGCTGACTACAGAGCAGGCAAGGGCTGCTGGGGTGCTTTATATGGACTGGCATTAGTCAGATAAAGACCAAATGCCAATGGCATGTACATGGGGGTTTGACTGGTCGGGCAATTTTTAACTATGACAACTATATGACAACTTAAAAGCCTGTTCAGCAGCTGTTTGTTACCAAGTGAGCCTTGTTCTGAATGGGCTGACAGCTCCTCTTGCACTGCCCTTTTTAAGCCAAGTTGAAGCTAAATCCTCTGTAAGCAACACAAGGCATGATTAAAAATCCCAGTCATTCCCTTTGGAAATCTAGCCTTAACCCTTTCTGTGCCTCAGTTTCCCTCCGTAAAACAGAAATAACAAAGCTGCTTTTTTCTAAATGTCTGTGTTTATAAAGTGCATGAACAACATAGGTCAAAGCATCCTTGACAAGGCAGAGACAAAACACTTAATACAATGCAGCCTTGACCTCTGCCTTTGTAACAACGCAGGGATCCCTTGCTATCAACTGCTTGTATTTGAAGCTGCAAAATGCCCCTCTGCAAGCCAGTAACATGGGATCCAACTGTCTGCCCTCCTGGACTCAGGTCCTCAGAGCTTGGCTTACCTGGAGCGGGGAGGACTGTGAGTTTACAAGCTTGCAGGATACTCTGCAAGCACTCGACTGAGGGTGCCAGTCCCTGCCAAGCATTTTACTCATATCACGTCAGTTGGTTTGTGAATTAGCTTTCAGCTGCTTTGCTCCCCAAACTTCTGCAGCTGAAATCCCCCTCCTGTACATGAGCTCACTTGGCTGCCTGGTCTCCCACCTTACTGCCTGCTGCATGAAGCGATCAGGATCCACCGCTGAAAACGTTGTCAGGACTGTCCCTGTAGGCACCCCTTCCTCCAGCCTGATTAACTTGTGGTTTGTTGGGAAATACGGTGCTTCGTTGACATCTGTGACTGAAATGGTGACTCCTGCGGTCGACTGGAAGGACATTTGGATGCCACTGGCCAGGGGAGCTTGGTTTGATACCATCACTGTCAGCATGAAAGCTCTGTTCATCTCGTAATCGACTGCCTAAAACAAACAAACAAGCAAGTATAGAGCCAAGCAGAGAATAAATTCTACCTTCTGGCTGAAAGCTGCAAGATTTAGAAGGCAGATGATATTGCCTCATTCCCTCATCTCGTTTCCTCCTGAGCTCAGTTCTTTTGAAGGTGTAAATCCAGACCAGCTTCAATCCAGTGGAAGATTTGGCCTTCCAGTATTTGAAGGGTCAAATAGTTAAAAAAAACCTCACAAAGTAAAAATTACAAACAGTAGGGAGAATTTGCCCTATGTTTTGTTCCAATGCTAAATGGTTTCCAAAAAAGAACCTGCCTGTGTTAGTCGAGCACTGAATGAACAAATCCACCAAGGGCTGCTCTAAATGCAACAGGCAGCACCTGTTAAGAGGGACTGGACAGGTACTTAACAGTGCTATTAGCATGTAAAGCTGCTGACTAAGTAACTAGGACAGTCTATGCGGACTCATGAGCCTGAAGTGCTCTTCATTTTTCCTCTTAAGTGAGTTTATAAGCAAAGGTGGAGCTGCAAGGAACAATGCCTGGTCCGGTTAATCAGGCGGTCCTTCCAGTGGGACCTCTTGTCCTCTTGCATCTCCTGAGGGTGCCTGCACACTCCCACAGATGCATTATGCTGTTGGGGGGCCACAGATCTCTTTTCAACATGCACATAAAGATGGTGTGTCTTAGGAGCCAGAAGGAGTGAAAAGCCTTTGCTGGCACAACTGACTGAACCGCAGTATAATAATAATAATTTCTAAACCATCCCACTAATTATTATGAGGGAAGTCGCTAATCATCTGCCAGGGAGGCTTGAGTTATGCAGGATCACACCTCTGCTTGTTAAAAAATGCTTTGCTGTAATTCATGAATTTAGAAGCGTAACCATTCTCCCTAATACCTTCTCCAACGGTGAGTCTGTAAAGCATACTCTCATGATGTAAAATGCCACAGTTACACTGACTTCGGTAGAGCTGTACTGATTTACATCAGAAAGATCTGGCTTCCATGTTCTGTTTAAAACCCAGTATTGTCAGGAGAGAAATGAAATCATAGGAGGCTACACGAGAGAAACAAATTTCAGGGGCAAAAGGTAAAACAGTGGAATCACAATTCGATTGAAGTGCAAATGTTCCTATTGCTAAATGGTTTTCTGACAGGCAGGGCCAACATTTAATAAATAAAAGGAAGCATAAAGATTCCCAGTACACCCACCAGCACTGACTCACGGACTTGTACTGCATTCAAAAAAGATGCATGGTAAAAGTTCCCATTTAAACACTATTCAAGGCCTTGAAACAATTTGACTAATGCATTTCCTCAATTTCTTTTCACACCCCTCTAATTTATATTCCTCCAGTCTTCATTTTTTTTTTTGTGCTGGCCTGTTTGCTAACCTCGCTCACAGCCAGTCTATACCTCCCTCCCTGCAGGGGCTCAGATGGACCTGGGGAGCGATTTGAGCAGCCGCAGGGGGGAACTGATGCGGGAAACCACTGGGCTCCCTGCCCGATGATGCACAGGACATACTGACCACACATATCTGCTGGGATGTGGCCTGATGCAAGAGAGTGGGTTCTCCCCCCACCAAAATGTAATGCTGCTCACTCAGCTTCTTTCCCTCTCTTCTGGGAGCAACAAAACCAGGACTGCAGAAAAGCAGTGCAGAGAGCGGGGCTGGACTGGCATCACCCAGTAACGCCCGTCCCACAGACTGTCCAGGAGGCATCAGTGCCACGTGCTGGCACAGTGTCCACCGCGCTTGAGTCTGCAAGAGAAAGCTGATCTGCCTCCTTCTCTTCTGTGCTCATCTGAGTTCCATTTCACAGGTTTTGTTGAAAAGAAAAGGTAAAATCAAGAAGCTGTGTCCTCACAGCAGTGTTTGTGCGATTGTCCCCGGTGGGATCGGAGCCCCTGGCAGCCAGACACAGTCCAGCCCTAAGCAGAACTTCTTTCACACCATAATAAGCGATTTCTAGCAGGACAGTTCATACTTTTCCTCCCTAGAACTGCCTGCCTCTGAGGATAACAGTGCACAGAGCACACCATGTTCTTCACACTGCGCTAACCCCTTCCATCTCCAGACATCTCTCTGAAAATGCTGCATATTCGTCAGGCCAACAGCAGAAGCAAAAGCCCACAGAGCCGCTACGTCTGGGACAAGGATGTGCTGGACTGTCACCTACTTCTTAATTTCATGTCCAAGAAGCATGTGACATGAAATTAAAAAGTAGCACCTTTGCAGATAGCCCTTGTTGGATGTTCAGTGTCCAATCTGGCACAAATGGCTCTGACACATCCCCCTGGAGATGCTGCACATCTTCCCCCTTCACTAGCCTCTCTGACCTGGATGCAGCAGAGTGAAGCCGAGGGCTTGCCATGTGGCCTCCTTTCCTCAAGGTACTTTTAACTGAAGAGAACAAATTTGCCTTATGTTATTGTTGAGGCAAATAGTAACGGATGCTTCGAAAGCATCTCCATTATAAATTCACAGCTCTGATCCATGCAGAGTTTATAATAACATTTTACTTAGCCAGCTGCCACAGGGCAGCCACTGCTGCTCTTGGAGATTGTCTCCAGACTCTGTGTCTCATTTGAGTGGGGAGTTTCCCCATGATCAAGGCTTTCTTTGAAGATTAGGGTCTTGCACAGTTATGGAAATGGTTTGGAAAGGCATGAATAGAAAAAGGAAATGTTACACTTTTGGTGATTGGACTGGAGCTGCAGATGGGGTTTTGTTGAAAGCGGCTGCAAACTGGCCTCCATGAGCATCATCTGAACTCCAAAGGGCTTCTTGGTTTGGAAGCATTTCTGGCCCTCCATTTCTCGCCCCCTAAACTGCTGGTGGAGGAGTGGGATTCTTCACAGAATGCCCTTCTCCGCACTGTTTCTATCACTGCTGTAGCCCAGATGCAAACCCCTTTGCTTGCAAAAGTAAGGAGTTATGTATAAGCGGCTTCAAAGAGCCACATGAAAATCCAGCCACGTAGGGTCTGTATAAAAGGTTCATTACTTGACTTAATTTTTTACCTGTGTTTTCAGCCTACACCAGGGATCAACCCAGCAAGAGGCTGCTCCCACACCACACAGAACAAGCTCCAACCGGCCACCCAGTTTGACGTGCATACATTCACCAAACCTTTAAGCATATTCACTTATTAACAGAGAACAAAATATTTCAGAGAAGACGGTGGAATCCTAAGAGTCTTCCCTTCTTCACCATGAAAATTTAATCACAAGCAATTTCACTTATTCTCCTTGCTGAAAATACACCAAAAAGCCTCCCGGCTTGATAAGGGTAAGAAACTGGGTGCCCAGGAGGATCAGGTGAGGTTACATAGTGAAGACATTCAATGAAATTTCAAGCTTTGAGCTCAGCTTGACAAGATAGGATTTTCATGTGGTTCTTTGCATTGTGATCACTGTGGGTTACATAACAGTGGAAAGTCAACACCAGCATCAATGGTGTCTTGACAAATCTGCCCTGCTTTTTGCCTGCAAGTTCTGAATAAGGGATGGTTCATTATGCAGAAGTTCTTGTGTAGCAGTGATGATCATGCAAATCCCCTGTTGTTCACTTTGATGTGCCTTTAAACTACATCCGTGACACTTTACTCCATTAAGAATAAGGGGTCCTCCCCTGCTTGCAGTGAAAGCATTGGCAGTTTGATTTCAGACTGGCTGCTGATGTCAACGGAAGTTAAACTGTTGCATTTTACTTTGCTGAATGTTTTCTGTTTAAGCAGAAAATATATACATATGGATACGGGTATACTTACATACACATATGCATCCATATACACGTGTCTAGAACTACTGCTAAGCTTGAAGACGTTTTGTAACGTCGCACCAGATAAGGCTGTCAACCGTCATTACAGAGCAATAAGTAAAAGGACCCTGCTGAAATACCATCTAGCAGGTAAGATGATGTCTCCCTTAAAGTTTCAGCAAAGTGGCATCTGCAGACACACACGCATGGCCTAAGGGTCAGAGAACAGGACAAGCTCACAAGCTCACACGTTCCTACCAGCGTAACCTCATTGGCATTTCACTGATGTCATTTTTCCTAATATCCAAACTGTAAGTATTAGGAATGACTGCAACTTATTAGCTACAAGGGAGCGGGGCTCTTTTTTTCAACACAGAGCTATTCTTAATCACGTTGCTCTTTAAACATTAGTGTTTCATCCGAAGTTGTTCATTAAAACTTTTGTTACATAAGGACAGACTTATCAAAAGATGCAGGCTTTGCCCATCACAGCATGTACTACTCTTTACAGGTGGAGCGCACAGTGCATGTCGTGCAAGCTACAGATCACAGGAGCCTATTCATGACACCTTCAATTTTTTGGTAGTCAGAGGAAGCATCCATGGGCATCTTATCTGGGAAGAGATTCCGTGAGTGCTGAATGGATCCGGTTACGTTCTGACTGTGTGTAATGACTTCAGAAGCATTCACTGCCTGGGCTGCTGGCCTCAGTAATTGAACGGGAAGCGAATGCTCAAATGTCCTTTGGGGGCAAGGAGGGAAACAGAATTTGATACTTGCCACAGATGCCTTGAGGGTTCTAGCTCTTCTAACGCTGAAGGGAACGGATGGAGGAAAGAAGGGACGGTGGATATCTACAGTCTTATTTCTCAGGGTCTTTGGACAAGACCCTCTGCTGATCTAACCTGGGGAGTGGCTTTCACTTGAGTGGAGCTATTCTGAGCTGAGGATCTGGCCCCACACTGTGTGTTTATTGCCTGACACTAGGAAAAGGAAAATTTTTCCAACTTTTTTCTGCCAAGCAACTCAATCAGAGGAAAACCTCTCCTTTCCTTCTGTTACCAGGAAATTCACTGCTCCCGAAATCTCTCCTGCACTCCCTGCTTTCACAGAGGATCACTTGACTGATCCCCTGCAGTGAAATGCTACCCCTGATTCACAGCTAACGGGGAGTCTTCTGGCTCAAAAAGGAGAAGGTACAGCCTCTGCCCCAACGTGTCAGGCAGGGCAGGGCTGCACAGCCTAGGCGCCATTCCATTTCACAAAGCTCAAGAAGCTAAGGAGGAGCAGGACAGGGAGGTCAGGCTCGGATGCTGGGAAGAGCCTTCAGCAGGCAAGAGTTTATGAAAGCTTACAGTGGGCTAGGCTGAGTTGGGAAAGCCAGAACCAGTGGCATACGCTTGAAGTAAAAGTATTCAGGACTCCTGCAGAGAGAGAGACGGGAAACAACAGATTTGAGCACTCACATGCCCAGGCAGAGAAAGCATGAAATAACTGCAGGCTTCTGGCAAAACCTGTGGCCTTAGGAAGCTGAAAGGGTGACAAACATGGATTTGCTTTGGCTTCCCCCTTACCTTCACGACGGTTACCATGCCTTCGTTGGTGACGGGGTCTGTCCGGATGGTGAAATGCCCAGAGGGGTCTCCGCTGATAATGCGGTAGACGGCATTCCAGTTGGGAGAGTGAGGCTGGTCCCGGTCCATCACCGTCAGATTTGCCACCACAACCTCCACTCTGTTCTCAGGAACTTCTCCTGAATACTGCAAATAAAAGACAGTAGCGATCATGGTGGGAGCTTTCTGTCAGTCCTCATGGCTACCTCCCCTCTCCCCTACATCAGCACACCAACTGGGAAATCAGTCCCATGAAGAGGACCCATGGGGTTATACGTTATGAGCAACACATCCCTTTCTCAATTCTGGTTTTCCTATTTTTTTCTTTGAATATTTTTCCAAACCTTTCAAAGTCTAGTCTCACCTCTCAGCCCAAAGGAGACCAAGTCAGCTATCACCCAGCCACTGCCCAAGTTTCAGAAAATGCTTGAAGTAAACAAACAACAAATGTTCCTGATATTCTCGCGATCAGAGAGTTAATTGGCAACATCAGGTAAAAACGGCAGACTAAAATGTGCAGTTTTTAAGATAACTATGTCCCTTTAACCTGAGGTATTTTGCCTCTCTCAGATTTCAGTGATGGCATTTTATTGCTTCTTCAGTGACTTTACTTCATGTCTTTCTTTCTTGCCCTTGATTTGATTTTGTCTCATTATTTAAAGCGTTTCTTGTGATTTTGCCACAGCTTTTCCTGGTGCTTAATTCTCTCATTTAGCACTGATTTTCATGGAGCATCTCCAGTTCAGGCATATCCTGATGCATTAGCTCCATTCTTTTCTGCTTTCCAGTCCTTGATTTATCACATGGCTGATGAGGGATCCTGGCCTGTGAATACTTCCAGTGTTTGGGGCTCAAAAGCTGCCAGTAAGACACATTCCCAAATTTTCAACTGTCCTCATCTCTCAGCATCGCCTATTAGCAGCACTTGCAAATCAACACTCTGATTGACATATGGCAAATTGAACACTGGGGAAAAGATGGGAGCGGCTGGCTCAGAGTCTGCAACTGAAATCCTGGCCCCAAACTGCAGGAGCAGAGCACTTCTGAAAATCTGGCCTTTGGTGTGCACAAATGCCAGGTTATGTAAATGATAATAAATCATTCCTCTGTTAGCACAAGAGTCCCTTTCCACTCCTAACCCATACCCATCCATTGGAGTCTTTCAGTTATGTGCGCTTATATTTAGTATATATTATTCCACCACTGACAGCAAAAATATTCCATCTGCCTTATGTTAATGTAAATTTAAATTTGCCCTTTAGTGGTATCCTGAATGGCATTTTGCCCTCTTTTTTGTTATGCACCTGTCCTAACAAGTTTTCATTAGTGAATGCAGATGGCATCTCTTTCCAGCCATGCTGAGTGCTGGGGAAGAACAGTGGGAAGCTGCAGGATTATTCTAGTTCCAGTACATGCTACAGCTCTTCTTTTCTCTTTATTTCCCATGATTTTACTCATTTTTTACCCATTCTCTTGCCCAATTTGGAATCTCTGCGGCACACAGCTTAAGCAGGGGAAATATCATATGGAAATTTATCAAAAGCCTCTTGGAAAAATCCATTAATTGTCATATGCACACTCCTATTATCAACCTTGTCTGAAACATGCTAAAAGAACTCAAGGAGATTAGTTAAGCAGGATTGTCTCTTACCAAATCCACACTTGTTATTGCCCATTACGTTAAATTAATGTTGATGGCATGCCAGCAATGACAAGTTTATGAATCCCCAGTCTCTTTTAGGAGATGGCTGCACTGCTACCATCAAGGTATCGTACTGTAATTTCAAAGGAGTTAAGCACTTTGGGCAACCACCTCAAATCTTTGACCTAGACCACAGTTTTTTGTCCCATTACTATGAGGCTTATGCCTTGCAGAACCAAACAGAATTAACTCATCAAGAGCAAGCCATCAGTTGTAGTTAAGACATTTAGGAGGGCCAGTCCTACAGGCTGCTGAACACCTTTAATAGATCATAACCCAGGTGCTGCCAATGAGTTTGGGTTACACGGAAAAATCCCACACAATCACCAACAGATTTTACAGCAGCTTCTGTAAAAGCCATCACAACATCCGTTTTCAGCATGTAGTCATGAAGTTTACTACAAGACATATTTTAAAAATATGAGGTGTAAAAGAAATTATAAATACACAAGCATATCCCAGTATAAAGCTAGGAGGAAGACTGTAACAGTCTATAAAGTTTTTTCATTAGGGTAAAAATCACAATGCTCTGCATATACTGAGCAATCCAGGAGTTCATCCAGGTGTTGATACCCACCAGGTATAGTTAGGGAATGATCAGTCCTATGCAGCACTGAGGGTGGATATTGTCTATTACGCTTACAAAGCCAAATATTTTTCTGATGAGAACAGAGTACAAACACAGGAATCAAAAGAGCCACCCAAAGCTATTCAGGTTAAGAAGCAAATCTTGGAGAGACGCACCATGAAGAAGAGAACAATTTTCATCAGCTACAGATCAGCAGCTACTAGGAATCCAAACCGGAGCCTGTCTTTCCTCCTTCTAACACTCCTCCACTATCATTATTATAAGTAAATGCTGTAACGTGTATTGTCCACAATTGTCTTTACCTTTAATAAAATTAAGTAATGACATTAAATTACATCTGCTAAAGGAAGGATGGCAGTTTAAAGCGACCCACACTTCTTTAATGTCATTCCCTCCCTACCCTAGAGTAAATTTAGGATAATGAACAATGCCATCTTTCACTGTGCTGCTTTGCAGCATTCCCTGTGCTGTAAGTTCTTTTTCATAAGATTACAATTGATTTTCAAATAAAGAGAAGCATATCTATTCAAACAAGGTAAAACAATGGGCAACGGAGGAGCTGCTGAAGTAAACATAAGATTGATAACGCAGTGCTTGACCTATACTTGCAGCATTTACTCATGTTCCCCTGTAATTCATTTAGCTTCACTTTCAATTGTTGCATTTTAAGTCCTTAATTTCCAGAGTGCTTTTTTAAAGACCATTCACAAGGATTTCTATGGCTGATTGTTACACACTCCGCTTCCCTTCCGAGATAAGGATTTGTTCTGAACCTTCCATGTTCTTAAATACTTAAATTCTGTAGGGCCTTTTTCCTTCCCCTCCCACAGAAGCCTGTGCTGGCAAAAGTCCTTCTCTCAGTCCTCTAGAGCTGGCCCATGTGAAGTCATGTCTTGTTGAAAAGGTAATAATTCATTCTGATTTTCAGGTTGCATCAGATTATACTAAAATTGGTTAATCCCAGAGTTTGCCTTTTGTCTCACTTGGTACCTGACAGCATATAAACATGCAGACAAATATCCCTCTGGAGGAAAAAGGGATTGATTTGGGGGGTACAAATGATGAATTCATGCAATGACTTGACTTTGTGCAATAAATCTGGAGTCTGGGCGGTGAAGCCACGCACAGCAGAGTAAAACCAATTAGCTCACTGCAGCCACTCCTAGGGAGGTGTGGAATTGAGATGGATGAATACAAAGATAATTATTCAGGCTTCCTTCTAAAGGGAATTCCTTTTTTCCAATGTTCGTTCTTTTTTCTAGCTAGTTTTGCTAAAAAGCTGTGAAAGCAATGACTTGTTGACATGAATGTCTGCAGAAAAGATTTTTGTGGTGTCTCCAAGATTTGCTAATAATGACACAATGTTTGTTACAGGCAGAATTGTTTATGAGGGCTGAATTGCCTAGAGAAATAGAGTATTTTATGACCAATAGCTATGGATTAACTTAGAAGAATAAGGGCATCTTAGTCCTCTTATTAGACTCTGAGCCCTCCCCCTGACAGCTATGACTGATGCAAAATGCTGCATCTCCTCTCTAGGGCCCCTAGGTCAAGGGAAACCGAAATGAGAGTGAGTGAGCACATGTGTGCATGTGGCGTGGGGTGTCCCATCTCTCGCCGCTTTCTGCTGCCAGGCCACCCCGTTACACAGCAAGCTCTGGATATGACGTGACGTGCAGCCGGGGAACCCAGCACACAGAGGGCTGCGTTTGCCCACGCAAACCGTGTGAGCAGGCACCCAGCCTGAATACCAACCCACAGCTCCTCCATGCTTAAGGGCACACTGCCGGCCAAGTGCTGGCATGCGAGCCAACTGTTTACCTTTTCCGCACGATATTTAACAAAGACGCTTGAATAGCAGGCAAATTAATAAACAACTGCAGTCTGGTTGCAGCAATCTGTGTAAAATGGAAAAAAAATGATGAAAATCTCCTAATAAATCATTAATTGTGATGTGCCTGCCCAGCTGCAGCACGGAAACAAGCAAATGCCATCCTAATTGATTGCTTCTTATTCCATCTTTATAGGCCTGCATTTTTTATTGTGAGGGTTGAATAAGCCCAGAGGTGTAAAAAACCTCTAGATTGTACTCTGTGTATCTGCCAACTTGATATTTAGATCAATAATCCTCTTTTTTTTCCCCCTCTACTCTTACTACTGGTAATTTAGCTTTTCCTCCTAGCAGCCTAATTGCTGTTTTCTTAAGCCTTACTATCAATTCTCTGACCTTTAATTTCCAATATCGTTTACCGTACGGATGACTGTACTAGGTCTGCAAGTTATCCTACCCCCTCTACGCCGTATGGGTCAGACTTGGGTATCAGCTTCTGTGACAGTGAAACAGTGACCTCCAGGTTCTCACTCCACCGTTGCCGTTGTGCAGCAGAGACCACAAGCTCACTCGAATCTCCACAAAATCTCCATAAAGTCAACAGGATTTTGTGTGCAAATCAGATTTTGAGATGCTAATTTCTTAATGACGTTTTATTAAAGAACTACTCACTCTGGTGTGGTCTCGAATGATGATTACCCATCTAGAGTACTGAAGTCCTGTTTTTTCTGAGGCAGCCCACAGAACCCCTGCTCTGCATTACACCAGCCAGCAACCCCTACAGAAGCCTCTTTGCCGCTGGTTTTTCAAGCTCATGCCCACAACAACCCCTGCACTGCAGTGTCCCTGCTTCAACTTCACGTTCACTTGGATCTACTCCACAGTCAATCCACGTATGCATATCATACTTCAGAGTAGTTATATGCCATGTGGCAAATGCTTCCCAAAACGTTATCTGTAAAGCCCAATGCACTCTTGCCAGCTCGCAGTTTTGCTCTGCTGGTACGAGGTCCAGCTGTCACAGTGCTCATTCAGAAATGAATTGCTCGGGCTGCGGGCACTGGCTTGTTGCAGTCGGGCAGGAGACAGCCTTGCCCAGCCGAGCAGAGGGGAGTGCATGACAATTAGCTCACCAACTTTTAAAGGATGCTTTGGAAGTTCTGCCTTTATCTTCAGTGGTTTGTGCTCTTCTCCCTGGTATCCAGTGATAGGACATGTGGGAATGGTTCAAAGCTGCACCGGGGAGGTTTAGACTGGACTTTAGGAAGCATTTCTTTACCGAGAGGGTGGTCAAACACTGCAACAGGCTTTCTAGAGAGGTGGTCGGTGCCCGAACCCGGTCAGTGTTTAAGAGGCATTCGGACAATGCCCTTAATAACATGCTTTAACTTGATCAGCCCTGAACTGGTCAAGTAGTTGGACTAGGTCATCAGTGTAGGTCCCTTCCAACTGAAACTGTTCTGTTCTATTCTGTTCTAAAATGCCTCACCTGCCTGCAAAGGAGCTCTCACAGCTCTATGCATGGTGTGGTGGAGCCAGACTACCCACTTGTTTATTGGGAGATTCTACAAGGAACCATAAGCGATGTTCAGTCTGGTCTCAAGATACTGGTTTCACTTCTGCTGGAGAAGTTTGAAAAACAACAGCAAGCCCTAAACTTCTGCATTTCTAAAGCTGTTCTTATGACGGGGTGCAGACAACATCCATCGTGTTCCTGCAGCTGATGGCAGCCACTGGCCTTACACTTCGCCTTTACTGGTGTTATGTTTTAAAAATCTCAAGTAATGAGTAGTTTTGGTCTAAATGACAAGATTTACTCTTTGAATACGAAGACACAGCAGAACGGAGGAGAAGAAAGCAATACCCTTTCTTTCAGAAGCAGCAGCAGAAAACCCTCTCATTTCAGACTCTCTGGTGTGAGGACGGAACGTGCAGGTTTCACCTTGATTCAAAGACTCTTACAGTACTTGCGAGGAATTCAGAGACAAGAGCACGTAATAGTAAAAGGATATTAAAAAAAAAAAAGAAGTTTCCTTGTCTGACAACGAGCACTAATTTTTTTTCATTATCAGATGTTACATTCTTGTGACAGTATGAAAAGATGCCACAGAAATCATGACACAAGACACTATTCTGCTGCAAGATAACCATTTCCAGATAAATATATCTTATGAAACGAGGTTCGAAGTTTGCACAGAAATTTAGATATTTTATAAAAATGCATTACAACACAAAGGAGCTTTTTACAGCGTTCATATGAAAGGTTTAAAAAGAGATTAAAATTATGTCCTTGGAAAGGCATATAGCCTTGTCAAGGAAAAAAAATTCTACATTAACCCCGTGTAGGAAAGTTGTACTTTATCTGTATTTCAAAGGCTGTAAAGAACCACTTTAATCAACCTACTTGACTTTGGGGACTTGCACGTCTCACTGAAACTCATGAAATCTGGCATAGTGTGGTTTCCAGAACACAAAAGCCTTTAATCTGTAACCCGGCACTCTTGTACATTCAAATCCTGATACTATCTCCTTGTTAGGAAGAAAAATTGTGAATTTATCCAAAATGGGATCTCATCTCATCTAAATGATGTAGCCTTTGCAACAGTGACCTTTAACAATGGTTATACTCAACAATAAAAGATTTTATCTTGGGAGCCAGTGGAAACAGTGTATGTTAAAATTCTGATCTGATAGCACAGCCTTTTATTTTCCAGTTTTAGAGAAGAATCCTTTGAACATTTCATTTGCTCTCTTGTCTAACATACCTTTGTTTCTTGCCTAAAGAATGAACAGCAGGAAAAGGTAGCTGATACCCTTCTGCAGACTATTTGATTGTCAGGTGTAATTAGTAATGCTATCTTTTAAATAGAGGCATAGATTTTAAAACAGCTGGAATTGCCTACAAAGCCTCATTCTTGAAAAAAAAAAAAGGAATTTATACACATACATTTATACAATAAAATATTCTTGCACAGGTACATCATTGTTTTACAATGGTTGACAGACCTATGCTTCCCTTCAGCCACAGAACTAAAGGCTAACTGACTTGCTGATGTCTCCCAAGGCAGTTGTAGAACTGGCGCTGGAGCCGTGTCCTGCCCTCCGCTGCCTGCGTTGGGGCAGGATACTGAGAACATCGTTAATTATGTACTACTTGATAAATCCATTAGGTCAGCCTGGATTAGTCTATCAATCTCCCCAGTGCGTTGCCATGTAGCCCTGTGATCCTCGCTGAGCTACCGAGATGGAAAAGCTCCCAGACGGGAAGGCTGGCAGAGAACTGTGCGTTGGGGATGAGCTGGATCACCAGCACGGCTCTTCCCCAGGCTCTGCACTGCCTTGGCTTCAACTGAGGAACCTGAACAGGTTTGTACAGCTGGGGAAAAACAGGCCAGAAGAACAACTGGTTGTAAAGCTCCACCGTCTCGAAGGCCAACAGCGGTTTGATACATTGACCTTCCTGAATTGCCAAAGCAGTGCTGGTGTTCCACCTCTCACCCAGCATGGCAGGACGAGAGCTTTCCGATGCGTAGACTGTGTCGCTCGCCCTTACTCTCTAAAACAACCACCTTCCTTAAAAGAGGGTGAAATTAATTCATTTGTTGGAATGTCAAGCCTCAAATGTCTTTCTCTTTCTTCAAAGTGCAAAGTAGCAAATAACTGCATTGAACAAAACTTTGAAAACATATTTGTCCTGATTTACATGTAAACCAGACTAACAAAAATTGTGTGACAGAGTTCATCTCCTAAGTGAGCAAAACCTACTCCACAGGTCTGACACTGTATTTCTTGGTGAGATGTGTATAGAAGAGGATGTTTCAATTCAGGCACCTGTAATAAACTTTCATAAAGAAGGACCTTAAGCTGATAAGTCTGGTTTAGGATTTTCTTAATAACTGCCCACTTCTCGTAATGAGTTTCTAATTTAATTTTTTCAGATTTTAAGGCATATAAAAGCTGTTCATGTGCCTTTGGGGTCTGAAGACAGATATTTGGGAAAGGGAGAATTTTAAGAGTACTGAAACTGAATTTTTTAAGTACACTATAATCCTGGTATCGAGATTTTTAACAAGTTTCCTGCGTAGCACAGCTTAGCCAGTCTGCATGCTGACTCCAGCTCAAACCTCCTCTGCACTGCAAATGAAATCTCTGTTGTTTCCAGATTAGTCTCAGAATTAGCACACAGGGGGGATTTTTTTTTTTTTTTTTTTTTTTTTTTTTTGTGATTAGGTTTGAACACTACAATCAGGTGCTGGAAAACCCACAAGGTCTGGTCATAAACAGGGTTCCTGACTGGACAGAGCATCCTTGTAGGAAAAAGACACTGAAATGTGTTTTATTGTAAAAGAGCTGCTACTGTGGTTTAAAGATGTGACTTTCCAAGCTGGTGCCACGATGGCCAATTTTTTATGTCCTTGCTGCTGTGTAAAATGTAACGGCAATGCCTGTCAGTGGGGTGAGAGCTTCCTCCCACAGGGAGATCTGTGTGCTCCCCAGCAGCTCCCCTCTGCTGTGGTTTCTATGGGAAAGGAATCAGGAGCAGGGGATGTGTCTCCACATTGCAGGGATTGCTGAAGAGCCCCTCCAGTCTACAGACAAACCCAGATGGTTCAGCTGCAGCACTGCCCTGAAACAAGCAGAGGAAACCTGCCCTTCTTCCGATGGAGTCCCTAAAATCGTAGAATAATTTGGGTTGGAAGGGACCTTCAAAGGCCACCTAGTCCTAGCCCCTGCAATGAGCAGGGACATCTTCAACTAGATCAAAACCTGGCATTACAGAAAAATGCGTGCCTGCCTGCCTGCTTACAGTAATTCAGAGCATGGAATGAAGACTAAATTAAATGCTGTGCAATTCCTCAGACTTGCCATGAGAAAGAGGCTTCTAGCTGAATGTTTACGACAAGAAAGTCAAAGTGCAGGTAGCAGGGAAGAGAAATGCAGTGAGAAATAGGAGGATATTGGGTCAAAGAAAAGAGGGAGTCTCTATAAACCTGTAAATTTAGGAAGGAAAATGGTTTTATTTATTCTCTGTTATTTTCTGGCAATTACAACACATTATTGCACTAAGCTGAACAGTTTGAAAAACTCTACCACGCTCAAAAAAAACGATACGAAACCTTTTAACCATCCTCTCTGATTTTAACTCTGGCTGTTCTCTGTGTTCTGACCCTTTCTTCTACAATTGGGAAGCATGAAGACATCCTGGACAGTTAGAAACATTTGATAAAAGAAAACTCGCAGCACTACCAAATCCTTTGCTAAATCTCCTTTTTTTTCCCCCCAGTACGTCACTAAAAATTTTATAAATGAAATGTGCTTAATGAAATTCCAGATATATATCCTCTTAAAATGACATCCCTTGGAAGCAATTCTTTTTTAAGGCAACAGAATATTGAAGAATTAAAAACCTGCCGACCCAAGGAAGTTAGCCAACTTCAGCAGGGGATTTATTTCAGTGCCTTGCAATAATGGAGTAACAAAATGTATTTAAATTTCTCAGCCTCGCATCAGTGCCTGAGATGCTATGTACTTTTAAGATAATGAAATAATCCACTACAAATGGGTATTTGCCTAGGACATCTGGCAGATGTCGAAATGTACCTGCCAGGGCTGTGTGGACATCCTGCCTAACCGGGGACCCCTGGATGGTACTGGGTGTCTACATTGAGGCAACTGAATTGTGCCCTCCAAGGCCAGGTCTGGGCTCAGGAGGAGAATTATGATATTGAATACATATCCAAAGGCAGAAAGGGGCACATAATCTAGAAAAGAATCATTCAAATCTGACAGAAACGCTACAGACAGATACATCTTAGAAAAGAAATGCTGGTGTGGGTAGATATGTGAGATGCGGGAGCATTAACGTCTGATTTCTCCTTGAAATTTTAGCTTGACTAACACACCAGCGATTATGGGAATGGTGTCTAATCCACACACATGTATCAGGTGGTGGAGACCAGGGTGATTTCCATCACAGCACATCACACAGTAGGAAGGCTATTTCTCTGTAGACACTTCCTTTGACTATGGAGGTTTTGCCAGCAACACCTGGCTGTGTCACACCTTGGTGCACACACATAGCTCACATGTGGTCTAGCACCTCTTTCTCACTGGACAATTCCTCCATGCCACTACAGAAGGCATGGTGTGGGGATGTGGTCTACAGCTCCTCCCTCCAGATCCCATACACATTAAAGAGGGAAGGAGGAGAAGTCCCTGCTAAATGACACATCACACCAGGAGATACAGCACTGCCAGATGTTGCAAATGAAACGGCTCATGACAAATGGGTTATGGCAAGCGATAGCTGATAGGTGTTGTCATACAGCACGGGTCGGGGGTGGTCTTACCAGCGTACAGATATCGTCTGTGTTTTGATAATATTAACCCGACTGCATAAACCAGCAAAACAGGAGGCTAGAAAAATCAAATGTCAAACCAAATTATTATGTATCACTACGATGATGATGATGGATACGCACGTGCTGCTCAACCCCATTAATGACAGCTACCTACAAGCACTGTAAAGAAAGGGAAGTGTTGTGCTGTACATTGCAGGTGGGCATGTCTGCATGGGGTACACAGGCAGAGAGGTTGTGCTGTAACTTCTGGATTTCAACCACTTACGTGGTGAGAAGCAGGGCACGAGCAGCATCGTGGGCTCTACCTCCCGTGTGGTGCTGTAGCTCTAATTGGCTGCAATTGCGCTCTCTAGCATCAAGAGAGGAGGTTATATTATTCTTGATTTTACACCAAGCAGTACATGTGTCCAATTTGAGAGAGACCAATAGAGTGTTTTTTTATATTCCTTTTTTTTTTTTTTTTGTGACAGAAAATTGAAATCTGTAATGAAACTATCGTTCCCATTTTTTAAATCACTGGTCTTTGGCAATTTTAAACTCCAAGGTCTGAAAAATTCATTACTACTAACTTCCATCAAGGGTGTTCCTGAAACCAAAATTACTTAATCAACTCAATTTAGCTTCTTGTGTAGACCTAATTCAGAAAAACTTTATCTTCTTGAATTGTTATTGCAATTAATTTCCCCCCCTTCTTTTTCTGCAGCAGACGACATTTCAGTAATTAGATATTTTATAAAAATGAGTTATTCATTCAGGGTAGCTTCACTTTTATATTTGATTAATCATATTACCACTGAGGTCTGGGTTTTGTCTCCAAGGAAAGTTTAATGACCTCATTTTAAACCTTCTTTTAACCACCAGGCAGGTATCAATGAAGAGAAATAAAATTATCTTTTTTCTTTTTATCTCCTTTTTTTTTTTTTCAATCTCAAGATTACATTTGATGTTTTTTCAGTGTGACTGACCCATTTACAGGGAAGAATCTAGCTGATTCCAATTAGGTTCAGGACGGAATCAGGCTAAACAGAGCTTCGAACTGTGCCTTAATAACTAATGCTCAGTGTAATGGAGAGGAACCAGAACTGTTTCACCAAGCGGCAGTTGGTTTAAAGAACTGTACATGATTAATTCAGTTATAATTTGAAAATGAATGTACTGAAAGGAAATAAACAAACAAAAGCCACTGTAAATTTAGGTTTTGATTAATGGGGTCTATTAGCAAGAGACTTCTATCAAGGAGACCACATTTTTTTATATCAATGCATATATACCCACACAATGTAATGGAATAATTCACATAAACCACAATTTATTTGGGAGAAGAGACTTGGAGATTATTGATGACTGTTTGCCTTCTATCAGTATCCATCTATGCTTTGAATCTAGCTATATGCTTATCTGTATTTGTGTATTGGTACCTATACATCTTTGTATCTACCTATCCATCTTGCAGACTACACTAAGAAGTCTTGAAGGTATTTTGTTCTTTCTGTCATATGCTACACTGGTGTAAAAGCTTAACAGAAATCACAGAAGGGGCTGATGCTCTCTTCATTAAGACATGGGGAATTACTGTTTTCTCAGAAACTGAGAAATATCTTTCATTTTAGATGAAAGAGGTGATAAAATAAAGAACAAAAGTTGAGTATCCACAAGAGAGTAGGAAGCGTGTCTTGTTTTCCATAGCATTGCATTGAAAGGGCCTCCAGACACCTAAAGATGCTGTGCCCGAGAAGAGCCACGCTGCTCACAAAAAATCTGCACCCCGAGTTGGGGATCTCATGCATTTCTTATCAGAATCAAAACTGTGTAGGCAACACATCTCCTAAGTCTTGTTGGACAGGCTTTGCATTTAGGTTGGGATCCATATCCAAAGGTGAGTTTGATTCAAAAGGCAGGTCAAGATGTAAATAATTTCTTTGAACACATACTTTCCTAACCATGGCTAACCTGCATGTCCGCAGCAGCAAAGCCCCTGGCATTAGTGTGGTGAATCCTCGTAACGTGGAGACAGGATGGAAAGAAAGAATATTGTTTCTGCTTGTTCTCTTGTCCATTTGTTACCGCTACCCCTTGAGCTAACATCCTTAGTCTAATTCATTGCTCATGACAAAGGTTTTCACCTGGACCTGCAATGTAATGAGAGGCAGAAAGCCCATTTCAATTTATAAACACTGAATTTTTATTTAGGAAAACTAAACTGATTTGTAGTTTTTAGACTTCACCAACTATGTATTTAATTGAAACACACACTGAATTAGGTAGATGCTCATGTACCCAAATGCTACCAGGCATATTCGATTCACTTGAATATAATATTTCATTTCAGTTAGATGATGACAGCTCTATAACAGCCCAAGCTTTACTGCGTAGTTCGGCTGAGCTTCATTTTGATCGGAAAATTGCAAGCGAATACAGTCACTTGGGATTTTCCATGAAAGCACAATTGATTTTTAATGATAAATCCTGTCTGCAGGACTATACAGAACTCCTGGGTTTGTTTTCAGCTGTAAAACAACATAGTCCTCTAAATTTTCTCACCACGGTATTAGGTCTTTCCCTTTGCCAGCTCTGACCTGTGCTGTTCACCTTGATTTCTGCCTCTTGTGACAACTGCCTCTGAATTATGCCATGGGCATAATTTTGATGATTTTAAAACACTGTAACATCCAGGCTAATCTATATTCAAATGTCATTGTACACTTTCTGAACGGCACCGGTGTAATGATGGGGACCGTGATATCTGAATGGGCAACTACATATGCAGCTTTAGTCTATACACTGGGCAATTAGGTACTCGGTGCTCAAGATTTAACCCCTTGATCTTTTCCAGATCTGGACATGTGCCCTGGTCCTGGAAGACAGTTAGCTACTCAATTCCACCGGTTTTCCCTGGATCAGCTGTGGTAAGATCTCTTTTTAGGACAGCCCTTGGTAGGCATCCTGGTCCATTCTTCTGTCTGTGGGAAATCCCACCGCAATCCTGTTCCTGCTGGGTCCTCCCTTCACAGCATAAGATTAATTTGTAAGACATGAGCATGCATGTAAAAGGGATTTCTCATAACGCTCACATGTACTGAATGCTTCCGGATACATCTGGCTATAAATGTGCTTAGGAAACCACAAACCGCTGGCAGGCCGACTTGGTTTCCTATTTTGGTTTCCTACCACCATTCAAGATCGCTTCTCCAAACTAGGCCTATTTACATCTTTGCATCGCAGTCATTTGGAAGTCAGTAACTTTCAGCCTGAAGGAAAAGCTGAGGGTTTTCTTTGCTACTTTGCTACGTCTGAACTCACTGCTAAAAACAGAGCTCAGCAGGATTCAACTCGGGGGGGCTGGAGACCAGGTGAAGCATTCCGCCCGAGCTTTGCCACTTGCAAAAAACTCACATCTTTACAGCTCACATCAGCTATTTCTACAGCTCTGGACAGTGTTGCTCTTACATTGGTTGATGCACAGCTATATTTTGTTCTCAAATAGTGTTAACATGAGAAAAATGCACACAGAAGAAGGAATAAAATTTTGGCTTATGCTTGTTTGCTTTTCCAGAATTTTGGCAAGTTCACAGAGCAGGAGGACTAAGGGAGTGTGACACCACAGCTGTGAAAAAGGCAAATTTGATCCTAGTGCTCTTGTTCAAGTCACTGAAAAATCTCATCTGGATTACTCGATACAAATCTGGTCAAAAGCAAGAAATCTGAGCAGAGCCTGGTGCACAGCAGGGTTAACAGGATAACCAGGGGAATGGAAAGCTATAATGTAAAAAGGGGTTAGAGGAGACTGGCTTGTTTAGCTTCACAAAATGATGTGCACTAGTATATCAGGGTGGAGATGGGAGAGAAAATGGGAAGGAAACAGCAAAATGGGAGAAGGAAGAACTATTTATGTTAAAGGACAATGCCAGCTTCACTTTCAAATTTCAAAGCTCATTAGCATTTCCCATACTACTTGGAGGAGCCAGAATACCTGCACAAAGGTCAGACTTTTTTTTGGCAGGGCAGTGCAGTGCAGTGCCAAAAACAAAAAGCCCTTTTAACTTGGGTCTCTTTCCATGTCATTTTGCTCATGAAGTGCCGAGCTCTTCACTCTGCAGATTTCATTGCTGACTGATTCAGCCCAATATGAGCCAGGTTACTACCTCAGCACTACTGTAGCAGCCAGACGTGAGACTGATCTGACACTATTAATTAAATAGCCCAGTTAAAAACTGGCAAGAACTGCTTTTTCCAGTGTACTTGCAAGAAGTACTTGCTCCTCCACTGATTAGCCAAATCCACTTTGCAACTAGATTAACCTTACCCAGCAACTCATCCCCTTCTGTTAGAATATGAGCATCTCTCTATGCATGGTGTTATATTCTGTACCAGCTATTCTGCTTTAAGTTCACAGCCAGCCTTTGGCCAGACTGCCCTTCCCAGGCTAGCAAGAGTCACCACTGTGCTGGTGGAAGCGTCATCCACCCATGCCCGATAGTCTGGTCCTAAACCTTTAGAGCTGATCCTAACGGGAGTCAGTGTCCAGATGAGCCAGCAAGGCAGCGCAGTGGGGAAGGGGATGTGGTCCTAGAGCTGCCGCTTTAAAACACACTCCACTGGATTCAGCCTCAGAAGAGGAGATTCTCAAAGCAGTGCCAAAGGGCAAATTTTAAAGTAGCTTTAAATAAGACCTCCTAAGGCTCAGGAGCTTAAAGAACTTGAATAGCCCAGTTTCTTTTTTCTTTTCTTTTTTTTTTTTTTTTAAAGGAGAGGTTGATTGCCAGGCAGGTTTTCCCAAGAATCCACAAGCTCAACTAATCACTAATCATGAGCACTTCAGCCCTGTGAAATAATATTTCCCTTACACGGGCTACTATAAAAACAAGTTCTGCACAGTAGGCAAATTTAAAATAACTTTTAATTAACATTTAAGACACAGAAGTCTGATCATGCAAATTCATCTGCGTCTCCTCTCTGTGCCTGATTGTTCCTGATTGAATATGATAAAAATAGACTTTGTATGAGTCAAGTGTAGGATTTCTTTAACTTCTCCTCCCCTCTGATTATGCATTTCCTTAGCTAAAGTGGAAACCCTTGGATGGCTATTAACGGTATCATGGGTCAGACTGGAAAGGGCATCCTACTTGATAGGAGTTAAAGATTTCACTGGAATTAAAGGCATTCCTTCTGTGAGCAAAAAAGATGCCTCCACCTTGCATAAAAATCTCACCTGAGACTATGCAGAATTATTCTGTCTCAGCTGACTTTTAATCTCTGAAATACCAACAGTCATTTCATTGCTCCTCCCCTGTATCTGAGGCGAGCATCTGGCCAGGTGCTCAGCTACGGATCTATATTAATATAGAAAAAATGCAACTCTCCTGCACACAAGAGATAAATATTTGAAGGGCGGCAGAGGAATTTCCACGTAATTAAGACATGTCAGAGGACATGACCCTGTTATGAGTAACAAGGACTCTGGATAACGGAGGGCACACTGATACCAGTACCTTTATCTTGTAAGGGTTATGGAGCCAGTTTCCCAGTAAAACTTATTACAAAGCCTTTGTAACACAGTCCAGTTAGAATTTCACTGTTTTACACCAGCTGGTAATTTGGCAGATGCAAAACCCACCAAAAATGCCACAAGAATGAACTAGCACAGCTGCTAATTATGCCATAAGGACCATGGAAAACTTGGGCATAAGGGATTAAACTACCCTTTCCTAAGGCATCCGAGCCAGAGCGTGCGGGCATGGGCTGGTTGGGCATGCTGCGGAGGTGGCGTTACCTCTGCTCTTCGGCAGAGGCAAGAATTGCCTCTTTTCATTTATTTTTGCAAGCAACAATGTCACATGAAGAACACAACACAAAGAGTGGGCTGAAGTCCCTTAGCTAGCCAAAAGAGCTTTCCCTGGGTCATGGTCCTGCACTAAATGATTAGAATTACCCAAAAGAACTGCCGATGATGTTTATGGCATTTCACAGGATGCTCCACTCTTCTGGTGTAGATCTGATTGCTTTCCACTCTGGGGCAGTCTTTCATGAGACATTTCCTCATTGTTAGCTGCTCTCTGATGCTTCTCAGCATGGTCAGATAGCATCGCAGATCAAGAAAATATTCACCATCGTAAAAACACAGAGCTGAAAAAACTAGAGGAGGTCACCTCGTCCCCACTGTGCCCCAGCATCTCACAGTTTGATGCAGGTAGTCCTGGTTGTGACTATCAGGATTGGTCATAACTCTTGCTGATGGAGACTGGGCTTAGAGTTAACAGCAGACTTTGGTTTAAAATTGTTTCATCTAGAGACTCTGATTTTTCTCCTCCATATAATTTCAGA
This sequence comes from Morus bassanus, assembly GCA_031468815.1. Lineage (NCBI taxonomy): Eukaryota > Metazoa > Chordata > Aves > Suliformes > Sulidae > Morus > Morus bassanus. Next base: position 36,628,065 of record CM062575.1, read on the forward strand.
ATCCTTTGTATGAGAAGGTGGGGCTGCTTCTTCCCCGCTATTGTGCAAGATCTCCCCCGGCCTTTCAGGTGAGGTACTAAAGGGTATAAACCCCATATTGATCCACTTTCACGTAAGCAAGCAATCATTCTGAAGTTTTATCACAGTATCTTCAATTTGTACATTTAATGATCTGTGTGATTTTATTGATCTTTTTCCACTTCTCATCTAGCACTACATTTTGATCACAGCCCATCTGTTATCTTGGATGTCCGTTAACCACCAGACTTCGGCAGGTCATCCACTCCTGTGGACGTGTGATTTTAGCTCTTGTATGCCTGTGTCTGAACTTTCACATGGTTTGTACATGCAGTCTCTTCACCCCCATGCATGGCGTGCAGACATGACCCGACTTTCTTGACCATCGCAGTGGCTGTTTTCTTCTCTCCTGTCCCGTTGTTAAGTTTTACACAGTAACATTAATTCCTGCTGCTGAATACATGAGCTGTGACATCAGCATGGTGCAGGGTCCTCCTGAGCTACATTCTTATCCAGAAACGATTAAGTCTAAAACCACCCTGGCTGAATGACAGGTAATTTAGGAGCGCTATAAGGTGGGCCTTTGTATGTGTCTACGCTGAATACAGTTGCTTGAGTTCCATTCGTCTGGCAGCTTTCCAGGAGCAAACCACAATTTCAGTTATTCAGCCTATTTTGTTTTTACAACAGCATCTCAACACAGAAGTATTTAAAATAAAAATATACTGTATCTCTCCAAACAGTCCCTAGTCTTAGAAGAGACCATGGGCTTTCTTACTCTCTGAGGAACCGTAGATTTCCTGGAAAAAGATTTTTGCTATTTTTTTAGAGGTGTTAAAATGCAGATCAGACTATTTGAGGAAAGCAAGGAGATTCAGCTCAGGTTTAAAGAGATTGATCAGCCTGATGCTGTTCTCTCCATCAGTCAGGGAAAAACCGCATTATACTTTCATATTCACATGAAATTCATCCTGGCTATACCTGGGAGTATATAAAATATATTTGTTTCCATAGAATCAGAAAATATTATTGTAAAACACCCTTGGTTTTCAAATCTTTATAAAGTCCCATGTGCTACTGTGTAAAGCCCTTTGGCCCTTGCAAAACTCTTCCTTCAGTGATTGAAATTAGAGAAATAACGGTACACATCAACCCTGCTTAGAGGAAGAGTAGCATTTTCTAATCCATTTAACACAATCCTATGGGTAATTCTCTTGATGGCTTTTATTCCTGCTAGGTCTAAACATACACTGAGACATTAAATACTCAGAATTCACCTGAAAGCAAATTTCCATTATCTCACCTTCCATCAGATTCAGCTTTGGAAAGTGTTTTGGAAAGACATTAAAATACACCCCATCTCCAGAAGGCACTGATACGCCCGTGTGACTAACCCTGACACAGCTCATCCCGCTACCCAAAACCTCACTTCCTAACCTGCATTTGGGGACAAGGACCAGGCAACCTGGGTCATGCGGAACAACCTGTGCTTCAATGACATGGCCACTAGGTGTCATTCCTTTTTCACGCAAATGTAGGTTAAAGAACTATTTACCTGGCAGAATAAGGTCGTCCCCCAACCTCCCCCGGCAAACATTAGCAAGCTGGGGCACACATACTGCTGTGGTGAGAAGCCCCATGGCCTGAGAGACACAAGTCTCTAAGACTGGCTGCTATAAAATTTTCAAGAGAGAATGATCCCATGCTGGCAGGAGAAAGGACCACAGGACCACACGGCCCAAGACCTGTGTCAGATTTTTATGGCTCTTCACAAACGTATGTATCGCACTTGAGATACTTAACGACAACTTTACAATACAAAGCTCTGTGTATTCACTATGACCCATGCGAAGCACATGTGCAGCTGCTAAACCCACCCTATACTCGCTGCAGCAGCAATGCAGCCTGCAGATTGACGCCCAGGTTTGAAAATGTGTTGGGTGCCTATTTTTCTCTGATTCAGAAAGGAATTTAGTGCCTTCCTTTTCCTGAGAATCTAGGTCCAAGTCACTTCATCACAAAATGCTGGCGCTGCTTGAGAGCTGAGCATGTCACATCCATGAGCCTGGGTCCCAATGGCGATGGGAGGGAAGGACCCAGACTCCATAGCTGACGTGGAGCTGATCTGGGTCCACGGTGGCATTAATTGGGCTCTGTATGACTTCCTTCAGCTCTCCTATATATTTGTAGTTTGTAAGGGTATAACTAAGGGGAAACTTTGGTACTACATGACTAAATATTTGCAAATCTTTCAAGATGGAATGAAAATTCAGAAAAATAAAAATAATAAAAACATTCCTCAAAGGTTGTTCAGTGACTTGCGCACAATGCAGTTTGACTTTCTGTATTTTTAAAGATTTGGTTTCAGTTTAAGATACATAATTTACTGCTCCTTGTTGACCCTCATATGAATATAGATGGTGGATACACAATGATTTCTCATTTAGTAGCACGTGGATCTCTGTACTGCTCTGTGGTTTCCAAAATTAACACGCACAATTCGGATGCTCTACGTCTATGGATTATGAGGGCTGGAAAGAACCAGACTGCACCATTTCACCTTCCAACTCTTCATTTTTACCTTGACCAGCTCTAATAATTTGTCATTTGCAATTTCTTTATTTCTTCCCCTCTTCCCCCAGTAATAGCGACTTGGAGCACATGAGAACAGAATAGGGAAATACTGTACTAATATAAGACAGACCTTTAACTGATTAAAACCAGATGTACTAAGGTATTTCTACATGTTTACTGCTGGCGCACACAAATACATCTGTTAGAGCTATCAGTGAAATACAAATTTTACTGGATACCTGTTACCATTTAGAGTATTTACTGCTTCCTTGAAATCGTATCCAAGCCACTAAACCCAAAATATCTCTTACTGCTCAGGATTTCACTCATAAGTAATAACAACTCTGATATGTCTACAGCCAATTGCTGTGAAACAACCGTATCCTCTTTGGTGCAATCAGACACAGTCTGTTTGCCACATTATTTCAGCTCCTTGAGTACCTCAGCAAAATTGGTCACCAAATAGTTTTGCTAGTTTATGAATCATTCTTCTTTTCCCTTTTCCTTTTTTCCTCCTTTTCCCCCCTGAAAGTCTTTGTTCCACGGTTATCTATCAAGTTCCTCCTATCTGCCAAACCAGCTAAGAGAGACGACGGATATAAACATCCATGAATTACAAACACGTTGTGTGTCCATGCATCACTGTGCTGATATATTGATACTTACAGTGCTGGTAGTGAATTCGGGTGGGTTGTCATTCACATCTGTCACCGTAATGATCGCTGTTGCCGTGTTTGAGAGACCATAGTTAAGATTTCCTTCCATATCTGTGGCTTGAACAATGACTATATACTGCTGAACTTTCTGGAAAAAAGAAAAAGAAAAGATGAGAAACAAAAATGCATTCTGTAAAATGCCTTGGTTTATTTTCTGTATACAAGTGCAATCTTAAGGCAGACTAAGTAGTTAATTGGATCGAAAATGTTAGTAAAAAAGACATAAATTTTTCTATCATGTTTTTGAAGGGATTTTTGCATAGATTGGTGGATATCACCTGTTTTATGGGAAAATAAAAATCTTATGGCAAAAATCCTTGCTTGAAACAGACATTTTTGTTAATTTTTAAGCATTTTTGGCAACATTAGTTTCTGTCTTCTGAAAGACAGTAAAAATTTTCATTGAAAACATCACCAAGAACATTATATCTCCAAACTGATAGCAACGTTGCCTGGTAGCCCTCCAGCTTGTTTGGCTCACACAATTTGATGCCCACAAAGCATTTTGATACTTAAAATACCCTCCAAGTTTCAGTCCTTAACACAATCTTGGTAAATGAGGAGAATTTAAGTCCAGTATAAAAAAAAATATTCATTGCAATAAACAAAAATTCAGCAGAACTGATTTAAATTCCTGAGCACCACAAAAACATGGCTCTCAAAGAAAATGCCTTACACAGCCAGCCATAAAAAAAACCCCACACATTAAAGTTCTAAAAGATGCTGTATGTCAGTGCAACTGGAAAATAAACCTGAATAAAATAGGAGAGGGCATCTGATCTTGCATGTATGTACATCTCCCTGGGATATCTCTTTACTTAAGAATATAATATCTGCCCATACTGAGAAAAGCTTCCTAATCTTTAAAACTGGTCTCAACAATAGATTTTCATTTGGATCTGCAGAATTTACTATTGATGTATACACGTTATGCCCAGGGTACACAGAGCACTTCACAGGCAGACATGAAAGCAAGGCTCCTCTCCTGAAATATGGGCGAAGTGATGCACCAACAACCAGGGAGGGATCCAGCCAAAATCGGTGTGACTCAGGGTAAAGCTAAACCTTACTCCCTGTTCCTTAAGGTTTAAGGTGTAATTACAGACGTGAGCTGAGACGCAGGGACCAAGCGGCTCCAACGGCACATCAGAAAGCCCGAAGGATGTGAAAACCAAATGGAAGCACAATGTTATGCAGGAAAAGCTTTGTGCAAAGCCAAGTGGAGGGACTTCACTGAGAGGAGAGACCTGCCGCATGCTGGATTGCTCCTGCTCTTGGAACACAGCTTAGATACTCGAGGGCTGCTCCGTTCATGTGCCAATGTTAGAAGCCTGTATAAAATGTCAAGTGTCCTTTAAAATTTCAAAGGGCAAGAATTAGGTCAATTGGGTCTCACTACTCCTACACGAACATTCTTGAAGTGCTGCAACTAGCTTAATTCTTTAATTCTTCTGAGTTGCTAGAATAACAGAGCTCTGAATTTTAGCTTTATCTTGATTCTAGGACTTTCAATTGACAGATATTAACCTGCTAAATTGACAAGATATCACACACACGGATCCATCAGCACCTTGCAACTGGAATATATTATGGAAATGCATTTTCATTATCTCTTGCTACCTTGTATAATAAAACATGAGGGAGAAACTATTGTTAGCCCTTGTTTTTCCTCATGCAAAAAGTTGCCCTTCATTACTCCATTTGTAAAGCACTGGGTAATCGTAAGGCTGAAGTGTCCTTATTGGTGAATGTAATTTCTATTTCATATTTAGCTTTTCCCTTCTTATTCTCTTTTATAGACAACTTGGGAGGCTGACAGAAATATTTCCTAACAGGCCAAATACTTGTGAGCCAAATTAGGTTTAAATCATAGAAGGGGGGGGAGGATATTTAAAAAAATTGCTACAATCAGATTCCACATAAATTAGAAAAACAGATCGGAGGCCCACATGAGAGGCTCCATTTCAATAGTGCATTTAAATGGCAAAGCCACCTCTAATGTTCCTCACTGCAGTGAGACGGAGACACGTAATTCACAGCGTTTCTGATTTGATGGCGGAGCTGTCGCACATTATTGTAAAAGCTTCAGTGCTTCGGCAGCGACCGCAGGAAAAAAAATATTCCTTCCTTTCCATCAGCCGAGAGGGGGATGAAACAGCCTCCATCGGTGGGGGTGCTTCTTTCTTAACTTGGCGCTTTTCTGTTTTACCGTGTTTGCAGACCGACCTCTCTACAGCTGCTGGGCTCCCAGGTCACGCTCCCAGGTGTGCCCACCAGAGCAAGCTGGGACTGTCGCGGCAGCATGCCTCCAGCCCGGGCATGGCAAAGGCAGCTCCCTTTCTGTGTCAAAAGCAATTCTGAAACTCATGACACCCTTATGCAAACTTTAATCTGAACTCTGAGAACAAATTGCAGACCTCGGGTAAGGTCACACTCCGTCTGCACAGCACTTATTCATGCCGGGACCCAGCCTGCGAACCTCCCACTGCCTTCAGCTCCTTTCTACCTTGCTTTATTCACTTCTTAACCAAAGCTTCCCCTGGAAAAATGAATCCTCTTGTACAAGAGGGGGTAAGGGACTAGAAAGCCTCATTTAAAAGTTTTGTTAACTTCACCATTTTACTGCTTATTAAATTATACATACTCTGATGACACAGGCGTGTGTGTGTGCATACTCATAGACCCTGTCTTATTAATCTCAGGTTTACAATAAAGTTTTTTTTATTTAACAAAGCCCCTTTCACTGAGCATTGTAGCACAGTGTTAATAAAAAACCCCACACAAATTCGGAGCACTAAATTAAAGAAGTTTAAAAGAAAGATTATATCAATCAGATAATACAATGCCAAAAATGAAAATGCCTAGAATTTAGTAATGTACAAATGTACCAGCCACAAAGAGCTGGTGCATAAGGGTGGGAAGAAGGGAAGGATGGCAAAGGAGCGCTGCACATGTGCAAGCAAGTGCAGGGAACCCAAGCCTAGTGAGAAAATGCAAGGAAATATAGCAGGTCTCAAATGGGTAGAGTCATCAGGTAGGATCATTATGGGAATGCATGCATTTAAGACAGGCGCTATATCTCAGGATACCGGAGGCAGCTGCAGCAATCAGGGACACACAAGAGGTGAGCTGCTGGTGGAAATTTAGAGACATCACCAAAGTTGCACTGATTTCCATCAGCGGAAGACAAAAGTGCAACCTGACATGGAGAATGGCCTTGGCTTGTACATAAAGTTGTATAAAACACAAAGACATGTAAATCATAGAATAGAATCATAGAAACATTTAGGTTGGAAAAGACCTTTAAGACAATCAAGTTCAACCGTAAACCTAACACCACCAAGTCCGCCATATGGAAGTAGTCCGAGATTTGTCGGACCTTTAGGCACTTGGTTGCCATCCACATCCAGTTCCATCTGAAAGGCTCCAGTGTGGGCATATAAGGGTGGTGCTTTCAAGTATGTAGTTTTAGTTTATAACTAATTCAATCTTCAGTGAGATTGGCCCCAGCAGATAACAAATTACTGATTTTTTTGTTTTTCTGTAGCTAACCTTTTTGCTTTTGTGCATTAAGCTGATTTTATTGAACTACTCTATCAATTTCAGTTTCAACATGTCCTTCCAATTTGTCACATCTCCTCCAGGGACATCTTAGTTTGTTGTCCTAATATTATTATTATTGTTACAACTATTAAAAAAAAAAAAAGGCAGCCCCGTGCCCCCAAGCATGAGAGACGTTTTCTTGATAGCATTTTGATCATACAGAGTAATTCTCATATTCTCTTTCTTTAGAAAAATGACATTTTAAATAGCACAGGGCAGAAACTACAGCACAGAAGTAACACAAAATGGTCCTAACCCAGAGAAATGAAACAGTTACTACATGTTTGCTCTGATGGTGATGCTGTGGAACTAAAGAAATGAGCCTCTGCCCCGAGGGGGTCTAGACTAAAACCGCAGCCCCAGTGAAGTCCCTGGGAGGTCCAATGGCCTGTATTTTTAATAAATCTAACAAATCTTCATGCTAGAGGGAAGTAAATGTGCTGCTTCTACTTAAGCAAAGAAAAAAAACCCCTCATCTTGATAAGTGCAGAGCTTTTAGTCTGACCTAAAAACTAAGAAGGGCTTTTGGAGGAAAAAATTATGAAGGAAAGAATAATTAAAGGAACTGTGGCAGATCTAATCTGTCTGCTCTTCTGTCAATCATCTGATACAGTGCTACAAAGAAATACATCAGCTAAATTCCAGAAGATGGGAATTAGTTCAAGAAATTTGTTAAGCTGGTTAATGGGAAGTTGATCAAGGGCTTGGTTAAAAAGATAGCAGTGCCTTGTACAGAAGAAGTAACAGCATGGAAGAAGGGTAACCTGACAATTAAGTAACAGAAACAAGATGTGATTTAATAGTACAAAATAAAAGATAACGCAGCAAGGGACCAATAACAAAACTTTTCTGGAAGCTGGTTTATTGGACACGAGCAAGGAGGACTGGCCCGATGTCTTACCAGCTCCCTGCCGCTGAGCAAGACACAAACACCGTTGGCAATTGCATCATGTGCAGTATTAGCATTGCAGATACGGCAATATTAATCCCTTGAGCCAAGCACCGAGAGCTCATCGGGATGCTATGCACAATCCAGCTCCCTTATATTCACTGCTGAGCAACCTGGATCCGACCAGGTGCTGGCAGTGAAGAGCTCATCACCGGAGAAGAGCCTAGGAGAGCTTGGCTTGTTTAGTCTAGCAAAATGAAGGCTGATAGCAGATATGATTGCTGTCTATAAATACATCAGGAAGATAAACACTAGGAAGGCAAAGGAGCAATTTAAACTAAAGGACAATGTTGACACAAGAACAAATGGGTATCAACTGGCCATGAATAAATTTAGGCTGGAAATTAGTAGGTTTTTCACCACTAAAGGAGTGAGAATCTGGAGCAACCTAATACAGGGTCTGGGGAGCAAAAACGTTCAAAAAAAAGTTTTAAATTAGGGATAAAATCCTTTTGGTCTAGGTAAGAATTATGACAAATTGAGCTAAAGCAGGTCAGATCTCCCACCATTCTCTGTGTACAAGCAACTTTTTAGGAAGAAAAAGAATAGAACCTCTTTTAGTCCAAATGCCATGATACGTTTGTGTGAAAATGGTTTAAGACTTAACACTAAACAATATCATTGAACCAGCCCGTTCCATCGGCACGCACAAAGGAATAGGTGCCCCAAACAAAATTACAGTTATTGCAAGCGGCTCTCCCCATCAAGATATAGGCTGGCACGAAAGACACTATCTCAAATCCCTGGCTGAGTGGCATATGGTCTTTCTGAGATGTTATAAATAAAACTAAATCATATCCAGAGAGAGAGTCTAAAAGAACAAAGTATTTTAAAATGAAATCCTAGTAATGAAGAGCTACCTGTGATCCCAATTTTCAAATGTGCATGGACAGTATTTTTAGGAATATGGCTATTCCTGGTTTACACATGCAATTATTATAAATCACATACAAGCTGGGTAACTGTGTATGCCAAAGTCCAGAAATGCCGTAATTACGTGATTAAATTAATCTACATTATGGACAAAGGGTTTGCAAAATTAGGACCTACATTTTCAAAGCTCTGTATAAATATTGTCCAATTAATTACCACTTCCTGAGAAATGTATGACTTGCTAATTTTAGCATCATGCCTGGTAAAGCAAATAAGGTTATCGGGATGTTGCTGTAGGATATACTGAGTAGGAATCTATTGGTGAAAGAGCTAGAAAATCTAAATCCTATTTCCTTCCATGCCTATCCTCACATCTTCTTTATATTTACGTGTTTTTCCACCTCCCCTTACTTTTGCAATACCAATGAGAAGAAGATAGACTATTCCTCTGTTTTTTATTTCCTAAATCATTCCTTTACATGCTAGGGAAGTTTTGACATTCACTTTTTTTGGTGTAAGAAAGGTAGTTGATGGTGAACACACTAGTAATAAATACTGTACCAGAGCCAGGAAAGCCAATTTGAAAACAAATAAACAAACTCTCCCTAAACATTCACTTGACTCTAGCAGAAATACTTATTCCAAAAAATCTAACTAGCCATCATTTAAACAAAGCTCACAGGCAGACCTTTTAAAGCATTTATCCGTTAATACTTCCTACTTAGCCACAGTTAAATACGAACACAGATTTCCAGAAGAAAACCCTATTCTGGGAGCTCAGTGCAGAAAGCAGCTTCCACGGAACAACAAGAGCACCCGACACCTTTCGCAGTAGTTCCCCCCCAGAGACAGTAGTGGTGGTGGTGAGTGAGCTTCATCTGTGTGCCAGAGTTGAGCAGTCTTTGATATAACTTGACCTTTTCATTTCTTACATAGAGCGCAGCATCACGTCACGTATGCAGCACCCTTGGCAGACATCAAACCCTGGGCCCATGAATCTTAATGCACAAGCTACTGCTGCCTGAGCTAAAAAGATGCAGTTTTGCTCCACCTCAACCTTGCTACACAGGTCCAGCTACTATCAGAGGTGTTTCACGCTTCTGCTAGGACAGGGCTATAACAAGGGAGGGCACCCCATTTTTAGAATGAACTGGGCTACTTACTCGGTGCTGCACAACCATGAATGGTGAAGCAGACACGTTTACTTTCTCCATTTGGCTAGGATTGTGTTGGCTTTTCTTCCAGCACAGCATGGTGTTCCCCATCTGCAAGCATCTAGGCACATTTGACTTTATGAGCTACCTGTGATGGCAGAGCTCTTGAGCTGGGGCAGTGCCTTGGTCTACCTCTATCTTGCAATGGGCAGTTTACTCTCCTGCAAGCAGCGGTGTGTTAATTAAGCTGGCTTTCTTGCTTAACAAAGGTGTCGATGTGAAACATCCTGGCCTCTGACATGCAGGTCAAACCCCATGAATTCCCGTTACCATCTGACCAAACCTGCCTGTCATCCAGATATTGATAAATGCCTCCGGCTCAGGAAAAGCCTTGGTTCAACCATCCACAGCTCTCCAAACCGCACTTAGTAGCACACTCCCACTTCTCCTGTGCTATTAAAACCAAGGCCGCTGGGCTGCCTGGTTGATGACCCCACCGCATTTCAGCCTGGTGGCATCGCGCAGAGCGCCAGAGGGTGGGAAAGCCGGCACACACCGAGCAAACACCCGTGGGAGATTTTCCTCTGCTTTTCTCAAAGGGCGCAGCACCCCCCGTGCTAAGGGTCGTCCCTGGCTCACACACCGCTCCGCTCCCACGCACGCCATACTTAACTGGAGCGTACAGAGGCGGCAGGGAGAGGATGACTTCTTGTGCTAACCCTCCCCATGGCGGAGGATTTCTGCCAGCGGTGCTGAACATGCATGACTCAGAAAGAAGGAAAATATTTATTCTGGAGTCATTCTGATGAGCACTTCTAGTATTTGCTCTGACTCACCGGCCAAAGCACCGACGGTTTTCATCCGCACCACCAGGCTGAAAGAGCTGTTCCACAAATCTTCAGAAATCAGCCTAACACATCCCAGTTTTATTCTGAGACAAATAAAGGTCCAGAGGCCACAAGCCAACCTCAGGATTTTCATTTGGCACTGCACCTATATTGACAATCGGCCTTTAATAGCTTTCACCTGGCAGCCTGATTAACAACCAGCAATTAAACTTTTTTTTAACACTTTCCCTCTCAGCACCTGAGACCTGTAACCCGTGGGATATCACACCTTATACTACTCACCTTTTTCCCTCTTAAGCTACTACACTTCAAGATAGTATTTTAATGTGTTACAATTTACATATTTTAACCCATTCAGAACCAGCAGACACGCAATTAACTTTTCTAGCTTCTCCCAGAAGCTTCTCTCTTCTACACTGAATCTCCCATGTAGGTGGAAATGGGACCTGCTCCAGCTTAGCAGCTATTTTCTCTTTTGTGTGGTGGCTTCTGAAAGCAAAACAGCTTCCGGTGGTGGGTACAACACCCAGCAATAGCGAACTGAGCTTTTGTATGAAAGCATGAGGAAGTGCTTTAAAAGTTACCCAAAGAAAGCAAATATGATCTTTTTATCACAGAGAGGTTATAAAATCAAAGAACTCTGGAAAGCCTTTCAGGAGTCTACTCTGTTCGGCCTTTTAGTAGTGTGAGACCAAATAGTTCAGTGGCTGTTGCCCCTGGCTGGCTTTTTTTGTGTTATTTAGACAGTGAAGGTGGTGAAAGTAGAAACCTTTCCAAAGGACACGCTAGGTACAGAGAAGATCCTAGCAGTCATACCGAAAGCCTTCAAGCATCCTGGCTGTATGTCCCCGTAGCTTCTAAGAAGATATATGAGCCGAACTGAATTGCTCATCCACCTAATTTCATTGTGAGAGTCAGGATTTTGCTGAACAGCCAGCTCCAGGAGCGGCGTTATTGACTGAGAATCTCATCTCAGAAAGCGATCTACTAGTTGTTAGGGATACAAAGGGAAGCTTAGAAATATAAACTCCAAACACTAAAAAGCCCCAAAACAAAACCAGAAAAAAACCCCAGGAGACAACTGAAAATGGTAACACGGACCCCGGGATCCTGGTGGATCGTCTTCATGATTTTCTTAATGCCTGGTGCTAGCAACACCATGCATAGGAAGGGGTGTATTAAACAGGAACAGAGATGCTTTTGAGTTCGATATGCTGCAACCACATTAATCTGATATATATCTATTTTTTTTCTGAGTGAGTTTTACTCCTAAGGGATCAGACACTGAGCCTGGGCCATCAAGGTTTTGAAAAAACACCCAAGCTGAAACCCCACTGTGGTGCAACACATGAGGAATATCAATGCAGCAACTTCTGCCCAAGGAAAGGGACCTCCTGGAAAATACATCCACCAGAACAGTCAACTGAGCCAAATGCACCTTGCAGAGGGTTTGCCATGCTCTGACCCCAGCTGGCCACCACTTATGGAAACAGCATGTTTTGAAGTACGCTGTGTACAAGGTTAATAGCCAAGTAGGCTCCGTTTAACCCGATACTTGTTCTAGACTTCGAGTTGCAAAGGATGGGGATTAGAGGTCACAAAATTTTTTACCTGACATCTAAGCGCAGACATTTGTCAAAACTTGCATGTAGTTGCTTGAAAAACTTTTAAGCCCAAAGAATTTTTTTTTCATATCTGAAATATTGCTTTAAAATTGTCCTCATTCTTTAAAGTTCACCCAAAATGTAAATAGTACCTCTACATTTAAGACTGACAGTATTTTCCAGTTTTGGGAAGTTTTGTAACATGAACATAACGTTTGTTGGGATTTTTTTTTTTTTTTTTTTGTTTTGTTTTGACAGCCTTGGCAAGTAAGAGACCAAGCCTGGAGCAAACAGAAAATAAGGACTGGGCTGTTTTCAGAAGATAAGTATGAAAAGACCACCACCAGAAAGAGGCCAGTGTTCTGCAGCATTTCTTTTCTAGTCTTAAAATGTTTTACGTACTGATGCTGGCTGGCACTGAGGGACCTAATAGATTTCCATGCCTCAAGGGGTCCCATAAAGGCACCTGGGTTGTGCACAGTCTATTGAAGCTATTCAGGCGCTATGGACTGACTTTAAAATTATTATCTGAATCATTATCAAAATTATTATCAGAAACTCCATTGTAGCAGTACCTCTGTCCTTGGATACTACTGACTTTCCTGCTTACAAAGACTGTCAGTTAATGAGCTTCTCATATGGTTCTCTCATTTAATGCCAAAATTATAATCATGGAATCATTAGAAATGGGTTACATCTCACTCCTCAGTGATCCAAACTACAGATCAGACATAAGTCCACAAGGAAACAGGAGAGAAATAAGGAAAATGAATTATATGCTTTTGATTGTCACCACTGATAGTCATGCAAGGGGGTGGCAGTCAGCTGGTATGAGCTACAAGTAAATTTCATTAAAAAAACAGATATGACGAATATCTTGGATAATGTATTTTGATTCTGACTACAGCCACTGAGTCGGTGTCAAAACAGAGTAGGGTTGTGATTAAGGCTGCAGGCTGCAGCTTGGAAGACCCAGATTTCTTTTGCATTTTACCAAACACTCCCCAAGTGACCTTTAGTAGGTCATTTAATTTTTCTGTGCCTCAAAGAAATTGAAAATAACACTTCAAAATGAAATGAAAACACTTTCTTATCTCACAGTGATATTGTGAGAATAAAAATCCATTAGTTTGCTGAAGCACTCAGCCACTCCAATGAGGAGGGCTGCAAAAGTACCCATCTCCAGCACCCTTTCCTCTGGTGGCAACTGCACTAGGTACCGGCGCAGAAGTTGGCATCCTTCTGCATCTGGGCAGAGAAACAAGGTGCAACTCAGTCCCAGCAGATGTTGCTTTCAATTCCCGTCAATATTTGCAGGCTTTATGCCCCAGAGATGCTAGGTCATCCTGCAAAGCACTTAAAAGGAGACCCGAGGAATAAGCCTTCCAAGTTTTGGCTGAGGCAATTTTTGTAAAACCATGAAATTACATTTGGCTTTTCTTGGACGGGAAGAGACGAGCAATAGTTCAATGTCTAGGTGGTCACAGCCACCGTCGCTGCTGAGAGGTGCCCTTTGGTAAATATGCCAGCATTAAACTGGTGCTGCTTCCAGTTTGTGTCTGCCACTTTCTGACAAAAGGAGTGAGTTGAGAGACAGAAAAAATCCAAAAACCCCAGGCAGACCAAGAGAAGGGAAAGTAAACAACAATCTGAGAAACATTTTTGAAAATAAAAAAATGACCTTCTTCAGACTTGTGCAAACCAAATTCTTCCTATAGTGTGCAACTTCTTGGTGATTACCCAAAGGCCAGGCTTTGGGAAAAAAAAAATCCTAGTTATGTCCATTGCACTCTTATAATCCACAAAACCTTTGCTGTCAAATGCTGCCAGAGCAATTTAATAAACAGGGAGAATGCCTTAATGTATTCTGAAACCTGAAAACCACCCATCATTAGCCCCACATGCTGTTTTCCTACTTTCTCTGCTTTAAGCCATTTAGCTGCTACAGCTGTTTTTCTTGTAAGTCTGACTTCTGTTTTTATCAGCCTGATTTGTTTTCTGGTATATCCTGCTTGATTAAAAAGAGGAAGAAAACCCTTTCACAATTCAGGTAAAACTGCCTTCTTCTTTAAGCTCTGTCGACTGGAAGCTTGAAAAAGATCATCAAGAAGATCAGTGTAGATGAATAAATATTCATAATATTGCTCATAATTTATACTCGGTCTCATTTTTGGAGATAGGCTTGAAATCCCATCAATGTAGCAATTAAAAAAATAAAATCAACATAATATATTCAACATAGTATATTCAAACCACTTCCTCTAATCCTGTAGGTATACACATGGTGTCTACAACACAAAGATCTTGGATTTTAAAATTAATGGCAGTCAGGAGCACAACACAAGTCCTGGGAATCCGTACTGTGTTGACTCCATATGGTCTGGATAAAATAAACTAATTTGGTGTCATTCGTTATTCATTGCTGAGAATTATTTTAAGAAAATAGCTTGGCTAAGTCCTCGCTAGCTGCATATCATATATGCCTTCACCATTATGAACTGAAGGGAAGATCCAAACAGTGAAGGAACAGGTTAGAGTTGGAAAAGCAGCTGATTTAATTAAATTTGGCAGAATGAAAGGTTAGTGGAAAACAGTCAAATAACTGAGAAGAGATTAATGCAAGATGCTCCCTATTGTATTTCCCTTAAGAGCTGTTTTACCCAGTATAGGAAGGGTCACGTTGTGTCGATTTGCTGAGAGAGAATGTGATTGACAGAATTACTGGAAAGGAAACTCGGTTTGGTTGTGAAGGCGGAAATACCAATGGGGGCTTCTGTGAAAACCAGCTCTGCCTGCAAATGACTTTGTTTCCCTGGCTTTTAAGAGGGCTACGCTCTTCCAGGTGCTACAGACAAATACTCCAGACATGATCAACTGGGCAGGTTAAGTCAGTGTAGACTCAGCTGGAAGACCCCCTGTTTAAAAGCCATCATGGGTACTACGCCTTGTATGCACCACTAACGTTCAGTCTACTGGATCAGCGCCGGGGATTGAGCAACGGGGGACATAAAGCAAAAAGTCCTGCCTGCCTCCTCTGTTGCAAACTCCTCCTCTGCAAACTTTGACCCCGAAAGCTGTGGAAGTATGCCAACCATTTTGTTACAGCAGAAACTGTAGAGTTGCTTTGTATGGCATCAACCCAGCCCCTGTTCTGACTGCCACGTGGATGATACCTGAGCTAACCTGCAAGCCCTGCTCATTCAAGTCAATTTGTATGTGAAAACAGGTGCAAAGGAAAAGATCATCAATGCTGTGGGAAAGGTAACCCAAAGCTTATTCTGTGAGTGAAGGATTTTGAGCTGGCTGGAAATTCTGACCCATGACATGAAACAAAGACATCTGAACAAGAATAAGATTTGATCTTGTTCATTTTGTGTATATTAATAAAGCCAAAGATATAACACCCAAGAAATATAAATATGCAGTTGATTCAACACTTGATTATTGTACTATGTCTTGGTGTAGAAGGAGGGATATAATTCAGACCAAATCTGATGGGAAAAAACACACAAGTCCAGAGGAAAACATGGTAATAAAGTTTGTGATAACTTACCAAACGTAACACAGCTACAATCACTTAGATGGTACAAATCACTCACTGAACAAGATCTAGGATTAATGGAGGATAATATGCTATTCTCTTCAGAATGAGGCATCTCAGCTATTTTTTAGAAGATAATGATCCTAATGTTTACATGTAGATGTATTAGATAAATATAAAAGAAAGATTCTTTTATTAAACATTGTATTAATGGCTTTGAGTGAAGTAATGAATGGATTATGTGTACTCTTACAAAAAGGAAGGCCACCAAAATAAAGAAATTTTCACAGATAGCAGTCTTAGTAGTGCAGAGCTTCCTGCGGAGCTTGCTGATGTTCTCAGCACTCACTGCTCTCTGGGGTACAGCATTTGGGAAATGAGAAACAGAGAGATCCCAGGAAAATATTGATTGCTATATTGAGCAATCATAGGTTTGCAATACAAAGTGGCTGCAGGGCATTTGGGCAAACTTAGTTTTGGTGATGATGTCTACATCTTTTGGGTTCTATTGTGCCCAAAGACTCAGCAGACAAACACTGCAATGAGGTCTGAAACCCAACCTCTTGACTCAGACACTTTGCAGACACCTTTTGAAGGATGCAATGCCAGCTCTACGGCAGCCCAGCTTCAGTGGGACTTCACCACCCTCCAGGGTATGTGTTTTCTGCTTTGGGGAGTGAAGATCTGTACAACTCAATATACTGCCTACTCAGAAGGTTTCAGACAAGAGATAAAACAGGGGAAGTGAGGAACAGGAATGAACGGCTTCATGATAAACTGAAAAACTGCTGATAAACTAAATGACTGAGAAGCCGGGCTGGCAGAGTGCCACTGCAAGAATTCGCTGTGATGAGCAGGGATGTTTTCCTTCCCATATTGGGCCTGTCAGCCTTAATCAGATCTCCGTTAGCAGAGTCACTGTATGTCCAGGTGAGACTACAAAAAGAGCAATCATTATCATCCAGGAAACAAACTGCTCAACGTCAACGGCAGGAGGAGAAGGTCTGGTCAGAACAGTTTTTTAGAAGGTATTCCAGAAGAAGTGTATTGATATATAATCTGTGAAATGTAAAGGCTTAAATTATTAATTTGAAAGAGAAGGGAGTAGACCAAGAAGGATTTTCAATAATCCTAAAATGTCCCAGCTGTACAGGGAGACCTCTGGCAAGGCAACTTGGGTCCTTTGTTGTGACTGTGTGTAAAATGAGGATGGAGCAGTAGCCACAAGCCATTTCAATAACTGAAGGCAGAATTTAGTTTTCTCAGATCAGGCCCTTAATCAAGCAGCATTTAATTTTTACGCTTTTTGTCATCTAAGGGATGCACAGGTTCTTTGCAAGTGTCAAAGGCCTTTAAGTGACCAGAAGCAGGTTCCATCTTTGCAGGGGAAATTTTATAAAGGAATCAGCACCATAGAGACCCCCTCTTGACAACCTCCTAGATAACTGTAATACGGAATTAACTTCAGATTGCCACAAGGTATGAAAGAGGAACTTGCCAACCATCTTTCTGTGATGAAATGTAATTCTTGTGGTTATAAAATTGGAGGAACATAGCTGTTTCTTGGCTGTTAGCTGCAAGAGGGAGTTTCAGCATTCCACTTCTCTCCAATTCTGGCTACATTTCCTCTTAAAAAACATTTACCTATAGAAGAGCTGAATTTCATATGAGAAGCAAAATGACCCTGAATTTAGTAGCCTGTATTGTAAAATACTGAAAAGTAACAGACTGAAATGAAAATTCGCAAAGCACAATTCTGCCAAGATAATTAATCCTTGTTAACCCATGACCTGATTGTATATGATGCTGCTCTGACGAGCTTACTGAAATGCTATAAATAATGCTGGCATATTTTATTTTCTTTGTAGGCATAAATATTGACAAATTCATACTCATTAAACTTCTGTGAGCTGGGAATTATCCCCATTTCTCAAATGGGGAACAGGCAGAGGAATTAAGACTATTTTTTCAGAGGCATTCATCAGTTCAGAGAGTCCAGTTTGAGATGATGAATACAATTTTAAGCCTTCTTTATGCATAGAAGTAAAGCTATATTGATCAAATCCATACTGGCAATGTTACCTTCTTTCCCCCCACGCTCAGCTGAGACCTGTTTCTGTGTGCTAGAAAGTCCTTTTGCTGAGATGCACCAGTTTCCTGAGCAGAATTATTTGCAGCAGAAATAAACTGTTTGCCACTCTAACTGGATTGACTGTAAGTTTTGGGCAGCAATTCATTGTTTTATACTCAGTGACAGAACTAGCCTCGCAAAATGTAACTGCAGACTAAGGATGTTCTGAGACAATCTGAGGTATAGATTTACAGTGCCTTAGCCCCTCCGCAGGATCTGCTTCCATGCTCCCCTTCACCCGCAGTAATCCTGGGGTATCTTATCCCACCTCAGGCTACCATGCGCTAGCTATAATTTGTTCAGGCTACGTTAGTTGCAAACGATAGTCCTTAATCTAGCACTGACAGTTTCTGACAATTAGAAAGGAAAGGGTATATTGTGGTATGAAGAATCCCTCAAAGCTAAGCATTTTTGCTTTGATTGTGATGTGGAATTCAAATGCAACCATCTCAGCTGTCTGTCGCCCCATGCTCTATAATCTCAGCTCCCTGTACGACGCAAGGAAAACATCCCCAAAACTTCACCAGTATTTTCTTCAGAATGTAATTTAACATCTTACCCCTACAGCAGATTTAGAAGGGGCTGATGAAATAAATTCTAAGCTTAATGCTCTCCTAAATACTGGTGACACTTGTACTTTTGGAAAAGAAAATAAGTACTTATCCTACTCCTACAGCAGTATAAAATGTTAAACTTCTATAGAGCTTCTCACCTCAGGTTCTGGAGGTGGTGTACAAACTTACACTAAGTAAATGTTACATGTGTGTTGCTTTATTTCCTCCACTTCTCAGACGAAACTGTAGTGTGAAAGTAGAAGGACTAGAAGCTGATGTACACCGTTGCAAGCAAGAAGCAAGGCTGTAAGACCGGGCTCCATGTGGACCTGGTGGGACCATCCTCTTCAGGCAGGATGAGAAGGGATTTAGGACTGTGGTCCTTGGTCTGTCCTAAGAAGAAGCTGGAGGCTGTGATAAGTATGTGTCAAGATTTTTGAGAGATGGATTAACTCCCCATGGGGAATAAGGTGAGATCATGAAATGTATTTAATTTTATCATAAGTTGCACTCACATTTGTGTCCCAGAGGTGAAAAGGTTTTACCTCATCCCACTGACTGCAGTGTTTACCTCACTGTCGGTTAATGGGAGCTGTATGGATTTTTTATTTCTCTGTTCTTGTAGCAAATGTCAGAACAGTCCAGGTTTAGAAATGTATTATCTGAGAGCAGAAACAAAGTGCTAACTCAAACCAGCTGTAACAGGTCCTTACTTTGAGTCTTTAAGGTCTCTAACTAAACCATTAGCCCATGGAGTCATTGATTTAGAGGACAGACTTTGCACCACATAAAGTCAGCCCTGTCACTTTGAAGGGATAGAAGTGGAAAACAAAATGCACATCACAGAGATCCCATTTTCACTGCTTGATTTGAAACAGAATAGACCGTCCTGGGCTGGCACCTTCCTCTGGTTTAAATGCTGGAAGGTATGCATCCAAGGGAGGGGGAATTATCAAGGTATTACTGCATTGCCTGCAGAGAGATGACGTGAGCCCGCACCGGGGGCCTGGCACGCTGTGAGCAGGCTGGAGTGGGCACAAAGGGGTGAGGATGGATGCAGGACCATCTCCTCAGGCAGTCTTCTCATTTGCTTTATTGTGTACAAGAAATGGAGGCCGCTGTCCTCAGCTGCGCTGGGGCCCGGTTCAGCACAGCAGATGAACAGGGAATACATGTTGTAAGAAATCTTCCTCTCTATCCTGGAAAGCCGTGGTGGCTAAACAGGCCTCCGGCTGCACTCCAGGGGCACAAGGCAGGTGTGGATTCAGGGACTTGTGGCTTTGCTTCTGGAGCGGCAGGTGGGGTTTGGTAGGGTCTGTACATTTGCCCGATGTTATTTTTCAGATTCTTTTTCAAGTGGAAGGGGATGTTCAACCTCACATGCCCAGTCCTGCTCCCTGGGGCTGCGTGCACAGCACATAGCAGAATTGGGCCTCTATTTTTATAAAAGGGAAAAAAGCAAACAAACAAAATCAACAGATGGAAATCCTCAGATGGAAGGGGACATACTGGTTATTTATTTAAAGAGCTGCTAAGGTCTAATGGAAATTTTCAAGAAGCATTCCATTTAGAACTAGCAGAGGTTTATTTAGCCCATATTTTCTATTTGTTTTCAATCATTTTTCATAGCAAAGAACATTTGCTACCAGTGCTCATTCCTAGCATCTTCAATTGTGTATTCCCCAGCATTACCCTGGTTGCTACGGAGACAACTGAGATGCCACAAACAACAGCAAAGCTCTTTTTGGTGCGGAAGCCGTGCATGAAGGAGAGAAATATCCTTTGGAAACACGAGATCTTTCAGCCCTTCTACACAGGCGTGGAAAATGGGTGAGAACTATAGGCCATGTAATTTGCCGGACCCCATGTCTAAACAAAGTGTTTCCCCAGAGCTGCTCCCCTGTTGCCAGCTGTTTTTCCAGCAGCACAAAAGCCACGAACCATATTACTCTAGACTTGATGCCAAAGAACATTTTCTACCTGGATTTGAATAATGTGAATATATTAATTAAAGTTGATAATGGCTGATAATGATTTCCATCAGCAGTAGAATGATGCTATATTTATCATTATCTATGAGATTCTCGTACATAACTGTAATTTATACAGAGAAGACTTGAAGTAACGTGACTTGCCATCTTAACAACTTTTCTGATAGCACCTTTAAAGTCACAGAACATTGTTTTCTCAGATAATGGAGTCCATTTCTCAGTACGTGAAGGAAAGCAAAGTGAGGAGATCAAGACCCTCAGGTTTTGCTCTGAGCAGCTTACCCTTGAAAAGGAGCTGACTTTGAGACTGGCCACAGCGTTGGTGAAAATTTGAGAACAATTTAGCATTTGTATTTATTATGGGCACTGCTTTGCAGAACTTCGACATGGTTTGCAGATACAAGTTGGGCTTAAAGTAAAGGGAGATGGGGAGAGGGAGAACAGAAACTGCACCTTGGTCCTTTCTAAAATCCAAGAGAAGATAACTCTGAGGCTGGGGGAACTGCACTCCAGCTTCCATGGCCTAAGCAGCACTGCTCAGGCACTGCTCCCCTGTATGCTAGTGGTTGGCAGTCCTCACAGCTTCCCGTTGGCCTTCAGCGAAAGAGCATCTCTCCTTCGGCTGTGCTCAGGGGTCCTTCAAAATGGGGGCTTTGGCAGCAAGAGGTAAGAAATGTCTTGCAAAGCCAGAGAAGATACAGCATGAAGACAGCTGGAAGATGTCTTTTGCAACCTAGCTCTCGGACTGAAAGGGTGGGCAAGGTCAGGACGTTCCCTCAGTGGGGAAAAGGGGGGATGATTAGATCCCTCAGGGATCTAATCCCATCCATCCAAATCCTCACACGGTGGTGGATCATGAATGCCTACAACCCAGTGGGGTAAAATTCATAGGACTGTCCTGGTACTGTCTCAATCTGGATGTGGGCACTGGACATCAGCTCATAACTATGCTTTCATGGCATTATAACTTAAAAACAGCTAAACTATCTCTGACTTTAAAAATTCTTTTTTATACCAAGTCACTGGATATAGACATGCAACTGAAAATTCTGGGAAAAAAACCCCAAAATAAGCATTTCCTATAAAATAGGTCTTAGCGATACAAAATTCCTAAAATATGAATTCATAAAATATGCAAAAGAGATTAACTTTTAGTTAGTATGGACAAAACTCAGAAACATAATAACTGACAAACAGAGGTCAAAACAGTTTGCAAAATGAAGTAGGAAAAAAACATCCTGGAACCTCAAAATCTCTGAAAGCTGATGACATAACTGCTCGAGGTTTCAGGAGACCTACACTCAAAGAGAGAACAACATCAGGAATCTTCTTAAATATTTGTTGTTAAGGTAAATCTAAAATGATTGTCTAGCACAATGTTAATTACATTGTACAGCAATCAAAACAGAGACACTGAGTCTAATGAATCCCTACTCTCACCTTTGGAACAGAACTGGAGTGTCTTGTTCACCTCCTTATTAGCCCATAAATATTCTAATTAGGAAGCAACTCCAGATGAATAGGATTAGCAATAAGGACATTTTAGACTAGGTACACAAGAGATACTCAAAACTCTCATGTCTTATCTAAGGCTCTCCTGACATTTATAATCATGTAGAAACGCTAAATTTACATAGCTCTGCCTAATTAGACATGGTTGCAATTATGTTTGTGGGCTTCCTTTTTTTCCTGCCCAAGTATAACTTACACTGTCAAAACAGGAAGCAGGAACCAAATGGAAGCTCAGCAAGAAAGAAAAGTATTTTCTGCTATTTATTTTTTGCTGGTTTTAATTTGAAATTCATATTTTAAAGACCTTTTTTTAGATCCCAGGCAAGAACTGGCTAGTATGGATCCAAGTCCAGATCACTGCTGCTTTAGATCTAAAAATGTGCTTTTGTTAGATCAGCAGCATCTCAAGAGCAGGCACTAAAACAGGCCAAATTCTGCAAAAGGTGATACATTATCTGCGTGCAGTCAGTGGGTCGCTCCTGTTCTTGACAAGAGCAGGAAACAAAGAAACTTGTTTCCTTTGAGGACTGTAAGCTCCTTGAAATTCTCACCCTGCCTATGTATTTTGCTGACTGCCCTGTGGTTTTTGGATTCAGTCCCTCTCCCCAGCCTGAAAGAGCCTGAGTCTGACATTTCCAAAGTAATTCTGTGTTTGCCTTCTTTGGCCTTCAGAAAGATGGTGAGAAGCAGGTAATCCATCAAGCTATATTTTCTGTGAAGCAAATGCTGGCATTATTGGGCAGGGATTTGATAAATGATGTGTATGTTATAATAACTGAATTTCAATATATTGTCTTTGATGTCTATAATCACAGATAGAGTTCTCTCACCTTAGCTCAAACGTAAATCACAGTAAGTGATATGCACTCAATTCAACATTCTTACAAGTTTCTGTTTCAGAACTAGACCATAATCGTGAAAACTCATCTGTGTCGGCAGACTTCACCTGCATAGAGCAAAATCTGCAGTCAAGGTAGGTGGAGATGGCCATACACATGTATAAACTCTCGGGACTGGGGTATTAGGAAATCTCCAGGGCAAACAGTCACAAAACCATTTTATTGACTGCTTAAGGTCTAATTCTCTCTACTCCTTTGTTTAGACCTTGTTTATTAGGAAACCAGCTTCTTATTTGACTCCCCTGTCACGTTTCAAGCTCCATGCAAATGATGCCAGCAGAGTTACCGAGCCCTTGGAAGCCAGGCTTCCTGGAGGCAAAGGTCAGTGGCCCTAAGCACAGCTGCACTAAAGAGAACCTTCCTAATAGAGACTCATGAGGAATGAGAGAACAACTGAAGAATGGTATTGAAAATCTCCTGTTTACAGCTTCACTGCCCGGAACGTGAGAGAGGTGGAGAAACAACTGTTCTGCTTGTGCAGGTTTGTAAAAGCCAAAATTAAGCAATTAAGAAACCAAATAACTTCCTTCTAGCAAACTGAAGAAAAGCGGATTATGCATCAAACTGACTCATGTGAGCATTCTCAGGCTGTTTAATGCACAGCTCAGATCAGTAACATCTACCAAGTCAACCCCAAACCAGCTGAAACCCAAAACCTGCTGAAGCCCAACTGCAGCCTTCCAATTAATTTTACACTCAGGCTCTGCTGAGATATAAAGAGCTGGCACGTGTCTGAATATCTGCATGAAATAAGTGCAACAGTCTGCTTCTAAAAGGACGTAACTGGTTTGTTTTCTTTGGCTAGGACATCAGCCTCATGCCTGCTTTCTTATCAAGCTTTCTGATCAGGAGTTGTATCAGTCAAGGTAGTTGGATCTGAAAGCTTAAGATGACAGCCCAAGAAGTTGAAACTAAATCAATAACCATACAAACACCACTCCCATTCTCTGCTCTGCTATATTTAAGATCAATCAATATGCATAAATGACTAGCGCCAGGCACATCTGCAACAGTCTAGCACATAATCAACTTTGTCTTGTCTCAGCTTAATATAATTTTCCACCATATTAGCAGTCTTTATGATATCCTGTCTTTTCAAATAGCCATAATTCAGAATCACTACATAGTTCAATTGGATTATTTGAGTCGCACACAGACCCACACTCGCATGCACACACACACACAAATCTGCTCTTCAGCAACAGCCTCTCTTCACTCCACTGCGGTTGGGATCATAGCCATGTTTAAAGTGTTGGCGAGGAGGTGACATTCAAGGCCATAGACAGCTTTTACCGATACCTCCGGCAGAAAAATTTATGTGTGTGTGTATACGTACACTTAACAGACTGGGAAAAGAAATGAACAAACTTATCAAATGCCATGCTGAAGCATCCATTAAAAATCACACACACTTTTAATGACTTGGGTGAGGGTTGCTGTTGCATAAATTTATTTAACGTTAATGTCCCTTGTTTGCTGTAAATTTCACACTGTGAAATTACCAGGGCAATTCTAATGGAGCTGAAGCCTCCAGCTGCACTCTATGATAAAGGAGGAAATAATTATGAATTCTTCTGGGAAGCCAAAGAAAGTCAAAGATCTCCTTCGAAACTGCTCCCAGATGAGCTGCTCATCAACGAGCTCTGGAGGTGCAGAACTGCTCTCCAGAGCCGTGGGAAGCAGAATGAGCAGGACGCTCATGCTGACGCCGACTCCGCCATCAACTGACATTTAATTTGAAAGGATTGAAAGCTGGTGTCTGCAACAGCTTCTGCCAAGAATCGTATGAGCAGTCAAGACAGAGCATGGAAGTGGTTTTATGTTCCAAGTTAGGATGATACTGTGTAATTTTACATCTAATCACCTAGTGTGAGACATAACCACCAAATACACAGCTCCAAGAGCTCACGCCTGAAGTTCTGACAGACGCCCGTATCATGAGAGGGATGCTGAACTACGTGGGTTGTCCCACCTAGAATGGCATTTTCTATATCCCTTTGAATTCAGAGCTTAAAGCCTTTGCCAGAGTTCACATGAAGAGTGGAAAAAGGGCAAAAAATAGTAACTGCAGAAACTCTTCTCATGATGCACAGAAGACAGAGAGCTTCAACCTTTTCCTTCAGTTGCAACATCCCAGCTATGCCTCATCATTACCTGACTTCTCTCCAAACAATCACGAGTATTCACACTTTTCAAGGGATCTGTTTTCTTCCTTCAACATAAGACATCCTACACTACCAGCACCATTTATTTATTAACCACATTCAATCATTTTCAAGGCTGCTTATGTCCAATCAATACCGAGCAAGTAAGAGCTAGGCTAGTTTCGGCAAGCAGATGCTCCTAAGCCTGATCAGGCTCTGCTACCAACCCCTTCATGCCAACCTCCTTAATCTTCCATCCCTGCAAATGTCTCCTCCTCTTCTTTCTATCTTCACCGTTGTCCTCCCTTGTATCTCCCCATTCCTGGAGAGGCAGAACTGTGCAGGACAGATGTTTCTCCTTTCCTCTCCCTTTCTCCACATCATTCTGGCACAGCCTGGCTGACGGTGCTCTCCCCACAGCTGGAGAGCCCACCTCGGCAGCGAGCAGATCAGGGCAGAGCTGGGGACCCCAGCCCCTGCCTCCTCCCCACCACCACATCACCCGCCTGGCAGTCAGCATCCTCCCTTCGGTCAGCTTCGAATTGAGACCCAGTAATGAGTGACACGATAAATGGTCAGGCTGCACCTCTGAAGTGATAAAATAACTCATTCCTGGTAAGGAAAACAGAGAAACATAAGAAACAAAATCACCTAATGGAACAGACAGGCAGTAATTATTCAGTCGCTCCCCCTGCGTCACTCACAATAATGTGTTGCAGTGTACTTCAGGCTTGTTTCCCAAGAACAAATATAATTCTTATTTATAATGCAACAAAGGATAAAGTAGGTTTCTTGATTCTGATAAGTCACTCTGTGATTATTTCTTCAATAAAACTCATCATGTCTTCAGATTATTCTTTCACGTTTTATTCCGGTTTGGAACAGAGAAGTCACAGACGAGCGTCTCTGCGCCTTGAGTCACTTCGTTTATCTTCTCATTTATAAAACCCGGGGACCCGCCAGAGAACACTTCAGTGGTACTTAAGGACTTTTGAACATTGGATTGAACTTTGTGGACTGGACTTACAGCAGCGTATAACCAACGCATGGCTACGGAGAGCGTCACTGTTTATCAGGTAATTGCATCCTGTGAGATGATAATGCAGTGGCGGCGGGCTTGCGGCGTTATCACCACAGATCATGACATAGCGCACTCCTTGAATAGCAATCACCCAGCTTTCTGAATAAGCAGCAAAGCAATATGCTGCTGGGAAGCCTGTCAGCAAAACGCCTGTACAGTGCATCAGCATGCTCCAGATGTTGGCTTGCTGTACTGAAAGGGGGTGAAAAATGTTAAATGAAATGTAATAACCCGCTTGGACTTTCTACTTACATTCAAATTTCTCTAGAAAAAATGTACCATATTATTTACTGTGTCTTCTTTCAAGGTAGCTGTCACCACACGATTTAGAAACACCAAACATACTAAGAACGGGATTTTCTGTGTCAAAGTGTCCCATTGAAATGCAGACACCTCCTTCTCACAGTCTGTGCAATACTGCAAAGCAAACAGGGCCTGAACCTCATTGGAAAAAATCCCCAAACAAATTCTGTGTTTATGTAATGATGCATTTATTTAGGGCCACTCCAAACAGATATAGCTGGTTAGACTTGAAAATAACTGCATGTGAAAACGCAAACAATAATTTATGTAACTTTAAAT
The DNA here is from genome assembly GCA_031468815.1 of Morus bassanus. NCBI lineage: Eukaryota > Metazoa > Chordata > Aves > Suliformes > Sulidae > Morus > Morus bassanus. Next base: position 36,654,839 of record CM062575.1, read on the forward strand.
GAGTTTTTGCAAGATGTTTTGATGCGTTTTCCCTGAATGCTCCTCTGCACATCTGGTTATTAAGTATGTGATTTAGCCTACTTTATTTTTCCTGTGGACATTGTAAGAAAAGCATCGTGCCTGTGCTCCTTTCTAAACCTGCCCTGGTACAGCATGGGGGTCAGCACAATAATGCAAAATCCCTTTCTCAAATCTGTCAGTCAGCCTTTGAAGATGCTAAATACTGCAGGCAACGGTCACTCTGAGTTACATTAATAGGCTCTTATGGCGAGCAGTGGAATTAGCTTTCAGAAGAACATCCCTAAATACCCATTTTGATATGGTAGGATGACAGCAGTGGCAGAGACCATATAGAGAGCTGAAGGGGCCTGAGGATGAAAGCTGGTGGAGAATATTATGACAAAGTGGTTTTTCATCAGAAGATGCTAAGAGTGAAACTGGTCCCAAGGAAGGGCATTTGAAACCTCTCCCTCACTTGGAATTTATTTTTACTTTGCAAAATAGTCCCTTTTAAAATGGTTTTAATGGTTTGAGATAACTTTGACAAAAATTGATCTTCTAAAATGTCAAACATCATTTTAGAAGACCAACGTCTATGTGACATTTTTTAAGCTATTAAAATAAAACTGTCGGTTCTCTCCAGATTTTTTTCTGATTGATAATTGTGATTTTAAAAATTCATTATTTTGTCCTAATCTGGCGGTGGGAAACCCTTGGGGGGCATTTCCTGCCTGATCAGGATCATCTACGTAAATGATTGTGGATGCTTCAATATTTACTCATGGATATAAGCTGAGAGATTCTCCAGATCTCTACTTTGTGGGTTCACAGAAATGCTGCCATGGCCAAAGCAGCTGCAGGTGGGCCACCTACCCAAAGATCCATCCAACGTCCTGCGGATTTCCCTGGTCTTCAAGCTATTTTACTAGCACTAGTGAACCTTGCTGGTGGAAAGTCAGTTTAGATATGTCTATATGCACCACAGTCCGGGCAGTGATTGCCTTGTAAACAGTTGATATGTTGAAGTCATGCACTTATTCAGTGCCTCTCCAGCACACACTGATGGAAGCTACCTCCACTTCTCATCCGTAGGGCAGATTTTCTGATAGTGAGGAGTACTGGTAACCCTTTCAGATTTTCTCTTTATGCTCAAATATGCATTCATTCAAACCACATCTAGCTGCCGATTTACAAGCAAATACCATTCATTACCTTTTCTGTCAAACATCATGTCTTCTGATATTGAACATCAAGGGGGGAAAAATGCACATAATTTACAAATCTAATAACGCATTTCCCATCACACTCCTCTGCATTGCCATGGCCACAAAAAGATGGAATCAGCCAAGATGAAAGCATTTTCAGGGCTGAAGTTTAATGGCTAAAATAATTGCAGAAACATACACATCTCCAAAACAAACCACTTCCAGAATGAATAATGTGTGGAGTGCCCTCTCATCTACTACTTCACTTCATCTCAGTCCAAGCTCCCCTGTGAGCAAAATGTATACAACATATTGTAGGATATTTAAAACACTGCAGATCTCTACGGCTGGGCCAGCTCCACTCTGCTGCAAGCAAACCGCAGGGTTTGCACAGAGTTAAAGAGAGAAGGATGCTGCTCTTCTTATCTCTCTGAAATTCACCTTCAGAAGGTGAAAACAACGCTTCCTAAGTAGGCATGTTATTTGCCATATGCTTGCTTGGGTGGTATCAAACACTCCCTTTAGAAAAGCAGATATCTACCAGAAAAGCTTTACCAATTTTACAAGAGTCACTCGCTGTTGACTTACAAACCCTGCTTCCCATCCTCAGGCAACAGAAATCAGCCCGGCCAGTTTACCCCTGTTTGAGCACCTACCCAAACCTTTAACCATTAAAACAAGATTATTCCTCATAAACTGAGATGAATTCCACTTTGGTACGAATGTGAAACTGCAATCTATTTATTTTGCAGAGAGCTGTATAAATTAAGACTGGAAAGGCCAACTTATTGAATGTCTGGATAGCAAGAGTCACTGCATTTTTATCCAATTAGTTCCCCTTCTAAATTTTAGCCATCAGATTTGAGGTCACTCAGTATGTGACCTGTTTACTTTAACTGAAAACTACATTTATTTTTCTAGAAAAGCATTTGGAACAGAAAGCATTTTAAGTGCAAAAAATGAATAGCCTGAATACAACATCATTGTACTGACACATAAGTCTACTTAATGAGGATTTCTTACACTAAATCCCTACAATTTTTCGAAAATTGGAATAACAACAACTAAAAATTAAGAGGAAAAAAATGGTGAGGTTACTGTGACAAAAGAACAAACTGCCTCACTGCTCTGCTACTACAATCATAGAATCATAGAATCATTAAGGTTGGAAAAGACCTCTAGGATCATCAAGTCCAACCGTCAACCCAACACCACCATGTCCCCTAAACCATGTCCCCAAATGCCACGTCTATGCGTTTTTTGAACTCCTCCAGGGATGGTGACTCCACCACCTCTCTGGGCAGCCTGTTCCAGTGTCTGACCGCTCCCTCAGTGAAGACATTTTTCCTAATATCCAATCTAACCTCCCCTGGTGCAGCTTTAAGCCATTTCCTCGCATCCTATCGCTAGTGGCTTGGGAGAAGAGACCAACCCCACCTCACTACACCCTCCTTTCAGGTAGTTGCAGAGAGCGATAAGGTCTCCCCGCAGCCTCCTCTTCTCCAGGCTAAACCCCCCCAGCTCCCTCAGCTGCTCCCCATCACACTTGTTCTCCAGACCCTTCCCCAGCTCCGTTGCCCTTCTCTGGACACGCTCCAGCACCTCCATGTCCTTCTTGTCCCGAGGGGCCCAAAACTGAACACAGCATTCGAGGTACGGCCTCCCCAGTGCCGAGCACAGGGCACCATCCCTGCCCTGCTCCTGCTGGCCACACCATTGCTGACACAAGCCAGGATGCTGTTGGCCTCCTTGGCCACCTGGGCACACTGCTGGCTCGTGTCCAGCCAGCTGTCAGCCAGCACCCACAGGGCCTTCTCCGCCGGGCAGCTTTCCAGCCACTCTTCCCCAAGCCTGCAGCATTGCCTGGGGTTGTTGTGACCCAAGTGCAGGACCCGGCACTTGGCCTTGTTAAACCTCATACAATTGACCTCGGCCCGTGGATCCAGCCTGTCCAGATCCCTCTGCAGAGCCTTCCTATGCTCGAGCAGATTGACACTCCCACCCAACTTGGTATTGTCTGCAAACTTACCGAGGGTACACTCGATCCCCTCATCCAGATCATTAATAAAGATATTAAACAGAACTGGCCCCAACTCTGAGCCCTGGGGAACACCGCTTGTGACCGGTCACCAACTGGATTTAGCTCTGTTCACCACAACTCTCTGGGCTCGGCCATCCAACCAGTTTTTTACCCAGTGAAGAGTACACCTGTCTAAGCCATGAGCCACCAGCTTCTCTAGGAGGATCCAAGCTCCTAGATACTTTAATGTGCAGCTCTGGGAAAAGTAACACACAGCTCCTTCTTGCCTGCACATGATACCTTGCTGGCCTTATCCAAGGGACCCTCTCTCAATCTGTAGTGAATGGAGAATACCCCAAACCTCAGTACCTCATGTTGTGATTATTTATAGCCAGTCTAGTAATGCTTGTAAGTATCTAGCAAGAACAATTCTCCCCTTCAAAGAGCCACCTTCTGCCACCTTTTGGGATACTAATCACCGTAGAACTCAAGGAATTAGACAGTATTCGTGGTGCAGAATAGCAAAGTCCCACATTTTTGTCTCTGTGCACACACTTCTGTCTTTTCGGAAGTATTACATCCCCAAATGTCCATGATCCTGAGACGGTTCCAAAGATCTAACGAGATGCACTATAAGACACTAGGTATATCACCATTTTAATTATATTTTACAAAGCACATAACGGTCTCTCCAGTGTTTACACTGATGACTTTCCATTTTAAGAATACTTTCAGAATACAAGACTCTATATTTGGTCTTCTGACAGTTACATTCCTTTACATTTAAGCTGCCTTTTTCTTATGCTCTGTTAAGAAAAGTAGCTGCTGCAGACTGAAACATCCTATAAACGTTTGCCATGCTCTGGCAAACATGTCAATGATAATATTTTAGTAAGAAATGTAGCCAGAGATGCTTATAGGAATGGGTTGTGTTATTAAAAAAACACTACTAGGTCTAGGAAGAAAGAGTTAACAAAGTCTCTCTTTAAAATGCTAATAACAGACAATGGTCTGTGGATAAGTTAATTAGTGGAGCCAGCTTGTGTTTAATTATTTCACTTGACCTGGTGCAGATTTAGACAATAATCCCTTCAGAGAGGGGAAGGGGCTCTTGGAAAGTATGTGATGTACCAGAAGAAAAACTTTTAAATCTGCCTGAGCTGAGCAGGTAGTCTTCTATCTAAAACTGGAATGATACACTATTCTCCACTGTAAGACAAGCTCAAATGGAAAAAGAAATGCAGATCTGAACCAGAGAGATTATGCTAAGGACCTGGTGAGCTTTCCACTCCGATACTTAACTTTCCCCCCACCCCTCCCTATTCAGCTGGGATTTTACTATTGAATAATGTATAAGCCAACCCACTGCAGTCAGAGGTGGGATTTCATGAGCAACTTGAAACAAGTGCAACCAGACTGTACCAGAAGTCTCTGAACATACTAAAATGTGTGTGAAGAAAGAAATAGACTATTAGTATATGTGGAATTTTCTTATAGGAGAGGCTCTGAAGATTTCCACATTTAAAAAAGGAGAACTGATTAGGTTGGGTATCAGTCCTATTCTTGCTCAGACTCTATAATCGGATCCAATTAAACTCAAAGGTTTGTTTTATCTGAGTAGGTCAACCCCAAATCATGTAGCTTTTCAATTTGGTACCATCTCTTCAATAGCTTGCCCAAATATGAATAAGAAGTTATTACCGTTTAACATGTGAATCAGTACAATCTCCTCCAGAGGATACAGCATCTGAATGCTAGCAATACTTAAAGGAAGCCAGGTGTATAAAAGAGAGACTAAGCCCAATGGAAACAAAGACTAGAAAAAAACAAACTGGAGAGCCACTCTGGCAGGCAGTAAATAGCTCCACATGCACTGTCTGAGTGGGAGGAAACTCTGTTTCAGCCAAAGGGTAGGACTCAAAATTGGTGGAATCAGCTCCACAGGAGATGTAAACTGGCTATAGGTTTACTTTTATATACTGGTTCTCTCTGTTCTGTGGTTAGAGCATCCTTCTGTGCACATCTTCAGAAGGGACACACAACGGACAGGGACTTGAACTGAAAAACTTCACAGAACAACTAGACTGATAAAAGCAGCACCATTGCTCTATTTGATCCTCTTTATTAAAAACGTAATTTGATGGGGAATGAAATGCCCTCAGGCAGGAGCAGGGCCAAGACAAATGCAAGCCATGTGCGGCAGATCACCTTGTCAGGTATTTATTGCAGAGAAGCGCTGTGGTGCCGAGGTGGGCTCCCCATCAGCTCCTCTGCTACGTTTCACTGGAGCACGGGGATTGTCAGCCTCATCAGGAGAGATGAAGCATCCTTGGCAACTGTTCTGCAAATGTGAAGCCAACTTCTCAAGAGGATCAGCATGGCCACAAAAATCATGGCCTCCCTCACAAACAGCTCTGACGCTCTCCTCCTTCAAAGGGCAAGAGGAGTGGCAAAGACACAGCGTGTCCCAGTTGTGAATAAGGCATCTCAGCAATGCCAACAGCAAGGCAAAAAATCAGTGAAGACAAGTTCAAAATTAGCATTAAAAAAACTGGTAGGACTGCTTATCCTGGAGACAGGATGACCATGATTTTCTGAATCCCAAAGAGTTTGAGTTGCATAGACTGAAATAACGGGAAGAGCTTGATAAGGTTTCATGGAAACCTATCAGACTGAGCAGCTTGCTTAACCAAACAGGCTCCGCTCTGCCATGTTTTTCCAGAGTGTGCAAAATGCTCCTTCACCAAAAGCAGAGATGTCAAGGATTAAATGTCACACATCAAGCGGTCAAGGATTAGCAATACCGGTGGCCATAAAGTGTGCTCTGCCTGTCCAGGCAGCATGATTAAATACGTGTTTGTTGTGCTGTCTTACTTCCTTCATTAGTGTTTATCTTTGCTTGTCAATGTTATTAACTTCCTAAACCCCCCAGTGATGACAGGGCCATTAGTGTCTAAGCACAGGGAGGATAATGAGTGAATATGTGCGGCTGAAACCTCAGCTAGGCTGAGCTTACACAAACTCACATTCAAACGGTGCCAGCAGATCATCACAATTTGTATAACCAGTTGGTCTCCAGCCCATTACATTTGTGCCCTGATCATCTTGCAGGTGAATTTTTTTGGGAGGTAAACACCATGGCTGTTTTCCTATCTACTCATTGGACTCCCACAGCTTCCAAGCTATTTACCAGCCTCTTTTTTTGGAAAGCTCTTTTGCTCTTTAAAAGTTTCACCTATCATCTCCAAACTTTTTTTTTTTTTTTTTAGGAAAACACTATTTATCATATCTATTTATAACTATTTATAATATCATGCTATTGCCTTCAAAGGCCCATGGCTCAGAGCTCTTCCTCTATCAGTATAATATTCTACCTAGCTATCAGGTTTTTATCAAGGAAAAATAATCAAAAAAACCTTTCCATACACACGAGCTCCAAAACCTGATTGACAGCATCGTATTTAGAAAGTTACAGCAATCATGCAGAAGACTGAAAGGTACAGATGATTCTGGAAACACCCACCAGAAACACACACAGGCACTGCTAGTCAAGAAATGCAAACGGGCAGACGTATTCTTTTCATGTACTGTAACAAGGCTTCAGAACCACCGACATAATTCCCTTCTTAATTAAAACAAATGGCATTATTTCTATGATGAGGCTTTGCTCACATCTTTCCCATCCTGCAACAACGACTACCGAGGAATCCATTAAGCAATGCTGGGCCAACTGCACTCAGAGCAGATTCAAGCCTGCCCCATCTACTAACTTCTGGTATCTCAAATTACTACAAGTGGCCCTCCACTGGGTGCACGACGCATTTCCAAAGGCACTAAATGGGGTTAATAAAATGAACCTTCTCCACTGATGAGTGGTAGTGCTCCTCACTATAATTTGCTGAAAAAGGTCATTCTTGTCTGTAATGAGAAAATGAAATGCACGCTGGAATGATGGAGCAAGCTCAAATCAGTCCTACGTACAATGTAGAAACATAAACTAGAATCAAGCATAAATCTACTGGCTAAATTCAGCTTATGGCTAATCAGCTCTTCCTTTGACAGGATATGCTGCTGTGGAAATGGGATAATTTTATAACTGAATAATTTAACCAGTTTTATCTTTAAGTAATGATTTCAGGCATATTAATATATAAAGCTTCAGTATTTACATTTTTGTTACATGGACCTGAAAAATTACAAGGTATCAGAAATAACACAGTATTCAGTGATAAATGACATTTATAGAGTGGCTTTCATCCCTCAGCATGACTTTGTGCTCCACAAATACCTGGGATGGTGTGAGGCAGCCAGGCAGCCAGTGAGGGCAGAGCCCGCTGTGCAACAGGGCTGGGGAGAACTGCTCCTCAATAGCAAAGGGAAACTCTGTTGGAAACATTAAGGCCAAGGCTAGAAGGGACAAGTAAAACACAGAGTCTGACCTGCCGTACAGAGGATGCTATAGTATTTTACCTGCTTACCTCTGTTAAGACTCCAGTAGTTTATGTCTGGCTTGAAGACATGTTCCAGAAAGACTTCCAATCGTTACTTGAATGCTGTGAGAAGCGGAAAAGTCACTTACCCTCGAAGTCTGTTACAGTCCTTCATCATCTCAGTCATTGGAAAATACTTTGGGAGCCTGCGAGTCTGGAAGCTAAATACAGGGGCTTGTGGTCCAAATTCATAGAAATGGATGTGCCTCACTGGTAAAATAATTGCTCATCTCTCACTCTCGTTCTTCTGCGAGTTCAGCTGCGGATGCATTTTACTGCACATTTTAATGCAGTGATATGGGAACTTCATCTTTAAAAGCAAGATGCTTGTGGCTCAGCAGAATCTAACAACCTTGTTCTCATTCTTCTCCCAAAAAAATAATGGCGAGAACATGAAAACCAGAATCCCTCTCACTCTAAAGAACTCCTGTAATAGATACAAATAGCAAATATGGTGCATGCTAGATTGTGCCTGTCAGAAGGTGACATCCTCTTACCAATTTTCCATTAGTCCTCACTGCTCCTTGGAGATGGCTAATCTGAGTGAGGAAAATAGGAAACAGAAGCTCTTAGGATGCAGTCAAGCCATTGAGATGCCACTTTCCCTCATTCTCTGTATTTTGTCAGTACACATACACAACTGATAATCTGCACAGATTCACTCATATATCACTCATATCATGTCGAGATCCTTCAGCCTCACGCTGCAGCAGATGTTCCTCCAACCCTGCTCAGAGGAGGAGGTGCAGCTTTGCAGAACATCACACTGATATGCAGTGAGGGGAAATAATTAACACAGGCGAACATAATTTATAACAGAATAAAATCCTTTTGTTATATTCCAGGGGCGGAAAATGGACCGAAAGCTGGTGGACTCTCCTGTCAGAGGAAAATTCCCTGGTACAGAAAGCAAGGCTCAGCCTGCGTTACCTGTTGGCTACACTTAGAGTATTGGCTGTCTGGAAAAGCCAAACCCAGATTAAAAACACTGTATTTGGGCAATCTCAAAGTAGTAGATTGCTGTCTATGGGACTATTTCACACAGGATGAATTATAGGAGCCCCAACAGATAAACTAACTCCTATCACCAGTGCAATGCCTTGTTTACTTCCAGCTAACATTTGAAATGAAGTAACAAGGAGGTTTTGAAAAGCTACTGCAACGACCTGGAGATAAATGTACCCAAAATAGTTACTACAGATGGTAAAAACCAATCCCCTCTCAGATTGTGGAGGAGCAGACTACTGCTTTTTTTTTTTTAACATAACATTTCAAAATTCTGTTCTATCAGAAATGTCTAGTTGCACCAAAACCAGAGTGTTGGAAAAGAAATCAGCTGTCTCTGCCAATAAGAAGAACTTTTCTTCTTCCTCACAAAAATCCTGTCATTTCATTCATAAATAAAATAAGCCACTAACTCAGTTGTTGGCAGGCTCTCCCTTTTATCTTTCACTCACTTGAGAAAGACTAGCAACATCATGTTTTCGGAAAGCCAAGTGTAGTAATCATAGAATCAGATTTCATGTATTTTTAAAAGTATTTGCAGCAGCAGAGCCCCAATCACTTTTAAAAGAAATATAAACATACAGAAATTCGGAAGAAGTAACTCAGAGCTCCTAACTTTCTTTATTTCTTCAACATGAGATAAATGTGCCGGGAAGGGACTACTTTCTAAAGGAGATCTCAAAAAGTTAGCAACATTACACTACAAGCACTGCAGAGCCAAAATACTTATTATCTCAAATAAGCCTGGATGACATTTGAGATGTCTCGACATTTATTGGCCTGCCAGCAGAGTGTGGGATCAACCAGCGCCTTTTCTCTCACTTCTTTTTTCTCCCCCTTGCTTGCTCAAAGTCCGTGTTCATAAAATATTTAGCAGAAGCTCTTCAGAGGATGATATTGCCTATACTATAGCCCCAGTGCAGGTTTACTGTGCTACTGAGACAGATATTCTGCCACCAGAGAAATCAAAAGAGCTGATGGAGTTGAATTACTGTACCAGGAGCTCACTGTCAGACTGAAAGTCTGGGCTTGATCCCCGCCTGGGACGTCAGCGAGAATGGCAGCGGACAAAATAGCATACACGCAGAACAGATCTGGTTCCTTTTGCATGATTATAAGGAGAAATGTAACTTCTCAGAATGGAAAACAGAAATATGACTGTTCTGCGTGTTTCTGAGCCCCAGTGGGGACAGCTGACCCTTTTTTACCTCTTGTTATTTCCTTCCCAGTGGAAAAAAAAAAGGCAATGAAATCTAGAATTCAGATGCACTGCTAAATTGAGCTATCAGTTGGATAGCAACTCCTAGTAGTACCACCCATTTCTGCAGCAGCCAACCGTAAACTAAGCAAGCTAGCATGGTCCCCTCCTACCCCTGAACTTTGTTACAACCTGGTCATCTCACGTGCTGATAGCCCTCCCCATTAACCCAAATATTTTGTGCTCGCACCACTATTTGATCTTCCCCTCCTAGTTTCATTAAATTGGCTACAGATTTCCTACATTTCCCTAATGTTTTCCTGTATTAGAGCAAGCATCTGCTTTTAACCTTTTCATCTAAGCCTGGCTGTCTGAATGTACCTTTGAACCTCTGGCACACCCTAAATCCCTATCATTTTCCCTATTAATTCAACGGCCAGATGTTCCTTTGTTCCACCTTTGGCATTTCTCACCCCTAGGCATCCAGGAGCTTAAATCAGGCTGTTGCTAACCTGTCCTCCTTTAATAATTTTTATGAAGTGCCGTCCAATTATCTTTATCTTCCTTGGAGATCCATTCAATTAAGCACAGTCGTAATGAGTGAATGGACACAGAGCATTGTAACCATATTTACATCCAGATTAATGGGAAGCAGGTAAAATAACTTTAAAGCCATCAATATTTTAATACCTTGGCTTTTCATTTTGCTATCTTCAGTGTCAGACACATTTAGAGAGACCAGCACAATTTGAGAGGCCGAGTTTTTAATTTCCTCCTTGGTTTGTGGAAATGAGGTTTTAGAAACAGCAGCAAACTACATGAATTTGTCTTAAAATAGGTTTCTTGCAGTTTAACCAAAATGCTTCTCATGACACAAAACAAGCTGGAACGCTTCATCCAGTTTCTTGGACATTTCATGAATTGAAGGTAATGTAAGAAACCAGTAAAGAACCAATATTTAAGTGGAGATGCTGAGAGCATCAGGAAAACTCATTTAATGTGCATGCAACAGAAATGCTGAGCTAGAAACATCAGTTCTGAAGCGACTTTTCTCCCCTCTGAAAGACAAATGCTGGATCTGGAACATGGACCTGTCTCTCAGGTACAGAATAGCTTTGACAGTTATTTTTGTGCCTGCTTTGACGTGCCTTTGCATTGCAGGAGCAAGGTAGAAGGGTCCAACGGAGACTGAAAACCTGGTTCTGTTTCAACACAACTTAACATAATAGTGTCATAGGCACTGATAAATGTGTCAATAAGCATTTGGAGAAATAACTGGTATCCAGGGAATTTATCTTGGTTGTAGTAGTTTCAGCTGAATAGGTCAGATTTGTTAACATTTTAATTTACACAAATCTGCATTCCAAATACTGCTCTTCAGCTCCTTTTCCTAACAACAAGAAAATGTCAGCAGCAAAACCAAATTTACTCCTCTAATAGCTTTCTCAAGATTTCAGGAAAAACAAACAAAAACAAAAAAACAATCTGTGGTATAGTTATGGGAGTGCTTAAACACATTTTTCAATTTAGACCTAATACAATTTTATGTTAATAAAACAGAAGCTTTTGCCAATTCCAGATGTAATCCTGAAACACAGCAGAGAGCGCTGGGAATAAGCGTGTCCTGTACCTTCAGGGCAGCCCCAGGATTGTGCCCAGAACTGGTTGTTCTGCCTTGATCCAAATGCCCCTCGCCCAACCCGCTACTCAGCTTGGGACACTCAACACCATACAATGTGCCAGCTTGCTTTGATTTCCCAGGCTCAGCGCAACAGGGGAACTAACATGAAGCATACGGTTCCCCTGCAAGTTTTTAAAATACTTCAGATATAATGAGATAAACCTGAAAAAAGATAACCGTTCTGCCTTACCCTTTCCCCCTAATTATCACCTGCCTCTTTTTTCAGCTGATTTGCTGAGATTAAAACTTCTCTCCCACCAACCTATCCCAATCTATGCCTCTGAAATTAATATAAACTGATGACCTTTCTCTACCCTTAAAGCCCTACATTAAAATGCTGGCCCCCACTGAATATCAAGGGGGCAATAATAGTTCCATCATTTCCATAAGATCAGCATTTTCCTGCCAGAATTCAGATCCCTCCTCCAAGCGCTCTGCCACCGTCTCCCCAAGGGCTGCGAGCAATCTCTACAGCACTTGTTTCTCCCCTTCGACTGCAAGCACGCTGCAGGCTTCAGCATTGCCTAGGATAATCTACCTGCTTAAGATTCAGCTAACTTTCCGGTTGTCTAAATAAAAAGAGCAGGGAAAGGTCAAATCTGCCCTAGGTCGTGCTTGCAAAGTCTGCCACGTCAGGTGGGAAGGAGCAGGCTGTGGCGCCTCTCCTGCTCCCCCAGCTCTGCTTCCTGTCTTCACATCTGGAAAGCTCTCCGTTCACCCGGCCTCCTCCTTGGAAAGCTGTTTCACAGAGCGCCTCGCCCCGGCTCGGCTCACCCTCAAACCGTGCCTTGGGCAAGCCCCAAATCTGCGCCATTCCCAGCTGGCAGGCTGGGTCCCCGTGTTGGTCCCACTGGCTGCCCCGGGGCACTCCGCTTGCTGCTGAGCTGCTGCCGGTGCTTTTATCTGGGGCCGTGTTCGGGATTCCTCCCAAAGCCGCCGTGCAGCAATGAAGCAAAAAAGCGGCCCCAGGCGCGCAAATGAAATGGGCACAAACCCCAGCAGAGCAATGCCTGTTGGCCGGCACTTGGCAGAGCACGCTGCAGTGGGGCCAAAAAAGTGCTGCCAGGGCTGATGTGCAAGAGAAAAAAAAATCCCTGAGGTGCGGGAGGTTTTCATCCCTCTGAGTTTGGTGTCCCACATGTGGGGCCTCCTGCTTGCTCCGTCCCTGCCATCAGTCATGGGGGAGGAAAGGAGAGAAAGGAGAACAAAACCAATTTCTGTTACCTTCTCTCAAAAATGCCGCACGCTGGGCTCTCTCAAAATGGATTTCACTGGACTTGTTATCTCTGGGGACTGCCCAAACTTCAACACCTCAGCCTAAGACTATGTAAGTCCTTACTTTCGTATTTGCCGCATAGCCATACTATCTGTGGCTGGTTGCTCAATGAACAAACGATCCTTCCCATCATTTAGTTGATCAAGATCTCCTAATTGCATTGGACAGGTGACACTCCACGAACAGCACAGTCCAATGGGGAAAAATCTCAGAACTTAAGTTCATCCTCTCCCTTCACACCCATTGACCCCCGTCCTCTCCTTCCCAGGTCACTCCAACCCACCACTGATGCTACATTGATTTTTGTTTAATGTGTGAGGTATAAATGCTTTCTCCTTGAGCTATATTCACAACTAGAGAAGGCAGAGCTCTGAGAATCATACTATATGGCTTACACTGGCAGAGTATGCTTCTGCACTTGGAAAAGCTGTGCAGTGAGAACCAGACCAACCATACCAGAAGGAAGAGGTTCTAAAGGCAGAGCCTCACACAAAACCAGAATCACTGGAAGACATTTTCCTAGTTTGGAAACGACACAAGGATGACATCATGAAACACGCAAAGTGTTTGAGTGTAGGTTGTGTAACTGCTTCCAAAGACAATGTGCAAAGAACTAAGCAAGACAGATCTAGAAAGGGCTATAGATGTATCGCATTTATTTGTCCCCCAACAGACAAATGCCACTTTATTCATCCCCCTGATCCTTCTGGAGTATTTTCTACATCTTTGAATTGTACAAATTTATGCAAGGAAAATATCAGCTTCACGAGTTTGAAGATTCTCTCAGGGTTTCATCAACTGATATGGATTAAGACAAAAATACCACATCAAAGCCACGATGCCCCACGGTCGCTGCAGAAGCAAAGACCATGCTCTCCATGGCACAACTCAAACTTTTAGAGGCTTTGTACTCGAGACAGGATTTGGACTTTGCAAGTCAGCAACCCTCAACAACAGGAAACCTGGTATGATGGCTTTTCAACTCACCTCTCTGTCAAGTCCAGCAGCCACAGTGACAATGTCTCCCGTCTCGCTGTTAATAGTAAACATATTTTGCGATGGGCTCTGTGGGGTCTGAGTCACAATTCGGTATCTCACCATCCCGTTCGCTGTAGTACTATCATCTGCATCATTTGCCGTCACTGTCATCACGTAGGTACCTTGGAACAAGAGAAGATGAAATATCAGGACTATCTCATTGCAGAGCAGATTGCAGTACCATTGACTCGGGGTCATGCATTTTATTCAGAAATGCTACGGAGTAGACATCCCATTTCAATCCAGCCAGCTAGGCAAGGCGAGGATTATGAAAATAGCAAGACTGCTGAGACTAGATGATCTGTAAGGATACTGATTACACATAACTGGTATAGAGCAAGAAGTCATATGAGGATATCTATGATTAACTTCTAATTCATTCAGTGATTGTAAGTTTTAGGGCAGCATTTTTTTTCTTGCAATTTCATATAGATTCTCACAGGAGACTTTTTTCCATCCAATCACTGCATTCACATGCATTCAGAAGCAGAGTTTAATAGTGGAAAGCCCATCAGACTTCTCAGCAGCTTCAGAAGGACCCCATCAGACGTCCATGCCCAGTGCAGGAAGCAACTGCCTGCTGCCTCCAGTTCTTGGAGAAACGTCCACCTTTCCGGCCCCTTCTGGAGAAAAAAACCCCATTTCTGCAGAGCAAATGGAACAGCTGCTGCCCAGCAGGACAGAAAATCAATGATTTGGTATGTGTGGCCAGCGATGTATTGAATCGTTGGTTTGTTTCTTGCTAATGATCAGTGTCTTCATTTGCCTTGCAAAAAACAATCCCTACTTTCTAGATACTGTTGGGAGTGCACTGATGCACTGACAGGCTCATTATCACTGGAGTTTGGCAGCAGGGTGTTTTGCTAAAGTGGGAAATTATCATTATGAGGGTAAAAGATGTTTCTTGATTGGACGGACTCCCGCAGCTGCATGGTCCTGTGACCCCCCAGAGCTCATAGGGCCCAGCTTTATGCTTTTTATATTGCTAGGAGAGAATGTCTAAAAGGGCAGACACATACTGCTTACAAAAAGCAATCTGCAACAGTGGATGAATCTAATGATATGAGACCTGAAAGGAGGAGTGGGAGGCAAAGAGAGGCAGTGAAACCAGACATAACCTCGTTTAGTGACCATCAAAACCCAACAGCATCAATGGAAAGATGGAAGGTACCGCTTGAACACTGCTCATTCGGGAACTCTGAACAGGATGAACCAACTTATGAGCCTGCCGGGCTGGAGTTGATGCAAAGTGGTCCCAACAAGCTCCTGAGCTGATTCAAGATGAAGCCACGCGTTCTTTTACAAAAAGAGTTGAGTTCGTTCTGCCCACTTGGTTATATGTCAGCCACCGGCAAACTGGGGCACATGTGGCTACATCAGCACTGCATCGTGTCTCATCTAATAAGCCCAGATCACCAGCTTGGTCACAAGCTTCCAGTCCAGAGAAAGCAGAGAGCTGGAGAGTTTGCACCTGTTTGCAGAGAGTTTAAAAACATACCCCATGCTCTAAATGAGCAGATCTACCAATAGCTGCAGCATGTTCAAATTTTGTAGCCTAGCCAAGTGTCTTTAAGCCACTTGGCACGTAGGCAAACCCCCCGGTATCTTCCCCAACTTTGGGAAAACAACATTTCCCAGTATTAGCAAGAAGTGGCACTGAAGTTTGTATTTCTGCACTGTGGAAAGTGCTTTGCTGATGTCCTTCCATCTGGCTCAGTCAGGCTCTTTTTGTTCTCTGTGGTGATACATATCCCTGCGAGTTTTCTTAGTTCAATAAGAATTATAGATTAAAAAATAAATGAATGTGTAAAGCAAATTCTAATGATGAATACATTCCTATCTTTCTGCAATAACCCTGATTCACATCTGTGAAATGAAAACAAACTATTCAACAACTTTAACATTTTTCCGATCAATAAACTTCAGGAGAAGGGAGGAACACTGAATTGAAACAAGGCTGTGCAAGCAATGAATCTTCTTTCTCTTCAAGCATTCTTTTTTTTGCTCTTTTGCAAAACTAGTTGTCATGAGACAACTGATACAAATAAAGAAGCCAATGCTTAGATAAGTAAAGGGGAAACGTACAGGAGAAATTTAAATAGGAAATGTGCTGAATGAGATGCTTGATATGGAGTTTATGTTATCTTAATGCATTCTATACTGAAAATATCTCTGAACAGAATGTCAAAACCTAGGGCTAAGGAAAACAGAAGTGGAAGAGGAAAACAGAATCTATTTTAGGACATGTGCAGTCTTAGGACATATTCCAAAAACCAAGTGGTATTTCGTGATTCACTTCTAGTGCAAGAAACAACTTAGGAAGGAAAGTTATTGTGGCTACTAAGTTCAGACAAGAGCACCCCACAGTTCTGGTCCCTTCTCATCTGGGATCTCTCAGACTGCACTGGGGTTTCCAAAATAAACCAGGACATGTGGAGGATGGGGGGTTTCCAACTTGGCAGGGAAACCCAACAGGCTGCTGCTGTGGCGGGCATGGGGTGCGCTGACAGCAGCTATACTGTGGATGGAGTGTAGGGTAGGTCTCCTTCACTCTTTCCCTGACCTTTTTGCCTCTTTTCTGCAGTGCAGCATTGGACTGAGCTCATCAGCTCTAGAAAAAGGGACTATTACAACAGTGTTTGACCTACATCCCCATAAAGGGAGATGGAACTGGACAAATGTCTCTAAAGTCATGAACTGAGCACCAGGGAGCTGTATTTCAAGAGGCAATCTGCTCCCTATCTCATATCTTTAATTTTGATTATGAAACCCAACCACAGAGAAAATAAAGAGAGGAACTTGGCATTAATTACTACCTTGTAACTTAATAAAGCGTCCTCTGCAAAGGGCCCTGTGTGGCTGCAGCACTCTGCAGCGCATGATGGAATTGCAGCAGCCGCTTCCTTCCGCTGCTCCCTGGGGCTGCTTGTCTGACCACAGTCTGCTGTAAACCGGCTGCAAATTACTTCTTCCACTCTGCAGTCTGGATGGTGGCTGATATATCTGTTCCCATTCCTGTGCACGTGCATTTCCCACCTGGCAGAGCTGACCCAAGAATAAGAGCGTGACGGCATCTCCTGTTACTCATGCTGAGGGTACCACTCCTGAGGACCACTCTCAGGGGATCTGCTGGTGTAACCTACACTCACCATCTACGTTCCACTCAGTTTTCTGTACATTTCGTCTGTCTTTAAGCAAGATGTGTCCTCTAGATACCTGTGTGCTGCAGTGAATGACACAAACATATATCTGTGCACAAGAATATTCAATAGATACTGCTACAGTGTCTAATGTCTTCTGGGTGCGATATAACGTCTTCCACTATACTAAGATGGTTGGTGATGATTTACCTGCTCTAAAAATAAATAATGTCATGTTTCTATGTTCCATGCATAGGGATTTATCTTTATATACTTTATATTAAAATAAAGGAAATACATCCCTATATCCAACCCCTATTACTACACAAATTAGGCAAATACACAGTGGCAGACTGCACAGTTCTTAAACGCTTCAGGATTGAAGCTGGTATTGTTAGGTTTTAAGTGAAAAAGTACAGACTGCCGAATCCAGCCTGCAGGATGTGTGTATGCGTTTTGTGGAACTCAAAGTATTAACCACACCATCTTTAAATACCTGTACCCTGCCCAAGCAGAGATTGGCAGCAGTTACTACAGACCAGAAACACTGGGAAAACTCCCCCAAGCCACACTCAAGACCCCCATGCCGTACTCTCCCATTTCTGGACAGCCCCTGCCAGTGGTGATGGAGCTACAAGAGAGGTGTATAAATGGGGCAACAGAGACTTTATGCTTTCAGAGTGTGAGAGAAGCATTAGCTTTATTTTTCTGCTCTGAAGGGCTTGCTCTCAAGCCCACTGACAACATTAAGTGAATGTATGAAGTGCTGAAACTCAGGAATTTGCCCCAGTCAGCACAGTGTATCACATAACGAATACCCAGTCCAGATGGTGTTTGATATAACTGTGTTAAACTACACACCTGGCCTACTAACTCAGGTAGATAACCTGTTGAAAGAAAAACATTTCTCAACAAATCAGGCACATGGTATGTTAAATAAAATACCTAACCTAGTACATCATGTCAATATAAAATCAAATTTGTTGCATGTTGAACAGCTCTTCAGAGAAGCGGATTGAATTATCATGCACAGCTAGTGATGACAAGATTACTGTGCATTACCTTTCATTAACTATTATGCCAAGTTCATATATCACCTGAGTTAAAATTAATGTATGGCATGACGAAGGTGATCTATCAATAAAAGACAAGACCCCAAGAATCTGCAACTTCACTATGCATTCCCTTTTATTTCCCAGAGACCACAATCTCCTAGGCGTTATTTCGTCAAATGATATATTTTTGTTTCAATCTAACAATAGACAAGACACACGAGAGAGATGCTTGAAAGCACCCCTTATGGAAAACATTCCCCTTAGATTAATTAAGCTTTCTACAGGACAGGCAAAATAAAACCTTACAAAATCTGGGGGGATGGAAGCAAAGTGAGATAATATTAACCTGCATATTCAGTTTTGTTTATCAATTTTAAAATTAATTGCATCTCTTTGTAAAAGATTGCAAAAAGATTTTGTTAGGTTCACTATATCTCATTCGATCTGTACATGTTAAGTAAAAACAGGAGCAAAACAAGAAAGATAGCTGCTCTGTGTATATATCTAAGCAGATAAGCACACAGTTGTAAACAAATGTCTCCCCGAAATCACTCTGGAATCTGAGAATTGGCTCAATTCTTTCTAGCTCAGACAGTCCCAAAGCATGCCAAGGACTGCTAATTCACATCACGTTGTCTGCAATCTCTGCTCTCCCATCTATGCAACTTCATTTCTCCATAAAGACTGAGCTTTCATGGTTTTAAGGCATACAAACAATATCTTAGCACAGTTGTGCTCCCAAAGTCTTTGTTACAATTGCTTTATAATTACCATTTTTCTAAGCTGGTTTGATATCCATTAGTTAGATTTAATGCATGTTAAAAGAAAGAGCTAATGGGCACTTATCAGGAATCCAAATAAAAAAAAGATAAAAAAACCCTTTCACTTTGCCCTTTATACCACATATCACTATAAAAATACACAATCCTCTCTGTCTACTCATGTGATATAAAAAGCTAAAACTTCATCCAGTTTTTACTGATAACGTTGATTCTCTATTCAGCTTTATCTTACAGTTTATGTTTTTTAATGGCTGGTAAATGGTTGCAGAATCATTAAAGGTTGGTTAACCTTCTCAGTCTAATTTTGACCTACAAGACACTTAATTTAATCATTTCCCCGTAGAAAAGGATTGAATCATTATGTGCAGACATGTGGTGATGGCTGTATTACATTAGATCTTCATTAACCCAAGTTAATAATGGCTTTGTACTAATGGAAACCTCCTCTTCCTCCTAATTTTTTTTTTTCAAAATTGGAAAGCTCACTTAGTGAATACTCTGCATCCGATGCTGGATAGAGAGAAGTAATTGTTGATGGGAAGACTAAATACTGAAAAGCAGTGTAAAATTTACGAAATTTTGTGAAAATATGATTTTCAATTCAGAAGAGTTTCTTGATATTAGTTTTCTTCCCCACAGAGGATGGGAATCTCATGCCCCTACTCACAATAGGAACACTTCACCCTTTAAGTGATTTCATTCTTGCAACAAGGTCTCAGGAACTGAAAGCGTGCTAGAAAAGCAAAGATGTCAAAACCAAGTTACAATTTAATTGCATCCCACATGCTCTAGATAGAAAACTAAATAGAAACAGCACTTCCCTTCTGAATGACATTTCTTCAGTCATAACTGATAGCTACTGTCATTCTCTTTCATCATTATTTTTGTAATCATTGGCAAATTTTGACCTAACCTAATTCATAAAGGATGCCACTTCCTAATTAGTGAAGACATCAGATTCTCAGCCTCAAACAAGGCAAGAGTCAACCTAATGAGAATAGAGCACATGGGTCTGGAGAGATGACTGAGCAAGTCGAAGAGGCTGCTGTCACCTGGAACTGAAATAACACCTTATTGTTAAAAATGAAATACATATCTCTAGAGAGAAAATGAACGGATGCACTGAATGCAGCATACACGTGGGCATGGCCAGATTTGAAGATAACTCCTGTAGAGCAGCCTGCAGCCTACTGAGACCCCGTGTACCGCAGAGAAATAACAGAAATAAAACTTCAAGATAGGCAAAAGCACATTCAGCCTCTGAGCAAATAGTTTTGCCTGCATATATCAATGAGCCTCAGCTTGGTGGAGTTCCTGCAGATGAATCCTCTCGATTCCCAGAGGCAAATTCAAAAAATTGAGAAAGCGTGACTTAGGACAAGATATCCTGAACACCATCACTGAACTGTGCTTAAAAGTATGGCTAGGTTTCATGCTTAAGTGAAGGCATATGCAACTAGTGAAATCATGCACACCTGTCAGCACAAAACCTGAGACTTTATACACCTTCCATGAGCCTTGAATCCAATTCTTGAATTTTGACAATATAAAGTAATATAATAAACATAATATATATTATAATTCAATGTAAATAATATATATTAAGTAAATACTATAATGTATAAAATACTATATTGTTATAGTATTATAATAATAGGAGGTGTCAGCCTCACCTCCATCCATGGAAAGGTGATGGGACCGTTCATTCTGAAGGTCATCTCCAGGCACGTAGAGGAAAAGAAGGTTATCAGAAGTAGTCAACATGGGTTCACCAAGGGGAGATCAGTGGATGCTGTTTACCTCGACTTCAGCAAGGCTTTTGACACTGTCTCCCATAACACCCTCATAGGTAAGCTTAGGAAGTGTGGGTTAGATGAGAGGACAGTGAGGTGGACTGAGAACTGGCTGAATGGCAGAGCTCAGAGGGTTGTGATCAACGGGGCAGAGTCTGGTCGGAGGCCTGTAACTAGCAGTGTTCCCCAGGGGTCTGTGCTGGGTCCAGTCCTGTTCAACATATTCATCAATGACCTGGACGAAGGGACAGAGAGTACCCTTAGCAAGTTTGCTGATGATACCAAGCTGGGAGGAGTGGCTGATTCGCCAGAAGGCTGTGCTGCCATTCAGCAAGACCTGGGCAGGCTGGAGAGCTGGGACGAGGGGAACCTCATGGAATTCAACAAAAACAAGTGTAGGGTCCTGCACCTAGGGAGGAACAACCCCACGCACCAGTACAGGTTGGGGGTTGACCTGCTGGAAAGCAGCTCTGCTGAGAAGGCCCTGGGAGTGCTGGTGGACAGCAGGGTGACCATGAGCCAGCAACGTGCCCTTGGGGGCAAGGTGGCCAACGGTGTCCTGGGGTGCATTAAAAGGAGTGTGGCCAGCAGGTCAAGAGAAGTTATCCTCCCCTCCACCCTAGCGAGGCCACATCTAGAGTCCTGCATCCAGTTCTGGGCCCCGCAGTTCAAGAAAGACAGGGAGCTACTGGAGAAAGTCCAGCGGAGAGCTACAAAGATGATCAGGGGACTGGAGCATCTCTCTTATGAGGAAAGGCTGAGAGAGCTGGGCTTGTTCAGCCTGGAGAAGACTGAGGGGAGATCTTATCAATGCTTATAAATATCTGAAGGGCGGGTGTCAAGAGGATGGGGCCGGACTCTTTTCAGTGGTGCCCAACGACAGGACAAGGGGCAATGGGCACAAGCTGGAACACACGAAGTTCCACCTGAGTATGAGGAAAAACTTCTTCACTGTGAGGTGCCAGAGCAGTGGCACAGGCTGCCCAGAGAGGCTGTGGAGTCGCCTTCGCTGGAAATATTCAAACCCCGCCTGGCCGCGGTCCTGTGCCCCCTGCTCTGGGTGTGCCTGCTCAAGCAGGGGGGTTGGACAGGGTGACCTCCAGAGGTCCCTTCCAACCCCCACCAGTCTGTGATTCTGTGAAATATTTGTTAACTGCCGGTTAAAAGGAGGCAGAGAGTGGACTATTGCAGTGTTGTAACTCACTTCTAGAGAGGTCTCAGAACATAATTTCCACATTTTTTTTCTTTATATCAACTTGGTCATTTTTAAGGAAGGAAAACCATCAGTCTAGGGATTTGCATTTTTTCTCACCTACAGTACTATAATTCACTTCCTTGCTCTTGGGACTGGATGCTTCTGAAAAGGAAATTAAGAGCACAGATTTCATAACCACTCACCTCGAAACAAAATGGAAAGCACTACCACATGTGTCTGCAGAAAAACAATTTCTTATCTTACAATTGTGCTCGGCTGAGCAAAAGAACTTAAAAAAGAATACTGTGTATCCTAAGTCTGTGTATAATGTGTGAGAGAATAGAGTCAGGCTGGACAAAGCCATTTTTAGCAGCATATAAAGTGCAACAATAAAAGTAGCACCTACCCAAGCCGCAGAAGATGGCACTGCACTGATGCATGTATTTAGGCTTGTGATGAACCCAGAAGTAATACACCCAACCTGTGAAGAGTTCTGGGACTACTGGGAGAATCTGTTGAGACCTACTCTGTTGAAGATTTTACTTTTACATGATCTCTCTGAAACATACTGCATTTGCATTATTTCTAGCTTCTAGTGCAATCAGCAGGAATGGCACCCGGCACACACCCTGGCCTCCCTGTGCCATGTCACTGCCAGCATCCAAGTCAGCCCAGGTCCATGAACCTGTTCAGGTGCTCTGTTGAATTAGGACCTTCCTAAATAAAGAGTACTAAAATCAATCTACCTCCAAGCTGGTAAAAGAGTAATGAACATTTTAATTAAATGGCACTATGGCATTTTTTGAATGGTTTGTAATGTAAAAAAGGGTTTTTACTTGGTGTCCTATTTATTTTTAAAAATGAAGCATCTTCTCTTCAGATCTCAGGCGTTCTGCTTTTGCTTCCTCCCCTGCCACCTGGCAACACCCGTCCTGTTCCTACACTGAAAGAACAACCTGCAGGACACCAGGCATCTCTTTATGAATTGTACTGTCAGGTTGGAGAACAGGAACATGCCAGAAATGCAGAATCCAAATTCTCCACATGAATATATATATATATATATACACACACACACAAATGCAACTATATGCCTTAAAAGATTAATTTCAAAAGCCTTAAATTGCAGTTTAATTTGAAAACTAATTCAGCCTCATAATTGGCTTTCTGTTCAAATCACTGAGGCTAAAGATTTAAATTCTTAATATTCAGATGACTTTCAAGTTTCTGGCCCCATCTGTGCATTAGTCCATGGTGTTAATCTCTGAGGGAATCTCTGCTGGCATAGAAATAAAATAAACAAACTGGGACAGTAGTAGAATAATCGGTTTTTAAAATCCTTGGGTTTTTTATATACTGCTTATTTTTATGGGATTTCTTTAACTCAATTTGCCACATATAGATTTGGCTCCCAGCTATTTAATTTTTCACGTGGCTCGCTATCAACAATTATTGTATCAGAGTTCCATGAAATCAGGAAATGGGGAAATTTTAAATTACAACATTTCTCATTTAAGAAATACTAATAGTCCTTTATTTTGGAGGATTGTCCATATTTAGCACTCTTTCACACCACTCCCAGGGAGGGTGGCAGGAGTAAACTATCCTACACAACACCATGAGAAAGAAGGAGCTGTATGAAACCCTAGCTTAAAAGAAAGCACTTGGACTTTTGCTATTGCCTTGAACGGGACCAAGATTTATCCAGAGAGTTAGTGAAGTGGAAAGGATGAATGGGAATGGAAAAGGCCAGTCTGACAGGAACAAATTGTTTTGGAGAGATGTGTTAATTTTTGACAATCTTTTTGTTAAAACAAAATAGATACAACCCACAGCAAAGCACTCGAGTCACTGCAGAGCATTTCACATTGACCTTTTCAGAACTGAATGCTTCAGTTAAGTAAGACATCCACATCCTACCATAAGGTACATTTTGTGGTGGTTATATCAAAACTAAGCTTCTGCAGTGACCAAAATAATCTTTCCCCATCACATTTTTGCTTTATGATTAAATTCCCTTTTTTCTTTTACATTTAAGCATTTTCATTCTATCTTACTGAGCAATGTTTTTTTTTTTGAAACTGTAGAATTTCTTCTGAAACAGCACTCCCCAAGGACACCCCTGCATGCTGCAAGCCCAGCTGTGCAAGTGCAGGGGCTGAGCTCATGGCAAGCAGTAATTGGTGTTGTACAGAGGGGAAAAACCCACCCCAAACCCCAGCTCCTTTCTGCCGTAAGGCGATGGATCTTGTGTGGCACAGCTCAGAGATGTGGGCTTTGAAAGGGCGTTAGAATCCTTGCAGGGCAGGCTGCGTTGGGCAGCGAAGCTGTGCAACCTGTCCCGCTTTATCAGCTCTTGAAAGGCAACTTCTGCAGCTCCGGGAGAACTTTGCTGATTAAGGCTGCCAGAGGGACCAGGGGAATTTCAGCTCGAGCTTGCAGTTGCATTTTTAAAACTTGGCTGCGTTCTTCGTATAGAGGCAAAGTTCAAAGAGGCAGAACATTATTCAATATGAGTAAAACACAGTCTTTTAAGATACACTTTCAAATAGCGGTGCTTTAAATCAAAACAACTTGTGGAGGGGGAGAGTAAGGAAGAAAGATGGTCCTGTGGAAAAGAAAATCCTGCATCACTATTCCTCTTCCGCATTTTTGGAGGGGCCTGCATTTACACATTTAAATTGTCCAGCTACATGACCTTAGGCTATATATGCTAGAAATGCATTAAAATGTTTTCCAGAGAGTATCAGAAAAGGAAAAAGAAATGCGATTCAGTTTAAGAGCCAGCATACATTTGAGGATGTGAAGGGGCCAGCCTGTGACACACGTGTTCACACTGCAGAGAACTTTCCTCCACAAGAATGAGCTCCTGATTTCAAGAACACCGTCGTATGGTATAAGATGGTATTTCAATTAAGTTGTTATAATCTTAACCAGCAACAACAACCTATTATAATTAATAATACTCAATAATTTCTTTTCTATTCCTGTCAAGGGTTGCTTCAAGGTGACTAGCACACCGCGGAGAGCACGCTCCTTGGAAACCCAGGCAGTCTGAGTGCTCTGCGGTCTGGGAAGCCCCTTTCTTAAACCCCATCAGACTGTCTCTATTTGTATTTTAGGCTAAAGCAAACTTGCTTCTTCCGTGGGAGGCTAAGTGCCCAGCAGTATCACACTGTGCTGAAGGTTGGAGTACACATCCCATTTTCTGGGTTCGCTCTACCTCCTTTTGGCTCATTTGCTGCAGTCAGTAGGTCACATCTTGGCCGCCCTCCATCCCCTGCCATGGTCAGGCACAATTTGCATCTGTCCTACAGGGTCAGAGAGCATGGCGCTGTCTTCCAGCTCACTGCATCCCAGCTGCTAAGAGGGGACCATGCTGCACTTCGTGGTGCAGCTTCCTCTGGAGGCACAGCCCTGCCTGCAGTGCCTGCACACCTGATGCCTTCGCTTTGCCCTGCACCCTGCGGTGTGCTGTGACAGCACTGCAGAGCCCTTTCCTGTTCACTTTGAATGGGATCTGCTCTATTGATCCTGCTAAATCCTTACAGGGGCTTTCCCTGCAGCTCAAGGTCACTGCGTCCTGCTCAGTCTGTGCTCAACAGCATATTTTGACGGTCTTGCTCTGCAAAATTTCCATGGGTAGAGCTTGAGCTCCATATGTCCCTTTTTTCTTTTTTTTAAATCTGGGCAAAATTCCTACTGACTTCAAACAGTCATTGGCTGCTCATACTAGCTGCCCTCAGAGTCAGCATTTATTTGGGATACTCTGATACTCTAACTACTTTTCTCCTAAGAGGTGCGCAGAATTATTAAGAACATTGCAGATACTGTGGTAATCGAGTAATACTGCATTTTTAATCACAGCCATTATAAATGGGCATATGGAAGATGTGAGAAATAACAATTGAACAGGATATCCAGGGAAGCATTTTCAGTCCTCAGGCATAGTTCAATAGCAATGAACACTGGAAAATGAATGCTGAACTCCTGTAACATATAATAAGATTTTTTAGTTTGCTTGAAGCAAATCTGTACTTTATACATGGATATACACACATATGCACAGATATATTTATAGATGCATATACAAATGTAACTTACTGTTGAATCAATACTGAACACATTTTGCTGTTACCTCTAAGAATATGCAATGTCTTCCGTTTGTCGACCATTGCCACAAATGATCATGAATTCTGCCCACATATTTTTTCTCTTGCAAAGGCTGGTGTGGTACCTCCTTAGCTATTACAGTAGTCTGAAGCATCTCAAACTACAAAAAAGATCCCAAATCTCTGCAATATCTATGCTTAGCTAAATACATTGTCTAGACTTGTCTCTACACAAAACAGGGATACATAACTTGGAGGCAAAGGAGGAGCACGCGGACATCCACAGTAACTCTATGACCTCTCTATGCCTTTCTCAGAGACACAACATTGTGTTTATTGCCAACTACGTGGAATGAGGGCCTCAGATACCCAAATTCCCAGGACGTTCTACAAAAGCAAAGAACAGAAATTCAATGCTAATATAAACCTTTAAAAGAATACCGATTAAACACAAAAGAGAGAAAAAAGCTCCCAAAAACATCAAAGACAAATGTAATTGCTTTTGAATAAAAACAGATTGCTTTCTACCTACCTGCCTTAAAGGCAAGCACTCCAGCCTGGGATACAAAATACCAAAAAACACTGGTAGAAGCAGAGACACAAGTATTTTGTAGGCAAAGTTATCCTATTCTGATTTAATACCTCAAAGGCTTATCTGGATTTCAGACAAGAAGTGGATGCAATTTACTGCTTCTTTCACACAAATGAACTGAGCTAGTTAAAACATTTGGGAACGCTTTGAATATTGATCTGTCCTAGAATAAGATGTAAGAAATTTGATTTGCTACGGAAACGTCATATCAATCTTCAAACCTTGATATGCCCCACAGTGGCCTTCAAATGAAAGCTGGAAAATCCTCCGGGAAGATGTCATTAGAACCATCAGCTCGGGGACGTCTCACGTCCCCTCTGCTGAGCAGGACCGGGATCAGCACTTTGAAGCCGGTACGTCACCACCCAAAGCATATCAGGAAGGGAGCTGTACATATTCTTTCCCCCAAAATAATGTCACATTCTGTCCCCACAGCAGCCCATTCCTCACAATGTTGAAAGACAATAAATCAGGACTGCAAATCACCTTGTTAAAAACAGTGGCCACCGGAGACTTTCCTATGACACCTCAGGCAGCGGAGAAGCCATGATAAATGTTTGCTGACACAAAACAAAGTCACACGGTATTTAACCCCTCAGCTGGCAAACAACCGAGGATAAAATTTGGCTTGAAAAAATCTCCCTCTGATTTCAGGAGACTTACAAATGTACTGGTGACAGTTTTCACAGTATTATGTCTGCTTAAACAATGAATACACTCATATTAGTTATGCTCAGCAATAAGCTAAACCAACCATATTGTTGCTATGTTTTTTTTGCTATTACCCTGCTACCACATTGGGAACTGCAGGGTTACACCACACTTAAATAACAAATCAACAATACAGTTGAAAAGAAAACATTAAAGACCCTTACAACCGCATTTTTCCAAGCATGTAAATATGTTCATGTAAAAATCATCACTTGTATTCTGTGTACTTTGGGTTTTTTCCCATTTCACCCTCAGTAAGAAAAGCCCATGTAGATGGAGGACGAGCCAGCAATTTCAGTGGGAATATTCCCACTTCAACAGGTTTGCATCAGGCCCCAAAAATGAAAGGATTTTCTTCACACTTTGGGTCACAGACCTATTTGGAGTCTGACTGGGAGCCAGATATTGAGTCTGCAAACGACTGGATTAAATATCAAGGTAGCAGATATTCAGCATTTCAGGCACAGGGTCAGTGAAAGGCCACTGCCGGGTTTGCTTTCAGTACTCTGTAGTTAGAATAACAGCCCTGTACACATGTAATGAGTGTATGAGAATGGCAATGCAGAGAATCACTCTAAAAACTGCTGCTTTTGCAAATTCCACATCTAGGAAGGGACCACCAGGATCCAGGATCCCTCTAACCCAAGTCTCCACTTTCTCTGCATCCAGAGAAAGAGATACCAGATAGATTGTTCTCACCTCCATCAGCCTTCAACAAAGAGCCAGCAACAGCAAACCTCTCCTACATTCTCTCTATTTCAAGAGGAGGCAAAGCCACCATGCCAGATTAATGTTTGAAAGCCTGTGATAACTTTAAGACTGTTTTTCAACTGTACCTGGTTTAGAGCCTTCATCAACAGATCCATTATAGACTTGGTTTATAAACTCCGGTCTGTTGTCATTCATATCAATCACATAGATGTAGAGGTCAATGGGATTCTCCACCTTGTTTCCATTCATATCCACTGCATGAGCCCGGAGCTGGGAATAAGCACAATGAAAGCATAATATCAGCAACTGGAGTTGTCACAGAATGAGAGACCATGTTTTGTAGGAATTGACTTCACCTCATAAATACTTTCTCAAAATTGAACTGAGCGGGTATCTAATTCCAGCAGAAAGCAGCAACGTGGTTTCCATCTAGACTCTAAACACAGACAGTTTTTCAAGGCTTAACATAATATTGAAATAATATTTTAAAATAGCAATTGTCAGTGGAAACACTTTAATTCTGGTGTAGTGAGGCTATCTCCTTCACTGCTAGCAATCACTATATTTTAATTTTTAAGACGTGGTGAACCTTGTCTGACAATCTGAAAAGCAAATTTTGCTTAGTTCCAAACACAGCAAGGAAATGAGTTTGACTTGAGAGGTTTCTTATGGGAACCTGCAGCCTTTCATACCCACAATATCAGGGATTAATAAGTGAAGAGATTTCAGAATGGCATTAGTATTGTTTATTCTTTGTTTAATCACTGTCTCTAGGAACAGCAACAGCTACTGACCCCATTGCTCTATGCACCAAAAGACATAAAAAAAGTCCCTTTCCTTCACACGATGGGAGCCCCTGTGGCACTAAGAATGAAATATTTTTCTCAGGCTTAACTAAAATATCCAGTGACGAAGCATTACAATAACCAGAGCCCCAGTGTTAAGTCCTCAGCTAAAGTGCTGCGGCTTTATCTTATTAGCAGTAACCATCAGCAATAATACTTGAAAACAAGAGCATCTGTTTTCTGAAGAAAAGGGACAGATACAGCATGTCAAAATGAGTAATTAATAAAACAAAGCGATCAACAATAGTCTGGAACAATCAGTAATCAGGTGAAAAAAATGGATAGCTTTCTCATTAAAGGGAACAGATGGCTACTCTAAATGGTGTGTGCGCTGAATGGAGCTGCCGATGTCGGCTTCAGAAAAAAAAATAAGACAAGCAAGGAAAGGGCTGCACAGTCCCTGACGATGGCTGGGCAGTGGAGAGGCATTGCCCGGGTGTGAGCGCTGCAGATTTCGTCTTATCCCCTCTTCATTTCAGAACCAGTGAGCATTGCTGAACCTCCACACCGCCACGAAAATTGGGGACGGTGCTCAGGACAGCTGCGTGACATCCCGCAAGGCTGGCGGGACGAAGAATGAAGCCTTCAGAGGATGTTAGCTTGGTGCAAGGGCTGGCTGGAATAGCAGGGCTGAGGGACGGGGACCTACCCACTGCCCTGCGGTGAGCATTTTGTATGATACAAGCCCCGCGAGCGTGCCGACACACAACCAGCTCGTGCCTTCGGAGAGAAGGAGGCCCCTCTGGTCCCTCCCAGCAGCTCCCCAGCCCATCGGGATGCTGCCAGGAGTCCGAGCTCCTGTGCCAAGGAGGTCTCTAGCTCCTCTGATGCATGACAAATAAATGTGCTAATTGCATTAGCAGTGGTTTCCATCTTTCGCTCTCGCTGTGCTGTGACTGATGCAACTTTCTCCTTCATGTACAGCGTTCAAAAGTCCAGAGCTTAACAAAAGAAACTGCACGCTATTAGGATGGGCTGGATTAACATTTAATCAAGCAAAGAGAAAAAGCTGCCACGTGAAATGAGCTGGGAGAAAACCAGTTTTTTTAAAGGAAGTTAAGCAGCACTTTTTCTTTAAAGACTGAAAAAGTCTGGCTTCATTTTCAATACAGGATGTACCATTTGTATTTTATGACTTGTAATGCTCTTAATATCTGCATTTCTTGCCTGCATACAAACTGCTTTGACTCCCACCTGTTGAGCTATCCTTCATCATGTCAGATGTAGCAATTCAATAACTTCACCAATCGGAGGTCAGACTGCCTTTGAAAAAAAGTAATTTGGAGCTAAAATTAAAGTTATTATCTTCAAACTGCGGCAGCACTGGGCTCTCTCTTGCTGCATTTCCAGCAGCGGAAATGGTTCCATTCAGAGATAAAGCAGAGAGCAAAGCTGGTATCTTCCCCCTCAGATCTGACTCTCCCCCTGCAAATTTTTAATTACATTTGATAGCTTTTGTTTGAAATCTCCAGGAGTAAGGGATTTCTCAGTAATGCACATCTATCTGCTTGTTGCACTCACTAAGCACATGTATCCACAAACACGTTACTGCCTGCACTCAAGGAAAAAAAGATTCAATAAACAAGTCTGCAGGAACCCCATCAAACCTGTGGTGACATGCACAAGTGTCACCTCTGCCCCAAGCCCAGCATCAGCCCCCAGGCTGAGTTACGGGAGGGAGGACAGTGTCCGGGGACATGGGCACTGGTGCCCTGACTAATTGCTTTTGGGCAGCCAGGAGGATGGCACCCACTCCCCAAGCCCAGCGCAGCAGACCCTGCACCTTTACGTCCTGGATTGTGCTGGTGTCTGGGTGTCTGTAGCTGCTCTTCTTCTGCCCTCAATGCAGTTGTTACTGCTGCCCTACCTGCGTGCCCCTCTTCTCTCTTCTGCTACTTTTTTTCCTGCCTTCAATGAACTTTTCTTCTTTTTTCCTCTTGTGCTTGCTTGCATGAATTTTCTCTATTCATATTCTTTTAACATTTCTCTAACGCCTCCATACCCTTCCATAACACGTTGCTCCTCTGTGGTCAGTGCCAACCGCAGCAGAGGGAGAAGAGAGGCTTGAGTCAGAGGGCTGAATCTAAACTCAGCTCAATGGGAGCTCTTCCTCATTAGAGACAATTTCTTGTTAGAGACCATTTGCAGTGGAGGGAGCAAAGAGAGGAGGGACTCCACTGGGGCAACCTGTCCACTGGGAAACTAGTCGTGTCTCCAAGGCAGATCAGATACTACATTTCCCTTCCTTAATTCATCTTCTCACTTATACCCCTGCACTACTCGTCGTATTAATGAGGCAACCTCAAGCCAGACAACACACTTTGTTCTGGAGTCATTCTTCAGATGCCGAGACAGGGCTCGCTGGTGCGAGGCACAGTTTGAGCCTAATGTGGTGCTCTGCAGCTCACGCTGCCATCTGCTCCCACCTGTGACCAAGCGGGTGTTTTGGTGGTAGAGTGATGGATGGCATGAAAAGCAGATGCGTGCGAGTGCTTTGCGGCACTGGGCAAGGGTCGTGGTTTAACCCCAGGTGGCAACTCAGCCCCACGCAGCTGCTCGCTTGCTCCCCTGCAGTGGGATGGGGGAGAGAATCGGAAGGGTAAAAGTGACAAAACTCATGCGTTGAGGTAAAGAGAGTTTAACAGGTAAAGCAAAAGCTGCGCACACAAGCAAAGCCAAACAAGGAATTCCTTCCCCCCTTCCCACGGGCAGGCAGGTGTTCAGCCATCCCCAGGAAAGCAGGGCTCCATCACACGTAACTTGGGAAGACAAACGCCATCGCTCCCAACGTCCCCCCCTTCCTCCCCCAGCTCTATGTGCTGAGCATGACGCCGTGTGGTGTGGGACATCCCTGGGGTCAGTTGGGGTCAGCTGTCCCGGCCGTGTCCCCTCCCAGCTCCTTGTGCCCCCCCAGCCCACTCGCTGGTGGGGTGGGGTGAGGAGCAGGAAAGGCCTTGGCTCTGCGTAAGCCCTGCTCAGCGGGAACGGGAACATCCCGGGGTTATCAGCACTGTTTCCAGCACAAATCCAAACCATAGCCCCGTATGAGCAACTGTGAAGAAAATTAACTCTACCCCAGCCAAAACCAGCACAGCAAGGCACAAAATGTGATGGCTGTGCTCCGTCAGACACACCCGGCATGCAGAGCTGGAAAAGCCACCACTGAAAAGGCCAGGGAGCACAACCTGGGCCACGGGACACATGCCAGACACAGGCCATGCATGAGTATTCGAATGGAAGCTGGCGGCTAGCTAGAGACACAGTTAAGAAACATTTATAAAGTTGGTTTGAAATATTTACATTATCCCCAAGAGGGAGAATGTGACAGGAGTAGAGAAGGAATAAACAATAGTAAATGAAATACCTTGCAGAGGATTCTGAAAAATTAATACAGGTAGCCAGCTAATCTCTAGCTGGTGTATCGCCCCGCTGTACCTCAGCCAAGGAGCTGGCTCAATATTCTTTAACAAATATTGTTTAAAAGTATGACAATCACTGCTATCATATTCAGCAGCAGCTACCACAGGTCTCTGAGGTTTTTCTACTGACGGTTTCCAGTGTAAGTGTAGCTGTTGGCATACAAATAATTCAGTATCATGATTATTGATTACACTGGAGGCTGGTGGTATCTGAAGGTAGTTAGTCAAAGTCAACACAGTGAATTGTGTTAAATATGAATATTACTTATACACTAATACTACTAATACAAATACACATTATCAATCAGTGACAGAGCCTTTAAGCAATAAGCATACAATGTCATGCCTAATTTGTGTGCTCTTAATTGTGATTAAAAGTTCAAATTAGAGTATTGTGACACAAATGGCTGGCATTACTCACTAGAACTTCGTTCAAAATACTGGAATTAGCTCTTTTATCCCTTCGTTTCTAGTAAACTTTGTTGTATCCTTGCACTTCAGACAACTCCTTCGCAGACTATAACCCACCTGTTCTGCTCCAGCCATTTCTGAGACAGTACTTTGTCAGTCTGAAGGCATACATGTGTCTGGGACTGGATTAGGACTTGCTTCAAAGTTTCCCCATAATGCACGTTACTTGAGTATCATAAGCAATGACTACTTACTGACATGTTTATGTTGATGTCTTCTGAAAACAGAGCTTGAAAAACGTCTTGGAAAACTAACCTGCCAATTTACTATCCCTTGTACTTGCCAGGCCTAACTGCAGCTTGACATGAAACTGGTGTCTGGATCAGAAAGACATTCAGAGTCACTAATTCTGTCAGCAGTACAAACGGGACTTTGGGAATGCAGTTAAATAAGGCCAAGAGAACTCATGCATATTAAGTATTATTACCTGCTGAAACTTATTTGGCATGCAATAAACATTAAGGTCTGACTACAAGGGGAGATGCAACAACACATGCCTGCCGCAGTGAGACAGCAGCAAGGTGGGGGGAATGAGCTCTTGCTTGTGCTAGGAGTGTGCCCCGAGGCTGTGTCCCCAGACATGGGCACTAAAGACACTGGAGCACCTCCCACAGCATCACTCGGTGCAACACGTGCAGTTCTGCACCACAATGTGGTGTTGGTTAAGTGGCTGCAAAGCCCTTCTTATTTTTCTCTGCTTATTTTGGCAGCTAACTCTGCGCCTGGGATGTCTGCAAGGTCCCTGGAGAGTTTGTACTCTGGTTTGTAGCGCAGACGACAAAACAGATGAGGCCAAAATACATCTGCTCACCACCACTGCCAGTTGTGCTGGGAGGTTAATGCAGCAATGCTAGCACACACAGCACCTGAGCAGACACTGAGTCCCAGAGGCATACACATCTCTGCACACATCAAACTCGGAATGATCCTCCCTAAAGTTCAAGAACCGTCTTGAAAATGTACGGGGAAGTTTTGCTACAGAACTCCCAATCTAATTAGAAAAAATCTGTTTCACCTTCGGGAAAAAGGCAGGTTTCATCAGACAAATGGCTTGCTAAATGCGGGGAGAGTTAAAACACTAGTATTTTAAAAATAGTAGTCCTGAAGCAATACAGATAATTATGCGAAAGAAAATATGTGTTGAAAATGTGGGAGTTAATGAAATAGAACTCTTCATATGTAGCCTCACAAACACTTGCAAATTATTATTTTTTTTTTTTATAATTAGTTTTTAGATTACCTGGGAATGAAAACAGCAAGGACAACGCTTGACAGTGACAGAGATGCTGAAAAGACTTAATTCTGTTTAGGACTGCAGAAAACCTGAAGCTGTATAAGTGCATCCATCTTCAGCGGGAGCAGCAAGCCTGTATCGGACAAGAAGCCCACATCCTACTGGCTAAAAGGGACCAGGGATGGTGCCTTCCAGCTCCGATATCCTTTACCCCAGCTGAAGAGTTAAGCTACTACTCCGAGCTAAAGAAAACTCTACAGGAGATGTCAAATGAATTTAATGATGGCCAAGCTCTCCAGTTCAGATCCAAGCCTACCCCTCAGCCACTGCTCTTCCAGGACTTGGCATAAGCTTGGCTCCAAGTCTGCCTTTCCTTTCAATTAGAGACTCAGCGATATGAAGTGGCATAAATTCATTGACTTCTCCAAAACTTGCAACAGCCAAGCCTTTGGACTGTATCTTCTTTCTGGAAGCTGGCCTAATTTTTTCCAGTTTCTAGGATTGTCCATTCCTACTGTAAGTTTCTGCACTAGCGTTTGGGTCATTGCTTTGTGCATGGTGTATTTATAAATGCTTTGTAAAGGGTTTTTAAATGAACAATTGATGGTTCAATAAATCATCAATCCATTGCTACTGAGGCTGAAGGATCTAAAGGTTGTTTACAGCCATGACTTAAAATGTTCTCCATCACCTTCTACTGTTCTGCTAACAAAGATTTTCTATCACTCACTATTTCTCTGTCTATAAGGTCTCATAACATACTTATCAGTTACTCACTCTCTATAAACTACATCTTCCTGTAACCTTCAGAGTATGAATATGCTTATTTACATATGGATGTCACTAGTTCAAGGTTTCCATAAGGAACAGAAAAGGCTGGAAATCCTGTGGTGCATATGAGGCAGACTTATCCAGTCACCTTTGCTGAGGTGAGAATTCAGTTTACTGAATTCACTGTAACCAGTAGGTTAACGTCGTTACTAGGGGGCCCGTGATTTGTTATTATGGAGGACAAAATCTTTTTCATCTTATGTTTTTGACCGAGTGTCTGAGAGCAGGCATCACAGTGGCTCCATCAAAAGTGTTAACTTGTGTATTGTATTATTGACTACGCTGTTATAATAACCTGGCACTGCTGAAACAATATCAACAATGCTGAGATGACACACACACTGCATCTCAAATATTCCCTTTTCAAAACAACCTCTCTTCATATTTTCCTAGGCACAATGAACAAAATAATTGTTCTTGTTTACAGAGGATAAAATAATTTTTCTTCAGATCTTCTTTTACCCAGGGGAAGTATCTTTTTCCACCCAACTAAAGAGGTAATCTATTTTCTTTATCCTTCCACCCCAGTCCAGAAGCTGTGTCAACATGGTTAACTGGATACCTGATAAAGCTGACAGAATGTGCATCTCTGGCGGCGCAGTTAGGAATATGGTGTCAGTGGAAGTGACCCGTACCGCTTCACTGACATTACAGCATCCCTCTGAATGGCTATTACGATGCCGATAGATGTGGCTAATGCTGATACAAAGCAATCCATGAAACAACCTTTCACAACCACTCCAGGAGAGAACTAAAGCGTAGACACAGAAAGCGTTTGAAATTTTGCAGGGCTATCATGCAAGGTGCAACGCATTTTTTTAGCAATTTCTGGGACTGTATCTGTTGTGCAATTACGCTGTACAATATAGGGGCTAGGATTTATAACCAAACATAATGGCCAATTACACTCTAAGTATTCTGCAGGTAGAGCATTTTATGAACTAGGATAGCGTGAGGCACCACTTTTCAGTGTAATTAATCTTAATTAATTTCCTCATATTTAATATCAGTCTATCTGCGTATTTAAAAACCTATCTGACACACCCCCCTCATACTTCCTGAACATCTCCTAGTGATTTAAAATGAAAAATGACTATACCAATTATTGCATGTTTA
This sequence comes from Morus bassanus, assembly GCA_031468815.1. Taxonomy (NCBI): domain Eukaryota; kingdom Metazoa; phylum Chordata; class Aves; order Suliformes; family Sulidae; genus Morus; species Morus bassanus. The sequence goes on from CM062575.1 coordinate 36,690,759, forward strand.
GCTGCAGTAATGATTCTTAAATTAGTAATTTCCCAAGACATGCTAATGTAGAGATTGGTTTCTCATGATTTTGGGGGGTTCAGTCCACACATAAATTTGCATGGTTTTAATAAGCAGCGTGAAGTTGCACCACTTTAAACAAATGACTCTCTGTGTCCGAAAAGGACATCAGTTTAATGCCACTTTGCATTGGTTTGGCTGATTTAGCAAGGGCAGGTTACGCTAAAGGAAACCAGACACGAAGCCAGCATCTCCACACATACATACAATAGCCCCGGAAGAGTGAGACTGAGACTCCCCTTCTTAGTTAAGCCCGAGCACCTCTGTGCAGCCAGCTCCTCAGGTCTCTGCTGACACAGAGGGCCAGTCAAAACTGTGAACTGGGCTCTGATTTTGAACAAAGATCCCGCTCTTCTCAAAGCTGCATGCTTGAACCCAGTAATTCTGGTACAGTTTTCCTTTGAGCTTGTGAACCTAGATAAAACTCAAGATGTTTTATGCTTACATGGTAGGAAGCCCTTTCTTCTCTGTCCATCGGGCGAGTCACATACATCCTGCCTGACACAGGGTCAATGCTGAAGACTTCCATCGGCGGCTGGTCGGCTCCCACTCCAGTGATGCTGTATCTGATATGGATCTCTTTGTCCTTATCAGAACGAATCTAGATGAAATAACAAAGACAGCAATCGATAAGTTTTGGACAAAAGCCATATGGATGTTTAAACAACTTTAAAGATCTGAGCCTGAAACCTGCATAAATGTAATATCGCTGTCAATTTTGACAAGGGAGCTGTACGCCAAAGGTTTGGGGTGAAGCTGGGAATAGTGCATTCCACATATTTTCAGCTATTTTTCTCCTCTTTTATTCATGATGATTCTCTAGGAATCATTGAAATTCTGACTTCTTGCCTTAGATGTGGAAGAACCTATATGCACAAAAAATGTTGTTTACGTGTTATTGAAACCCTAGGCTCCTTAAAGTGTCCAAATTGTTCAGCTATACCTGGAGTCTCCCAGCCATTAATCACTTCTGAAAATGCTGTCTGCAAGCTCTCGCATCCTGTTCTCTGTCCCTGTGACTGTGCACACAAATACTCCCATGAAATTCAAAGAACAGGGCTGTTTGCTCCCTCTTTGTCCAGGCCTGCTGGCTTGACAAAGCAAGGCTGGGAATGCCCAGTGGGATGTTACCATTTTATTTGACTATTTGTTGAGGAAAAGCCCGTTTGGCACATTGCTTTTGAAACCCCTTCCCTCCCGTACCTTGAGAACACCACCACAAACTGAATACAGCATGTCGAATTATATGAACCTTGGATACAGAGCTGAGAAAATAAAAAAGGGAGGTTAATATGTTGTCCTAGCAACCCTGACTATCTCTTTAAACCCAAATTTAATATTCTGATCAAATGCTGAAAGAAGTTCTTGCAACAGCATGACTATTCCTGAAAGAATGTGCAAGGTACAAATAAATTACCACCCCCTGCACCATCACAAACTGTCTTGGCAATGCAAAAGCGATGTGCATAAATTTCTCCCTAACAGGTCTATGAATACAACAAAGTAGTGGGAAGATAACAGACATCTCGTAGCTGAGTGCATGTTAGCATCTCTGCTACGGCAGCTGCACGTTCGGAGGAGCCTGAGTGGGCTCAGTGGGATGCTGGAGGCCCCCGCGCCCCGCCAGGCAGCCCCAATTTGGGGAGCGAAGGTTGTTTCCCAAGGGAAGAGGAGGCTTCGCTTGTCAAGTGGAGGAATTGGGATGGGGCTGTGGGCTGCTCTCGCACTCCTCCTGCATGTGACCTACCGCTATTTCTTCCTCTCCTGATGCGGGAGGCTGACAAGATGCTGAACGTGTCGGTGCAGAATAATATCAGATTCCCTGGCTCTAAGAATCTCCTTTGATGCCTTTGTCTAGATCATTACCAAGTTTGTACACTGTTTTCTTTGTACTGCCTCCACCAAACAGTCTGCTCCTGTTAACGGCTAATAATGTCAGTTATTACTAGACACTGCCAGGATTGATTCGTGCTGCACCTACACTTCTGGAGCTGAAGGTCAGGGAACAGAGACAGTTTCATCTGTCTTCTCTCTACAGGATTCACTGCTTGTTTAGGCTATTAGTTCCAAGGAAAACTGATTGGACTTACACTGGTATAATCACTTAAAAGAGGTACTGGGGACATTGTAAAAGTGCCCTCATGCTGCACACAGTGGTTTTTACAGGTTTTTGTGTGCCCAGTGGGTATTTCTAATAGGGACCCAAGTAGACAGGTATGAATCCAATTTTCATTAGCAAATCTGTGGGTGAAAAAGAGTATATTAAAATCAAACTTCGCTTGCACAACTGTGGTTTTAATGACAGCAACCGACTCAACAGTTCAATAACTGAAGTCCACAGCCCCCATTTTTAGAAAGCCAGATTTCACCCTGCCAGGCAGAAAGGGCTGAAAACTGAATTTATGTGAATGTACAAACGTATAGCTCAGGTCAAGGAGTTCAAGCTCTAACCCACTACCTACATGTTTGTAGCTAGGCTCAAGGTAAGCGAAAACCTAGGAAGCCACCACTGGACCTCCAGCTTTGAGTCAGCATGGGGTTCCCATCTTAGAAATTAAAAAGAAAGGGAAAAACCCAGTAACTTGGGACACACAGTTGTATGTCTGTTTCTATCAACGTGTACCTGCACAGCTCCAAAGGACCTGTAACGTGTCAGGATAAAACCAGCCCTTCACCCTTAACAAAGTCTTTCCTTAATAAAGGTGGAAAGAAAAAAACAACACCCAAGGCATCTGCACTTTTGCTGCCTTTTTGCTCACTGAAGCATGGGGGCTGGGAGGGTGTCAGCAGTGCTGGCCCCAGCCCAGCTCAACTACGGCCATGACCTGAGCACAAGCACCAAACAGCAAACCAGTCTCCCTCCAAGGAACTAAAATGGAAGCAATTTTAACCTGAATCATGGAAGGTGAGAGTCTGTTAGTTCTTCGTGGGCATTTTTCTTCTCTATTTCCTATTACACATAGTACCCAGATCCCAATGTGATAGAAACATTAGAAATGCATAGAGAGAGTCAGAAACAGGAAAAAGGAGCCCGGATTTAAATATTCAGTGCTAAAGGCACTATATTTTATTTTCAGGAAACGCAGATAAACAGAAGCACTCTAAGAAAGCTATGTACAGTATAATAAAGTGTATGCTATAGAATGTCCTTGCAGCACTTTTATTAGCATTAATAGGGTCTAAGCTGTCTGTATGTAAATCATTGCAGATCTAAGAGATGAAATATAAGACCCACATGACTTACCCAATTACACTAAGAAAAAATCCATGAGACAATTATACTGCATTGAGCAAAACAAAGATGGGGGAAATATGTTGCAAATACTCAGCAATGACTTGTTACTTGTTTTTAATTGCCATCGCACTACAATGGTTTGCCTGTTACCTGTACTTAATTCCATTTCCAGTAAGAATACAAGGATGTGAAGCGTTCAGAAAAATCATGTAAGAAGTAGCACTTGTCACAGAAAGTTGCAAAGACCACTGACAATGAAGCATAGTACGTATTACTACCAGGGAGATATTCATCGCACAAAGGCACATGCTTTTGATATTGGAACATGTAATTTTAGCACTCTTAATGAGATTTTTTAAAAAAAAAAGGAATTTTTTTACAGTAATCCTGTAACATTTTGACCAAAGGTTTCATTTGCATAATTCCCAGGGTGCAATTTAGTAAATCTTGTTGAGAAGTTAAGAACATTATCTGAATACAATGTAAGGTTTACTTCTTTTGTTGAAACCGTTCCTGGAGCAGTTGACAATAACAATAACAATAATGATGATGATAATAATAATAATAATAATGAAAAAACCTCAATTCCCAAGGAGCTCACTAGATCAGGAGAAAAAATTACTGGCTGGGGGAATTTACTGGCTCAGGAGAGAGTTGCTTTTTCATTCATTTACGCCTGGCAAGTGAGAAGATGGTAACATATCCGTATGATAATCTTCTGACTGGAGAACATACACATGATTTTTTATTTCATTTATCTTTCCTTTTATAATGCAGTCAAGAGTTATGCAGGGTTCTGGGTTACAGAACAGATGGCAGAAGGATAGCTTTCCTTAGCTGCATTTATACTTTTTTTTTTACTTGGAGAACCCTCGGAGCTTTGAGCTTCTTCAGCACGAGGCATGGTACAACCCTGCGTATGATGATGTGAGCAAGATGAATGATGATGGCTGATGACTGTCATAGGAGGAATTTGCTTGTAAAGGAGCTTTTACTCTCTAAAAAACCCCTCAGGGATGGAGCTTAGATTGGATTGTTACATCAGTGAAGGAAAATGCCCCAGACAGAAAGGCAATTTATGGTGGAAGATGTGATCCCCTGATCCTATCCTATCTCAAGAACACAGGTGAAATCTTCCATGCAGGAACCCTGGGATGCTGAGTATCCTCACCTACACTGACAGATACAAATGGACCGTCTGGGAACTCTGGGACCAGCCACCAAATCCACAGAGGGAACATGCAGCGGAGCCAGGCACCGAACTTGCATTGCCAGACCTCCACTTGGCTGTGGCAAGCAAGGACAGAGCAGCCTCACAGTCTAACGGCAAAGCAGGGGACTGCGGGGGGGTGGGTCTGAGCTTGAAGCACAGATGCACCATCCCAAACGGAGCACAAGGGCTGCAGTCAACGTTTGCAGCTCAGAAACAGAACACCAAGAGCTTGACTCAGCTCTTGTTTCTATAGAGTAATCCCAGGAACAGAAGAAATTGGTGTGATTTCACATATGGGTGTTTTCCACTGCAGGTTCTGATATAATAACTAAACTGTGTGAAAATTAACATTGCAACTCTTGAGGTAATACAGGGCTAAGCCCTTCAGAGCTAGCTTTCTCCTTTGTACCAATCTCACATTTAGACGGGCTTGAAAAGCAGCCTGTTGATGTGACATTGCTTTTACAGATAAAATCTTAGGGTTCATGCATCTCCATCAGGAGTAACTGGGTAGCTAAACTGTTCCTCCAAGTTTTACTGATAAGCAAAATTTCAACTGATGAGCTCCTATGAGGTACCAGATTTTATCACTCTGATTTGCTCTTGTTGATCCATATCCTTCTTGTGTTCCTAGCACTTCAATTTCTCGCTGCGGGATTTTGAATTTACGAGCCCTCTCATGCTAGCAGATGACAAGAAGAGCCACAGATCCCTGTAACTCTCCTGTGCCAGGAGCAGAGGCAATGCAGACTATAGAAAGCTGCATGGTCAGCAGATTGGAGGACACCTGTGAGTCCATAAATTACACAGTTTTTGGAGCATGACATTGCCAGAAGAAAGTGGCCCAATGGAGGTTGTTTAGATACCAGTAAAGGAAATGCCTGGAAGCCTAGGAAACCGGGTGGGTAGGGAAAGGCTGAACAAACAAGGACAACTGGGCCTAAAGAAGAGAAGATGTGACTGTAACAACAATATTCCTGTACCTAACAAACTATATTCAGAGGGTTTCACTGAGCAGTACATGGTCTGGGTTCTACCCATCACCATGTGATGGGATATGTAAGTGCCTGGGAATGTAGCTAGAGAAAGCAAAGCAGGCCATTTATACTCTATTGCATTTTCTATCCACAGAGCAAAACAGAAAATACATTTCCTGTGAAGTTTTCCAACTTGCTCTGTAACGTATGGAGTTAAGAATGCCCTTCAAAAAATACTTAGTTTCCCAAATCTCCCATAGAATACTATGCAACATTTGCACTAACATGACCTGAAGAGACTTAGACTTGATTTTTTTGTTTTATAAAACCCATTATAATTATTAATGAACACATAAAATAATGTAAATGATAAGCAGTGTCTTTTATTATCAAGCTTTTAGCTATTTTGCCCATTAAGAGAACCAAATTAAAATAATTGAAGACTATAATCTGTCATGCATTCAAAATGCTCCATAGAAATTCAGACAGGCAAACATATTCAAAGTCTTTAAACGAGCACACTTAAGAGTCAGTCTAAGCATTCTAGGATTGGCTCATTAATTTTAGTGGAAATATTTTAATTCAGCTACTCTTACTGCTTATTGAAATCCTTGCTAAGGACTTATTTATTTTTAACTGAATCTGCAATATGTTTAAGACTCATTTGTATAAAAGTTCTTAACTCTTATTTCACAGTTGTTTGAGAAGCCAGTAAAGAGACACATCTCTAGCCCTGTATTTCCAAACAAATTACTGCATGTGGCTTAAAGAATCACATATGGTTTCAATAAATAGATGCAAAAGTCAAACGGACAGAGAAAAAATAACACAGATTTGGAGACCTAACCAGCTTAAGGTGATACTTATTAACTTCTGCCCCCTTTATCACACTTGCCAATGATCCCAAGCTACTTCCCCAAAAGAAAGGAAAAAAGAAAACAGAAGATTCTCTAAAATAATTCAGCTGTCTTCAGAGAAAACCACTTCTTCTGTGCCTTGCAAAGAAGATGCTTTGACATGGCAAGGGCAGCTATCATGTTTGAACAGAAGGAATATTTCCACTAACTACAACACTGGGCTTAATAGCAGCCTGCAAGTCTTTATCCACTACTGGACAAAATGACTGTCAGTTGAGCTAAGTTTCCCATGTCGGCAGTATTTGTAAACAACTTTAAGCAGGAAAAGATCTCCATTGGCCAAAAAAAGAAAGGATGGAAATGCACATTTGTAATTGTGGATTTCTTTCTTCCCTCAAGTGGGACTGGTTTCATCTCATATATAACTTCCTAAAAACTTTGTACCTGGTCTAAGATAGCTGGATAAACAGAAGGCAAGTAAGCCTTTCCAGACTGAAATCCATCCTCCTGTCTCGAATGCTTAAGTACACATCAAATTTCCTGGAAGAAGTGGTTTTCTCTTTCCACATATTGTAGAGAGAGAACAAAGGACTACACTTAGACTAGATGCCTAATTTTTACATGGTTGAGATTCACTGTGATGAATGCCATTCTTTCTGCAGTTACACACAGCATTTAGCTACTATCATTACTACTATGCAAGAGCTTAAGTTTCTTGCTCTTCTTTAACATAGAAATCCAAAGCTAAACTGTAAAAACATTCCCTTTGTCCCAGTGGCTGGATGTCTCTCATGTCAGGTTAAATCTTCCTCCGCTCCAGTTGAAATCTGTGCAGTGATTTATAATGTATTTATTTTGATGACAAAAGAGTAAAACTACTGTGTCAGAGAGATTAAAGCTGTCATTTAAGTTATTCGTGTAACTGATGATGCAGCCTGCATTAGAGAAAGAAACGAAACTATAAAATGTTTGAACCCAAAAGAGAAGAACCTCTCACACATGCCTGGCCCGTGCACTGCAGCCTGCAGAAGAACCCGTTCCCCAGCCAGCTCGCCTGCTTCTTACCGGGAGGAGTTTGCTTCCTCTGCACTGACCCTGCGAGTGCTTGGCTGAGGCGCTTCACCAAATGTTCAGTTGCTGAAAGCTTCCAGCATTTCACAGGTCCTTTGGCTTTCATGCGGCTCCCTCTGTCCAAGGGCTGTTCTCCAGCCCAGCAGCTCCCTTCAGGCCAATTACGTCCACATGGATACGTTTCTCTGGAGCTTCCCCCATGACCATCGGTAGCTTTGATAGTCTTCACTCCCTTTCCCCTTCCAGGTCTTTTTTGAATTGTTTACCAGGGTTTTTCTCCTCTACCTGGATGAAAATGTAACATTGAGCAGATGGAGGACAGGAGAATATAAATCAGGCTCAATGAGACCGTAATGCAGTGGGAGAGAAGAATTTCTGCCTGTGATTCTGGCCAATAACTGTGTGTGACCCCACGCATAACTACAGGATGAAAACAAACTTGTCAGACTCATGGTCCAGTTCGAAACTACCATTTTTCTGCTTGGGATAAAAGCAAAGTAACAATCCCTTTGTCTAGGAAACTGAATTTTGTAAATGATCAGATGAGATGCTGCAAGAACAGAATACCTGGTGCACAGCAGCGCAACCAGGCTCAGGATCTGCTGCATTTTAACTTTGCTTTCCTACCTGCTGAAACAGCAAAGAATTTATATTTTAGCATGAACTGTCTGGACAGAACAAGACTGAGGACTGTAAGATTCGTGAGGCCAGTCTGCTCGCTGCCTGACTCTCCAATTGGGCCAAAGTTTCCGAGTGGTGACTTGGGACTGACAGCAGCTAAGACGATGCCAGCCCTGCCAGGTCTCTGTCTTTACCAGTGAAAACACAGTAAATTGCAATTTGTTGCATGATCTTCATGATTAAATAATTAAGCAATTTTCATTACTTGCTATTATGAAGGTCAAGAAGCTAATGTGCCTGTATCAGGATCTGGCCAATGCTAATGGATCTTCCACATCTAACGGTAATTGATACGGCAGAGTAATTTCTAAAGCAACATGTGCCTTTCTTCTTGCAGCCGCTTCAGTTTTTAAGTACTCCACTGTAGAAATGCTTCAGACTGTAGCAAGGTGAGTGAGAGGGAGGAGAGCGGCTCTGATGGGAAGGGAAGATTATTATGGATCAGCAGAATACCACTGCGTGACCAACATCTTATCATTGCCAGAACTTTTATAGCAGAAGTAACAAAACTCGATCTTACTACTCTTTCTCTTATCTCTCTTACAAGAGAGCAGACTCTTCGGTGTAGTGACTGAAGGCATCCCGGTGGAGTTGCATGTGCTGCTATCAGGTGAATTTTGGCCCTGAAGAACTGAGGCTGGTTCACACTGTGCAAGATGCAAGTGGCTGATATTAAGTAACTGGGATTTGAACCAGATGCACAAGACCTCCTCTGTTGTGGAGGATGCTTCATGACAAAAGGTCAAGGAAATACCTCTGAGAGTTCAAAACGCACTGTTCTTACTACTGTGATAGAGGAGTCCTGACAGGCAAGAGAAGATCATCCTTCATAATCTATTTATGAAGGGCTACACACTGTTATTCTTACATAGGGTACCACCCTGCAGTGCCTTCTTGCAGCTGACCCTACTGCTGTCTGCTACGGCTATGCCTAAATGAAGACTAAGTCAGGAAAAATAAATCGCGGTAACGGCACTTTGTCCTCATTTCTTTTTGAAGGGTGTCTGTCCTGAAGCTTTACGCCATGTCTGCCACCAAGCCAGCCTGGCAAAGAGAATCCAGTACCTTTCTGGGTAAAACTGAACAGGAAACCCGAGTGTTCAGTGCAGAAGATAACTAAGGGTAGTAAATACTGACCTATGCAGGAGTAACCCGGTCACTGTAACTAATGATTGAAGCCCTCAGCTAGTATAAATCAGTGTAGACTCACTGGCTTCAAACAGAGGCATGCTGATTTATTTCAGCTGAAAATCTGGTCTGTGGCATTTGAAAATTAAGCTGCACAGCAGAAGAACAAGGGAATAACAGTCTTTGTACAACAACATGCAGCAATTTAACACAAGCAGCCTTCCTCTCCGTAGGACAGTGAGCTTGGACACAGGGAAAAAGTATTCAGTGGGGAACAAACACACTTGTGTCCTCATGAAGGGAGTTTTCCCCAGATTCAAGGGATATAATTGGTCTTAGTATGACCTTTGCTTTTGTAATGAGCTCTGGCTTTTCCAATCATACATAGCCATGCATTGAATTCACATTCGGCATGACATCTACAGATATACAGATCATAGAGAAGTGGTGCTGTGGCATGATTGCGAATGCTAGTCTCAGCAAAAAATTAAGCATTAGGACCTGTCTGCAAACAGTTAACAATAGCAAACAACAATAAAACCCTCTAGTGTGTCTATTTTGGAGACAAAAGTCTGCTGAGGCTCATGTTTGAGACACCACTTTGGGATGCTTGCAGAGCAGGATTTAAAGCTCTGCAGTTCTCGAAGTCTCTCTAATAAGTTTAATAATAGGAAAAGCAAACCCATTCGTTTGTTCTGTAGGGCAGATTACATGGCACAGTGTATATAGGAGTTATTTCAATGGTCAGCAAAGGGAATTGCCAACTGTGAGTAGGCAGAAAATGAAGTTCTCCCTGTACACTACAGGAGCAATGCTAGCAGGCATCAGTGCAGGTTTAGACTCCATGATCCTTATGGGTCCCTTCCAACTCGAGATATTCTATGATTCTGTGATTTACTCGCCACTGAACAAAGCCAGCGTGAGATGACTTTGGTCCTAGGACTCATCCCTCGTATGTTATGCAGACAAAATATTGGATCCTCTATGACTTCTCCCTGATGGCCAAATTCTACCCATGGATGGATACATATGCTTCCTTCTGCAACAGGTAACAGCAGCTAAGCAGGACATTCAAGAGCTGCATTTTTCCTTCAAGCAACTGCCAAGCAAGACACCGCGAGAACTCCGTGGTCAGGAAAATCTGGCAAGGTAACAGCGAACAGGCAGAAGTCAGGTACGCGAGCCCCAACCCACACTGCACGATCCGCCACCATGCTGACGTGTACACATTCAGTGTGCATGTGTACAGCCACACACACTGCGCACCAGCTACACATGCAAAAATGCTAAAGACCAGCTATGTGCACACACTGCCACGTGTGCGCCAGCTGCATTTGCCATCACCTACAAGTGATGCCTCCTGCAATCCCCTCTCCCAGGCAACTCTCCTCCACCCTGGCCACCCTGTCTCATCTTCCTGCAGCTCAGCAGCTTTGCTAAGGGTCCCCCGGCAGCGGCAGCTCCTGCACTCGGGCTCCTCTTTTCAAAGGTGCCTTTCCCTCTGACGTGAGTGCCCTCAGACTCAAACACCCATTATTTCTGCAAACCTGCTTCGTGCATGAGGGGAGGGAGATTGCCTTCTAGGAAATTTCAAACCTAGCTCAACTCTGCTCATTTGGAATGAATTCATAGCGCTGAATTTTTGGCAAGTTTTTCTCTTTCATTAACTGTACTTCTGTGCGGGTTAGATCCGAGACCCCTGCTTACTTTGACTTGAATTAATGTTAGACTTAATTCATATAACTTATTGATGTGCTCCCTGCCCACATGCTTTTAGCACAAGAGGCACACAGGCCTGTTTTAGGACATGGCGTCATATATTTAAAAAAAAAAAATGCAATCACTGCTGACACGTTTTAGCGCCTTTTTACATCTCACTTCCATTTATGGCACATTCTGGTTTTGAATTTAACCCCCCAAAGCCAGTAACAGTCCTCAAAAGACACAAGCATGGACACAAGCGCAAACCTCCCACCCAACAAAAACCCCAATAACAAGGACCGCATTGTCGTAGGTAGTTCCATCTGCAGAAGGCGCAAAGCACAGACACTTGAACAAGCGGCTGAGCAGCCTGAATGGGCATCTGCAGACGTACTCACGCAAGTACACCCAAATACCGCACAGGCAGGTAGAGGAGCCAGGCTCGCGTGCGCTGGCATGCCCGGCGCCGGTGCACTGCAGGTGAAATGCACTGCAAGGTAGCCTGGAGCTTGATTAATGCTCCAAAGACCAGTTACTTTCTAGGATCTCAAGAGGCTCACAATGATACATCTTCCTATTGCTAATAATTTACATTAATCTGCTGATGGCATTTGCCTTTCTCGGCACTTCCACGAACAGGTGCAAGGTGCAAACCACTTGCTCAGAGTTGCTGTGCAAACCTGCAGCTTGGTGGACTTGGTTAACAAGGATGATGGAGTCCAGCCTGATCTGGGATGCTAATAATGCTCAACTGCCTCTTTAATTGCAGATACTCTGACAGACATACTGAATTTTTGGTTTAATTTTTTTGCAGTATTATTAATTGATAATTTAATTTCCGATCTGGTGAATTACATGCAATTCCTTCACCATCAGTTAAATGACAAGTTTAGAGCAGAATAGTTTAGGTAAGCAGATTGTCAGTGCTTATGGCTGTAAGACATAATTATGTACAGCCAACTGTGTAAGGCGCTTGAAAAAATTATAAGCCTAGGCACAGAAATTAAAATTCTTTCATGATGAAGTTGTACAAATACAGCTGCAAGAAGCTTCAAAATCCTATTAATTTATTCCAACTGTAGTGGGTAGTGCAACAGGGTTCCAGGCCCCACCGCCCTGTCAAAGAAAGTTTAACTGTAACACAGAACGAATCACAGGCTGGATGTTTAAATCTAAAAATGGGTCCGGAAAACTATTTTAGCTATTATTTATGTACTCATAAACTTCTGGGCATCAGCTGGTAACTTGGCATGAAGACTCCTCAACGTGTCAGGGCAAACATTAAACACCAAATTACCATATGTCAGCTTAGGGTAGTTAATAATTCTACTGCATCTTGGACAACTTGAAGCTTTTTCTGAAACTGCTGTCACATAAAATCTTTCCTTTGATCAATAAAGCAGCACAATGAAATACGCTATTTGTCGTGCCTGAAAGAAAAGATTAGCAAAATACTGTAAAGGCCACTGGCAGGGTCTAACTCCATTTCTTAACTGGAGATCCCCACTACGCATACCAATACTTTCAATGAGGTGATCCACATGAGGAAACGGCATGTGTCTGTACCTCACCTACCTATTTCTCTGTTACGTGCACTTCTGGTTTGCCACAAACGCCCCCCGCAGCCTGTCATGGTTTTGGCTGGGATAAAGTTAATTTTCTTCATAGTAGCTAGTATGGGGCTCTGGTTCGGATTTGTGCTGAAAACAGTGTTGATAATGCAGAGATGTTTTAGTTGTTGCTAGGTAGTGCTTACACTAGTCAAAGACTTTTCAGCTTCCCATGCTCTGCCGGGTGCACAAGAAGCCGGGAGGGGACACAGCCGGGACAGCTAATCCCAACTGGCTAAAGGGATATTCCATATCATGTGACGTCATGACTAGTATATTAACTGGGGGGAGCTGGCCGGGGGAGGCAGCGATTGCGGCTTGGGGACTGGCGGTGTCAGTCGGCGGGTGGTGAGCGGTTGCAGCACTTGTTTGTTTTTTTTTTTTCCCTGGGTTTCACCTCTCTCTCTCTCATAATTTTCATTTTATTATTATCATCATCATTAGCATTATCATTATTACTATTACTATTTTATTTCAATTATTAAACTGTTCTTATCTCAACCCACAAGTTTTCTTACTTCTGCTCTTCTGATTCTCTGCCCCATCCCACTGGGGTGGGGGCAGCGAGCGAGCGGCTGCGTGGTACTCAGTTGCCGACTGGGGCTAAACCATGACAGCCCCAGAGCGGTGTGTTACCTGCAGATCTAACAGGCAGCAGTTAATTACAGGAGCAATGTTTGTTCCAAACCGCTGGGTCTATCAATCGCAGCCAGAGGAGTAAAATAGAGAAAGACTGCAAGCATAGAGAACCCATCCGACCTTCCACTTGTTTTCCAAGCTGTGTAATAGAGATATCTGGCAATACTGAGTATAAGGACCAGCAGCAATCTCTGCAAACAGCCAAACAAGGTAGGAAATCTGTACGCTGGGCTTTATTTAAAGGGATACTACCAGCACCGCATCGCAATTCTGCTGCCACTTTCACTCTCAGTCAAGTACAGCTACAACTAACACATGCTACTACAGAAGTAAAACTGATTGGAAGGAAATGTTATTTCCTTTGTGCATTTGACGGCATCAATGACGCATTTCAAGATATTCAACACCGGCGAATCGGGGCCAGATTGCCAGGGCAATTGTGTCCCTGCCAACGCACCTGAAACGTAAGTCAAATTATTTCTAGGGCTTGTCACACATGTTACTATGAATATACGGGAAATCTGGCCCTGGCTTTCCATAGTGCAGCCACAGGTCATTTGTAGCCTCTATATGAGCCCTGGAAGGGATTTTTACTTAACAGAAATGAAAGCAATGGTGTTGCATTGCAGATGACTTCACTGCACAGCACCCACCCTGGTCCTCGCTCCCGCGAGCAGCCCTCCAGGAACAAAGCTGGGAAACCCTGCTCTAGTTCCTTATTTTGAAGCACAAACGAAACCTGAGCTCTTACAACACTTCTGTGTTTTCTTGTGCTCTTTGGTCTGTTCACTATATCCACTGTCATGCTGGATTTTATAGTTCCATTGTAAGTCCGAAATATGCCCTCCAGTTGTTAGAGATCCACCCCATTCAGTACATGCCTCTTCTTAAAGCCTTGTTGGAGACACTGCTGGTGACAGGAAGAGTGTACCTGAAACACGCTGGTCCTCAACAACTTTAAAACCATCAGCAGTAAGTAAAGGAAAACCGTTTCTTATAGAACATTTCTGAGCATTTCAGTTTTTTGTAATTCAGGTCACTCCATCCGATCCTCCTTTGGTGATAGATTTAGTCGTAGCGGTTGTTCTCAGGCTGCAGGGCCCTGAAAAAGTGATGTGAAAGTTGCTGGTGGCAGGAAATTGCCTTCATAATACTTTCAGTTTAAAAAAGTTGATAATGACGCAGGGAATAGGTCCTGTGGGAACTGAGAGGGTTGAAAATAATCCTCCAGTGAAAGAGTTGTGAACTGCTGACTTTCGGCATTTAATTGGGATGGCATTACAGGTCATCTTCCTCTATCGGTCCCATACATACTCAAAAGGTGATACTTAAAAGGAACAGATTATTATTATTTCATACAGTATCTTGTTTATCAGAGGAAATGAAAAGAAAACAGTCTGTCCAATCACCAAAATCACATGGCTGCTTTATAAGCCATGCCTTGCTCTCCAAGCTAGTGTAAATCAGCATGGCTTCTTTTAGTGCAGTGGCTTTACACTGATTTCCACTGGTTGACAAGCTGACCCAGTATTTTTTGTGGCGATTAGAGTGGGATATTGTTTCATGTTTATTTCTAGGAAAGCTCAAAGTTGGCTCCTGTGCCTTTGAGAAGCTGGATGTATGCGGGCGAATGATGTTTCTTCAAACTCTAAATCTTCAGGGCTTTTTTGCCTTTTTTTTTTTTTTCTTTTTAATAAGAAGCAGGAGGAAGATTTCCTGACCCTCTGAACTATCCCTGGTTTTGAATACGCTACATGGCATGCCTGTAAACAGAAGAAAGCTCTTATGTGAAACTTCTTAAACTGCAGAGGATGACGGACAGCAAATGGGATGCAAGCCAAGGAACACGACAATTAGCACAGAGAAAGTTTTCAGGGTTTATTCCATCAGTCAGCACTTAAGGAGGCTTTGAAGGGGAAAAAGCATCCTTTTATATATTAATCCACTACTTCTGCGCTTTCCCCCTATTCCGTGGATTTAGTGCTTAGCTGCTAAATATCTATATGCAGAGCTTTATTACGAGGAGTTGGTTTACTTTTTTACTTTACATCCATTAGTTTATAGAGAGAAAAAAGGCAAAATCATTTTGCCTGCTGCAATATGCAAGAGTTTAAATGATGTTTTACTCTTCCCCAGCTTTTAGTACTTAAAGATGGGGATGAGAGAAGTGCTAGCATTTCTTGCAATGTTATTTCTGGTCATCACCTTACTAAAGAGTTGGGTTGTGCTACAGATGATAAAGTAACTCTGTGAAAGCAAAGGCAAAATCCCCCACATTTCACCCCCTTCCTGTTCTGTCTTGGCAGACTTCACATCTGAAGAGGCACCTTACTGTTCCAAGGTAAAGTATTTTCTCTTTCCTTTAAAAAGAAAAAGTTCTCTCAAGCAAGAAGTTGGGACAGCAGGGGACAATGCCATGCCAGTATTAATTAGCAAATTCCAAATGAATCATAGTTTGTGCTTAGCAGGGTGTGCTTGAAAACCATGTGAACTTTTAAAATGCTGTGGTGAATATAATAGTTGCAGCTTATTTTTATATATTTTTAATAGGACTAACAAAGAAAGAGTTGCTTTGGAAGGGCATCTTATTCATTCCCTCCATGGCCCTGTTCCCAGGCATTTGTGCTCTTGCCCATCTCTTTATTCAGAGGATGACACCTCCCTTAGCTCATCCCTTTTGGTTTGAGGCCACTACTGGGGGACAGGATTTTTCCTCTAATTAAGAGGTGGCATGTGCGGTTGTCCACCCTGCGCCCTGAATCACCTAGCAGGGGGTGCACTGTGACATGCCACACTTGTCATTTCCACGGCTCTTTGATCCTGAGTCCCCAGGACTCCAAAATTTGCCTTCCCCACAGAGGAGTGGTGCTCCTGCCACCTGCTGCCAGGCTGCCTCTCTATGCCAGGGCTCCCATCGCTCCGCAGGTTGGAGCTTTCATGCACCCAACTCCCTGCCTCAGCACGGGAGGCAGAACCGAGTAGTGGCTACATATGGCAGCAACTGCAGCGACAGACTCTGATCTTACTTTCAGGATTATTTAGGTTGTGACTGAGCCGGGGCACCTGCCTGTGCAAGGCTCATCAATTCTCTTTGATTTGGAAGACTCTGTGCATCTGTGTCAGACTGTGAACTTCAATTTCAATGCAGAGCTTCATTGCTGTTTTTCCTCTCTTTCACTTCTATATTAAGAGACACAGGAGTTGAGAAAAGAAATTGGTGCACCGGTACAGGGTAAGCAGTAATGGGAGATTGTGAGCATTCCTTCAGGTAGCATGCAAGGAGAAAAAGATGCCTTTGGTAATCTAAGAAACGCCAGCATTTCAGCTCTAAACCTCAGGGTGACGGTGAATAAACAACAGATCAGACCGAGAGCATCTTCGACCATCTGATCTGAGTTCCCTCAAAGGCTCGGGAAGTCAGTATAGAAAGGTTTCACTGGCTATACTTGAGCGGGCAGCGGAAAAGACCACACAGACACCCAGGATGTGGCCAGACCAAGCCACAGCCGACTGGGACACAGCGCTGGTGATTCAGCTCCAGACGGGAGGATGGATGAAACACCCCAGGTGTCCTTTCTGCCGTAGGAGAAGGGGGAGAAGCTTCCAGGGGAAGAAGCTCTTCTTCCAGGTGTCATGGTTTTAGCTGGGATAGTTGATTTTCTTCACTGTAGCTAGCATAGTGCTGTGTTTTAGACTTGGTATGTAAATAATGTTGATAACACCCTGGTGTTTTAGTTGTTGCTGGGTAGTGTTTACACTAGTCAAGGACTTTACAGCTTCCCATGCTCTGCCAGGTGCACAAGAAGCCGGGAGGGGAGGGGATACAACCAGGAGAGCTGATCCCAATTGGCCAAAGGGTATTCCATATCATGTGACGTCATGCCCAGTATATTAACTGGGGGAAATTGGCTGGGGGAAGCAGCGATCGCGGCTCGGGGACCGGCAGCGTCGGTCGGCGGGTGGTGAGCGGTTGCAGCACTTGTTGTTCAGTTTTGGTTTTGTTTTTTTTTTCTTTCCCTCTCCTTCTAGTGTTTCATCTCTCTCTCGCTCATTATTTTCCTTTTCATTATATTAGTATTATTGCTGTTTTATTCTAATTATTAAACTGTTCTTATCTCAACCCACGAGTTTTCTTACTTTGGCCCTTCCGATTCTCTCCCCCATCCCACAAGGGTGGGGGAGTGAGCGAGCGGCTGTGTGGTGCTTAGTTGCTGACCGGGGCTAAACCACAAGCTCTTTCAAGGTGAGTAGAGACAAGGAAAGACACTGCAATTTTTAAAGGATTATGGTCTAAACACAAAGAATGTTCCAGAGCAATAAGAAAACTCATACAATGAAACATTACGATGTTTTTCTAGGCCTGTGTATTTCTTGAGCCACCTGGAGGAAGAGGAGTCTCAGGAGCCATTACTAACCCTGTGTGCCTGTTGGCTGGGAGGAGGAAGAGAAAAGGGAAAACAAAGAAAATACAATCCCCTCCCCATTCTGTACCAGGATAACCCTGCTGCTTGCAGAAAGCAGGCTGGGGAAGGATTCAGCCATCCAAATGCACATCGTAGTGTGGGTTTAACTTAACTCAAACCTGTCCTCCACGATTTAGCAAGAACGGCGGTAATTGTGAGATTCACATGTCTCTTTACGCTTTTTCCCTTAGCCTGGCAAACAAAACTGACCGTGCACAGAAAAGCTGGCGGCTATTGCAACCTAACGAACAACTGCAACGTCCACTGGGATCCAGAACATTCAGAGCTATTTTAATCAAATTACTATCGATTAGGGACAAACTAGAGTCTATTGAAGTTAATGGACAGATTTCCATCGACTTCAAAGGGCTCTGGAACAGCCTGTAATGCAGAAAACAAGCAAGTATCAAAATGAGAAAACGCATTTTAGTCTAGCCCTAATTGCACGAGATGAAAGAACTGTTTCAGCTGAAGCTTTTTGAAACTATTCTGCCCGAGACAAACATGAAACATCTCAAATGGTCAAAATCCAGCAAAGCTACCAGCGAATAAGGAAAGAGTCTGATAGCAGCAAGCGTGGCCAGCTATGGGTACCAGAGTCCTATAAACAGCCACATTGGCTCTACTGACAGACATACAAGACCTTTACTAGCTTAAGAAAGAAAAAAAATTCACAATTTTGTCCATGTATAAATCCATACACTGATTTATTTTTACTGTCCACTTAAATTTATTTTCTCTAAGAAAGAGGAAGTTTTTTTTTTTTTTTTTTCCTTAGAAAAATGTTAATGTTTAATTCCTTGCCACAAATATATCATTTGTCCTTTTGTCTTCACAGGACCTAATCAGCTCCTCTGAGGGATGAATATGAAATCATGACACAAGCAATTTCTTTAAGCTAGCCTCTCTCTTACTGCCTAGAACATTTTGTTGTCTTTAAAGCTATATATTTATGTGACAGCCAGACGTCCATTAAACCCCACAAATCTTAAGGCCTAAGAGGTATAAAAGGGATTTCTTCTTTTAAATTTTATAAGGGAAAGATCAGGCTTCAATACGGGGGGGTCATTACTTTACTGACCTTCACAATATTAGGTTCTTCCCAGAGTTGGTGTAATTACATACTGGGTCTGTGGAAGTAATAAGGTTTTTTCCTATTAAAGAAGCTGAACTGAGAGAGCACTTTAAATAGCTTGTAGGGGAAAAGCAGCACCATATTGTTCTCAACTCCAGCATTACATTTCTCCAGCTTTCATTCATTCGAGAGGTTTAGCAGGTAAACAGATAAATCCCACTTGAAGTCACTTGTGCTGTGCTCGAATGGCAGCAGAGGCTGTATTGGCTTTCTAGATCACACAACAGTTGAGAAAATTTGAGGCAGTAATTAAAGGAAGAAAGATTTGAGGTTTAAATGCTCCATCCTGTCTAGTTCCTTCTTCTGTCAACATTCAGTGGGATGTTTTGCTCCAAGCGTAGTGGAGTAAGTATCAGAATCTGCCCATGTAAGTTTTTTTTTTTGATGGACAGATGAAGGTCCCAGCACCGCCATTACCAACAGGAAAAGAATGCAAACAGCCAACAAACATCTAGCTACCAGAGCCCTGACTGCCAGGTCTTTTGGTAGAAGAGGTGCCAGAATGTTGTCCACCAAAGGCTCCAGGCCCAAAGCTTTCCAGACAAACCCTTCTTTCATAAAAACCCTTTGAGAAGTACGAATGCAAAGGACAGCAGTAGTTGCTGGGAGCTCCTTCTCCAGCTATGCTGCCATTTTAAACTGCAACGTTCAACTAGGGGAGATGCTGTTTATCACTTTCCTTCATGTTGCTCCCCGCTAAGTGTCACCTCAGTGGTCATCTCAGAGCGTGCGACTGGAGCACTGGCCAAAGAGTGTGTACCTCCACGCTGCTTCGGATCACCACAACTGGGATCGAAAGATACGGTTCAAGCATCTCTTAATGTCCTATTATCTGTGGATCACTGACAGGGTTGATTATAGCAGTTTGACATGACTCCAAAGGAGCTGTTATGGTCTATTGTATCAATAGGTACCTAGGGAGCCTTTAAACCACAGATGCATGTGTAATAACAGCATACTAAAAACACAGTATTTTTTTTCTTAAAAGCTGCTACTGCTAAAGCAGTAAAAAGACGCAAAAGTAATGTTCATTGTGAAAATAAAAGCCCTGTCATTTTTCACATGACAAGAGCACAAAAAAGTCTGAAACCCAAGGTTTTTCCCCATTCAGTTGTAATATAAAAATGATCCAAAATGTTTATGCCAGGAGACAATTTGGAATGACTTGTTTTCCTGCTGAGCTATAATCTTGGTCAGCAGGAATGCTACTGATGTGACTCAAACTGTACTGCTGCTGTAGTGTGAAGGAAAGAAGGGGTGAACTGTCATAATTCCTAAATTAGCAGAAACGTTTTTTGTGTGTATGATGTGTGAAAGTATGAAAATAAGCATGGGGGAAAATTGTTTGTTTCCCTTGGAAACTGGTAGATGGATTTGATTAAGAAAAGTCTACTTCCATGTTAGGTTCTCATGAGGTTCCTGGATACTGCAGAGACAGGCATGGTGTGAAGGCACACACAGAAAGATACTGTTTTAGCAACAGAACTGAAATGATACACAGAATATACAATTATCACTTATGAAGTCATAGGCTCTTGCTTTTTTCAGAGCAGATTCTTTCAAAACCCTTATTTGTGCAGTGAGGTCTGTGAGATGCCATATACCCGGAGCACAAAGGCATTCAAGTTTGTTTTCCTTGTTTTTTTGGAAAATGCTGTTAAAAAATTATTTGCTTAAAAAGAATTCTGTTTACAAGAAAGGAGTTAGAAGATGCTTTGGAAACATTTGATTGCTCATTCTTTAAGCAGTATCTTTCTGCAGATACAAGATAGTTTTCAAAAAAAGGGTATAAGGTACACAAACATCCAGGATCTCTGATGAGAACGCCACCTGTTCAATCCTATTCCCATTTAGTCCCGATGTAGAAACACATCCACAAGAAGTTTTGCAAGAAAATAAACATCCATTACGCTAGCAATTAAATCCTTACTTGTACAAGGGTCTTAATGTTTCCACTGACAGTCGTGAGAGAAGAGTACCACTATCTCCTGAGAATTTTAATGAAAAATTCCTGAATGTAGAACTGCACTTGTGTGATTTGGCACACTTCAGTCCCTAGGTCTTCAGGGGGAAAAAAAGGCTGGGTTACAAACCCCATACGATAAACAAACACTTGACAGTATGTTTCAAAACACTATTTAAATACAGACTTCTGTTGAAGTTATTAATGCCTTTAATATGAATTCTCATCTCCTCTTCTCTTTTTATTACTTTGTGTGTCTTTCTGGTTATTTAAAGAGTTGTGAAAAGAGCTGGTCAGCACTTCAGAGCTCCCACTGCTCATCAGCGACAGATGCCGACCATAAAGTTAAAGCCAACACAAATAAAAAACCCCCGACCCAGAATCCTTTTTTCTTCTCTCAGGGGAAGGAAGGCAAACACATCCACACCTCCCTGTCCTGCTCCTCCCAACTTCCTACCAGAGAGCAATACCGAGCCAGCACTGCGCTCACTGGCTTGTTTTAACTCAGAGTATGGGAGTACCAGCTCTTTGCAACTATTAAGCACTATATTACCCAGACCAAATCTGCTGTCCCATCAGCTCCCGGGGGAGTGTTAGAGAAGCCCATGGGAACATCTTGCATCCTCAGACGACGAATCTGCAGGTGTTTGAGCAGCGTGTGCCCCCTCCCCTCGTACTGCGCTGCCCTTTCCTCGGGGTAACAGCTGGCTTTGACAGCCTGTGTGTTTGATGGCGTGGCTATCACACACATGGGAAAAGGGTCACGGTTTCCAAATCATCTGGTAGAGTAATGGGAGGAGACAGCTCCCCAGCAGCAAGAGCCAGAACATCTCTGCGTTCTGACATCGCATCAGGACACCGGGACAGTCAAAAGAAAACCGGAGATCTCCTGTGCCCTGAAACATCTGGTCATCTACATCAGACCGGTGGTGGCGTCAGATCATGCCAAATGCATCTGGGCTTCTTGTTTGCTTCATCTTCCGCACCTTCAATCTGAACTAATTCAAAGCACAGATCAGCTGGCGAATTTTTAGTGATCATGAAAGCTGGGACCATTAAACACAGGCAGAACAGGATAGATACAGTCCAAAAGTAAAGACTTCAGCCCTATCTTCTAACATACCTACTAGCACAGTCCCAGGCTCTCTTGGTAACAGTTTCTTATCCTGACATGCTGAATGTTTATGTAACATTTTTCACATCAACATAGCAAGGAAATAAAGCGCCAGACAGTTCATGTTCATGAGTAAACTATGTGTACAAGGAGAGCAAGAGACCTAATCCATTTGGAGTCTGAAATCAGATCTCCAGGGATGCTTTAGATTATTGCCGTGCAGGATGCCTGGAGCTTTTATCTAACTTAATGGTTTTCCTAATACCAAAATGCTACTAATGAATAATATGGCTGGATGAAAAAACTGTTATAGTCACTTGCAACCGGATGAAGTGTATCAAGATGTTTTCTTTGATACTGTCTTGTCAGTTCATATCAAGTGACTCTTCCATGCTTTCACATCAGGTAATTCCCAAGAAATTCATGGCTACAATCTAAAATAAATGTGTGACTTTCAAATCAATGAGAGCTGAAGGATAGGAATTTTAAATTTTCTGGGATAAAACTGCTAGCTACTTCATAACACTCATGCTGCTTCCAGATTTAATACCTGCCTTTTCAAACACTATCAATTCACTTAATATGTCAGTGGGGAATAACATTACTTTATTTTACTTTCCTTTACAAGGATCATGAACCATTTTCTCTTACAGAAATGTACCAATTACCCACATGCCAATTGTCCCAGACACACTCTGATCTTACAGCGTGGACATTCAGTTCAGACGCACACAAAGCTTTCTGATGCTACAAAAGAACCACTATGGGCTAAATTCAGGACTGATGAAAGCAGGCAAATTTCTGCTGACATCAATGGAACCGCACTCCCCAATGCCGGTTCTGAGTTTTGCCCTCTGCCCCAAGAATCTGACAAATGCCGATGGAAGTCAGAAAGAAACCTTTCATGTGAAAAATACCTAATTTAAGGAATTAGCAGAGCAACGCCATAAAAAAAGACTAGAAATAAGAGACTATATAGTTCCACTTATGCTGGGACATCGGAGGATGGGGAATTACCACTGGGGCAAGGCAAGAGGTGTTTGTAGTGCTCCCTGCCCTCGCGGGATGCCTTGGCACGAGGAGCGCCATGGGAAAAAGGGAGCCAGCCTTCAGGAAAGGCTGCGTTCAAGGAAACACTGAGGGGTCAGGTACGCGCGGTGGCACAGCTTGGCCACTCAGCGTGTAGCACTAGATGCAATGTCTACAGGGCACAGCGAGTTAGCGCCCCAACTGGAAGCCATGTATCTAAGCCTGCCCTCGCTAATTGGTCCTGCTGAGAATTTGGGTATATTAGCCAGGGCAGAGTGCCACACTAATGAAGTTGTACTGCTCTGGGACCGGGGCTGGTAGCTCCGTAGGACACTGCCCTGTGCTAGGCAGGCTTTCCAGGCTGCTCCCAGCCACCGCCGCCATCTCCACCCGCTGCTGCTCCGCGCTGGGTTGACACAGTCCCCTGCGACTGTGCCATGGGGAGCTCTGCCTCCTGCAAGGGCTGATGGTGAAACAAGCTCTGACTGGATAAAGGAGCTTTGTTATTCTAAAGCTGCGTTCACAGACTACGTCCCAGAGCTACCAGCTTGCTTTACCTTTTGCAGGCTCCTGCGGAGGAGACGGGGCGCTGCATTTTGATCCTGGGAGAGCTGGCAATGCTAGGAACTCTGCAGCAGGTCCCTGCCAATTTATTTCTGGTAACGACTTGTCCCACTGTTTCAGGATTGTTTACAGTGATTTATTCAGAGTATATCTGCATATACATTATATATGCAGCTCTCACCAACGCTTGGTAGACCTTATTCCGCATTGATTGGGATGTGCTGGGAGATATGCCAAACATAGCTAGCAGAGAATATCACATTGTACTTGGAAACATTTACCCTGAACTTAACAATGCCTTTCAGCAACGAATACTCACCTGTCCTGCTCTTTTGAGAGCTATTAATAAAGCTCCAGTTTAGGACTTTACCTGTTATACCACTGATGCTAACGCAGGTTACAGACACAAATACCATTCCCAATGGACTGATGAGCTAACTGTGATATCCAAAGCATTGGGGGATATCAGCCCAAAGAAATAAACAGAGTTTTTTTCAGGCTTCAAATGTTTTTGAGATCTAGATGACACATTAAGAACTGAACTGCAGAAGCCAGCATTTCAAAACCAAAAGCGCTTTGCTCCTGGGGACTGAGCATTGCATGATACTCCTCAAGGGTAAGAAACGATGGGATCCTCAGACTGAAGCCATCAGAGTGCTACGGTCAAAGCTTTGAGCTCACACGGTGCTCTTTACCCCAGCAAAGTGTCCTGCATCTGGCAGTCCATTTTTATGATCTCTGCAAGAACAAATGCTACTCTTCTGTAAAATTTGCTTTAATCAACTGAAAGGTTAAAAACAAATGGGTATACGACCTTTGGAAACAGGGCTGAAACCAAATCATACCGAAATTATTCCTCTGATTTCCAAATGTTCAGATGCCTCACGCTGACCAGGCTGACTGAGCTGATGGTAAGCTTGTGAGCAGCTCTCCAAAACCCCACGTTACCAACTGCGCTGGAACAGCTCTCGCTAAGTTGATCTGACCCCCATTTGTCAGACTGGTATTACATTAAGATGAGTTCATGGAGCAAAACCATGAGTCCAATAGCGAACGAGACTACACATTTGTGTGATGCTGTGACAGGGAAAAATTAGGAAGAAGAGATGGGAAAGAAATCAGTCACAGCCACATGGTAAAGGAGAAAGATCTCACTGTATCTGCAGACTGTAATGTAAAACTTCTACGAGCCAGTAGGAAAAATATTAATGAGTGTCAGAGAAATCTAATAGGAGGTATCAAAAGCAGGCACCAAACAGGATGCAAATAATGAAAGAGAGAAAAATGTGCAGTAAGAGAATAATGATACTAAAAATGGAGGTTTATATGTCTTCGACCACAAGTAACAATTTAATTTGCACTGACCTTCAAGAGGCAGTCACAAATTTGATTTTTAATAAGCAGGCTGCAGTGTTAGTGCTCATTCACAGAGCAGAATCCTGCTCATCTCCTCTTAGCAGTGGCTGAAGATGAGGGATTGAGGGGACAAACCCCTCTTGAATTTTTCAGCCGTTCCTGGCAGACCCAGGGCCAAGTGATAAACCCCACAGCACTGCAGGAGCCAGGACTGTGTTACGGCTGACTTGTTCTCCTACAACCCAGTTGTTTCATGGCATATTCTTCTTTTTAACAGGTTGCTCTAGTATTGATTCAAATCAGTGAGAGTTGTATTGCTCCCCCAAAGGGTTTGAGTGTTACATAGGAAGAACATTTCAAAAGACCTGATCCTCCTTATTTTTCACACGTATTCCCAAAGATGCAACAGGAGAGAGCTTGAGGCTTCCTCTGTATTCTTCCCTTTTACTGCTATACCTTAAAAACATTTCAAGAAGCTATCCTCGGTTGGCAATAGCACGTTGGGCAGCCGAATTTGTCCATGTAGAATCAGCTGGCAACCTCTCAGCGTGGCTTCCTTGGACGAGTGCCCTCCACACAGGCTGGCAGCCCCTGCGGCCAGCAGCCAACCTCCCAGGGCTTCTGCTTGGACGGGGCCCTTCTTTGTTTTATTGGTCTTCATTTTGTTTTCATTTTAATGTGACGGTAAAAATTTTATCTGATAATCTAAACAAGGTAATAATTTTGAGCTATAAAAATGCCTGTCTTCTGTTGTTACTGCCACCATCATATATTGGAGAGTAATATTTGCAACATTATACAAAATTGTTATTCTATTAAAATGATAAAATGGCAGTGGTTTTATTACATGAGTGATTTCCCAGGCACTGAGATGCCCTTTACTGCAGACAAGAGTAATAAACACATTATTCACCAACACATTAGGGAACAATCCTGTGATTTTGGAAAACAGTTGTAACAAACAAGTAAGTTATTACAGCGACATGCTCAGGAAACGTAGCCCCAAATCCTATCTACTGTAACTAAATACTGCTAATAGCCAGGGACTCTGCCTGCTTTGCACTTCAGCGTTTTTTTTCCCCCAAGAAGTTGGCAAATCATAAGACAGACACTGAGAATTGTTCATGCATTTTTTGCAATCCCATCTAATCCAGGCCTTGGGATTTTAACCCTTTATTCCTATGGAAGTCTTAAGCACTTACCATCTGCTGCTGCAGAATCTGCAAGGATGAAGAAGAGGAGAGGATTAAATTAATTAACAAATTCTAATCCTAAAACAGTGTTGACGATGTTAGGGCTCTTTGAATTCTAATGAGGATTTAAAGTAACACTGGCTACTTCCCCATTAAAAATGAGGAAAATAATGCCACATTATCACATCCCCAGCCTCTGCCCACCCTGCACAGCACTCACGAAGAGTTTTATCTGACGGGGTTTATTACAGGGATCGTTCAGTTATCCGAGGCACCTTCCCAGCCACGTCGGCAACCAGGAGCACAAACCCATCTGCACAGGTCAGAGCTATGTCAGGCTGTTGCTCGAAAACATTATCAAGCTTATATATATTATTGTACATCCTCTAAATTTTTTACAAGGTAATCCTAAATCAGCTAATACAACCTGATGTATCCGACTGGCAAAACGCAGGCCTTGGATTTTATTCCCTCCTTTTCACTAACTCAAACGGACTTGTATCCATTGCCACCCAGAATTGGCTGGCAGTCTGTGTCTGCAGGTAATGAATAGAAGGTCGAAACCAACATAAATACATATTTGAGATGTCTCAGGTCACCAGTGACTCCAGTTTAACACCAGAACACAGTGAACATAACATGGGAAGGCAAAGCAAGGCAGGGAGAGCTTCTTCAGGGAAAACACAACATTCCCCTCCTAACATGTTTTGTTCTTGTCATAAAAATCAAGGATGGGATGAAAATCAGACCATTACTTGCACTTAAAAATCATGTCTACCTACATGCAATGCAGTGATGTACAACATGCCCTCTCTGCAGCAAGTGACGTTACGATGTAGAATGGACCAACAGTTCACAGACCCACATGTCATTAAAACCACTTAATTTCTTGGGGAAAGTGCAAATTTAAGCCATGTTGGGAAGGGAATTTCACCAGGAGGCCTGGGCCCTTTGCACTAGGAAGCAACTTTAAATCTCCTGATATTGCTGTGAATTTGGAGAGGAAACATATGGAAACCAGATGACACATTTCACAAACTGCCAAGCAGATTTTGCGTGGTTTTAGAGAATATGTACTCCAGGGAGTGTCCACAGCAACTTGATGGTCTTGATGGCTAACATTTGTTTTGCATCTTTATGCAGAAGAACTGAGACACGATCATTCATTTGTCTCATGTTTCCATACAGGTGCAGGCTTCCCAGCCATGCTAGAAAGACAGATGTTGGTAGCAAATGTGTTTTAAGGGAAGGAAAATAACGGTAGGGAGGGTGAGAGACTACTCAAGCGGATCAGAGGTTTGGACGGCTTTCTCTCCCAAAGAGCCCCTATGGGTAATGCAGATGCGCTGGCTGCAGCAATCGCTCCTTGGAGCACGGGGTCTTTATGGAAACTGTACACTACATTGCAAATGAAATCAGTTTTCTTATTAGTCTCCATAGTGGAATAACAAACTACAGAATTCATAATATCTAGAGACCAGTGGCTACATTTTGATTTTCAAGCTTTTGCAACCTCTGTGCGCAAACAAACTCTTCAAAACAAATGCAAATTTGGCAGTTTATGCAACAGTGGAAGCCACTTGGGGGGATTAAAGGCTGATGTACTATCAGCTGAGAAAATGAGTAACCCTGAAACACAGAACTAGAGCTCCAACATTTGTATATTGATCCTCTATAAACTAGTGCTGCAAGTAGATTCTGAAGGGCAGCAATTCCTTAGCTTTTAAGACTTTTTTTGTTTTTTTAGGTAGGAGGAAACTGAAGAGATTTGACTGTTTACATGTTATGAATCCCATTTTCACAAGCAGACCCTGAATTTTAGAAGCACAGCCTGTAGCATACAACTCCAGATTACACTATTAATATGTACTGATACCAAATCTACTGACGCCAGTGGGACCCTTTGAGGCCCTGTCAAAAATTAAGTCTGTAGTATTTCATTTGCATTTTGATGCTTGCTTTAAAGGAACGATACACTGCACAATGCGATGCATTTGCAGATATTCCTCCATCTCTGCACCCCAACGGAGGTAATGGGCGATGAAGTTGTCTGAATCTTGACCAAACAGAGTATTTGTTCTTTTCTAAGGATGGCTCACCTGCTCATCAGGATGAGAACATGTTGCTGCCAGTGAGCTTAAAAACATCATTTCAGAAACGACAGAAAAACTTAAGCAACAGAAACCTGAATCCCATTCAAATTAGCCTGTCTCTTTTGAGACATACTGCTAGCCTAGCAAGAATAAAAACCAACTTTCTGTTCTGTACATTGTGCTTCAGAATACCGTTATCTTTAAGACATTTTGTTCACTTCTTGAGGAGGCCTTATCAGGGAGGCACAGTATGTTATAAAGACTAAGTAACCATGCACCCAAAATGTGTGTGTAATTGTGTGGGTGCATATCCACTGGCAGAACTAAAATAGATTTAAAAATACTTCCACATAGCCAAACAAAGCTGGAAGATGGGCTGGTAATTATATGTGCATTCCAAGTAGACTACACACAGTGGGGGGTTTAAAGCATTCATATAAATTATACCAATCAGCACAGAAAGGAGGAAAAGAAACACTGAGGACATCAAATATGACACTTCTGTATAACTGATACACACGAGTACTAAATCATGGCAAAACAGTGCCTTAGAAAACAGGGACTAAAATGACATCCTAAAATGAGTTTCATCTACAGCTCTGCTGCCTCTATAAATGCATATGATCATCTTAATGATGTACTTCGAGGAGACATGATAAATCACAGAGTTAAAAGACCCCATGGAATGTGAATACATGTGGAGATTTTCTTCTGGAGGAAAAAAAGTATTGCAAATGAACTGGAGTAGCTCTTATTGCACAGATTTTTTTAATTGTGTGATTAAACATGGAGGTTCAACAGCTTCTGGGGTGTGATAAGAAAACGGGTTTCTTAAACCCCATGCAACCAGCGCATGCGATATGGTGGTTCTGGAGCGCCTGACCTATGTGCTAGGGAAGCCAGCACAACAATGTTTTGTAAGGAAATCTCCAATCATGGTGCCTTGGGACAAGCGAATTAGAAAAAGAATTAGGATAATCTTTCCAGGCAGAAGATTTAAAGTCTGCTACAGTTATTCTTGATCGATCCCCAAAAGATTGCCAAGAAGTGTGTATCTTAAAAGTGCTGCTAATTAGGCGGTTTTAAGACACTGTTATAAAATACCTTCTGCTTGGCTTGTAAGGGAAACCATTTAGACTAGTAGTGTAGAGAACAAAACAGTCATAAAATGTTATTTGTAGCTTCTATTATATCACCATTACACTATATTATCACCAGCATAGTTACATACCTAACATAAAACCATTTAATGAAATGTTTGAACTTTCAGGAGACCTACTGGTAACCTCCTTATTTTTAGCAATGGGGATGACATTTGTTGTTTGCTGCAATACAAACAATAATAATTACACATTGAGATGCTAATGGGGATGAAAACTAATATTTCGTGCTGCTGTCATGACCATGCACACATATATATAGAATCCCGGACTAGTAGTTTAGGATGCTTTTTGGTTTGGGTGTTTTTTTTTTTCTCCCCCTTCCCCCTGCCATGGGATGCTTTTCAAGTTTACGTTAGAAGGAGTGACAGACAAGCAACCAGGCTGCTTAAATGAATGCACACGGGCAGACTCAATTCCGCAAACTGGAGAACTCAATGTTCTTTTCATTCCTGTAAGAATGGAACAACCTTTAAAAAGTTTTCATTATCAGTTTGCACTCTCTGCATTAAGGCTGTTTTAAAACATACATTTGGACTATGTCGCATCTAAATGCAAGCTGTGATGTTGTCTGAAAATTGATTTTTTTAGCCTCTAAAGATGGCTAATCTTGCCTGGCCAAATTGCATGACCTTTAACTATCCCTTAAAGAGGAGCTAGAAAAAGTCCATCCCAGACAATTACTTGAGATCCAATATGAAAGGTGAAAAAATAATAAAAATGTTCCCTAATTTTTTCATGCTTTTGCTCCCCCCTTTGCGTTATTTGCACTTTTCTCCTTGCTTGTCTGGATTTCATTAGTGAGCCCTAGGCTTCTGCTTTTCAACTTTGGCATTAAAACTTGAGTTTTGTGGGATGGTTACAGTCTCTGGTATCCTTGCTACATAAAATACCACTTACAACAACCAGATGTGAGAAAACATTCAGAAATAACATAGGTTGCCCCAAGAATTGATTTGTGTGGGGGTTTTGTAGGTGATTTATTCTATTTTCTGCTTGCTTTCTTGCAATGGCTTACAGAAACAGCTTTCTTAAGACTTCTGTAAATGGAAAAATAGAAAAATCGCAGGTTTAGGTAAACAGAATTACGCCTGATCACAATGCAATTACAATGTCCCATTTCCAGCAAGCGGAGAGAGTGCAGACAGCAGGTTTGACGACTTTCCATTTGAAAGCTCAGCTACTCTGATGTCTTTATGTCTCTTTTTTACATGTTTTCTCATGATAATTTAGGATTAGCAGCTTTGAGAATCAAAACCGAGAACCAAGTTTCTTGAGCTTGAATTTAATTCTGGCTTGATTCTGATCCAATGCCTTTGTACGTTTGCCAACTGTGCCATAAAACATCACTGAGTGGAGGATCACCAAGTGATCCTTTAGGTCTTGCAGGGTGTTTTTTCTTGTTGAAAAATCAAAAAAGATTAAGAAATATGTGGCCTCAGCACATTTCAAAATATTTGGCTAAGATTTTAATATTACAGGATTTATCCCTTCTCAGACCCACTGAAGTGACTGTGTTTTAACACTGAATCACTGAAATCTCCTGGTATATGAGAGGGATCCGGTCAACTCTTGGTCACGAAAAAGCAGTAAGATTGACAAGCATTATTATAGCGTGCCAGTGAATTACAGGTATGCCGGCTTTGCTTTAGAGACCACTAGAGCAGAAAAAGAAAAGAAAAAGTCCATCAAACACTAAAAAAATAAAAAAATAGCATACAGACATACGAGTTGCTCATAAACTCAAATGTAACAATTTACTGATCACCTGGACCTAGCCATAAATTCTGGGGCAAACCTCTCCTCCACCTTGATCCAGAACACTGGCGTGTCCCAACTCCCTCCTTCCCTCCCTCCCACTTTGTGGCTATTTCCCCGCTCTCTCTCCCAGGGGCGATATTAGCATTAGAAACGTCACTGTGGGCGACAGCTTATTCCACTTTCACAGTGAAATACTCCTTATAGAGTGTCTGTGTGCAAATAATGAGGGTGCAGTAAATTCCCACTCTATCTTACCACACACTCCCATTTGATCTGTGTTAAGCTTTTAGCCACAATATAGGAGATAAATACTCAGGACAGCCATCCCCTCCCCTTTGAGAGATGGCCAACCTGCTACAAGACATGGACAAAGCTGCTCCCTCTGCAGCCTCCCTGGACGTTTAGCTGTACCAACGCCTCTGTGCACCCCAAAGAGCACCACCCTCTGCCTCCAAGCACACTGGAGCCCTGCGGTGCTAAGCATGAGTTGGGGATGGGTTACGACAAATACGAGACAACTTCATGCTGAGGCAGCTGGAGACAGGAGGGAGATTCAAGCAGGAGCTGTGAGTCTATCTGGAGGAACCTATTTCAAGTTGGATCAAGGCTAACCCCATTCCCAGTGGTCATGCACTGTAGCTCAGACTGTAGTATAGAAGAAGGGAAAAAAGCAGAACCTGCTGGATCTGCTAGCAGGAGACATTGCTATGTATTAGGGGGAGGCCATAGGAGAGAAATGGTGAAATTCAGAGGGAACACTAGCTTTCTATGAAAAGGATTAATGCAAGAAAGCCATGGGTTTAAAATAGCCTAATTGACCCAAGCATAATGTAGTTCACAGTCACATGGTGGAAGTCAGGCAGTATTTGAATGCCTCCTCATCGTTTAATATAACATTTCTGGTAATAGAATATTTAAATCCTATTTTATCAAAATCTCATCACTCAAGTGTAGGAGCCTTTTCCATTGCTGGAGCATACAGTGTTATAAATTCATGAAGGTCATAATTATGAGCAGCTTCAACACTGCAAATGCGTTTGGCAAAGATATTATGCCCTTTCTAAACAAGATTTGAGCGATTACAGCACACATTCAGAGTTACAGGAGTTTTGCTCTTCATGTGCCTTGCAAGCAGCAGACTGGTCCCCCTTCCCCGAGATTCCCGCTCGGACAGAAATGTCCCGTAGCCAAGAGACCACCCCAAAACCACCACTGCCAACCCCAACAAGCAGACACAGAGGAACACTCCTCCTTTCTCATGAAACTGGAAAAGTAGCATGTTCAATTCCTTATTTAATTCAGCCATCTCACACGTGAATTAGTCAGGCAAGTGATCATTTCCCAGGGTACAAGGACTGATTACCCCTAAGTGCAACTCGAGCTTCCCCAGACCAGTGCTGCGGGGGACTTGGCGGCCGCAGCACAGCCCCAGCAAGCTTTCCTCTCTCTCAGGAGAGAACACTTCTCCCCCGCCCCCCTTTTCTTTTTTTGATAGGGAAGCTGCTTCTTTGCCCAGATCTAAAATGAGGATGTCACTCCAGAGCCACCGCTGAGCTCTCAAGGCTTTCAGGCAGTGCTCAGATCTGAGCCAACCTCAGGGCTCCCCGGGTCCCTTCCCAGCAGTGACTATTTAGCTCAACCCTTCTTCGTGGCACCAGGATTGTGCAACGCTCTGCTCGAAGTTGGACATCTAAGCATTACCTGAAAGATTGCAAAACGCAACACTTGGTACAGATCCCACAGCGACCAGGTTTGCTTGCATGCTGGAACTGATGGAAATGTCAAGTGCACGTAACACGCCATGGTTTTTCACTCTGTAAAATCTAAAAATCTAAAAAAGATTCTGTTTGGGCAGTTGAGCTGCTCTGCATTTATGTTATAAGAAAGGAGATGAAACTCTTGTGACAGTTTTATACAGGGCTGGCTCTGAGCAGAAGGCTGCTGTGTGGGGAAGCCGATTTGTGAGGCTGTGACAAAAACAACTCTGCTCCCTCTGGCCTCATTTAGCTATTTCTGAGCCCTGGAAAACCAGCCTGGCTGCTGCTACAGTTACAACAAAAGAGGGAAAAAAAAAAAAAAAAAAAAGAAGAAATTGTGAAATGGAAGTGCCAAAGCCCAGGGCAACCATTTCCAAGCACATCCACCTTTCCCTGCAGGAACACAGCTCAGCATGCCCTGAGTTCTCTGTCCTCTTCCCAGCTCTGTCCCCTCTCTTGTGGCAGGAGCAACCAGCCACTTCAATTCACCCACAGCACTGGGGAGTCTTGAGCTGGCTCTAATTTAGTATCCTCCTTAAAGTAGGTAGCAGATATGGGGGGGTGGAGGGAGGGAGGGAAGCTTAAAGTTTTATTTTTTAGCCAAAGCTAAAATTATTTTCAAATAGGATGAATTGTTCTTCCATGGGGAAAACTGACCAAGAAGTTGAAATCATCCGCATAAAATTCAAAGGCAAATCAGTGGTGGAGTTGAGATTACATTCAGAGATTAAATGTATTTTACAGTCCTGTGCTTTGTGCACTTGAACCCGTGCATGAATAAAAAGTGGCCACGCGTTTTTGCATGCTCCCCAGTCATTCTCTGTGACCCAGGCCAGGCGGGCCAGCCAGCAGCTCTTTCAGTAAGTATTCCCTTGGGGAACGTCACTTGGGAGCCTTCTCAGAGCTGCCCTCTGACGAACTCCAGTGCAAGCAATAAATCCTTCCATTTAATCCAGCAAGTAAAGCTCTCGCTCTCTGCATGCTGTCTTCTGCTGTGCAATTTGCATGCTATGGCACACCTTGGCACCCCGACCTCATCAAATCAAAATGTGCTCAGTCCCACCGACTGTACCGGTGCATATCACAAACAACAATACTTCAGTTCATGCTCAGGCAACCACGTTCATCCGCCAGTTACACACTTGAAACGGCCCCTGTATTTGGGTTTACACAGGAAAATAAAAATGTAAGTCCACACATTAGTTGAGAAGTTAATTTCTACCAGACACATCTTGATAACCTGTTTATTTTACCAAATGTTCCCTTAGGTTCAATAGAAGCATAATTTTTTTAAAAATCCTAATGGCAAATTCCAACAATTTCCAATTCTGCAACTGCTCTAAGACTAAAATCAGTGGCAATTCTCAAACGAGCAAACCACAGATCCTAACTGGATACTTATTTAATATGATTTGTCTCATGGTTATCAGAAATAACTGTTTTTATTTGAAAAGGCTCACTGCTAAATAAACCAGATATGGTAGGATTTGACTGATTTTCCTACTAACATACCTAGTAAGCTTGATATGGTACAGTGTCAGAGGTGACCACCCTTTCCATTCAGATCTTAACTTTTGCACACAAGCGGCAGATATATAACTTTTCTATTTCTACCACCAATGGTAAAATCTGTCATGGAACACAATGAGAAATCACATTTAAGATAATAAGATCTGCAGAGGTAAAAGGCAGCATACATAAAAGCTTCCGTACTTGGTTTTTTCTTCATGGTCATGACTTCTAGGTTGCTTTCCAGCAGGATACATCCTTAAAAGCCTTTTGTTCACATTCTTTATTCTCTTCTTACTTGCAAACATTTAACAAGAATCAAAGCCAACCAGCCACACAAAGAACATAGCCAAAATGCTTAGATGCAAATAAAGGTTTGAGAGACATATTTTTTAGTAATCAAAGCAAGCTTCTCAGGTCTGAAGTACAAAATTCTAGAAGAAAAAAACCCAAAACCTTTGGTACCTAGCTATAAATGTTGGGCAAGGGGACACAGGCTGACAAGTAAATATTGAATTATACAGAACCCTTGGTTAATATTTATGTTCATGCTCCAGATAGTTTAATATAATTGATCAGATTTGCACTTTTAAGACAAAATTATGAACATGCTTTTCACAATTGGTCTCTCTGCTGAAAGAGGAGGTTTTGTGAAATGAAAACATTCCACAGTTACAGCATTTTGCTTACAGAAAAATGTCCACAGTATCGAACTCTTTGGTCACTTCTCACCAGAGAGAGAAGAAAATTCAATCTAACAAAAAAAAAAAATCCCCGAACAACATGACCTTTTTGATTAAAAAAAGGAATGCTTTCATCTAACTTGCCTTCCCCAATGTAAAGATGTCTGAAGTGGTTTATCTTCTTCCCATTACAAAACAAATGCAAATTCAGAAGCTGGGGAAACTCTTGCTGTGGTGAAATCAAGGAGGCAGAGATACAATAACACACTATGAGGAACATGTTCCCAGGCAAAGGCTGTTGCTTCGTGAACTGTACATGGGGAACCGGTTTAGCATTCAGAAGGGGCTGCGCACGCAGACCATGGCACGTCCCTTCTTGATTCCTGAACCATTTGTGCTGGCATTGGGTGTGCACTTTGGACAGGCATACTCCCAAAGAGGGATGGAAAGTTCTGTCGTGGGATCAAATGATTCAGGAGAGACTAGGAAAGGTAGAGAAGGTCTCCATTTAACCCTTTCTTTGTAAATCACTATCTCCAGCCAGCACTAAGCACAACCACTGCAGTTTTATTATATTCTTAAAGTGGCTTTAGAAAGGTTTTTGTATTTATAAACTTACCAGAAGAAAATTCCAAAGAAGGAAGTGCAAGTTGTTATACTAACAAGACAAAAACCAACATAACCCACTGAGCTTTAGAAGCCGAAATCAATCGAAGCCTTTCCATTGACTTCAGTGAGAGCTGGATCAGGATTTAAAGAGATTACAATTCTGAAGTTCATCTCTGTTGCAGTTCAGAATTTTTCTTTTGTTTCACATTACATTAAAGATTCAGCATCTCTTTTCCTAATGCTCTGAAATATAGTATGATCTATAAGAGAAGAGAAAACAGAACTAAAGGGGAAAAAAAACCCTCCTACACCTCATTAAAATCTAAAGTTTGTCCTTAATGTGCCTGTGAACTCAAAATGAGTGTCTAAATGGAGACATTTTTTTCTGCTACAGGGTAAAGTGATTATAAATGTCTCTTTGTGCAAAAGCTTAGTGGTATTTTATGCAGCTGGCACTGCAGAGTTTGAAACAAATCCAAGAAAACAGATTGTATCTTTAAGGTTAGAAATCAAACTTTCCATTGCTGGAGTGCACATTTCCTGGTAACGGGCTAAGCTCTGACACGAGAAGCTATGCAAACGGGATCTCTGCTGCTACGTTAAGTGAAGTGTACCGCTGTCTTTATTCCCTATGGTCTTTTTATCTATTCATTCCATCCCAAACCATCATTAAATGGACATTATAAAGTCATTTTTTTTAGTTTCCTGTTTTGTATATTTCCTATAATTTTTTTTCTAATACCCATTCAGAAGTCTGCTAGACATCTTTTCCTTAAGCTTTTTAGCCTACATTTTCCTATAGACCCGTGAACACCATAGGTGCCTTTGACAATCAGCAAAAGCAGTAGCTTCAGTTTACAGGTAGTAATATCCCATGCAGCTAAACCTCAGCTACAATAAACCTCATGCAAGAATAGAGAAAGCCTGCATCCACGTACCGCGATTCTTCCCAGGCTTCAGAGGCATTTCAATGCCAAGCACATGTTTTGTATACGTTCTTTCTAGCTGACTGAATTGACTCTCAAAAGCTTAAGAAGCCCTGTATAACCATATAATGAAATCCCACCTGGCCTTCAGTTCTAAATCCTGCTCTTGCCCAGGGCTTGCGAGAAGGGACTGGTCTGCAGGGCTCCTGGGAGGTTACTGGGAGCAGGCAGGCGGACTCCTGGCATGGAACAGCCCCAGGAGCAAGGAGCTCATTCTCCACC
This sequence comes from Morus bassanus, assembly GCA_031468815.1. Lineage (NCBI taxonomy): Eukaryota > Metazoa > Chordata > Aves > Suliformes > Sulidae > Morus > Morus bassanus. The sequence goes on from CM062575.1 coordinate 36,727,528, forward strand.
CCTCAAGCAATCTGCACTCAAACTGCTTGGTGATGTGTAGGTTAAAAGCAGCCTCTCAAGGCTCATTTGACTCCCATAGAGTCGTGGAAGCCACGAAGTGGTCTGCTCTCCGCATGATGAACTACCCAACGACTGGCAGCTGTGTTCTAATTTGAGCTCCCAACTAGTCCTAATGAATAACCTCATGTACAGCACGGGCCGCAGAGAAAGGATTGGTCTCCTATTCCTAGCTAGAGGCAGATGAGGAAAAAATCCTATTTTTGGCTACAATTGCCGTTTGATCTTCCACAAGCAGCCCTGCTTCTAATAAAACTCTACACTCAATTGCGCTCAGTGGGGACACCGCAGTGAAGAGCGGAGGGCATGGAAGATGCAGGCTTGGAGAATGGCAAATGAGTCTGTGAACCAGCTGGATTTATGACCCACAGTTTGATCCAAAGTGGTTTGTGGCCAGTAATTCTTGCCGGTACTATATAGCACTGGCTTTTAGCTCACTCTGTGCTACTCCTGCAGATGAGGGGAATCTATTCTTTCCAAGACCTGTGATTGCTGCCGAGAAACTTCGTCTGTGCTGTCATCTCACCTCTAGAACTTGATCAGGTGTATCCAGCACAGGTACAAAGCACATCCTCCGCTTAGGCACATATAGCAAGGAGAGATTATACTCTTGCAGCATACTGCTATTAGTATTCCTTACATATTTGTAAACGTCTGGGTTCAGAGAGTATGTCAGGTTAATACATAGCTCTGTCACTAATATCACTGGGATTGATGGGAGCAGCTCCATGATTACGGTCTGACTCAGCACAGGTCCCAGAGCTGGCTGCACAGCCCCAGCCCGAACCTGCAGGATGCCCTCGCGGGAGCATCCATGCAGAGTACTGATCTCAGCACATCATATCCCCTAACTTAAAACCAGCTCCATAAATTCAAGTTTCCCTGGCAAGCACTGAGGGGAAAAACAAGCAGATTACATTGAAAGTTTACCCACTTGGCCTACGACACGGGGAAGGCGAGTGCAAATATACTGTATCTTCCTGTTGGCATAATTTAGAACCGCAATCTCTTGTCACAGATACCTGCTCAAACACAACATTGACTCAGTCCCTGGCAGCCACGTGCCACTAATAACTGATAGACAAGCAGGCATATGTACTTTATGTTTACCTTTCTCTTCACCTCCGTTGCACAGGCTAATGCCGCAGAACCAGGCTCCCCGATTAGTTCTGCTGACTGCAGTAACCCTGTGGCCCTCATTAAAGCATTTCAAGAAACTGTATCCATCCCATTTTCTATCATCAGTCCTTTGTGAAAGTTGGATTGAAAGCACCTCGGTGGTAAATCTACCTCTCCCAGAGGTAAAATGCAAAGAGCAGAGACTGATGCTCACCAGCGGAGAGAGGAAGTGATTAAAGGACAGAGAGAGAGAGAGAACAGAGGATGAAATGTTGCCTTTAAGAAGAGATGCTGGGGATAAATATTGAAATTCTTCATTTTCAAAGAGGTGCCTTTGTTTTGTTTTCTGCTTCAAGGAAATCAACAGCGCTAGTCCCAAAAGCCAAGGCATGAATTAGCCTGTTATCATTTGGCAATCAGAGACAGAACCCTAGTTACTGATAGTGGGAACTTCACTGATCCTACTAATACATTTCAAATATATGGATCCTCCTGTCATATTTACTATTTGCATAAATTGATATTCTCCTTTAAAAAAAGAGGTGGGGGAAGAGGGAGTTCTGGGGGGTAGCAGAGATTAAAGGCAGACTGTCAGTCTGACTGCCTGGTTTGTATTTTCACTCCAATGAGTGGAGTGTGTATAAATAATGCCTTTGATTGCTTCAAAGATAGGGCTGGTGTCACCATGGCATTTGAATCATGGCACTTTCTCTTTGTATTGCTTCTGTCAGTCAGGAACAATATAGAACTTTTTTGTTAAAGAAGCCTTTAATTTCACATAGTAATTACCTATTTGATCAGACAAAAGGTGCTGTGAATGAAAGTCATTTACTTGTTTGATGTGGCTGAGACTGAGCATCACTACAGCTGGGAGACTGTCAGAGAAAACACTAGTGGCTGATTAGATAAGCGGTCCTGCACAGGGGAAAAAAAGGTGAAAATGGAATGGGGGGAAAAAAGTCAAGCTCTACCTGATTTAAATACAAGGAAAATGAGAAATCCCTCAGAATATAATTAGTGTAATTATCAGAAGATGCAACTCCTATACAGCTTCACTGAGGTCAACTTTCTAGCCACTGGGTTAAATGCCCTCCTCTCTTCCTCCACTTCATCAGACAAGGCCGATTTACAAAGCAACTAATGATCTGCTTGAAACTTGCTGAACACCTGCTGCTGTGTCACACGCTCATTCACACAGCCATAGAAACCACACTACAAGGACACAAGAAGTATCATCTGCTTAAGCCAGTCTACTACTATTCAGATAAAAGTTTCGTGTTGGAAATCAGAGATGATGTCTCCTTGCCAAGAGCAGCCTTTTGGTACCTTCTGGGTCATGGCAGTAGTTCCAGGACACAGTGGGGATGACTTCAGCCTGTGGAGTCTTGCTGGCCTCCCCCACTGAATTACATAAAACGTGTGGAAATCTGTGAGGCTTAGCTGGACTTCCAACTCACCCAGACCTAAGCCCAGAGAACCTCCCTCCCAGTTTCAGGTTTGGCTCTAGCACAGACCCAGCTGCAGATGGGAGAGGGACTCAGATCTTGCCTTCAGATCCAATGCCCTACCCCAAACACAGTTGTTTGCCTCCCAGCATCCAGGTTGGGCCCATCTCTAATCTCTCTGCACAATGATCAGGATTTTAGGGAGGGAAGGACCATCTTCAGGAAGGGAAACTGATGAACTAGAACCTGCAGGACGACTTCAGTCTTCTGGTCATCTCAACTTCATGCCAACAAAACCTTTACTCCACGGCAGCAGAATCATCTCCCTTTTGTACACAGGAGCACGCATGAAACACAGGGCTGGTGGCTTCAGCTCCCAAAAAGCTTTCCCTTCCCTCTGCTTTCCCCTCCCCATCCTCCATGAAAGCAGCAGACATGGGGACTACCGTTTTTGGCGGTTCATTACTGGTAAGCGTGAAGCAGGAGCACCTTGGGATGCAGGCTGTCTCATTGGTGCTAGCTGTTGGGCTCTCTGCACTAGCTGGTTAGTGCTGCACATGTTTAAAACATTAACTGGAAATATTTTATTCTGTTGGATAACGTATCAAACACAGCAATGAAACTTTCAAGGGCTTAGAAACTGTGCCTGGAGGTACTTGAGAGGTCTTGCGGACTCCTTCAGCAGCATACTGCCGAAGCGCTGCACCACAGCCCTAGAAAGCCCAGGATGGGTTTTTTCCCCCGTGTCTTTAAAGTGACTCAACACAAATGACTCGGGTAGCATGGAGGCCGAATGCCTTGATTTCTCTTTCTCCACACTCTCAAACAAGGCAGAAGGTAGAAGACGAAAGGAAAGCCCTCAGCTAACTAACAATTTAATACTGTTTAGTGCATCCCAAATGTAGAAGGCTACTGGTGTGATATATGTAGTGCTGTGGGAAGTCTGGAGCCCCTGTGGAAGAGTCCTCGTACCCTCAGCCAGTAGGAGGGTATGTCCTCAGCTCCCCTCATATGAAGAGAGGAATCTGTGTCGGCTCCTGTCCTGCCTCCGGCCAGCATTGCTCAAAGCACTCCTGTGTCTTACGCGATCCAAGGTGTCCCCATACCTTGCTCTTCAGGTGGTTGCTCTGCTGAACGAAGGGTACCCTGCACTGACGAGGGGCTCCTCAGACTGCATGTTCGCTCCCCCTAATCTTGGCTGGGAATTGCTTTTGAGGAGCTGCTGCTACACCATCTTCTGAGGAACCGCTCTACAGCTACAGACGCTCTCACAAAGGCAAAGCCAACACCACAGGAAAAAGAGTTCTCTAAAAAAAGCAAACAGACCCCTTATTTCTCTTTAAAGCCTGCTCTCAAAAATCTAATTTCACAGCATGATCAGTTACTGTGTTGGAATTACTTGCTTTCTTATTTGAATGGCATAAAAATGAACATATTAACAAATAATACTCATAAAATTCACTGGACGACACAATGGAAAAAATTGCACTGCATGAAGAAGTAGGTTACAGAAGTTACATCACCATTTGAATCAGATGTAATATGCATCAACCTGGAGAGCCTGTATATAGAATTAAAGAAATAATTTAATTTTAAAGTAATATTTTATTCAATGCATCCCTCAGTGCATGTAACTGCTAAATGAAATGCACTGCATGCTCTACAAACACATCATCACCTTGTAAATGGAATACCCACGATATTAAAACTGATATAACATTTATTAAAACCATTATGCAAAGAACAAGGTTGGATACTTGAACTGCTGAAGGCAAGCGCTAGTTCTGGCCTCTCAGATGTGCACGAGCTAAGCAGCTTGTGGCTCTGAAACAATAAACGGAAGAGTATTTTCTAAAGGTGAGAGTTCATTCAGCTGGAAAGAAGTCCGCTTCTCCTCCCCTCATACATGCTGGAGCAGCAGGCAGAGCCGTGCAGGAGGAGAGGTGCCATGGGCTCTGACGAGAAGCATTACTACCCCAGTGCAGGGCACCAAGGTGTCTGCTTTGTTCCACATGAGGTCACTGTAAGAGCATGTTACATCCTCCACAAAGCTGAGCTATTTGGTCTGATATTGTTTCTTCCCTCTAGACTAATAGTAAAGTTTAATAGTAACGTGTTCCAGGATCAGTGTGACTTGTTTTCTCAGGAAGGCAGAGGCTGGAGTACAGAGAGGATTTGGTCCCTCTCCCTTACGGATCTGCTGTGATGGCCAAGGGATATTACAATCCCCAGACTGAAAGAAAGTAAAGGAATAATTTATCTGAGAGTCCCAAAGTGGATAAGGGATGGTTGAGCAGGGGCTGCATGCCGGAGGGAACACCGTGCTGAACCCAAAAGGGTGATGCCGCCTTCTCCTGAGCGGAGATGCAGCAGAGGGATTTGTGTGACTCTGGACCATCTTTCTGCTTCCTTGTAGAGCATTCTTACTGGTTATTCTCTCTGTATTTTCAAGACATTTGCAAGTTTTTCAATGCAGCCACCTTCACCATCTTCTCCTTTTCAAAATCAAGCATTGTACTACTAATTAATCTGTAGGGGATAGGTCTGACTGCTTTAAAAGCACAGCTCTATTGTGAATGCTTGAAGCATATTTTTAAAGGAAAATCTCAAAATTTTACTTTATACTATTACTTCATTCTAGCCTGTGACATTTTTAGCTTTGCACAAAGGATGCCTCTCTGCCGAATGCTAGCAGTTCAGCTGAGTTACACATTATAAAACCCTTCTATTTGTCACTGCCTTCAAGCCTCTTCAAAACGAATTCTGGTTAGGATATGTGAATGTAAAATGCTCTTGTTTCCTAATGAAGCACTTTGAAACACGCTGTAGGAGAAGCTTGATTTTACCCTTCCACAGGCACAAAGAGGAGTTCTTGCCTTTAAATGTTCTATCCTGAAAGATGAATTCACACAAACGACACAGAGCTCAGGCTGCCAAAAAGGGAAATACAAACTCTCTTCCCCATCCCTTTCAACAAATCTCAGTCTAGAACAGAAAGAAATGAAGCATACATTCAGCAAAAAGGGATTAAAGGAAAGATGAGGGGAAAATCCTTTTAAATACTAATATCCACTGAAATGAATCTCCAATCACATCACAAGGGAGACAGGTCCTTGACAAAAACAAAATAAAAAAAATGCACCTAAATATACTCCATGCTGCCAGCCCTACATCTTTCCCCAGAAATCTATACATAGGTTTCATAGTTACAGAAATATATACATACCTATACAAACTTATTACCACAACCCCAGCTCAAGCTGTGATTTCAGTACGTAGGTACCACACGCTGTGCTCCACTCCTGAGGATGTCACTACTCAGTTATCAGAAAAAGCTAAGCAGATACAAACCCCATCGTGGTCACTCTTAAAACCAAGGTAAACCTGGCATCTCCGCATTTATTATAAACTGGTTAGGGACCTAATGAGGCTAAACAGTTTGGAGAGACTTCACACTGGGATTTGCACCAGTTTATGTACACAGCTGGCAGTGGCTGAAGTGGAAAGGTGTACATCCTGTGATGAAGCTTGCTTGCTGTGCAGCTCCTGTCTGAAAAACATCCATGCTTGCGTTTGAGCTGCCTGCCTGGCAAGCTATCATACGCTGGATCGTCTGCACTATTCTGGCAGGGAGCTGCCAAAATTTCACACGTGTTGGTGCCAACTTCATATCAACTTCGTACAACCCCGCGCAGGACCGGTCCCTGGGCATCGGCATGCTGCGGCGAGGCAGGACAGCCCGACGCCTGACACCGCTCATTCCCAACTACCCTGACTTGTAGTCAAATGACAGTTTTCTGTTTCTAAGCAAATCTGAGCAACTGAATTAAAACATCTCATTTGAGAACACAAGTTTAAATTGAAACAATGCATGCATAGAAGTAGGAAATTTTTTGACTTTCAAATATTTGAGCATTGGGAAATTATTCTGTAGAAAATTTGCCTGGACTGACTTTTTCAATAGCACCATCATTAGCTGCTCACTTTCATGAATCACACACAATGTCCTGAAATGCTGGAGACTTTCTGGTCAGACATTTCTAATTTGATCAAGAGAACACTGTGACATTTCATATGGCAACACACTGATAAAAGCTCTCCCACACTTCATTATGTAAACAGGTATAGCTGCTAATTAATGAATTAAAGTGGAGAAAGAAACTGTTGGCAAGACTGAAAACTTGGCCCAAGATCTCCCCTGAGTAATGTTCAATCAAATGAACTAAGCCCTATTAGTGCTTGCTGGCAGGTGCAGCTTTAGCACCCGCTGAAGAAAGTGGATTTTTTGCAACATTCACATCTTTTCTTCCTGTTTTCCAGTTACTAAGAATTTCTAAAATGATTTTGCTTTACTACCACACAGCTGATGGCATTACATATGTACAACAGCACTCCACATCATGCATGAAAACAAGGAGTTAAGGGTCAACCAGCACCTCTCTGAACAGGGCACGTATCCGAGCGGTGCTATCTTCTCCTAACCTCCTGCCATCCAAACATGGCAACATGTTCAAAACATAGCGAAGCCGTGAATACAGCAAGCTGTTCAAATACGGCTTGGCTGCAGATAAATCTTAAAGAAATTAAAAACTGTCTGGATTCAAGTAGAGTTTTCACTGTTTCCATGCAGGAGGAAGTGGGACAGTTATGAGACTGTACGGAAATCTTTGGACGGTGGTAGGGAATACATGCTTCCACACAAGTGGTAAAGTGTTAAAAAGCAAAACTATGAAAACTGAAACCATGCTGGTTAGAATAAGGAAAAATTACTGTCTCTTAATCATACTCCAGGTTGCCTAGTTTTCATGCAATGATATTGGTGTTTAGGTTGGCGGCGCTATTTTACACATGATGAAGACTTCAGAAGTGCAATTAAAGCTTTATCATCAACACCAAAATCAGCACAGTTCACCCAGTACTAGACTTAAAAGAATAGTAAGTACTATACTCTCACCAAGAGGAAAGTGGTTACATTTTCAACCCGTATCGTTTGGAAACCTGAGGTTGAGTGAATTTGAGAATTACCAACTAATATTTCACGAGCACAACCCAACTGTAGGCTAAAGAAAAGCTATTCGGAAAGTGGGCTTTTTCTTTAGATGCAGAAAATTAATGAAAAACAAAACCTACATAAAAATTAGAATCTTAATAATTTCAGCCAAAATACAGTCACATTTTGAACACTGGGGCCTTTGTTCATTATGAAAACTATAATGCTGCTGATAATATGGAAGGTGAACACTCAAAATAAGTTTCAGTTTGGCTGAATTTTATTTTTAAAAACTAGATTTCGCAGAAATATCTATCAGCTCTGCTTTCAAGGTACCACCAGCAACATCTTAACAACTCCAGAGAAAATGCAAAAAAGGTAAGGTAGAAGGATTACACTGGGGGATTTGGGAGACTGTTCAGTTCTCAAATACACCCTGGATTTCCTTTCTGACTTTTGCCAAGTCATTTAGCCTCTCTCGGCATCAACAGCATTTATGCCTGCAATTCATTTGTGAATTGAAGTCTGAGACCATGTACTACTAAATATCTGAGAACAAAAGACAAGTAACTAGAGCCATGGATTCACCTACAATTCAATTTGCAAGTGAGAGCGCAAACTGGAGCCACAAGAAGAGAGGCTGGACCTCAACCTTGTTGGATAATTTACTGCTTAATTTCTATCAGTTCCTCATTTTAGATTTTACCAGGTGACAGCCATAATTCAGCTGCAATTGGTTTTGTGTACTTGTATTATGAATATGCTATGCACCGTTTACTACTCAAGAGCAGTAACAGCAACTTGGATTTATACAACATTTTAGCATATCTAGCGCTTCAAAGAGCTTAACAAAAGGAGATAACTCACCAGGACGGCAAGCCAACCTATCCATTACAAAATAAATAAATCAGTTTTAAGTTCAGACTTCAAAAGGGAAACAGTAGATGCCCCATGAAAATCTCTGTAGGCAGGGGGCTTCCACAGAGCAAGAGCTGAGCGGCTGCTGCAGCAGCATCCTTGGGTGACGCATCATGGTCCTCGCCCTGCATAGATTAATGAACAGTGGGAATGGAAATGCTAACAATTAAGAAAAGGTTAAAATGTTCACACTGCGCGAGAATGGTGCATAAAAGGATACAACTGCTAAAAATCACTGCAGCAATGCAGAATTTTTTCGGAAACTAAATTCCAACTGGGAATATATTAAGGAACAACAAGAAAGGAATCCTCAGAGCAGAAAACCAATGCAAAACAGCTAGTGAAAACCAGTCAGCTCTGTGGCATTGGAGGCACTACACACATTATGAACTAGAGCTGTATTCTGAGCCAAACGCCATTTGAAAAACAAATTCAGAGAAACATTCAGACCTGGCAAATCCTGAAATTACTGCCTGAAAATTATTTTTTAAAAATCAGACATTTTTCCATATGAATAGTTTGTGTTCAGAGTAGCATTTGTCCCTTAAAACTCTCCTATTATAGCTCTAATTCATACTGAGAAATGGGGCCAAATTTTCAAGGCACGCATTTAGTGCAACTAGTTATTCCAGCATCACAAATAAACACTCAAGTGATCAGCTCTGCACCAATCTAACCTGTCATTTGGATGTTCACTGGCTTGTGTTTCCCTACTGATCATGCAGCCTTTGTGCAAAGTTCACACCCAAGTTTTGACAAGACTTTGCATGCAAAAATTGGAAAATTTGGTCTCAGCTGTCCTCATTCTTTTTAAGCCCCCCGCTGCCACCCCCCCCCCAAAAAAAAAAAAAGGGCACTTAAGTGCATGTTGAGGAAACTAAAACATGCAAAAAATAATTATTTCCAGGAGTCTGCAAGGGCATTAATACATGGGAGGTTTCTCTTGCATAGGTTAAGTGTGGCCCAACTGCTGCATTTAGAAGGGACGTGCTCACCAAGGCCTCTCTCTGCTGTAGCACCTACCTTAAGGCAGGCTCCATGAAGCCACAGCTACAGAGGTCCATAGATTTGGGCCCCAGCAGCAACCTTTTGTGCAAACAGCTGCAGGCAAAGCCGGTTCTAGCTGCCAACCCACATCTTGGAAGATTATCAGTCCTGCTGTCCACAGGACAGACCTTCCTTCCCTTGCAGCTGGCACAGAGAGCAAAACCTTGGTGAATGTGTGAAAAATTCTCCTTTACACCCCAAGGGTCAGGAGACCTTTCTGTTGCTTCAGAGCAAGCACTTCAAGAGCAACAGCAACAGTCCCAGGCTCATCTGTCTTTAGCCGGCACCTGACACACAACCTCAAGGGTCTCTGCTCTGGACAGGCTGGGAAATAATTTTTTGTCCATTCTGAAGTACACTTAAAAACAGAGGGAAGATAAAATTACCCAATGCTGATATCCTCTAAGCTGCTGGGTCAAAGCTCCAGCTTCGATCTCTCTCAGCAGGTCAAGACCTTTCAGCTGCAGGAAAGACAATAAAGTCACGGATCCTCAGACATCCCGTGAACCTCCCCTCTACCTCCCAGCAATCCTTCCTGTTGGATCTAACTGGTGGACCAGTCCCATCTCCTCTGGGCTCACCAGGACTGACAGTTATAGCTTACAATGGTCTTGCACAGCCACGTGCTAACACGGTCTTCTCCATTCACCATGGCTGCTTCCAGATACATAATTTACACAAATGATTGTTTCAAATCCATCCTAGTGGATGTATATATTTAGAAGTGGGCTTTGCCGCATCTACAGAATTCACTATAAACTGACTGCTAACACACTAAGAGAGATCAGTACCTGCGAATTGTACCAGACTTCCCATCTTCACCTTCATCCTCCAATATTCAGCAGTCACATTCTGCTACCCATGAACTGCTTTTATCAACACAATGGAAGGAAGGAATTTCCTATAACTAGTAGAAAAGTAACATAAGGAATAGTGACGGCCCTTCTTCAGGCAAGTACATTGAGATTTTATTATTATCTTTTGCCAACTATTACTTTCATACACTTGTCTGAGATTACATGCTTATCCTAAAATTTGGTTTTTACACACACACACGGAGTTAATTTCCACTTGCATAACAATTATTTGCAAACCACTAGTCTTGAACATAGAAACCAGCATGTAAAGATTTTTCCTCAAAGATAATATTAACATTGTACTGGAGAACACCTAAAAGGAAAGCAGGGCCTGTAGAATATGGGTCATCCCCACCTGTCCAAGGGATACTCTCAGCGACTGGTTTCCTAATTGCCACGAATTCATTTTCCATTTGCTTGCTGCAATTATGCTACTGAAACCTGCAGGTCTGGGTTTTTTTTTTTTTCCCTTCCCTTACTCTAAACAGAATTCATTTTTAATGTCTACTGCAGAAGGCCAATATGATACAAAACCCCCAAACATTTCACTACTCATGCACTCTTATTCATAATATCGCATCAAATTGCTGAAGTAGTACCATATGGCGCTTGAGCACCAAGCCAGAACAAGTTGTTCAGCTTGTCATAATCTCAAAAGCTGCGTGAAACTTAAATAATTTCTCTATGAAGTGGAAGATCTTTGGGTTTAATATAACTCATCAGAAATGGATTCTGCATTTTCCTCCTATTATTTCCCATGTTTTCTCTGATTCACGTTCCATTTTCCAGTGTGAGCTATCAGTATAAGTGGCTACAACTATGGGGCTGAAAGGCTCTAAAAGCATCCTGTCCATGCTTTCTTCCTGATCATTCATCACCAAATTGAATGGATAAACATCTTTCTCAATCAGATAAGATATATAATTATAAATAAAAAAAAAAGCTCAACCAGAAAAACTGAATGAAAAAGATTAATGAAATCTCCCACACTTTGATTCAACCCTTGAAGCAATACCCTCAGCTGTAAAATGTCCACGCTTCCACCCATGCTGTCCCACAGGAAAACACAGCAGCCTTTCAAGAAAACTGGAGTGGTGACATTTATCTGGTACATAAATCCAAGGAACGACAACAGTGGGAACGCTCAAGGTTTCATCACAGATTATTCTGTATTTACATTCTCAATTCTTGGAGTCACTAAAAGTCTACCTGATTTTTTTTTTTTTTAAATTTCTTACTCTCATGCCTTAGAAGAAAGGTTTGGAGTAACATAGGATTGGAGACTGAAGGTGCAAGAACTAGATAGACAAGACTTCAGCAGATCTCACAGTTTTCAGGGATTGTGACTGACTCCTGATATAGAATGTGTGCAGCACTGTGTGTACCATCTGAGATGGAGAAAGCACTCGGGGAGATTTTCCCAGGAACACACAACAGCAAAAATAAAACGTGAAGGCAGAAGTAGATAACACCCAAAATGGAGGCACAGGAGACAAGTCTAAGGGGAGCACTGGGAATGTCAAGACATGAGAAAGGCAGGTATGTAGGCTACATTGCTCTGGAGGGGAGAAAAGGGCATTACAGAACTCCTCAAAGGGAAGACTTATTTTAGCAGTGTCTTAATCAATTCAAGAATAAAAAGGACAGCACCAAATCAAGCAGAATTTCCTAGTCCTTCTTACCATATATGTTCAAGCCTGGTTCACATATGGGATTAGTATAGGCAAGAACCGTAGGCTGGCACAGGCAGTACAGAGACAACTACTACACAGCCTTTTGCTTAAAAATAAAATAGAACTGGGACATGTCTTCTGGAGCTAGCATGTATTGGGAGTTTCCAGGAAAAACATTTCTATAATGGTTACATATGTGATTGTTCTTTTTTTCTTAGCTATATGGAGAAAAAGTGACTTGTCACCAGCCCAAAGGGAAAAGCACTTGGCTGCATGGGGACTTGTTATATCTGTGGCTTCACAGAAGGCAAGGAACAGCTCTTTAAAAAAAGCAAGAAGCACAGAGAATATCTAGGATAAGTAAGCGAAAGGAATTAGTCCTCCTTCCCTGATGAAAAGATGATGTCAAAATATCAAAACCCTCCACGGCTGCACACGCGGTAACAGCCAACAACAGGCGGCAGCAGCTTGGTGTCCCCGCCACGGAGCTGCGAAAGCCAGCGCTATCTGCGGAAGTCAGACCAGTGAGAAGATGGGACCCGGTGTCCCGGGATGGAGAGCACCGACAGGACTCGCTCCCTTGCACCGCTGCTCTTTGCACGCCCGCGCAGGCTGGTTGCACTTCCACCAGCTGTGCCAAGCAATTTTGTTCTCTTGGTCAGGCCCAAGCAGGTCCAAGGACCAGCCAGGGGGTTATCCCTGTCCACATGTGTCGTCACTACTCAGAGGTCTGTGCCTGAGCCCGCGGTCTCCCTTATTCTGTTACTGGGAGGAACTGGGAGGGCACTGGAACGGCTCTGCAGCGCCAGACTGAGGTTCACTCTTGCCCTGCTGATGTTCCCACGCTGCTACACACTTTCTTTCAAGGGCTTTTACCTTTAAAGATCTGAAACAGCATAAAGAGTCAAGGAGGGCCATTCCCACTTTCTATTTTTCTTTCTCCTAAGGGCCTACCTCCTGACACAGCAGAGAGGAAATAGAAAATGGTCCTAAGCTATAACGATCCACACTGTAAAGGCATCTGGGCATGAGGCAGGATTTGCTAAAGCACCCAGGTATCTAACTCCCATCAGCCCATAAGGGAATCTAAATCAACAAGGATTAATTCTTCGCTGCGCCCAGTCCTCCCCTGCACACTGCCTGAGGTAGAGGTGTAGCTACCATCGCTGCGCTGCTCCCGGCACAAAGAAATAGAGAAGTGTGTTTGTCTCCAAAAATCTCCCGCAAGGCCCGGCAGCGCTCTTACCCCGATCTTCGAGACAGGTGACTTGGGCAACGCAGGTAAGTGCTGTGACCGAAGTCGGGCAGGCTGAGTCTACCTGGTCTTTGCAGGCAGAGGCAAGCTCTGCCTCTGCTCGGGTCGGCTGGATGTTGAGCCCTGCCACGGGTCAGGGTTTTGGAGGGGCAATGGGAGAGGGAACGAAAATGAATTACAGGAAGGTTGTAGCAGAAGGGGTCTGGAGAGCAGGGCCATGCACAGCCCCACCATGTGCAGCCTCCCCCTACCCCTGGCCCCGGCAGCTCCCGTCTGTGGCTCTTAATAAATACGGTACCTCCAAGAATTAAGAACTTTTCAAATCTGGACAGGTTAAAAAGGAGCAAGCAGAATAAAATATTTCATATGTGCTGCTTTGACGTGCCTTGGTGTAGGTCTTCTATCAGCACAGCCTCAAGGGGATATTACAAGCAGTCCATAAGGAATAGGGAGCCAGCCTCAATGGCTCACTTACAGGAGGCTTACTGGCAGCAAGAGCTCAGACAACACAACGTTTTAGATGATTTTCAATGATGTCTTGAAAGTACCTTATCCCAGAGAAGAAAAAAGGAAATGAAAAAGCTGCTGTGTATAATTAGCAGCTCCCTTTGATGAATCTTTTCCTATGCTACCACCTTTTTACGGATACTTCGCTTCTTGAGGAACAATTTTGACGGAGCTAATATGGGCGGAACTTCAGTACAGGATTACAAGAGAGAACATGTATTGTGAGTGACAGCACCCATTAACCCGGGCCAGAAAACTCTCCCTAATCTATGTTAACTCCTCAAATGCCTGATGCATAGTTATAGTAAAGACCGATGCAAAGGGAAACTCAAGTATTCCTTACTTTAAGATCATACCATTCAGCATTTATTCTGTTCTTTCAACAATATACACACTCAGTGCTCAGTACTTACGAATACCCTCTATCCAATTAATACCCCATTAAGCTGCACGCCCGCAGTGACTTTATCCTCAGACCACTGTATGGTAGCTTTTAACTCTATAATACCCTGGCATTATTACCATATTAGACTACAAGGGATTGATCCAAAGCTCACGGAGGTTAATGAGGGCTCATTAAACTTTGAATTAGGCCCTAACTGCTCAGCAAACATGAAGTGAAGTGAAACAGCACGTGTCAGATAAGATGACAGAGGGTGTAGTAAACTTTAAGGCGAAATACCGAATGCAGATCATGACAAAGGCAGGCAATAATGGGGAATGTGTGCAGAAAGCAGCCATGGGAGAGAATTATGATTATGTTACACCCGATATCAAGCAGGACAGATTTGTGCCTATATATATAGATATTGCCTGGTTTGACTCTGATGTGATTTTGTCACTGAATGCTTAGACATAGCATAATATTGACATTATGGCTTTCCTTTAGATTTTAGTTTTGAATTTCAGCTGGAGTGTATGATACTAGAGACTTGAAATCAGTATGACTCCGTCTCTAATTACTGATTAATCAAGAGCTAAGGTTGCTTGCATAAAGAGTCATGGGGAGAAGGAGGAAGCCTCATTAAGAACAAGAGGTTAAAAAAAAAAAAGAAGGGAGGGGGACATTTAACAACTGGATGGATACAGAAAGAGAAGAAAAAGAGCTGATTTCCTAATAGTACGTTATACCTGAACATTAAATTTTGTATTCATGTCTAATTAAAAAATTATAAGAAAATGTTTTAATACTTGCAGATACAATGGGTTATGGTTCAAAAGGAATAACAGGAAGTTTTTTTTCTTTTAATGACTTCAGAAATACATGTATGTTGTGTCATTCTGTCCCTTAGGTGCTCAAAAGACACAGCAGCTGTTTCATAAATTTTGAATTGCCTTTTCCTTTAGCATACAAAAATCTGCGCCATAAACATAACACTGTCTGAAAAATATTCAGTAAACCCAGACAGTTGCTGGAAATGCTTCCTCCGATATTTAAATTCCTCTCTTAATAGGAGTTTCCCTGCAAAAACAGATGCTAACGAATAGTGTTTTTACCATCAAGCTGAACGTGGATGCTTTGGTGCAGCATTTTCTTTTTTCCATGGAGACATTAGAGGGTGCATTTCCCATCACCGAAAGAAAACTGCCGCCTTGTTTCTCAATTCTTTGCTTTCAAATAATAAATAACTGCTATAATCTTCTGTAAAAGATTTATGCTCTGATGATGTCCGATTCTTCTGTTCTAATTTTTTTGTTAGATGCAGTTGAATGCCATTTACTAGTAAGTAAATTGTGTCATCATTTCACTGCAAAGTACACCATTGAAAATGTAAGCTGGCCAAACATTTATTTTTGTTTTCCAACTCACAGAAATCCCTTCAGAGGACTGTGGATTAACTAGCAACACTTCTTAGTGTGGATCCTTAATCTTAATTTCTTTCCCTCTCTCTACTAATACGCTCCCTTTCCAGAAATAACTCTGAACAGCAGTCAGAAACACTGCCTTTTAGCTGCTACACTTTCCACAGTGACTTAGAAATACAGCAAATTGGCCATTCCCACTGATTTTTTTTTGTAGTCCTGTAGTAATGGGCGCACCACAGCTCTACATCTTCCCCCCAAAGAGTTTCATTAGCAGAGGGGGCTGCTGGAGGACCACGAATTGCCAGTTCCTCTAAAGGGGCAAACCATGGGCCCTACATCCAATCTTTTCACAACACAGCGTGGGCCTTTCAGTTTTTGGACAGAAACAACGAGCCCACGCAGCCTTTCTCCTTCCTTAAACTGCCCCACTTTTTACAACAAGGAAACTAGCTTATTTGCTTAAATAAATGATATAGCTCACAAAGCCTTGAAGCACAAATCAAACAAGTCAACTGCAAAACAGCCTGTAAGGACTGTAATCCCAAGCACAGATGCAAATACCTCCTCAGGTCATGTAATGTTTTGATCAAAACCAGCGGAGATCACGAGTGAAAGAGAGTCAGGAAGGTGAACTGTCCCAGCGACGCCTGCCAGCACTATGGCATATAAGGGTCTGTTAATATTTCCACTAGAAACTTTTGGTTTTTCGAGTTTATAAGTTGAGTTACAGAGGCTTAGTCGTGGTCTCCAAAACCCAATCCCCAAAGCAGAATTACTCATGTAAAGCTTTGCAGGGGGAGGACATGCCCAAGCAGTTCGTTACGACAAGGCTGAATGCTCTGCATGACTTTTTTCCTAGCTATATTTCATATATATGTGCATATATATATATGTGCATATATATATATATGCACATAGACACATCCCAGAAACCATGCACAGATCTGAGGCAGGGAAGAGACCCCTTATACACATTATGTCAAAGTGTTCTAAAACATCATCTTAGGAGAATAACAGCCCACGCTGACTCCTCATCCCCCTGCTGTTACCTCCCCCCTGGCCTGTTGACCTCCAGGAATAGATTAGCGACAAAGCACAACCCTGCACAGCGCAGGGCCTCACCAGGGCCATGCGAGGCTGGGTGCATGCTCAGCACCCATCCATCAATGGTGTCTATCAGTATGAAATGACAACACAAACCACACCAAATCCTCACTTTCACTCTTTTACTCACTTACTCTCTTTTACACAAGACACCTGAGCTTTGGTCAGAGCAGCTTCCTTTGCTTTCTCCTCTAGCCTCTTCTAGCTAAGCTCTGCACCACACTCTGAAAAGTCACTCACCTTGAAGTCCTTCACCAGCACACCTTCCTCATCCTTAATGAGGCATAAACAGCCCCTGCTCTTCCTAGAGGCTTCTTCCACAGAACACCCACAGTCAGGATCAGCTGCAATCAAACACACCCCATTCCTCCAAGGAGAGGAAGACAAAACCTCCTGCACCTGTGGCCAAATCCTGTCCCTCTTAAAGGGTGAGCCCCCCTGCCCAGCTGCTGCAGGGGCTTTTATGGGATGCATGACTTTCTGTTGGCTTATGGAGGGAAAAGAAATTCAGCTCTCTTTATGTAGTGCCAAAAAAATGAAACCAAGGTCTACGAGCTAGCTTTTCAGGGCAGGCTTCCGGCTTGGTGTCCATTAGAAAAAAAGGAATGTGCTTGCATGACATACACAAAGGCTTGGATGCGTGTGTACATCTGGAAGTGTGGTCTCTGCATGCTTGCAGTACATGCAGAGAAATGTAAATAAAACTGGGAATCTAAGAAAAACTATAGGCATGGCCATAGAGGTTGATACTGCATAATGCTGAATGCTTGGTCTTAATCCAGTAAGGCATTTGTGTCCTTAGTTTCCAGGCACTAA
The DNA here is from genome assembly GCA_031468815.1 of Morus bassanus. Classification (NCBI taxonomy): domain Eukaryota; kingdom Metazoa; phylum Chordata; class Aves; order Suliformes; family Sulidae; genus Morus; species Morus bassanus. Next base: position 36,745,122 of record CM062575.1, read on the forward strand.
ATAGACTCAGAAGAGCCACTAGAGCTACTTAAAGGCTGAAATTTAGGCACGTACTGAAAATCTCTGCTGAACAGGGGCCAAAACGTTCAGTACCATCTGCAGATACCCAAACTGCCTTGGGCAAAATGTTTCCCTTAATATAATCCAAGGTTTTGTTTGTTTGTTTTTCAGTTGTCTGACTGTTCGGATCGGAGGAAAATGTCCTTTCAATTAAGGAAATTAGCAAAAAATACAAATGTTATTAAAAATATGGTAATTATTAAAAATATGGTAAGAACTATGGGAAAGAAAAAATTGCAAAGAAAGGGGGCCTTTAATGAAACTGTGGTAAACTGCTGCACATCCACTCTTTACTGCCCTATCATCTAACCGTGGCTTACATGTCTCATAAGTCTGCATTAGAGACAGCTGAGAAAGGATTTAGATGGTGACACCTTTATAACGGAAAATCTCAGCAGTTATAAATAAAACAATTAACTGCAGCAGTGAAAGCTTGAAATTAGACAAAGAGTAAATGCTCTAAAATCTTAAAAGCTGACATCCAAAATTCCAGGGTGCTGAATTTAATTCTTCAGCGGTGCAGACTAGCAAGAACATATGCAATAGTAAGGAAAGAAAAAGCGTGGATGTTTTTTTTTGCTTCCTATCTCATTCCAGCCTAATACAGTGAATTTCAGCAACAGCCTAGCTGTCAAGGTTATATCTGCACCATCATTCTGCAAAGCCAAACTCACACCTACACAGTGCCACTATGTCTTCGGGACTCCATTTCAACTCATCAAGGAAACCAAGTCCCACAGTAACCTATTACTAATGTGGGTGATGAGTGTTAAATAATGAACTACTGCAGCAAAGAGGCAGATTGCAAATTCTTTGTCTCTGTTCATGTCTCAGCTTTTTTTCATTATTACTATTTTTCTTTGGAAAAGGCACAAGCAAAACCAAAGCTTTTTTCTTAGCAAATTAACCCACTGGTTTTGTGTACACTTGGTCTTTACAGATTTTCAATAGCTTTCATGAGCTGTGTACATTAGCTCTGACTATGCCTTCCTGTCTTTCCCTCTACACATAATGACAGCCATACTGAGCTGCTATTACAGTTATCTCACTTTCTGGAGAGGATGGGGATGTAATGATATGTTGCAATATGTGCAATGGGGTATTGCAGCTAAATACTCTTTGGAGTGATTGATGAACTATTTTGTAGTATGCCTGGTACAACAGTTCAGGGCGAGGGGTACTTATCCTTCTGTGCTTCCTACATTTCCTGCTCCCCAGGTGAACTTGGTGCAGGAGCTAAAAGGTAAGGGCTAGATGGGGGTGGCGGTGGAGGAAGCAACTAAGACCCAGCAGAGAAAGGTAGCTGCTGCTTAGTTCCTGGATCGTGGCAGACAAACACCTTTGAATCACTGTAAAAAGAAGCCTGTACATTAGCAGACCTGATGCACAGATGTAGCAGCTGAACTCAGATACTAAATGAAGTGACTGAATATAACCATCAATACTGAACACTCGATAAAACCCAAGTCCATCATGAGGTTCTTCAAATAACCCAAGGACAGGCCCAGATGCCGATAACTGGAGAGTGCTGCTCGTGGCCATGGCAACAGCTCCGTGGTCTTGAACAAAGCCACTCAACTTTTCTGCCTCAGTTTCTTATTTGTGAAAGAAAGGCAACCCTCACTTATGCAAACAGGTTGAAAAGATCAGATCCTGTATGGAAAAATACCTAAGCAAAGACTGCATGGATCTAACTTACAATTTTTATTTAACAAGTAGCAGACCTGCTTGTATATCCCACCCCACTGCCTCACAGGGATGCTGAATGACTGCAAAACAGTTTAAAACATCGTACATGAGGTCAGACCAAAGGTCTGTTATCCCAGTACCCTCTTGGTTTGACTCACTGCATCCCAGATTTTTGGTGTCCTTCACTCTTCATAACTTCTCCATTTTTCATGCTTGTAAAATTGGTAGCTACATGATGGTTTTCCTTTCTAGGAATGTATTAGCACAAATCTGACCAGGATTTGCACCAACATTAGGTAATCATCCATGTACATGGATATAAGTTTTAAGACACCAAGTGCCAAGCACAAACACTGATCCTGTAATGATGGCACCTGGACCCCGACCAGACTTTAACCCATACTGTAAACAATCAACCATAAAAGTAACATCCTGAGATTCTGCTTAAACCTGAAGAAAATCAGAAATATTATCAATGAATTTTGAGACTTCTGAAATTTCATCCTGGTACTTCCTGATCAGAGTGGGAGCAGTCTCATTGCTGCCAACTGCTTCTGAGAATCTCAGTTTTTATGTTGTATGGGAAATTAAAAATTGTTTCCATTTCTTTCATGCAACCGGGACTATACTTGACGTAAATTTATCACTTCCAAATCACATGGCATTTCATGATTTAGTGTTTTCTTGTTATTTAGTGGGGCTTTTTTCCACTCGTTACTATTCCCAAAGCATCCTGGAAAATGGCAAAATCTCAAGGGCAGTACTTTTAGCTGAACTGGGCAATGGGAGTCCTTGATATTTGTCTGCAAGGTGTCAATCACCTTAAAATCCCAACCTCACTTACGATGGTTCTTCTTGAGTTAGTAACAAGGCCAGGCTGGCAAAATGAAATTCTTCAGCAATACACCGACAAACTCAGAACCACAAAGCACCAAATTCCCCCCTCAGTCTGGATCTGAATGCATAAATAAATAAGGCTTTTGCATTTATTTCTGCCAGAAGATTGTATTATTCCATTCTGCAATTACGGAAAAATGCAGAGTACAGGCAAGATTTAGTGTCTGAGTTTTTGCTGCAAGACTTATGTCAGTAGAAAGGCATTTGTGCTCTCTTGGGAATCAAAGTGAGATTCACCCATTTGTGGCAGGTGTTTTAAGCACTCAGCCTAACAATCTACCCACGCATGGCACTACAGCAATTCAACGACTAAATTAAATCTCTGAATATTAAATTAATGATGGAAATCTAAAATATTAATATATTCTAATTGAATATTCTCCGAGAAATTATCTAGGCATTCTCAGCAATTTGATTTTACTTTCATTTCTTAAGGAACTTTCAGCTGCATAAATACAGCTATTAAAGCAATTCAAAAAGGGAACATTTTCTGCTCAGACAAGAGAACTCTAAACACAAAGAATCTAAAAATTTCTTTCATATGATTGATTAAATCATAGAGCCCAAGACAGCTGAATCATTAAATGACTGCTTTCCTTCAGTCCCTCTGGCTTTAGCAAGGACAATATAAATTCCCCATGGGTCTGAATACAAGGAAATACAATATGTATAATTACAGTATAGGCTTGAATGCTGTTGTAAGAGAATTTCAAATGGAGCATTTATGCTGTAGCTGCACTTTTCAATCCATAATGCTGTGTGTGCGCGTGCTTGTAAAGCCCATAAAGCACTGGGCATCTTCTTTCTTCGACCTAGATTCCCAAATGGTATACGCTGGTGTGGCCCCAAGAGTTTTGGCAGAGATGCATGAATTTACATCAGGATCTGGCCTTCTATTTCTGTGAAATGCTGGAGATTAAGAATGACATCTTCATACACCAGGGAGAAGGCTAACAAAGGAACGTAGTTTGAGGAATACAGACAGTGTGGTGTATGTTTAGTAACCTGCTTTAAACTGCCTGTTTATAAGAAATTTCAGATGGATGTGTCAAGAAAGCAGCAGTCTGTTGTATTTCCCTTTCTCCATTCATTCCAAGTGTGCCGAGTCCTGGTTTGGTAACACGCACAGAGGACAGATCAATACCAGAGCCAAGACCGTGGCAACACAAATGCTTAATGAACCATTTTCCTGCTAATCTTTCTCTCTTTGGTGTCAGGTTGGTTTGTGGTCTGAAATCACATTCAAGAGCCAAGGCTGTTGCAATCTACATCCTTTAACCAGCTTTCAAAGAAAGGCTGTGCCTCTATAGAGCAACACAACAAGCACAATGTCCCATTTCCTCTCCACCCTCTGGGCTTGCTTCTTACCTCTGTCTGACTGTCACAATAAAGACCAAATCGCCTAATTTCTGAATTTCAGCTGGTGATGCTCACAGAGGTACCAAAGATGAGATGTATTGAGAGCCAGAACTAGCAATTTTTTTTTTTTTTTTTTTTTTTTTTTGTGGTTGGTAAGGCAAAAGAAACACTTGTTCCTGTGAAGAACAAGGAAGATCTAGGCCTATTTGTAATCAAGGCTGTCCATGTCTCTCTCAGGAAAAGTAAGGTCTGATGTCCTTTGGGAAGCATTTGCAAGGCCTTTTCTCAACAAACCTTCTCTCACCACAGACAGATGCCATCTGTCTTGCAGCTGGGAGTTAATGGATTCTGAACTGCCAATTTCACAGCAGTAAGCAACGTGGTTGATAGAGGAGGCATGTGGGATTGCCTACAATAAAACTATTTAAAACAGTGCAAAGGTGCATGCTGAAATAGCCATGATGAGCAAAGGAAATAGCAATACCAAGGGCTGATGGTCCAAGCTGGGTTTTCTCAGCTCAGTATACTTCATGTGTATCTCCAACACTGCTATTTTAGACTTTCGGAGAACTGTCTCACTACACCTATTTCCTGCACCAGGATGGGCTATGACACACAAATACACTGTGGAGCTCTCTAGTGTGCTATCAACTTTTTTCATATTATGTATCCAATTTCACCGTATAGCTTAACATGTGCTAAACTGACCCATGAGTCCACCACGGGGTTTTCTGGAGTGCTAAGTAGCGCTCTCTGCTCCATTAACATGCACCGTGCCGCAGGAAACCCAACCAATCAACGACACCTCTGCTAAGAAGCAACGCAAGAGTCTTCAGGTATATTACATTCCGCCAACTTTCCAAACCACTTCAGGACTTTCTGATTAAATTTACATAAAATGCATCCTTCCCTCTTATTCCCTGTTATACACATTAGATTATTTCTAGTATTCTTGCGTCTGAGATTACCAGCGCTCGGATATGAGAGCGCATGCTGTGCCTGTAGCACGCAATCAAGGCAGTTTGTAAGAGCACCAAGATCCTGCCTCGGTCATCCTCAGTAGATTTTCACACCAGTGTAACGAGAATGAATAAGTTGTTTATCGTAAGAGATCTAATGAACCAATACCACATTTTTCAGTTCCAAGTTTAATAAAGGCAAACTGGCAAAATTAGGGTCTACGCAGATCAAGTGAGAGACAGCCAGCTCATAAGAGCTCTAGAAAGGTCTTGGAGATAAAGCTGGAAGTTTGGAGCATTCATAAAGGTGAATATGGCTGCAGTAGTTGATGGAGCAGTCTGTTATCTAAGCATGCCATGACCGCCATGACCAAAGGCTGGTCTTGCACAAGACTGTTGGTCTTTTAAATGAATTATTTTCATGCAGCCCAGTGAGATGGGCCAAGGCTTCATCCTTGAAAACTGACTCAAGATTCCCATTGGAAGAAGCTAGAGACTTGCACGTGGATCCAAAACCGAGATACTTTTTGAAGTTCAAAAGCGGATGAAATACAAGATTAGCTAATAGATAATTAGATAATAGATAATTAAAAATTAGCTACACATGTAGCTAAAAAGGATGAGTCAGTGAGAAAATAGATGGTACTCGGCAAGGGCGCAACTATTTAATATATTATCTTAGCTGATCAGTGTGCCTGCATGAGTCATTTGCTTGGAGAAGGAGGGGGATTTCATATTAGTTTTGTATTTTTAATAGGCATTTTTATGGACCTCACAGTTATAATAATGAGAGTACCTGACAATTAGTAATGAAATTATCCTCACTACAGTAAAATATTTCACAGCATGTAAAATATTATTCCTCATACAAAGGTGGAAGTGAAGCACAAGGAAATTAAGCCCAAGCTTTTCATAAATGTTTGCAAAATAAATAAGCATATATCAATGAAATTTGATAACTTTTCTCAGCTCAAAGACAAAACCAAAATTCGCAAAACATTTTTTTATACCGATAAAAATTATTTTTAGCTTATATGTGTCAGATGTTTATTTAAACTCTTTGAAGAATAAGTAAATCTTTTCAGCAGCCAAAACTAATCAGAAATTCCTATTATTATTTTTTACATATTATTTTTCTGAAATAAATTTCCTAGTTAGCGTGGTTGATGCATATGAACAGACACGGATGTTCCTTTGAAAGAAAAAACCCTGTAATTAACAGAGGGCTTTTTTGGCAGGGATAATGCTGTGACGTCTTTCTTTTTTCTTTTTTTCTAAAAACTTTTTCATTTCATGTATTTTATCAGAATGAAATGGTTTAACGAGCAGAGAATTTTAGTTGATCCCAGCTGAACCAGATAGGGCTGCATTTCGAGGTATGTGGCTCCCATCAAGCTGCATTCACCTTTGCTATGATTTAAACTTCATTCAGGCAGAGCCTTGCTAAAAATACTGACAAGTAACTAATCAACTTCCATAAAATGGAATTTTTACCTTCACAATAGGAAGCAGGAGTAGGAGGGAACCCAAAAGACTTGCCTATGCATTTCAAATTAGTCTGACCTACAAAAACGCAAACAGCGAGTGGTACTATGAAAATGTACTTCTGGTAGGGCTTTTTGGTTTTTTAATATTCAGATTTTTCATGCCATCCCTTCCTCTCCTTAGAGGTAACCAGAACCAAAGATAGCATAATGGAGGGACTGGTTTCCATTAGTTATACCTATAAAATATCAGCTCAGCTCAAGCAGGGCTCTCCGGACCAAAAAAGTTCAGTGTCCAGGAACTAGTGTTAGGTTTGAACACCTCATACAAAGTAGGAGAGAAAACTGTGACAGACTTCCTTCCGTACAAATGGGATCTGAGCTGTAACTTCACATGTGCACTTCTAGCTCCAGTTTGTGAGCAGATGAACACAAAAATATTCAGCACCCAGTGAGCAAAAGCATGGGAAATCACATCAAAACTGTTACCTAGATCTAGGAGACAGCAGAATGCTCAAGGGCAATCTGAAGATTATGTAGATGGAAATAATCAGATAGTGCTGGTCTTCGAAGATGTAGATTTGTCCTATTCTGGATAATTAAAGAGCAGTCTAAGAGGGGAAGCTGTAACTCCTCCTAGGAATCACCCAAGCTTCACATTCAGGGGCCAGCAAACAGGCTGGATGCTGCAGATGAGCAGAAACTCAACCCAAGCCTGAAACATCAGGGGTGTCATGCTCAATCAATTTGCACTATTTGTATGATCTTCCCAGTCATTATGATACTTCCCGTATGTCAGGTGAAAAGGAAAGCAGCCCTTTGTAAGCCATTTCTTTACTTCCCACCCCATTTTTTACTTAATTTTCAGTGTTTCCTCCAGCATCTGTATTTAAAAACTGCAATGGAATATATTGCTGAAAATCTGGCAGCAATGTGTTTCCATCAGCTAGGTTATCTTTCCAAGGTTACTGGTAGTTTAAGTGATGAATATAAATTCTTCTGTACCTATATAAAATTTATTAAGTCACTTTCATTAATACTGGAGTTTTGCATTCTTGAGTCCTTCTGTTTCATCTCCAGACTGTAGGGAGAAAAAGTGCCCCAGAGATTTCAGTCCTTATAAATCAACGAATTTGCCATGGTAATCTGGTGCCAAGTTGTCCTCTCGCTGTCTAGTCAAGGCTCAAAAGAAATCAGCAGGGAGTGGGACAGGGCATAAGTTCATTTTGCAAGTACTCTGGTTATTTTTCACAGGAATTCAGGAATTCATCTAAATTATTAATCTGATTTAGGATGATATTTTTGACAAATCAGGTTATTCTCCTCTTCAGACATTTCTTCAACTTAGTAGGACAACACATTAATAGGCCACTCCATACCCAGTACTGCTGACCACACAAAGAGTCCTTGGCTTCCCTCCCTGTTTTTCCAGGACAGACAAAAAATAATTTGCCACCTGCTACTTTTTTATTCTTTGTCATAATTCCTTAATTGCACAAAGAAATGCTCAATTCAAGTTTACCCAATATTGGTGAATTGGGAGCATTCACCTTCAGCCATTGCATGAGTCATTGCAAATTCACCTGAACTTCTGAAGGACTCAGCCAGCTCCTTTCTTCCTCCCAGATATGGGCTGTGCAGAAGAGTCTCAGCTCATCAGTGTGGAACAGGTAATGATGACAACTCATTTGAATCCAGGCACTGTTTCAAGATGACTAGGTGAACTTCCTGAGAAGGGATGCCAATGACACACCACTATTGCTCGAAATAAGTTCTGAAATTTTATAATTGTCGCCATTTTCTTCCAAGGGAAGAGTTGAAAAAGTCTGCCAGGGAATTCTTTTTTTACAGCTAATCTTTCTAATGCTCCAAAAACTGAAACCAGCACCCACAAGAGGAATAGCAACATGTATTTGTATTTTGCTAACACTTACCAACAGCAATAATATATCAACCAAATGTGTCTGTCAAAGGCCCCTTTTCCCTTCTTTTTCTTTTCCTGTCATCCAATAATCGTCACAGAAAACCACATAGGTAAACTTGATCTCAGAGATCATCCTTGTAAAGAAAGAAACTTGCTACATACAGAGGATGAGAGATCCATCTGCAGCAGCGGCAGGCAGCCAACCTCCTCGAGCCCCGCCACGCATCTGCGAAGGAAGGGAAGAATGCAGCACCCCCTTGTCACTGGGTGTCACCAAGCCCAGCTTTACACCTGCAGCCGTTTTCTGGATGAGAGTGTGGGCAAACTGCCATCTTGGCAGCAATGCCAGCGTCTCTTGAGGGACTGGCTGGAAGGAGGCGATTAGGCTGCCGTTCAGCTGAGGGAGGGAAAACTGGGGCAAGTCGCTTTGGAAAAGAAGCGTTTCAGCAGTGTGTAAGAAGGCAACTCCTCTTGCACAAGAGAGGAAGAGCAGAGAGCCTGTGCTTCGAGCCAGACTTCCCATGCCGTGAGGTTGGACGACACCTACTACTTCACTAGACTCACTGCAAGATTACCATTATTATTAATTCTGTTTCCTTTTTTAACTTACCCGAACCAGCTGCTGTGGAAAGGGTCCTCTGGAGTTTTCTGGCACGTTGATCGGTGGGATGACCCAGTCTCGCTTTTGCCGCCGCAGGCCGTTAGCGCTCTGATGCTGGCGCCACGGGAGCAGAGTGTCGCTTTGCTGCTGCGCCAGTTCTCCGGGCATGGTCTTCCTTCCTTTTGGCTGTTTTGGAAACGAGAAAGCAAAACCAGTTAGCTTCTTCCTCGCTTCTTAGGACTTCTCCCAACAGCAGTGCTTCCCTGTGTGCAAATGGCCACATGTAACTGTGAAAATTATTGTTATTAACATGATATATTTCTGCACCACGAAGACAGAATATGCTTTACTGGCAACTCTGCTGCCACTTCATTTTCACAAATATATGGAGCTGTCACTCTCAAATCAAGATGCCTCCCAGAATATATCGTCTTCATTACACCAGCTGCAGGGAGCTTTAGTGGCACATTGGGGTAAAGAAGTTTCTGCAAATTTCTAATAAATGCAACCTACCAGAACACAAAAAAAGAGAAAAAATTCCTTTACAGCCTATGTCATGTGCCCAGTTTTATAGTATGAAGTTACCCTGCTCCTTGGCATTAACAGGGTTGCAGTAACCTGCAGTCTGTGGTTCTGGAGACGTAACCCACCAAACCAAACCACAACCAGGGGACAGTCAGATCCACGGCTGCAAAGGTGAATCAGTTCAACTTCTTAGTGCTTCATGAGGAATGACCTCTTTGTACAAGCTGGGTTTTGAACACAAATCTCAAACACACATCTCCCCGTGCAGCCTGGGTAGCGTAACACATCTCAGTTAGAAAACAATTTTCATTATCTGGGGCGCTTTTAAGTCCTCTGCGATTTTTTTTTAAACTACGGATTCTGGACATGGCATACGTTGGTGTTGGACACATTAAGAAGCTGTGGCAGAAAAATGGAAATGGTGAGACCATAGTTTGGACTTAAAGAGTCTGGTTCACTATTAGAAAATTTCTGCCTTACAGAATGATGAATCAATGAAACATACATCTGGAGAAGCTCTTCAGAGGTTACCCAGTCCCAATACTTAGGATCCCAGGCATTACTTCTGCAAAGTCCGCAGAAAAGATAACTAACAAAGACAAGCTTTTTTTACCATATGGTGACCTGCACACCCACCAGAAAATGTTTAAACTTTCATAAATCAGAAAGATTGTAAGCCACGTTCTCTTAATTTGAGGTTAGATCCAGTGGGAACACTATTCTCTGCGTTTTACAATTTTCAGCTATTTTTCTCAAAATAAAACCCCTCCCAAAAACCAACACCCTAAACCCCAAGAACATCATCGGAAAAAACAGCAAAATATTTTTTGAGGCTCCTGCAATTTTAAGCCACACTCACTTTCAGTCTTACTCAAAATGTACAAAGTCAAACATTCTACAAACATTTGCAAGCAGTTATCTGTAGGCACTGATTTTGGTGGGAATCATTACTTTGGGGTTTATAATTTGATGTAAAGCCATCTATTAGTACATTTCAGTTCTTGACCTGGAAGTGCAATGAAGCAGGCAGTCTCCTAAAAACTATGTAGTATATGAAATCTAAACAGTGTACGGAACTGAGTGGTGGCTCCAAAGCTCTGTGGACCTTCTGGAAGCTGGAAGTTGGACATGGCAGCAAGGAGGCCAGTTGTACAGCTTGATCATGGCTCTGACCTGTGTTACCTGCGGAGGGCAGACATCCACTGGCTTCAATGATTCGTGCAAAAATGCAGCTGTTTTTACTGCAAACGTTAAGAATGAGCCAGTTCCAGAGCTGAATTTTCACAGAACAGACAAATGCAGTCTTTTTCAGTCACACACCTAGCCCTATTTCTCAAATCCTCTCTCATGCTAACTCATGCCACCAAGGTGACTGCTGTTTTGTGTTTGCCTGAATGCTGTTTTATACACCTTCAACAAGCATCATCACTAAGCTGCTGCAAGATCACTATACCACTGTTCAATATTTAGGTGTTGTTATAAAAATACTCAAATGTATAATGAATAAAGCAACAGCATCATGATGCGGCAGTGGGAGACTTTCTCGGGATATTCAGGATATTGGTAGGTACTGTTGAGCTCATCCTTCCTACGGGATGCAATATGCAGTATCTGATAGAATTTTCATCTAAAAAGGGTTTTATCACCAGAAAGGTACCTTTTCTAAATCCTGATGAAAACAATGTTATCTAAAGGAGATAGTCAGACATGAATGTCAACATGAAACAGGACTACCAGACATGAGCTACAGAAAAGTGGATATCCCCCTTTTTTTTTTTTAATTGGTTTGTGATTCCCAAATGTGGATCCTTTGAGAGCAGGTATTTGGATCAGTTTATATAATTGGCAAGTGAGCGTGGGGACAGATTATGAAAGGATGGTCAAATAATTTGTGCTCTGCTGAGTTTACACAGTGGAATGAGTCTGAACTAAAGACAGACTTGAGAATTAACATGAATCCCAAAGCTCCATGTATACTGAAATAATTAGTGTCAGCTCAGCAAGGCAGTACCAGCCTTTTTAGTCTTTACGAAATATTTGCTGGCAGGTGACTAGACAGTGACTAGCTTGCTTGTCACTCTTGATGATGTTTTCCTACATTAGAATAAATCATCAACATGACTCTGACTTTGGTATGTAGAATTTCAAAAGCGTCTTGCAACAACAGTTGTTTTTTTTTTTTTTAAACAACAGCTCTTTTTTATCTTCATTTGTTGACAATGCATTCCCATGACCTTAATTTCTCTGGTGTTGTTTAAATACGTTGTACATGTTTTCTGCTGTTTAAAAGCTGTGAGACAAATGCAGTAACAAAGTCTGGTGAGTACAAATGCCAGAGCTATTCAGATCTCTGAGTGAAACATCCAAGAACATCTCTGGAATAACAGCAATGACTAACCGCGAGCCCCAGAAAACTCTCCTATACTTTCAACTTTGCAAAGATCTAAAGTTCATCTCAAAAGCAGAATGTGACACCACATTAAATTTATTATAATATACAGCTTCCAATTCTGTTTTTGCTGAATAACAGTTTTCACTGAGATAACAACTTCTCCTTCTCTCATGGCCTTACTGGCCATATGCTTCCTGGAATCTCAGGCAGAGATTTTCAAAAGATAAAATAGTCCTCTACCTTTTGTAGTGTCATCAGAACACAATCTGTCCATAGTCCTTCTCACAACCAAATTGAGCACGTCTGGTGCTCCTGCTTTAGGGTGGCTTCCCTCCCGTTGCTTCTGTGAGGTGCCATCACCCTCTTACATATGGGGAAAGGATGACAGGCATTTGCAGCAAAACAGAGAAGCCAGTTCATGAAACACATGCTTAGTGGAAAATTAAATCCACTCTCCATTCTGAAAATTACATGGTGACATTTATAATTCGTTACAACAGGATCGAACACCAAACATGGAACATGTGAGCATGGTCTTTGGCAGCAGACGGACAATTAAATGAGGATATAAAATAGTCAGATAATTTAGAAATTATGCCTTTCTATTACTTTAGGACATTGATAAGCTAGAGAAATATAGCTGAACCAAAACAGATGAAAAGCTTTAAGTTCAAGGAGAAAAAGTGATTACAAAGTGTGGGATGAAGAAAAACAACAGGAGAAACGACCATGCTGGGATGTAAATTTGTTATGAATTTGGATTCAATATGATCTAATGCCTTAGTATTCATATTAGGGCAGAATTTTTTAGAGCTTGCTAATGAAGCAATGTAAAGCGTGCTGTGCTAGCTGTATTATTTAAAGCCTACATTCTGCAAACCTGGGACCAACACTTTGCTCTGAGTTGCCCAGTGTCTCTTCCAATGGGTTTGGGGCCCGTAACTGCAACATATGTACACACAATGCCAATGTGGGCAAATCATAATGCAGCTATTGCATCTTCTGATAATAAAATGCTTCTTTCTCTGAAAAGTGCAACTACAGTATTCGCTGTGAGCAGTTGTAGGACAAGGGAAGAGTCTCTCAGAGACCATCCTCTCCGAGTTTGATCAGAAAGTCACACTGATGACCTGAGGATTAACTGCAGTGCAGTGTGGCAGAATCTACCCTACAATTGCCCTTGCCGCTCTTTTGGGGTTTTTTTGGCTATCAGTTACAAGTCAGTTAAAAACATACCAAAGTCAACCAAAAACCTTTCACTGAGATGACAAGTCAAGCTCTCAGAAAGCAATGCAAGGTTGAAGGAGGCACAGTTTCATCTGTAAGGATTGTGCAAAGATCTTTCTTCTCAAAGGTTGCTCCACAGAAGGTGTAGGGCTTTCCTGAAGTCCATGGAAGTGACTTCAACAGCATCTTAGAGGAGTAATTTCCAATCGCTTTGCAGTCCAGCCTTGCATTTAATGACAGTGAATACAACCTGCTGCATTTGGAAGAGGACATGTAGCTAAACCCCTAGAGACTGTCCGGCTTTAAAACCAAACAGATTTAGGAAACCTTACTCCAAACTGGCGAGGCTGTATGGTGCTCTAACTCCATTTACACCATGGCACTGAGAGCTCAGGGAGATTCCTTGTCTGCGTTCAGCTCTGGCAATAAAAGGTAGTCAGAACAGCCATCTAGCTAGTGGCTGTCTATGAGCTCCTGTCACTGTTAGTCTGTGGCTTGTCAGGCTTTCATTTGTTGGGAGACTCAGGGTGAACTCAACCCCTACTCACAAAAGAGGTCAAAAAATAATTCACTGAAAGAACAGGACATGTGGGACCCCTATAGTCCCCCAAGCCCCATCTCTGCTCGTGAAAAGAAGGCTGCGAGCCACTGACTTTTCACTAGTCCACAAATAAAACCAGTGAGTGTGAAGAAATACCAGCTTTCACCTTCCGCTACACTTAGCAGTCGCCAGTCTTGCCAGCTGGCACGTCTCCCCTCCCAGCCAACCTGCCTTTGATATCCGTCAGCCTCTGGCTACAGAGACATCTGGAAGTTATTATCCAGCAGAGCGTATCACAAACCCATTTACATAATATAACATCATATTTTGTGTTCCTGCTTAGCTGAACATTTTGGATCACTCTAATGTTTGGGTAAATAAGCCACCATTCCCTGCATATAAATAACAGTGCGTCTTAGGGTACGTTTATTGGAGATTATTAATTTTATAGGGCTCAACCCGCAAAACAAAATGCTCTAGATTCAGCACTAAAATATATTATTCTTGCACTTGGAATGAAAAGTACCTGCAATCGGAGGAGAGGTAATAAGGCTTTTATTTCCCAAGTATCAAAATTATTTACGATTTAACCGGTGTTTTATTTATATGCCAGTCTTATTATTTTTACAGGATCTTTAACACTTTACACTAGACATTTTTGAGAAAATAAATAATACTTGGCTTGCTTTGTTTCTAGTGTCACTCCTAGGGTTTAACTGAGGCTACGTGTTTTTAATATATTTTTATCAATACAAGGGGATACAAAGCCACCTTTAGTCCATTGCTCAAACATATTCCCCTTCATGTCCTACATCAATAGTTATTTTGAAAACTGGTACCACTTTCTACCAAGGAAAAAATCTATTTAAAATTATTTAATCTGAAGCATTTTTGCTTGTTTCCATGGTAGCTGTGGAAAGGACAGGAGAAAATGATATTTACCAAACAGAAAATAAGACAACGAAAATATAGCTTAGTTCTTTAACAAAGGGAACATGAGAGCGCTGCAAAATAAACATTTGCATGAATTCTGTTCTAAGGAGACAACATTTTGCTGACATCAGGGATGGCAGTGGAGGACGAATGAGCCCTTTTTTCCCAAAATGCACCATTTCCCCAGTTTTTGATCTTTTAGCAGAGAGGGATATTTCATTTTGTGTTCTCATACAGTATAATGAAAGGGTTGCAGAACAAAAGGCAAATTTATTTATTTTAGGGTAATTGATTCTTTTCTATTTAGGTCATTGCTGAATTCGCCAAAGTTGGAGACAGGAAAAAGATAAGTTTTAGGAAGATCAGACTTTTTTGTTTTAGACTTTCTTTTATTACAGTCGATCTATGTGATGGTATTCTTTAAGAACCACACAGGTAAGGAATCCATAATGCGTTTTTCTCCTTATCCACCTTCCAGATATCTGTTATGACTATCTATATTAGCTCTATTTACTAATAGTTGTAAGCTGTGGTAAATTTAATCAAAGATAGCTTCATGTCACGTCCCATTACCATTGCGGCATAAATCGCTATTCATGAATGATTTGTGTCAAAGTGCTCTGAAAACTAGTGTTTTAGCAGCAAGATGTTCCAATGTGCACAGTTCTTCAGCAGGGGCATTAAATTAATGTGTTTGCAGAGAAGCCACTAATTGACAATGAGACGTGATTTTGGCAGTAGACTTCCACTTTAAAGATAATGAACAGTGTTCAGATACAGAGAAGATCCCCCTCTGCTCCTAAAACTATACTAATAATTTCTGGTATAAACAGGAATACAGGGAACCAATCCTGACAGGATATTTCAAGTGCCAAATCAAGCTGTTTGATCATCATGACTTACAAAAGCAAACAGTGGAATCTCAGCGTTTGTGACCTTTATCAAATCTGGCTACATACAGTCAGGAATGTTATGTTTGGTTAGGAACGCATTAAACAAAATTACCTCTCCATTTATAGAAACCATACAATTACAGTATAAAACATTTTAATTAAATCAGCTAGTTAAGCAAAAATTCATTACTTTTTTTTTTTTTTTTTTTTTTATCACCTAGCAGTGGCGCTGCATAGAGCAGTTCACATTAGAGTCAATTAGTAAGAAAAATTGTCAGATTTGGCAAGTGCATGAGCTTCCAGAACACATCAGCTGACAAGGAAGAAAAAGTTTGACTAAAATCTAACAGAGTTACTGCCCCCAGAGGAGGAGAATGAGCCACGTAAAATGCACACACATGCACTGGCCATGCCAAATGCCCCTCTCTCCCAAGGAGTCTGTGTCAAAGCTGAGCAGCCACCTGTACGTGCACTGTTCCTTGACAGCTGAAAAATGAGGCATGCATGCAAATTTAAGGTTGTTAGGTATCTGGCTGGCTTTGCGGACTTTGGAAAATTTTATCCAGTATAACTAATAAAACACGATCAGTGTGACTGAGGAATCAAAATGTTCCTTAGCGTTGTAGGACTGCAAAGCAAGAAGAAAGCTGAAGAAGAGTAACAGGTAAAAGCAGGGAATTTTTAAATAGGGAGAACACAACACTCTGGTTTGTAAGTCAGGCAGAAGATCTTTTCTTTACAAAAGGTGCAGCTGGGCCCTTAGTGGGCAGCTGTAATTAAATGCAAAGTTAAGTCTGGACTGCAGAGAAAAGAGACACCCACTAGCTCTCAGCAAAACCCACAAGGTTGCCATACAAGACTCTTATTTTAAAAAAAACAAATACAGGTTATTCTCTTTGATCAGAAAACCTAACAAGGTTAGTGGCCCAGGTAAGGACCTCATAGACACAGACTGCAGTGTCTAACACGCAAGCTTGCACCTTGAGCCAGAACATGGCTTTACAGGTGGCTGCTGACCAGGTGACCTGCGCTGGGACAGAATATGTTGATTTTCCAGTACAACTTAATTGAAATTCAGAAATTACCTGAACTCGCCCACACCTGTTTGCCTAAACATTTGGTAAATTATCACTGTTTTAAGCTGAAATGTGTTAAGTCACGAGAGCACTTCAATATGCTTTGCTTTTGTCCTAGCAGAATAAGGACAGCTGCAGGCAACGCATGCTCACATTCATTACCGCGAAGAGATAAAATGCGAAAGGCATTTCTAAGGTGAGGGAAGTTTCAGCTGGGGTGGAGAGGCAGAGCTGTGCTGAAACTTATACTGTGGTAGCACAACACTGCACTGGTGATCAGACGTATCTCCTGGACTGTGCACTTCTTTCAAGATTTCAAATTATGTTCTTCCTCTTCCATTCTCTGGAAGAATCACATACTGAAGCGGATACATAAGAAATCCATCTGCCTTTGGTGGAGTCTTTTATGGTTCCCAGGGGTTTCAAGCATCTGTGATACTCTTCTTGTCATTGTCAGGCTCCAAATATTACAAAAGCCTTAAATGAACAGAACATGATGACATCATCCACACAGCACAGCTCTCGATGTACTTTTCTTTCTCATTTTAAGGCTTGAACATCTTATCCCAACATGAAAAGTTCTGATGAGGCTGTTTCCTTGTAAAGTTCCCCACATCAACTTGACCTTTTCACATCCCCTTTGTAAGAACTCATCTCAGTTCTTCTTAGGTAGGATTGT
This sequence comes from Morus bassanus, assembly GCA_031468815.1. Lineage (NCBI taxonomy): Eukaryota > Metazoa > Chordata > Aves > Suliformes > Sulidae > Morus > Morus bassanus. Next base: position 36,762,361 of record CM062575.1, read on the forward strand.
TTAAGAAACATCTAAATTACTGTTGTACTCTACTTTCTAGTGTTTACAAAAAGACACTTCTACCTTCAAGTTAATGTCATTCTCATTATTTGTACGGAAGAAACCATACACAATGGCTTCAGAACTACAAGCACTTCTCAAGAACGTGGCTATTTAATTACAGAAAACTACATACTTGTTACCTGTTCAGATACCTACAGGACAGGAATAAAAGTGGTAGATCTCATCATATACTGTAAAGTAAAAACCGCTACTGCAGTATCATTTTAGCTTTCTCATCCTGCACATATCTTGTTGAGAAAAATGTATGAAATATCTGGGCTAGCAAGCTGAGTTCTTCTACCCAGATAAAACTTCTAACAAATAATTCGAAAAAATTGTTCCAAAACACATTTCTTTTGCTTCTAGAACTCAGCCTACTACAATCGTTCTTCATCACAGAAAGAAGCAGAAGAAAATTTACCCCTTAACACGCCTGTGAAAAATTTTAATCTCATTTTATTTTCTAAAGCCATGAGGTTCAAAAGATACATGAATTAAAATAATCATAATGAATTAAACGTAACAATATTCCTTCTCTTCATAATGTTTGCAAGGAAAAAGATCACAAGAGATTTAAGAGATCAGAAGCACCACTGCTACTTTAGCACAAAGCAAAGTAATTCATTCTGGTACTTCTCCCCAGTGCTAGCGCGCAAGTTTGCCCTTTCAAGTTATCCTTTGGTTATTTCAAGAGGCTCTTGAGTAAAGGCTGTTCTTCTTTTATTCCCCAACCCTGGAGTGCACCTAAGCAAACGCTTAAATTTGAACATGTGAACATATGCAGTTTGTCTCCATTTGCATGATGAAATTTAAGTGTGTGTTAAAATGCTTTGCTGGATGGAGACAGTGTTTGAAATCCCACTCCTCTCTGGTGGTAAGGACAGCCCCCTCAGCCCTCCCTGCCATGCTGGACACCTGCGCCCGGCTGGTTCTCCTCGCTCCTCCGGCCAGCAGTGCCAAGGGGGCAGAACATGATGCAGCTGCACTACCACGAACCATGTCCAGCAAGCAGGGACCTGCCCTCCAGAGGTCAGGAGGAACTGAAGTCCTTCTTCACCCTGAGCTTGTAACTCCAAGCTAAAGAAAAGATAAGTGGACACTCACAGCCCCTAAAAAGAGGTTTATTTTAACAGATGTGCCTGCATGAAGCAATTTTTGTCTTCACTCAAACTCACGTTTACATGCAACTGTCAACGGATTACTACAGCAATGAAGGTTTTTTAGGAGATTCAGTCCAAAATATTTTTTGGAAGTGGCAGTCAGACTTCAGCAGTTAACAACAAAGAATGTGAAACCAGAGGTCAAAGGCTTTGATCTTGTACGGGCAAGGCACACATCACAGGCAGGCAGTACGCAGCAGTCCAAGGGTTTTGTTTTATCAGAAAAAACTTATTTCCGTGTAGGCAGTTCAATCCTTAGGACTTCTTTTTGTTTGAAGGAAGACAGATCTGCAGTGAATTTCACTTATGGATGATCTTTCGAGTACGGCTTTGAGCTTGACCCTTGGTAAGATGCTGACTATTTAAGAACTAAATGCAGCAAGTGCAGCACTCGGAAACTTCCCACAGTGGGCTGATTTTCCAAGGCAATGAGCACCTGTATGTCATATCTTATCTTGGTTTCAGTGTAAGGCAATGTGATTCAATACACCTGAAAATCAGGCCAAGTAAGTTCACATGTTTTCACAAACAGCACTTTCATCTCATGTGATGATTAAATGCTAGATTTTCCAATTCACTTAAGCATGAGGTCAGACAAGGTCGCCTGACGCATCTTGATTAGACTTCCACAATTAACATCAGCAGTCTCACTGGTAACAATTATATTATATTAATTTATTAGTCATCTGCTTTCTGATCTTTTCCACTGATTTGATTTGTTAAAACCCCAAACAATGTCTCACAAGTTACCTAAAGAAAACAGAAATTTCTGTATCTACCCTGACTGACTGATCAGTCAAGGCCTTGTTCAACTGAGGAGGGTATAGAAATAGAAATTACACTGGCTGCAGTTTTACTGGACTTAGTTACTACCTTGGATCCCCCCCAGAGGCAGTCAAACAGGACAGCCCCAGAGTAACAACCCAGTACTTAAAATGTGCATAAATATGTCCAGAAAAAGGCAGGATGACAAATACAGTCTTGTTTCTTCAGCCCCTCTCTAGGGATAACACAGTTTGATGGGGCAAACTCCATCACCCTGATGCCATATATAATATTTCATCCCAATGCAGGGGAAGGCAGGAATGGGAATAAATGCGGCGGCTCTTTTTCCCATTTCTTCCAAGCACACCCACTTGAGAGCATCAGGAAGACCAGGAGCGCTGGAAACACCGCTCCCACTTAAGCTGTCATTTTCTTCCATCAAGGGAAGGCTACATCTTCTTCATTCCCAGGCCCCGCGCAGAGCATCCTGGCTAGCACAATAACCGAGGTCGTCAACAAGATCAGTGCTGAATAAGCCTTTTCTTACCCAGAGACCTTTGTATTTGTGATCAGCAATAGAAGGCTGTACCGGAATTTAAAATCTCAGCCAGGTAAAATGCCAGAGATGATTATTTAAAGGCTTTAAATAAAACCCTGGCCATAAGAACCAGCTTTTCACCTTCATATCGTATGGCTGTGGACTCACACCTGGTTTATGAAAGAAGCCCAAAATAAGATGGGACATAACAGAACACAAGCTGGGCTTAAGCAAGGATTGATTTTTGACAGTAGTTCTCAATGTTTTAAACACTAGCTGCATAACCATATATTTGCAAGATTTTAATTGCACAATTCCCAGTGATTTAACATTGCCAAAATTTACATACTTCCATGCTCAGAATTTGAAAAGCTAAGACAATGAGAAACTTAGGTTGACATAAACAAGATTCAAAGAAAACAATATTTTTTCTTCTAAAATATGTCACTGGCAGCAGATGACTGGCATCCTACATGTACTGAATGTATCCTGGATCTCCAAGCTCTTTTGCTGTGAATTCCTCTCTGTGCTGAATTTCTACAATCCCGTTTTTAACTCATGAGGTGAGAACTACAGAAAAATAAATAACATAATAAAGAAGAAAATGCCAGATGTGTCTTAACATGCTTAGACACATACAAGCACTGAAAAATAAAGAAAAGGTCAATATGAAAGAGTGGGCCAGAACTTCAGATGGGACAAGCCAACACGGGTAGTGGCGGATGCTCATTAGCAAGGAGCGACAAGGAGGAGCTTGGACTGTACAGACACAGAGGGTAGTGTGCGAAGTGAAGGACAAATGGTACATGTCCATCCGTGCACTTAGGAAGACTTGAGCTTCCGCAGCTAAAAAACAGAGGACACTCTGAAGACTGAAGTCTTCAGCAGCATACAAACATAGTCTTCACTTTTAGACTTTTGGTTGAATCAATATCCAATTGTTGCAAATAATAGCACGCACTCTTAGAAAAGAAGACATTGCACTGCTAATTCCAGATAAGTAAAGACTGGCTTTACTTTATTTTCTTCTGGAGCATTATCCCACTCAAGTTTATCTTTCATAAATGCTGACACAAGCTACATGGACTTTATATTATTTCATAAAAAACTTTTTTTCTTTTATTTTCTTCCTTTCTCATCTTCTTTCCAAATTATCCCCACAGGTCCGACTGATACTTTCAATTGCAACAACAGGCAGCCAGACAAGAACAGTACAAGAAACTTTATCTTAAGTATTTATTGTTATGCTAGAATATCATTCAGTTTCCTCTGGGGTAATTCAGCACTCCTGTGGGAAATATGTGACCTCATTTGCATTTTCTAATTGAATTGCTATCAGGTTTCCTGCAAGACTGAACAAAAAAAAAGTTCCTAGAGTTACAAACATCACTCTTATTAACCAGAAAAAAAGTTTACGTTCAAGTGTTTGCTGGGGAGGAGGGGAAAAGGTATACTTCATGTATCATAAAATACATGTTTAAAATATTTCCCTTCTTTGCTATCATCCTACTAGTATTAAACTTCAATGTAGTAGTTAGAATTCTTTCATCACTATGAAGGAGGGGAAACTGTCATTGTATTGGGTCACTCACTATTAAAATGTCAGCTTGCACCGAGAGTAATGGCACAACTGTGGGGTCTGAGGCACAGGTATAGACACCAAAACTTCTGATTTTGCAATGAAAGAACACAAGGAGACAACTATCCTGACAGGAGCCGTCCTGAACTAATGTGCCACCCTGAAAGCATGCTGGCCACCACCGAAGCTCTCCCAGCCCATCATGCAGATTTCCAGTCTTATATATTGTGATAATAAAGGATCACAAATCCGAAGCATCATTTATTGAGGGGTTTACCCTCTGTGCCCTCCTGTGAAGTAGACCACTGCCTCCATTTTGCAGGCAGGCTACAGGAGACTGGGTTTGCTCCCCCCAGAAGGCACCAGGAATTTGCAGCAGAGCAGGGACCTCACTTCTGGTCCCCCATGGCCTTCGCCAGTATCCCAGCAATGTCGACTTCTCCTGTAATATTTATTCTCTATTAACCTCCATAATAAACCAAATGTCTAATAATGGCCACCCCAGAAGGGCTAATCGTGTTTTCATGAAGCTTTAATCCACGGATAATTGTGAACTAAGTTCTGATTTATCCTTTCAGAGGTGATTCAGTGGGGCAGCAAGCTTCCCGTCACACCGTAGCGCTGCCCCAGCTGAGGGCCATCAGTCATGGAGAAGCCTGCAGAAACACAGAGGAAGGACAAGCAAGGCAGAAGGACTTGTTTGTGTTCTAGGTGCCAGCAAACAGAGACCAGTAGGTGCGGTAAGGCAAATTTCATGCCAATTATTTTTAATGTCTGGGAACTGTTCAGCATTTTCACAGAATCAGTCACAAATTTACAAAGTAATGTATGTGTGCGCCAGAACAGAGAGTTGGTCTCTCTTCCTCTCTCCTGTCACCTCCTCCTTTCTCTCCCGTATCTGCTGTCTCCATAGCCTGAATATAACACAACAGTCTGAAATGTCTTTAAAAAAATTATGTAGTTCTGCTTGAGTCATATTATACCATACAAAACCAAATGTGAAATCTGTTTCTAGTAAAAGCCATGAAATGTAGTATATTAGGGTCATGGCCTGAAACACATTGAATTGGATATTGTTAGGTTTTGGGTATTTTTTTAGCATAAACACTATTATTTTTTAAAATAATCTCATAATCATATTTATTTCTTTAGTAAACAAAGGATTATTTTGCTTGCAAAAAGCACAAGCATTTAAATAAAACACAAGTCAGATGCCTGCTATAGGGACCCACAATAAAACTGCTTACGACCTTGTCATTAGTCTTGTTTTCCATATTTTTCCAGCCTCAAACCACACACTAATAAGGCTTTTAGAAAGAAGGGATATGAATTTTAAAAAGCTTAGCTCTCTCTCTTTTGAACCAGAGTTCAGCCTACATTAACATTAGATGAATTTCCAACCAAATATTTTACTAAAACAGAAATGTGTGCTTATTTAGTTTCCTTTCTGCTACACTAAGAAGAAATTTAAAGCAATATATAAGACACCTTACTTTGTTCCTTCAATATTTAATTACTTTTAGAAGGAAGCAGTATTTCTTTGGTTAGAAAATGGCAAATACAGTTGACATAACATACAGGGCTTAATTATATCTTGCACAAGCCAGAGTCTTACTGAAGAGCAGCAGAAGTGTATTTATACAACTCTAAGCCATGCAAAACCTCAGGGGTCAGCCCACTGGGTAACTGCTAGATTTCAGTCTCTCCAAGTCTTTTCCTCTTGTCTCACACATGGCAAAAATTCTCCCAAATGGCACAGGCTCACATGGCAGCATTCTGACAGTACGGCACAGGAAGTCTCTCCCTCTTTTCCCCCTCCTTCCCTGCCCTGCCCTCTCTGTCCAAGCACTGCAGAAAAGAGGAAAGGAGAGGCCAGTCTTGCTATTTTGACAATTACTGTGGTGCATTAATCCAAACTACAGCCATGGTCAAGCGACGTTGCTGGTCCCTGAACTAGCCATGACTGTTCCCCAGGACACACACCTTCATCCTTGCTCTGCAGGTCTTCAAGATCCAGCAATGACTAAGGCTCTTCAGCCAATTTCCTTCCAAATCCTGCTTAAATGTAACCACTCAGCCACCACAGAACCAGGTTTTTTGAGTAGGCACCAGACAATATAACTGCGTTTACTCAGTGTAGTACAGGATCTTCAGCCCAGACTAACACTGAAAAGGAAGGAGGAGAAAATGAAAAGGTGGAGAACTGCTGCTGCCAAAGATGATATGGAAGAGGTGGGACAGAGACAGCTACTCAAGGAGCAGACCAGAAGAAATGAGTTTTCATGGAGCAGTCCCCAATTACAACAGCACTGTGCTGCCCACCACAGTATTTCACTGAAGCAATACTGCTCTCAGACTGCTGGGCAGTCCTGAAATCCTTCCTGATTTTCAGCTACGTGTACAAAACTCAAAAAGAAAGAAGGCATCTGTAACCTTCTGTCTGAAATACTGAACGGCGCTGGCTTTTCACTCTTCAGCTGCGGGGAAGGGAAGACACTGGCATTGAGCAGAGGGTACGTTTGCCACTGCGATGCCATGTTGTGCTTTGCTGGCCCTGCTGGCCTGTGCTGCATGTGAGCATATGCCCTTATCAGGTAGCAGCAATGCTCCCCGTCCTTGCTGTGTCGGAAGGGAACAAGCCCAAATCTCCCCTCTGGAAGCCTGCCACAGAGCTGCAGGGCCATGCAGATGGCTCGCGGAGAGAAAGGAATCACTGCAAAAACCAGGGAGACGTCTTAGCATGGCAGCAGCAGCCAGTGTGCAACTCCAGGTCTACCCTGTCACAAAAGAAACCTCAACTTAATCTTGCATTTCTGAAGAAGATGGTTGACTTAGACTCTGGAGAGAGGGAGGCACCCTTCATTTGCAGGTTTTCTTTCAAGTCAAGAGAGTATTAGCAGTGAGATGGAAACACAAGGTATATAACCTGCAGTATATAACAGAGCCAAGTGGTCACATACAAATGTGAAAGTATGAACTTAGAGAACGCTTCCCTCACTGGTGACCTTAAATCATTTCTGTCAGAGACGATCAAAGACCACTTGCAAGAAATTTGCTGCTGCTTGTGATGTTTTCTACCCAGACACTTCCTCTGGCAACACAAACAATCCGATGCCGCACGTAACTTTTAAAGGATTGGGGAACACAGGCAAAGGAAGAATGAAAGAACAAAAAGAGCTTTGAAAACTTACCTTGTGCCCATTGTGTTGTGACTTCTCTGCCACCAGAAACCTGACAATTGCCTCCCATCTGCCCAGGGTCTCAGGATCCCATGCGGTCAGCATCAGGATCAGCTGCTTCGAGGGCATTTGCACCTGGTGGGCAGCATACATGGTCCCATCTGCTCTCACCTTGAAGTCCAGGCTGTTGGTTTCATACCGAACTCCCTTGTTACCGGCACAGTTATTAAATTTTACTAGAACAGAGAACAAGATATGGAAGAAACGTGTGAGATTGGTGTGATAAGGAAAGCAATCAAATACAAGTTTCAGACATTTAATTTTCACTGATGTCTTCTATATCTCTAATAACCATCAAGGAAATGATTTAACTGTTTCTTCGACCTTTCAGAAGTGCTCTTGTGCTTTATCTCCATTCCCCAGGGAAGAAGTTGTAAGCCATTTTTGAAGTATTTGATACAGTTTCATTAGATCTCAAACACAGCTGTTCCCCATTTCTACAAGTGGATTTCTCCCTTGTCGCCATTATCTTTTAAATTCGACTGGAGTCTATTACCCACACCATGGGTATTTTTTTGCACGAAATGTTCTCCATTTCCCTAACCCTTCAATAACCTACTTACCAGATAGGCTATTTGCACATTCTTAACTGAAATTCAAAAGCCCATAACAATTCCATTATCAGAAATATAAAACCTAAAAACTTAAACAAAGAAGAAAAATTAAAACTGTTCTGCAGACTGCATCCACTGCTGGAACTAGACCCCCCGAAGCAGAGCTGCAATCCCACCCTGGCTGACACCTCCACATGTTACAGCTACTGCAAAGAACTGTAAAACTGCACTTCGCAAACCACAACTTATTTAAAAGCCTACACTTAGATCAAAGCTCCTCAGTTGCTGATATTTTTATTTTTGGCTTTTTTTCGGTCAAACTCTTTTATAGTCTAGTTTGAAAACTATTTTTTTTTGGCATTATGAAACATGTCACATACATTAGGCTGGAAGAAAATCAAACTATTATATGACAAAATTGACAAATCTGATAGAAACTGAACCTGGAGCTAATCGCATAGGAAACGAAACACTTTCTGCCATTCAAATAATCCACGGGGCGGAACACACATGTGGTGATGGAAAACATATTGTACACATAAAAACATCTCAAGTGAGTGAGAACAGATATACAGCTCTCTAGCTCATATTTTTACAGGGGTTCTCATGCTGCATCTTCTGAGTGCTTCGCAGCGACGCTCCAAGCCTGCCATGAGGCGAGGAAAACCTGATAGTCCAAGACTCATAGAGCTTCAGCAGGCGCTGAACTTTTGCACAAGAAAAGCTAGGTCAGATGAATCTTACCTAGACTGGCTGTGGTGGGAGGAGAAGGGATGCAGTGGCAATCCAGGCAAGAGGAGCTCTTGGGCCAGTTTTACCCCAACCACTCTCTTCCCCCCATACCATAGCTGACTGCTTCTGCAGTAGTGCTTTGAGCGGAATCAGGGACTAATCTGGATTTAAATAAAAATATCTGAGGGACGGCACAGGTGAAAAAAAAAAAGCAGCCAGGAAACTGCTCAACCAGTCCTGCTGCCAAAGCCCCCACTACGATCATGGTATGGAGAAATGAGGAGCAGACTGTAGTGGAGGAAGGGAAAATCCATCCCCTCCTTCACCAAACAGCACCTCTCAATAACGGGGGTGCTGTGATCATGTTGTAACTATGTATCTTACAAAGGCTTTCCAGGCTACGTATTTATTTAGACCACATTCCTACATTTTTATGTGTGTGTGTGGTAGGAACTGTTACCTAATGCTGCAGTAATTATTGGGCACAAACAGCAAATGTCACGCATTGATTTATAAAAAAGAAGATGGATAAAGTTATCTAGTATACAAAAAAACCTGCGGGCAATGCTTTTAAGCAATTTCATTGTCATAGACCACATCATTAAAATCTTGTTTAGTCTGGAATCCAGGGAAAACAGAAGTCCCTCAGTTTTGTTTCAGAAAGTGGGGGTTTGCCCATCTTTACTTTTCACTGTAGCTCAGACTGCAGCAAATAACCTCCACGCCTATGTCAACTGAAATGCTTTAGTCAAGACATTTGAGGAGTTATCTCTGCTTTCTACCTCCAGAAGCACAGCAAATGTTTTTCAATGTAACAGGAAGTAGCATCTCCTGCATTACTCAAAGTTTAAATGAAACTTTGGTCACAATTTTGTAAGGGACAGGATATTACTTAATCACTACTTTGACCACAGTTTGAAGCTCTTGGCACCCTTGCTTTCAGTCACTGAGCGCCAGAGCACAGGGCAGATATTCAGCGGCCTGGAGGAGGGGATCTCTGTCTTACGAAGGCGAGACTTCCATCCAGTTAAATAAATAAAGAAGAAAGCCTATAGGACTGAGTCTTCCAGAGTTTCCAGAAAAGCTAGGAATTATTTTGAACTTCAAAGGCCAGGTGTACAAGCTGGAAGCCAACCTTAAAGAAAATACATGACTGTGCTGAGGCTGCAAACTTCAGCATTGCCAGAGCTGGAGCTCGAGCCCTTCTCGAGGTGCCATGTGCCATGCAGCGCACGGGCCGTCACACCCAGACCCAACCACTGCTGAGGGCTACCAGTCCATGCTAGCAAGCCAATGGTCTGGCCTTGAGGTCAACCGGCACACAATAGCTTGTCTCCCGAAGGCCAAAATGTCTTATCCCCCAAAACGAGGTTTCACTTCTAAATGGCCTGCTGGGGACAACGTGTGGTCAACACTAACTCCAAAACTCTGTGGTGCTACCATCAATCTGACCATATGGGCAATCCCAGGTCAGTTCTCAGACCCTTGCCAGGCCCTGCTTGCTTTAACAGTAAAGACACAGTTTTTAGATTAGTCTGAAAGTTAAAAATTCATGAAAGCACTGAATGAGGTTAAACACATGGAGGGTTTGGTGGCACCTACAAGAACCAATGCTGCACACCTGGAGAAACCGGGATGGCCTCAGAGACCCATGGGGTGGCTGGTGCTGCCAGGGGAGATCACCCACACCACTGGGGACCACCCTGCTGTGAGATCTCCTTCATCTCTCAGGAATTTCTGCAAAGCTCCCCTGAGTTCACTCAGCTATAATAAATACGAGTGAACACATTGAGCGCTTTGCTGCTAATATGTTATTTATTTTCAGCTCCATGCCATCAGTGTTGTTAGAAATGAGGCACATCAGTCGGTGTATTATTGCACTCCTCTGCTATATAATGGCAATGCAAAAAGTGAGTTCCATCTATACCTCCTGAAGTACCCACATATCATATACAAAAAGACATTTGAAGACGAGAGAAAGGAGTGATAATGACTGCACATTAAAAACAATTCCGAGCTTACTTTGATTTTATTGAGATTAAAAGAAAGCCCTACAGTGTACTAGTAGTCTGAAAGAAAAAAAAATATCCCTTCCTATACGTGTATGTAGTGATTTCAGTATTCAAAGTACTTAAACATCTGCTTAAGACTCAGCGCATGGCTCCAATATGCTGCTCTGGTGTCATATGTCACTGTGTCGACTTTTATGCTCCATTATCTAAAAATGGCTACCTCTTAGACAAAGTCCCTCTGTGACTCGCTAATTACTTCCATTAGTTTAAAATAAACTTGACTAGAGACAGAGAAAATCCTGAGAGAAATTAAGTCTAATTTTTTAAACAAGCAACGTCTCTGCTCCACACTGCTCTTCTCAGGTAGCACAGGTAGATGAATGCTCAGCGATGAATTAACACAGCCAGCTCCTCTCTGAAGAGTCCTTAGGAGCTGCTAACACAAAAAGGCTTCAAGGATGTATGGATTCCGTAACGTTTAGTCACTAAGAAGGACGGCACCTTGCACAGCTGCCCAAACAGGCCACGGCTCACCCGAGTGGCTTTGCAGAAGATTTCAGCCACACAGGGGAGACAATTCAGAAACTCATCAGAGCCTGAATATTAGGGATCACCGTGTTTATACACAGCGTAGAAAACACATCTGCAACACACTATAGATGAACTGCTCACACTTTCACCACATGGTTGCAAGGAGTCTCATTAGAAATCCTGTGCTCATCCTCCATGCTGCCCTGGGAAAATGATTCCTTGGGATGTTACATGACTACTGAGATGCACTGTTGTGTGTATATATATATACACACACACATATATATCATTCATACATACTTGATATATGTAATATTTTTTCCAAATATATGTGTATAGGTTTAGAAAAAAAAAATCAAACTATTGTTCTATCACAAATACCACGGCTCAAGGAAAGGAGATCTCACCCATATTTTTAAATTCCACCTCTTACTCTACTCTCTTTGCTCTCATGGAAACAGGAATTAAAAGTTCATCCAATGGCAGAAAACTTCTGCTTTTTGTCTTCTTTTTCTCCTTTAGAAAGCTCTAAGTCTACGTAATTTGCAGTTGATGCAACTCTTGACTTTAAAATAATTTAATAAATAAACAAACATTGGCTCTGTTTACTAGACTTAGATCTCTCTGTGGACACAAATCCATCTTTCTTTGACTAGTTTGAAGTCTGAAGAACACTGCATGAATTTAACATTCAAAAGCTGCAGCATCAGTAATTAGGATTTCAGATAAACAGCAGAGCCACACATCTGTCATTTTTACAGGATGGTAAAAAAAGAAAACTTTTTTTAATATACTCTGGAAAAATGTTCAGTGATGCTTATCGAAAGCTTATGCTGAAAACAGCATCAAATGCCTGATGAAAAGAAAACCAAGAAGGCACCCTCATTAGCGGGCTTTTAGTTTTAACCCTTTACCCTCATCATTTTTAATTGCTTCTCTATGAAAGGAGAAACTATGACAATTTGATATGCTGAAATAGGTATTGAGTGATGGGCAGAGAAGCTGCAGGAGTCTGCAGCAATCTGCTGGACATCTGAGGAAAAAAATAGTATCTTTCTTCAAAAAAGACACAGGGTGAAAAAAAATTCAACAAGTTTTGCATTGTTCCCTTTTATTATTTAGCTTGTTAAGCTAGCTGGACAGAGTCAAATGATCAAGCGAGGATCTTGAAAGATGTATGAATACACTGAACTTCCTTGTCCCCCAAATGTCTGAGAAATATATTGAATTTAATAGGACTATAAATGGTATAACCCAAGCATTCACTTTAAGCCTTATCCTTCTGGATTCTCCTTTAACTTCTCCTAGTCCATTAAAAAGTGCCCCCTCGGGCAAGCTGCACAGGGCTGGAAGAGCAGGAGGGATAACACTTATTTATTAGGATATACCCCCTGGTGGGACATCATCCCACAGTTCAGGGTATGGGTCCCTTCAGGACTCCGTTTTTCACCATGGTTTTGAGGATTATCGCTGCAAAGATGTTTCTTTCATGATGAACTTCAAAGCAGCAAATACACACCACTGTTTACAGCTGGATCCTCTCGGCTTTTCAAGTTGTGTCTCTTGAACAGCTCCCTTTACACCCGGCACGACTGTGATAAACCTAAGCCGCCAAATCCACCCCTCGCACCACTTCTGCGAACGCCATTAAGATGAGGATGGCTTAACTGTAACCTTTGTAAATTTCAGATGTTCAGGTAACCTGCAGAGTCCTGAGCATGTACAGAAATGTTCCTTTTGTGTCACCGTTAGCAAATCACTCGTATTCCTGCCCTGGCACTTCTGGCCCAATGCTCCCATACGTCTGCACCCATCCATCTTCTCAGGCTTCTGCGGGGCGGGTGGCAGTCCTGCCCAGCATTCCCCTGCATGTCACCACATCAGAAATTTAAAGCCCCCAGCTTTCTAGTGGATAGAAACGTGTTGTCTAAGAACAGGCATGAAACCATTCAGTTAACAAAAAAAAAGCATGTATTCCCAGGCACCCTGTGAGTGCATTACATTCTCACAAACTGATTTCTCCATTAAGTGCTAATGTGAAACAGAGCGCGCTGTGCCTCATTGGAAAGCTTCATTTATTTGAGAAAGTAAGTATGTAGTATAAACTTTTACGTGGCCACATTTTTGAGGCATCTTTCTTTATGTTCGTGCAACCCCTCTGCAATTCTGTGAGAAAACAGTTTTACAGCAGTGGGAACAAACCGCAGCCAAGTGAATTCCCCATGGCCACACTGGAAATCCCCTGCAAAGCCGGGAACTGAATCCTGAAATTCAGGCTCCCCGTTTCTCCTTCAAACTGCCAGATCACACTGCCTCCGGTTAACCAAATACTAGATGAAAATTTTAAATAGAAAAATGAACTTTTACAGGCACTTCAAAAAGCAAATGGGGCAGATTCTCAGTCCCACTGACCGCTGGCGTATTTCCAAATTAGCACTGGGTTAAAAAATTAAAAAATGTCACACAACCTGTTATTGCAATTGCTTTGTAGAAGTAAGTCCTATGAACAAACGTAAATACGTGGTGGAGTTCTGGGACTAAAATATCTTGTCTACAAAAGGCTAATGCTGAATGGAAGGCAAGAGGATTTTGTTTCACTTGTACTAAGATGATGAATGTATCGAGGTACAACAGGTTTTTCGACCACTCTGGAAGAACCTGGAGACGTTGCTGTTTCAGTGTTCTCTGGAATCGAAAACCGACTTGAGCCATTCCACTTACATGCAATGCTACATGTAAGTCCGGAGTCCTATTTCTGTCCCATTCCTGCTTACAGTGAATTCCATACTATCATACAGTACACAAACAGATTTGCTTCATGCAGTTAATAAAATACTCAGAGCCTTTCTTCTGTAGAAGAAAAACAATGCATAAATACGAAAAAATGATGGTTGTAAAACCTCATAGAAACAATGTATAGTCTTGATCCTCCCCTTACTAATTTTATAGGTTACATTTTCAACCATGTTCCCATAAAAAATATTACACTAATAAACTCTTAGTGTCTTTATTTAATAATTTATAGCACTGTGGGAGAACCAAACTCTACTGGTAAAAGGTAAAAACAGCAATTCAAACAGCTACTTCAGAGTCTTATAAACATATCCCTAGTGATCAACTTTAAGACTATGCAGTTTAAGAAAATGCTTTGATACAGAAAACTGTTGGAGATAAATGGATGTATCTTGGTTGGTATTTGAGTGTATATAAAAATGTGCATGCCCACACCCTCTGCTTCACAAAGCACTGACTATTCATTAACTGTTCTCAGAGTAAAAAAACAAAAATAATGAATGAGTTAGGAGAATTAATGAACTGCCCCACAGTCTATCACCTGCTGAAAATACTTAGCATGATTTACCATGTTCTTAATGTTATTTTCTTGCAATTAATGGTACAGAAACCTGCTGCAATTTTACCCATTTTCCATATCTCAGGTCAATGTGAAACATTACATCCAATTTTCCAGTGCATTATTTATGATCTCTGAGCTATGACTGCTAATATTTGCCTTACTGGAATAATAACAAATTACCATAACAATTTAGCATATGTAATTATGTTAAACAAAATCTTTATTTATCTGCCTGTAATCTTCAGTCATTGTGAATCCTCCTATATGGAATACGCAATAATACAACAGTCACGACATTCCCAACCTATTATATGCTTCTTAGAAGCGACTCCATGTGCCAGTCAACGGGCTACACCTCTGAATCAGCAAACGAGCAGCAATCTATCTCCAGCAGCAAGTAAGATAGATTTGAAATGGCACATAAAAGTATTCTACATTTAAAAGTAGATTTTGAATTTCCCCACTTTAAATTCCAAAGGTCAACCACCTCCATGATCAAATTATCCACGCAGGTTTTGGGCGCACACTAGTAAACTCCAAACTCCCTCATGTTCATTTGCAGGCTGTTTTGCTTTCACAAAGCCAGGACTGCCTCCAATAGGTTTTATGGAGAAAACTGCAAGCCTTGCTCATGCACAAGTCATTTATTAAAAAAAAAAAAAAAAAAAAAAAATATATATATATATATATATATATAACTGTGGGCAGAGCTACATGGAAAATTCATCTTTTCATTTCTAGAGCTACCTAAATGCTTTCAACACCTTTTCCAGCTTTATATTCACTTTTAATAGCTCTTGCTTATGCAGGGTTTCTGTTTCCATGGCCAGATGAAAAGAAAAGGAACAATACATTTCAACACACTGAAATCAGGATCCTTCAGAAACTCATTCTGTCACCTGTACAGTTAGCCAGCAGCAATGAGGAGCTGAGGGTACATTAAAAGAAGATCTAAATCCCATTCAAACAAAACAAAACCAGGCCTACAGTAAACAAAACCCAATTCCCAGACACTGCCTGCCTCCTTCATACTACCACCACCAGTGCTATTTTTCATTTACCGGAAGCCAATCCAACTAAAATACATGTTTTTAAGGAAGAAGAAATAAAAAAAAAAAGAAGTATATTTCACTTTTGGTATTGCAATTGGAGGGGAGTACAGACCCCTGGAGAGAAGGACTGTAGAACATGATAGAAAAGATGAATCACTCTGGCAGCAGCCAGCCAGCCATTAATTTTCAGCAAGCCAGGAGTTGGTCCAATTAAATCAGGCTTCTTTCTCTACATTAACATGCTTTACTCAGTTTTTTCCCAAAGCTAAAACATCAGCTCGAGACCCCAAAGGCTTTTCTATTTAGGATCAATCAATCTACCTTGCTGCACTGTAAAACATACACTGTCAGCTCTAAGGCTAGCTCAAAAAAGAGCAACGGTGGAAAAATTTGATAAATTGACATGTTCTGGCAGTCAGTAGAGGGATTCTTCCTACACTGTCACTTATTTTTATCTGATTAGAAACAAGTATTAGTAAAGGGAATATTTCCCTCTGTTCTCTTCCTGGTATTTAGCATGGGGCTAAAGGATGAGTCTTTTCATTCCCAACTTTCTAAATCCAAGCCAGAAGCTTCCTACCACAAAGGCAGAGAGATCCTATCCATATTTCAAAAGGCAGTGAGTTTGAACTGGATTTGCATGATGTGGAACTCACATTCAAGCCTCTTCTCCAGCATAGGAACATGAACCTGCATCTATTAGTGCTTCATGTTAAAGATGTTATTCGCTGCTTTCCACATTTTTATGCTCAGGGCTTTACCGTGAGTGTGCAACCTCATCTCCGGGTTCCCAGCACCTGCTTTGGCAACGACTGCTTTACTTGGGATTTCATTGCTCATTTGAGATCCCATCACTCTCCCTCTACCCTACTGAGATATTTCAGAAATGACTAACTAATAAATGAGCCAGATGCTAGTAAGAAGGACATTTATATGGTCCGAAGTCCCCTGCAAAGCAGCACCCCAAGCTGGGATAGATAACTCGGAGGATTACCTCTTTCTTTGGTGAATGCCATAGCAACGACGTTGTTGGCTTCCATTCTTGTTCTCAATAGAAATCTTTATCCTTGGATAAAAAAACTTTTCACAGTAGTTTCATTATGACAGTCCTCCTCTGCTCTTAACAGTAAGGTGGACTGAAAGCCCCTGGGATGAGCAGCTTCAGCTTAAAAGGCTAATAAAGAGAAGCCTGGTTTGGGTGATCTCACAAATACCAACTGCACCACACTTTTTGGTAACTGCTGAGTTTTTATGGGCAACTGTTTTTGTTCTTTGCTCTTCTTTAAATTCCATGCATCTGCAGGATAGTACTGAGATTCGCTATGGCACTAATGAGATCATTTTGCAATTAAAGGCTAAGTAGAAACAAACCTCTCACCACTCTACAGGAGAGTTTGGGTTCTCTGATTAAGCAGCAGTAAATAAACCCGTTTCACTCCTGGTCCTGGTGCACAGGCTTTCTATGATTAACTCTCCAAACAAGATGGACTGATTGACCCCATGGATTAATCAATGAGTTTCTCAGCTTCAGAGCAAAGTGCAAGTTGTGGGAGTTACCTGCAGCAGGATTTGCTTTAATTATTATTACTACAGCGCACAGTACATAAATCCCAGGGCATTTTATTTGGAGGTTTTACCCTTAGCGCTAATGATTTTCACAATGCTCTCATGTTTGTCAAAATACCTACATGGGAAAAGATTTTAAACATCACTATGCATTTCTTGAGGAAAGACTACAAATTTTATGGTAGCTTAATGTGATAATTGTAAAAGGAGGAGCCTATGTAATTGTAGGGCAATCTCTAGGTTACAACTGCTGTTTGCCCATCTTCCCTGTTGGCAGGAGCATCCCTGGGAGATGCTATAAGGTGGCTGGGGCTGTATTTGAGAGAAAACCCAGGTGTGCCGCACTGAGCACCTTCTCCCCAGCGCTCCCAGGCAGAGCGGAGAGCCCAGCCCTGCTGGTACCAGAAACGTCCCTGTGTTCGGAGCAGTGGTGGGAAGCAGGCAAGCACAACCGCAGCCATCCCTGCCAGCTCCCAGCTGCCCCACTGACGGCCCTGGGGTTTTTTCCTCTCTGTCACAGATCTCTTTTCAACTTGCCAGAACTGTATTTGAAAGACATGGGGAGCTGCAGGAAGATTTTAGGGAGAAAAAAAAAATGTGAACACAGGCCATTTGCAGTCTAGGAAAAGAAGTTGAAAGAGATGCTCCAGCCGTGTCAGATAGCCTCAGGCTCCTCTCTCCTCACACTCTTCAAAACAAACAAGCTCTCAACACCTAGAAACAGAGGCTGCACATGTCAGGGGGAAAAAAAAAAATCAGACACACCAGTAAAGACACTGAACTCCTCATGGACTTGACTTGCGTGTAAACACTGACAACTTTGGGCTTGACTGTTCTCGTCTTCCTTAGCCTGGCTCAGGAGCAAACATGCACTGATCCAGGGAGTCAAATCAGAATGCAGTTAATGAATAGCTGTTTCAGGCAAGAATATTAGAAATGGAAAATTTTGTTATCTGTAAGAATCAAGGCAAGGTAGCTATATTTAACCTGCAGCTGCTGTGCACCTCTGTTCGTCTGCCTGTGCAAAAAGCAGCTGCAGTCCTTACCTTCAGCTGTAGCCTACACACGTCTTCAGGTTTCAAGAGAAATTAATATTATGTGGAATAAAACACTGGTACCTGGTGGGCTCAACTGCTTTGACATTTAGACAAATTCAGAGAGCTTTATTTACAGATGGAGGCTCTGGGTTCTGTTTCTGGCACTCGGTCAGAGGGAGCGGGAGAAGAAAAAGTGGCCTCAATGCCAAAGCTGCACTTGAGCGGGTAATAAATATTGGGCAAGTCGAGAGATGGCAGGGCTGCATTGCTGCAGAGAGCCATAGCGTCCTGCTGCAGGGCTGGGCTCCAGTGTACACTGAATTCATGGGAAATTCATCCACGGAGCAAGAAATTAATTGGAAAAGCAAAACCACAATAAAACACAGCTCCACACTCTCTGGGGTTGGTCATCACTGAATAAAAACGAACCTCCTGGCCTCTGCAGCCACCCTTGAACAGGCCATGTCCTGACAACCGCATCCCCACAGCCGTGGTGCTCGCTGCTGATGCTTCCGATGGAGACACAGGAATGAGGTTTACTGTAATTTCCCCTTGCCTCTTTCGTGTTTACCCCCTCTGCTCCTTTTTACTACAGTGGTCTCCAACAGAAAGGCAGCACCCCCCTCGCCTGAAGAATGACCTTAGGATTCAACTAGCAACCTTAAATTTAACAGCGTGCTTTTGGCAGGGCTCAGTACCGTCAATTAAAACAGAGAGGGACTAAAGCCAGTAAATTAGAGGACATAACAAATGCAGCACAAAGCACTGACGAACCCAGAAGGTATCAAATTTAGTGTTAAAGTAAAGAAACAATAGGGAAGTCCAAGACATTTCAGGGTGTAGTGAATCAAATTAAATTGCCTGAAATTCCACATGGAATACATTTGACAAATTTCTTTCCCCCTCTTCAGCTTTCTGTTTGAGATGAACTGTCGTCTGGCAGCTTCAAACGTCTGGCACAGCTTCAGCTTCAGTTTGCTGGGGCTGAATCCAAACACGAACCTGAACTTTACCAGTTCTGCTCTTTTTGTAAACATACTTGCTGTGGCTGCCAAATGCTTTCCAAAAGCACACAAAACCCAGAATCCAAAAGGAAAACATTGTCTTGCTGTAATAAAATTTGCATTTTACCACCTATCGGTAGCATCCCGTGTGCAGAGCCGTCGGTCGGTCAGAGCCCACCTTGCCCTCTTATTTCCCCACACATTTTGAAAGGGGACGGAGAGCCGGGAGGTCCCGCGGGATGGATGCGTCTCCCACGCACCCGGTACGAGTCCATCCCGTTTGTCAATCCCGTGGCGCAGCAGCACCGGTGCCACTTCTTCCCCCAGGGCTGCGTGGGCAGCTAATAATACAACAATTAGCAGTAGGATTCCTCAGACGTGATGGATAAGACAAGCGGTAAAATGTCATTATACACGTGTCACTGATAGTGAAGACCAGTTTAGATTACCCCAGTGAGTAGTCTCAGGAACAAATTCATTTTAAGGTAGGGAACTTCAGGCAGAGGAAGAGACAGCTATAAAGAGGGTTGTGATCAAATTACTCCTGAGCACAGATAGCATCAGCCTTGATATATCAGATTTTTTTTCACTTTGCTTTTAAAACAGAACTGTTTTTGCAAAACACTTACAACAATGGCACATTTCTTTGAAGCAGGATGCAATTCTTCACCAGCACCATCCCATCCCACTACCCATGCAGATTCTCTCCTAGAGAAAACAAATTCTTTCTTCCTCCATTTTAAAGCTTTTTAAAACTACCAAGCTCCATAAACTCTCCGACTGCAGAAGGCTAAAAGGAGGCCGCCTTTAGGCTGAAGAGCAGCAAATGACAGAGGTGTGTGAATTCTGGCAGAAGACACAGGCAAGCAGATGCTGTTAGAAAAGCATATTTTATTGTCCACAAAGCATCGGCCTCATCTCTGAGAGCCACATGGAATTCCACCACTGCCCAAAATAGACAACATCTGGTTCATATAAACTCTGATTTATTGCATGTCTTCTCTCCCCTTGGATTTTAATTACAAGTAGATCTTGTAACTATTATATTTGTATTTGTTTTATCCATCTTGATGTTTTTCTATGCTATTAACTACAAACTGAAAGCTCTTTCTAAAAATAGTACAAAATGTACTTAAAATACGCATATGGCCTTTATTAAGGAAATCCCTATACTGAGTTTTTAGATGAAGTAAAAGTACCACTGAAACCACTAATTAGCAAGCAAGCCTTTACCTGATTTCCTGAATAGGATGAGACTGAAGAAATTGCTTTTTATTACAATAAAACCCCAAAGAAACAGAATACAAAACTGACTACTGCTCCTAATGTTAACCAGTGTGGTAACAAATGAAAATCTCCCATTATTGTACCACTCTGACCGCTCCCGGGAGCCGTTTGAGGGGGCGTTGAGCCAGTTTTAATGGTCAGGTGTCAACATTTTAAAAAACCTCTCTCAGGTGGCACTTTCTCAGCAGAAGAGACAGATCCAGACTGTGTCTGAAGAATAAAACATTCTTTCTTCCCTGGGAAAGAGTAATACAATCAGGAATGCAATAGTTGGAAGTCTTCATATTGAGAGGTTTCCCCCCCCCAGTGAAACTCTTGATCTTTCTGGGAATAAGCTGATTTAGAAGTGACTTTTTAATTTGTATGGCTGAATAACTACCACCATAAAAGAACACACAGTGCAATAAATACCGCTTGCAAACTCCAGAACTCTCTGCCACTGCTTCATCCGTCAAAACTAATTCTGTAAAAAACAAAAGATGTGACAAACTCAACCAACCTTTCCCCCCATCTTACAAAAAGACTGAAATCTGTTTCTGGAAATGTCGTAACATTTCTGTTAAACGATCGAGTCCTCTGGAATTGGTTAGTGGCCCTACACAAACAACCTGCACGAGCACCAGTAGCCCTTGTCATTGCAAGCCCAACACACTGACTGGGCAGCTCAGGCCCAAGCACTTATGCAGAAATCCTGTCCTACTCATGGCACAGAATTTCTGGGAATATGATGGAAAACAGAAATTGCCACAGATGTCTGAATTGCTGAAATCAGAAAGGAAAAAGGGCCAATAGCTGAGTTTCCCTCTCCCCAATGTCAGTACACAGTGTGCCTCGCATGCTGAACTCTCCTCTCTACACCAATAAACCCTTGAGGTGGAGTAATACGAATGCAAGAAATATCTTGGCTCTGTATCTGTTTTTTAATTAAAAAGTTTTGCATGTAAACAAATACCTTCTCTTCTTCCAAATTCACACTGACATCCACTACTTATCATTCTGAAGTGATCGCTAGAGGACATGATTAAAAAATATCATATACCATGGAATTTTTCTTAGTACTGCCCATCATCGTGCTGTCTGGTCCCCTTTCACATCAGCTCAATTGTGAGAGTTTTAAGCTGACTTCAAAAAGTCAGGCCACTTGAAGACATAAAAGTCAGCTATGAGGTTGTCATTTTCTTTTTTATGTATTTATTTATTGATTGGCTGAAAAAGAAACATCGACTGGCTGATATATTTTAAAGGTTAAGCAAGCGTGATGAATGATATCAAAGAAAGCCCTTGATTCCCACTTCTTTTACAAACTAAACAGACATCAACAGCCTACAGAGACAACGATCCCAATTTACTGATAGCTACCACAGGGTGATGAAGACACTTAGGCTGGAGACTCATCCTCTCCTGACAGATGTGAAGGGAGCAGTTGGCACCAACCCTACGAGGACGCTGCGTTGGCTCTTATGTCCTGTTACCAACATGGGTAGCAGCACTTCAACACTTTCAAGTCAAACATTTGCAGTTTTTTCAAAACCAGGCCTCAGTAAGGACTGTCAGCTACCACTGTCAGTAATGTCTAGCTCAATGTAAACACTTCGTTAGTAACGTGATGAGATTACGCCTTCAGGTTTCTTCTAACTACTAAAATAAATCTTTTCACAGAACACATATGCTTTCATTTATACTGCACTGCTATGACCACAAGTTTTAATTTTTACTATTTAATTATTCATTGTGGATCAGGTCTCAATTTAAGCTAATAGGCAAAGATGAGGAAGCATGGCCACTTGTTTATCTCAGGTTTTTCCAATTAATTCAAGTTGTTCATCAATCACATTACTTTTAAACTATGTGATAAGAAAGACAAAAAAACAGCAATGATCCAAACAACAAAAAAAGACTCCCTTTACAGAAAAACCAGGACATTCTACAAAATCTACTTGCATGAATAGACTCCATTAAACCGATTAAAATATTTCTGTATAGGGATGGCTCATATCATTGACTCAGCCTACAAGGGAAATGTTTCTTCTTTTTTGCCTTTAATGTCTACAATATTATGAGTGACTTTACCTAATAACAGATGCTATGATGGAAACCAGCACAGGTTTCATGAAGAATTTTGCCTGGAAATATGAAATTATCCTACATTTCCCTCCAGTTTCGCACCTGCAGTGACACTAAATGGTACATCAACCAGCAATCTCATGTCTATTACCAGGTGCTATACCTGAATTACAAAACCAAAACTTCCAACCCCTCAAAATGTCTATGAGAAGTAACCATCTTCTATCTTTCTTTTAACAAAAAACTTGGGAAAAGTTGAAATAAGAAACAAGAAAAAATATTATTCAGTCCATAATTCATACAGTTTTAATGACATTTCTGACCTTTAAAACAAAAAGTATGAACAACTCACACAGACCACTGGGCAAATAGAAAAAGTAACAAGAAAAGACAGCAAAGAAAGGAGGAACTAACCATGAGGAATCCTCTGCGGCTCCAATACGACAATATTTCCACTCTGTAAAAATAAAACTCCATCAAAACTTCACAAGCCACTGCCCTCACTTTGTCTGAAGAGACTTCCTGTTGCTCACCCAGTTGTTCCTTTGATTACTCTAACGTCCAAAAGTTTCTGATAAGTAGTCTTGTACTAAGGACATACCACTGAAATGTGATTGCAAAACAGAATATTATTTTCTTTTTCTTGCATGCAAATACTAGCAAGAGCCCACACTCTCTCATCTGAATTAGTTACTGAAAATTGTCCAAAAGTGGATAGAAACTTCAATGAGTCCTTCTGATTCGCGCTCATTGATATATTAACAACTTTATCTTGTCTGTATGGAACATCAGGGTCTTGGGCTTTTAAAGATATCCTGTATTTCACTACCAAAATATGTGGCCTTGATTATTTTTGTGCTCAAGTATAGGTGTCGCTTGATGCTCAGTCACTACACTTATATGCACAAGTCAGTTAATTATGCTGCAAATTATTCTACTTGGCCATTTGCCATCGCTCTTGTCTGACCCGAGCGTACGGTTGGCGTGGTGAACCCAACTCAGAATCAGGTCATTATATGGAGGATGGGGCAGGCACTGAGCTCCACTGAACCCCAACCAGCCACACCACCAGCCCTGAATGAGGATGATTCAGATCTGTGTGGTTAACCTTAATGTTTTTCTGAATGGTTATAAAAAATCAAACAAAAATGAGCAAATTTTTTGTTGACCCTGGCTGCCATGGGGAAGTCCTTCTTCCTTGCAGGACTCTCCCCTGTGACTGCATCTCCCCAAACACCATGGCCTGTATCCTCATGTGGTGAAAATGAGGTCACGGAGCTGCACCAGGAGCTCCCCCCACTGCTCACAGATGGGAAGGTGGGATGTGCAACAAGGCAAGCAATGCTGAAGTGCTCTCCTCTGCGTGCATGTGGTGTGGCACCTATCTGCAGCTCGCTTGGCTTGGTAGCTGCTTATTTTCTTGAGCACCAAAGGGATTGAAGCTGTAAAATGAAAAGGTAGTGGGGAGAAATGTAACCATCTGGGGAAGATCCCCCCAACCCGTACTTTCAGAAAGAAAAATACAGGCTGTCTTGTTTAAAACCACTGTCATATGTTTACGCAGCCCTCCTCCTTGGGTATTTGCACTACACAATGCCCCCATGGAGCCGTGATATTATATGTTAGCTCTCTACCCTGTTATTTCTGGCTGCTTAAGCAGTAAAAGACCAATATCCCGTTCAGCTATGCTCAGTTGGTGCAAGAGAAATCAGTGAGATATCGCTCTGCAGCTCACTTCACACACCTCTCGTCCTTGTGTGGCACTGCTTGTTTTTGACAATGATTGACGACTCGTACCAAGCCCCTGCGTTCGCTATTCCTAGGAACCAAACGGATATTTCTTCATGAGCTAACCCTTATCTTGCAAACTCTATCAACTTTAAGGGTAGAAAGCTTATTCGCTGGAATAGTCTTTCACTTTTAAAACACCTCCTCCTTTCTCCTGTGATTTACTGTTCATTTATCATCACTGGAAAGCTGATATTTCCACGTTACAAACTAGAGACATCTCAGTCTTTGGTTTATGGAAAAGCCAGCCATGGAAACCCGACAAATGAAAAGCCAACACTCCCGCCAGCTTATTAGCTGGTTTTAGACCATAGTTAATGAGTTGTCAATTATAGGTAATTTTACATTAAATTTCATTTACGTTTAAGTCACAGTGGACTGAGCAGTGGTGTACATATCCATCAACCAGTTTCCAGTGACCATCAATAATTAATAGCCTCTGTTCACCCTACAATCTTGTTACCCAAGTCCAGATTGACATCTGCTAGGCAGACTGGCTCACAAGATGGTATTTCCCCAAAAAGTAATTCACACCTGAAACAGAGCAGACACATGGCCATTCTTTTAGTGATGGTTTACTTCCTTTCCAAAAGTCACCTCTCTATTTCTGGGTACAGGAAAAGCACTCGGGTCATTTTGATTTAAAAGGGAGCTTCAAACTGAGCAGTGCCAAATATCTCAGACAAGGCAGGAAATCAACTAAGGAATTAATGAATTTTATTCACCTACTACTCAACATCCCGCAGAAGAGCCACAGAAGGTGTTTGTGCCTTCTCCAACCTCTCACCTCAATGCGCGGTGGTGACAGTCTTGAAAATCTTGGCTCCATTTGGCATTATATGCTGTTGTCTGATTTTCAAGCTGATACAGGCAGGAAGACTGAAGGATGAAGGTCCTCAGCTGGGCCAAACCATACTAATTTTGACAAGTTACATCACTTGACAAACAAATACCATCACTTCAGCTTTTGAAACTCTACCTGATCTACTGGGGAACAAAGAAGAGCCAACTGAGACCTAGCAGGTTTAGGGCTGCTCTAAATAACGAGCATCCAAAGGACTGGTAGGTAACTACGTCGCAGCCTCCTGACCAGGGTTTTTCTCCATTAGTTGTGAAATTAGGCAGTTTTCTGACACTGTTTGGAGTGGCAAATGAAGGCCAAAAGATGATCAAGTCTGCAAAGAATACATTAGGATAAGCAATGAAGAAAGCAGTAACTTGTATTCTATTGTTACATCCTGTTAGCTCCAAACCTTAAAACTTAAGCTAAACCATATTTAGTGATTTATTCTGCTTAGCTCTAGATAGACAGAATACTAAAATATTCTCTTCCGTCTTAGCAGCAAGCAGGGTGTGGGGACACGAGGTGAAATCATGTCTGTTTATGCCACCTTTTAATTTAGCTGATTTGGGCTGAAAGGATTGCATTAGAGATGAATTACTCCTTAAGAGGTTTCTTTAAAGCAAGGAATTAAAAAAAAAAATCTGAAAAGCTTAAGGCCTCCTAATACATGTGACTATTTTGCTGTGTTTCAGCCCTGGAAAAAAAAAAAAGTATTGAAGCAACAATACTCTGTTTCTTCTAGCAATGAATAGCAAAAGCTTGTCTGGGGGGAAAGAATAGTGATTAGATTGTGACTCTGCGTTACTTCCAAATGTAAAGCCATTTTGCCTGAGATAATATTAAGATGCTGGGATGCAAGGTTTGATCATTAATTTTGGGTAACACTACACATTAATGTTGCTGCAGTCTTAGATTTTTTTCTTCTCCCCTGGTTTTAGACAGCCTTAATCATGCTTACAGCTGATTCTAATTGCCGAATCGTATCACTCTCCACCTTCTCTAAAATGCTTGGGGCAAGAGAAATAGTGAAGATTAATGACAGACATGTAATTAGAAGAAAATGTAAAGATCTTGTGTTAATCATTCAGAAATAATTTGATAAATATGAAATTCTGAAGAGCTCTCAGAGTAAAAGATGATAAAATGAGTACTGTAGCAGAAAGCTAAGCAAATTTATACGTACCACACTCCTTGCAACTGGAAATAAGAGAGTTCACGTGAGCACGCGCAAGAGTGTGGGTATGCAAGGGAGGCTTTATTAACATAATGGAATTCAGCATGGAAGACCATCTGTTTTAATTGAGCAAGCTTATTCGTACAATGCTTTGCTCCACTAATCTTGTTTAGATTAATGTTAATGTTCTATTAAAAGGTAGTTTATCATCCCACAATACCGAGTTAAAGTGATCACACCCATAGTAATATTCTCAGCTCTTACGGAGGCAGAGAGCTCGCTCATTACCAGGCTATTGATCATCTTACAGCGCAACTATTAAGGATGGGAACCTTGGTTAAAAGTAACCAGAGGTCTTTTTTCCAGTAAGGGTAGAGGCAGAGATAAATAACTTTTATTTAATTATTTTAAAATACAAAAGAACACAGTCTGCAAAATGATTCTCAATTATGTCTTTAGATAACTACAGGAATGATGCTTTAGCTAATAATACCTTTCAGGTTGTAACAGACAGAACAAGTATCAAACTGGGATGGGTTTCTCTGGATTGCTCTTTTTTCTCTTCTTCCTGTGAAACATCTTCTCACCATAACATTTGATCTATCCTTAGCCTTTGCTTTTAATGAGAAAGAAGGAAGTTGAGTGCTAGTTGGAAGCACATGTATCATTAAAAATGCAGACACAGGGCAAGTTAAAAAAGTGTAGCAAAGCACATTTTGTATATGGATCTAAAATCCCCAAATTGTAGGAGGCATCAGTATATCCTGAAGGTTTATCTTTCTTTTGCAAATACGGCAGAATCTGAAAATGAACTCTTGCATCTTTCATGGCTGGAGAATACTGTACCTCAATGTTCTGGTTATTATTTTCAGAAGGTTATATTTTTATAACAAAATTATGTGCCAGGCAAGAAATTAATCATTCCGTCATTTGTTTTGGGGGGTGGTGTTGGATTAGCAAAATGGACTACAAACAACTATATTTATAACAAAAATAGGACTATAATCAGAAAAATAAATTCTACACCCATCTGAGTTGGGTCACATTCAGTGACAGAGCGGGTTTTCTTCCTTCAAATACCTAACACTCCTTGTAGAGCTTCATCTCTGCTTCCCTCCTCTCGTCTTCATAAATGCCATCTTGTTCTGCTCGAGCCCAGCTTCAAGCCCCCAGTGAGGATCACACCTCCTGGCTGCCCCTTCTAGCACGCTGTTTTGTTTTGTTGCACATCCCTGGGTCTCCTTTCTCCATTGTAGCAAGCAGCAGGTCAGTGTCCGACCCCTCAAACACTTCTCCCTCTCCCAAGCCACCAGAGCCTTGGCATTTGCTTCTCTTATTCTCAACCAAGTAGCTTTGCCCTTTCTCCCTTGCTGCTCCATCACTTTGGAAGAGTTCCTGGTGAGCCAGAAGCAATACTACCTTCACATTTCCCTCCTTAAAACATCTCCTTTCTCAGAGCAGATAAAAAACTCTGGACAGTGGCTAGGCAGCTGGCACGCTGGACAACTGCCTCTTGTGCGGAAAGTGTTGTCTCTCTGTTTCTGAGGACTTGCCCCATCTGTCCATCTCAATTCATCAAATGTGTCCTGCCTAACACTGAAATGGCAAACCCACAAGGGCAAGGTTCAAGTTTTTTGTGTTTATTTTGTACAGCTCCTAGTACAATGGTGTCTGCGACTGCAGCTGCTAAATACCACTGCGGAAGAAATAAAGTAACAAAAGAAGCAACAAAAGCAGCCCCCCTTCCTCCCCAAATTTCAAGCATGCCTTGAAAGAGTCCACGTAGAATTTTTATTTCCTAAGGGAATATTTTATAATTATGTTTTGGACATATGAACAAGGAAGATGAAGGATACCAAGAGAAGATGAAATAAATGTGAAGAAATTCTTCACATGCCATTCTAAAAACAATAATCTCACAAAGCAATAATTCAAGTGAGACTTCTTCCCCGAATACCAAAACATGCCACTCATTAATTAAAATTCAGAAAACTTCTTTGTGACACAAAAGCGTCACCATTCCCCCTCTGCAAAATCTGGAACCTGAGAAGGAGAAAAGTTAAATGGTTCGTCCAAGAAAACCCAGCTGACAGTTGCCAAACTGCAAAACACTCCAAGCAACACCAGCCACTTGTTCTCACACTGGCTATGGGGATGTCGAAAGCTCCCCATTTTAGCCTGGGGTGAGTTTTAAGTTTCTGAATAAAACTAAACCTGAGAGTAGCCCATGCACTGAGCTTTCGAAAATCCCATCTGAGCTGATTCCAAAATACACTAATTATGTGGATTATGTAGGGGACAAAGGCATCTTCTCATTAAAGAACCACACTCTGAGATGAAATCCTCTCTCAAATTGGTGTACTGCAGTAAAAATGAGACCGGCTGAGGACGCGTGTGTATGAGCCACAAGTTTTCATGGGAATGCTGGGAGAGACTTAAATGAATCCCTTAATTTGCACAGTAAAATTGTTAATGCTTCCCTCGGAAAGACAGGACGCATTTCTACCTCTAACGCGTGATATACATCTATAGCTAACAAGCCATACAACCTCTGAGCGAATGTTGACAACGTCACAAGGGAGATGCTCAAGCCAGAGATTACACTGGAAAAGTTGATAGTGATCAGGGTTACAAATTGCTGATTTCCTGAGTATTTGTCAAGCGCCTGTTCAACGCTCCAGGCTGTGTCCAACACACTGAAATTACAAGTGACAAAATAAAATTAAAATACACAGACATCTCTGCCCCCATCTGTTTGCACAGTTTATTGTCCTTTCCAAACAACTTCCTGTGCTGAGCACTATCTCCCCAGCCTAGCTGTCCACACACGACCCATCCCTTCTGCAGAACAACTCTGGACCAGGGACGCAAGGGGCTTGCCTCACTGGCTGCTTGTTTTGTGGGGCATTTGCCACATTCTGGGGACGGTTACCCCGGCACAGAATGGGGAGCAGCTGGGATCTGGATTGCACAAGGTCCTGCCTGAAGTTAGAAGGTTGCCTGCCTCCAAGCGCTTTGCTTCTTTGTGCTGAACCCAAGAGAAGAGAAGTGGGAGAGGTAGCTGGGGAGTGAGAAAACACTGGGGCAGCGTGAAATTGCATGGGAACTGTGAAAGGACAAGGACAACACTCTTAGAGAATCACAGTTAGCAGACAATTAACTTCCATACGCTATTTTATTCCATCATCAGCTGTATTCGACATTAACATGTTCCAAACAGTTTTTAGGCTGAAGTTAGGCTGTACAGCACGTTTTCAGCAAGGTGTGCACGTACCTGCCTGTCCTTCTGCTGGGCTCATTATGGGAGAGGAGAAATCACATAACCTATGATGTAAAACTACCTTTGCACTTTCCCTTAGATTTCCAGGCTAATTCCTACGTTGCCCCACAGAGAGGGGAGAGAAAGCTGCTCCTCTGGAGCCAGCATCCTTTGGGGCTGCTCCTCTCCAGTGGCAATACTGAATGAGGTGCCTGCAGGCGGACCAGGTGAATGCGTGTACCTACATAAAAGGCACAAACCTAAACACCTTGCTCGGTCAATAATACAATGCAGAATGTGACTGGCATTTTTTTCCTCTCCAGACAGATAAGAAATGCATTCAGGAACCTGTGACTAAGCTGCGTGGGCTGTTAGCCAATGCACTGTATCTACACATGACAAATTATGCATTCATCCATTGTTTGAAAGTTTTGAATTCACTGTTGGTGGTAAACTTTTTACTAGAACACACAGATGGTCCTGCCTGATCTTGTTAATGAAAAACTCTCACACAGCTACAAAAACAGACGTGATCATCTGTTTTTCAACATTCTGAAAAAAATCTACAGAGGTGTAAGGTGCTATACAAATGAGAATAATTAGCTTGTGCCATCTGTGGACATTAAAAAAACCAGAGTATCTGTATTCCTATGTTTTATAATGATAAGCATTATGTCTCCAGCAAAGTATGCACTTAATAACTTTTCAATTTATTGTGACCTTCTGCTCCAATTTACTTAAGGAACTATAATACCAGCTGTGCCTCACACCTTTTTCACCTTATAATTAGCAAGTAATAAAAAATGCTATTAAAAAGTAATAAATCTGAAGCTCTCTGACAATTCACTGATTAATTCTGAAGATTTTAAAGCATGTTGGAACATACTTGGCTAAAACATCAATTTTATCCAGTTGTCAGTACTGCTAACGAGCGTTGGTCCGTGATCAAGTCTCACAGCTCACCTACACGTAACGGCTGCAGGAATTGCACCCTGCAATGTTACATGGCTTAATGACAGGATAACACTTCCCAGGTCTTTCCAATCCAAGTTTAGTGGTGAGCTGTATTCTGTCCTTGCACATACAGTGCTGCATAGGCCTAAGGTCTTCAGGCAGGAAGGGCACAACACTGAAGCAGTTTGGGAATAGATGCCCTTAGCATCTGATGAGGAATAGTTAATATTGATGAGTGCCTTAGAGGGAAAACAGTAAAAATGATCAGCATCCAGGACTGGATTTCACCTGATTCTGTATAACATGCCCTGGAGACATTTAAACACACTGAGGATGCAGAACTCATATTTCTCAGCCTCCAAAAAACAGGGAGTGACCAGGAAGGCTGGTCTTGCAGGCTGTACCGGCTTGGTTCTCGCTAGCGCTTCTATAGCACAAGAGAGGGACTATCGCTGCAAAAGGAGTCAGGCCACTGGCACAAAAAAATGAAGAGCATTTTAAATAGTATTGTACAAGCTCACGCTGGGTGCCCTCAAGCTGGAGACCCAGATAGGAAAGAGGAAACCCAGCTAGGAGGGCTAAGAGCGGAGCGTGCATTACACAGACGTTTTCTGAATACCAGCACCAGGAACACTCGGAGAAGCTGCTCCCCCAGTCCGCTTCCGTCCTCTCTCACAGCGGGCACCGGCGTGAAATATATCCCCCCATGTGCCATTCAGCTCCTCTCTCTGAATGAAGCATGTACTGAAATAATATCATATTAATGGTTTTCATTTCTTATTAAGTGAAAATGAATAATGTGCAGTGGGCAAATGCCAATTACATGCAATGCTGAGACCTGGAACGCTGTTGCCTTAAAGCCAAGCAGAGTACTCACTGCTGCCATTGCCATTCCTAGCGCTCTTCCACTCATGAACTGCTCTTACATTATTCACACAGAGAAAAAGGCAAACAGCTTTCAGCCTCCAAACTGCTATCAAAACCCAGTACTTTTCTCAATGGCATTTTCTACACAGAGCTCCAAAATGGACCGTAAGCCCTGAGCACCAGGTCAACAGATGCTATGTTTTATTTATTATTTCATGGTTTATCATTGTTTTGTTAGATGCTGGTAGCTGACCCCTGGTGTACAATGCAAGATCCAGACCATAATTACCATGCCTCCAACAGCCTGTCACCTAGAGAAGATTAAAATATGTAACACGTCTTGTGCTCACCTTGTAATCCTAGCATTAACACCGGTAGCTGCAAATATAAAGATACACAGTCCTTGCTCTCTTATCTGTTGCATGTTTTAATACCAGCAAAGGTCTATCTCTATTCATATTTGACTTGAAGCCAGGAGAACTGCATGAGGAAACAGGCAGAAGACACTGAAAGCATTTTTTAATTGAGTAGTGCACACTCCCGACACAATTTTGTGGCCTCACTCATTTAAAACACATCCTGCACTTTCTGATTTGAGCTACTGTTATACTAACTCACCTACTGTCTTTAGAAAACATTCATAGATTTACCTATCACAAATGGTTAAGATTAAAAGTGTGGATAGGCCAGGCCCAACTTATAACAGCAACTCTTCCTCATCCATTTTCTATCCTTCTTAAGGACACAGGTGAGGTTAGTCTGTCTTTGATGTCAGTCCAAGGACTTGGTATTGTTTCACCTTATACACCTTGTTTCCTTCAGCTGACCCATTTTAAATTCTATTCCTGAAAGACTTCCTATTTTCCCTCCTCTGATTGCATTTATTTGTGCAATACAAATGCATGGCCCTGTTTGTTGAAGGTTTGAGAGTACCTACCTTTATTATTACTGTTGCGCTCATTTAAGCTGCAGCATCTCCTAATTAATTTATTTTAAAATGCTTTTTTCCAAACTCCCACTGGATAGAAAGTAGCATAACTTTACTCTGAGATGACTTCGGAGAGCCTGCATGCATTGCTATCTCCTAAATGCACTCTGAAGTCAAATCAATTCACAACGTCATGTCCATAAAATGGGAAATGATAAGAAAAGAATGAGTTCTGTTATACAAATTACCAGCAATTCAGTGTGGTGCCTCAATGTAATTCCTGCTCTTCAAGGATGTCACTGAATGCACCAGGCAAGTAAAATGTCCATATGAAATTAAGACACTAAAAGTAAATGTTTGCTCCTATATTGTAAAGAACCTCATAAACGTCAGAGGTTTTTATTTCATGCACACCACAGCTTGTAGGGACACCAGGAAACATTTGGTTCTAATGGGAAACTGATGTTCATTTCAGCACCGTGCTGCCCATTAGTACCTGCCTGAGCAATGTTCTCCTGCAAGTGTGAGCGGCCAGACACACCAGCCGAGCAGGGCAGTACAGAAACACAGTTTAGTCTCTATGTTGTTTTAAGTGCCAAAGAGATGAGCAATTCATGTACTACTCAAAAACACCATGCGGAAAGTCTTGTGTCCCTTAACACAGGCAAGCGCAGGAAATTCTCATTTTAATTAACCAGTAGCGTAAAAGTTTTGCACCACCCCACTTTTCCACCCTTCTGTGTTTGACAGCTCACCTCTGGAGCATGCTTGCACAGATTAAAGGTGACAAGTTTGTACTGGCTGGGCAGGAGGCATGGAATATTTAAGGAAATGTGCTCTGGGTGCTCCTGCACTTTACTACTTTTTGTGATCTCTTTTCTGCCCACATTACTGGGCACAAGAGCAGCTGATGTTGTCACCCCACCAGCAAGAAAAAACCCTGCTTGCTGTATTACCACATATAGCTGTATGTCCCCCATCTTTTTTCCCTCGCTTCCATGTACTTCATTTCATTCCTGTTTACTCAACAAAGGGGTAACTTTGAATGCATAAACAGACAGGAGGCAAGGAATGCTGAGGAGATATATGCTTGGGGAAAACCAAAGATCAACATCTATGATAGGGTAAAGTGGGTGACTGCAAGTGGAGGAGCAAATGGTGCTGATTGCTGGTGATTCAGCTCGTTACTCCTTTGCTGCTGCGACCTTATATGTATTTCCACTTATTCCTAACATTTTGGGGTGTATGAGTATTTTGGGGTGTATCGATCGCATGAAGATGAGCTTGGCTGAATACTATTACCCTGCATTATGATTTCAGCTGGATACTCCTGTCATAACAAGGGATCTATGTTTATCATGTTTTTTCAGTATCTACTAGTACCAAGCAATGCTGTAAAAGCCCAGTGCAAACACACAAGGCCAGAGAGACCAGCATCCCAGCAGTTTCTGTTGAAACACAGGTAACAAATAACTAAGGGCATCGCATCAGAGATGCTCCACTCCCATTACAACACTTTGCAACAGATGGTCAGCCCCCAGTGACTCAAACCTTGCTGTAAACCTGGTAACTTCATTAGGTGATTCAAAGAAGGCTCCATCCTTAAAAATCTGGTTTCAGCTATGAGAAGGGAACATCTGAATATCTGACCCCTGCCTCCTTTGGAAATGGAGGTTGAGCCCTTCTCACAACCCAGGTATTATCCTGGGGAGGAAAGGAGGAAGGAAACATTCAGGCAGGAGTTCAGCCTGCTCAAAGGCAGACTCCCCTTCCGAAGAGATAAAAACACGCTCAGGTGGTATGTTTTTAAGTCTCGGAAATGCTAACAAGATTTTTGTGTTTGATTTTTGGCTTTAAATGAATCAAATCAAAATTAAGGGATTTCCATGTGTGATACTGAACATACACACACACACTTTTGCATAAGGGATTTGTGTTTTGTAAATTATACCCTTTAGCCATATCACTAGTCATTAACCTAATTTAAATTTCAATAAGGAGATTCTCCATTTTTATCATTAAAATTAACTAGCTCCTCACTGCGAAGATACAATCAGGAGGGGGAGGTGAAAGGATATCACTAAGTAAGTCTGATTAAATCCACTTTTTATTCAGCAGCTCCTTGTACTCCCCTGCAGTGATACAAAAGCAACTCCCAAGCGACTTCCCCTCACTGACGGATAACGTGTCAAAGTACCCCTTTTGCAGTGTCTCAAAGGCCACTCACTGCCTGCTGTTCCTGCTAACTGCTGTCTGTCATGTACCGCTAAGATCTATAAAGACGCTGCTGGGATCATCTCGCAAGTGCCTTTCTACAATGTGTTCAAATGCAGAAGGTCATTCCAGGAATTACCTGTGCAAGTAGCAAAGGTAATCCTTGGGAACAAACCTGTTCTCTCACTGTGCCAGCCTGTCGGATCCCTGCAGTCGTGAAGTTATGTCATCATCAGAAGTCTGCAATCAGAGCATGCAATGACCCCTTCAACTGCTCACCGCTCCCCCGGGGGCTGGGGGATGCAGCTGAAGTCAGGCAAAGGAGAAGGGAAAAGCTTTATCTACCAGGAGCCGATGGGACTTTTTTTTTTTTCCGAAAAAATCAGTAAAGAGATGCTGCCAGATACAGAAACAATCTGGAACAGGAAAATCTGCATGTGTGGGGAGGCAGAGCTTGGATGGAGGAGGTGTCCTCGGGGCTTGGTGGTACCTGGCCGAAGCAAAGAGCCCTCCAGCTCCAAGCAGTGGCACGGGCCCACGGAGATGTGCTGTAATTTAGGAAGAAATTAGCAGACAGGCACTGCCAGCGTGCTAAGCAGCAACTGTGCTCCTCTAGCCGAAAGCAGGAATATCAGGCAATGAAATCCCAGCTGTGCTGTTTAACAGGGTTTCAAATATGCATTTGGGAGAATGCTGCAAGTCCTGATGTGAAATGAACAGGTAAAGTGCAAGCATCCAGATTTAATAAGCTTTTTTTTTCTCTTTTTTAAGTTACTGGCGAACTTTAGCCAAATTCTAGCAAAAAAGGCACCGTGAGTGTAACAAATCAAGACAGCGAGAAGTCCAGCTCCTCTGTCAACCTGGGTCCTGCCTTTCTAAACCAGCAGGGGAGAAGCCACAGGACTTTCAAGGCTGATTTTCCTCGGAGCGTGTTCTTCTGCAATTTTTTCCTTCCAGAAGTAGCTTTAGAGCCAGGGTTCAGCAACAACAGCCAGCAAAGATAAACAAAGTGAGTGTTTGGAGCAAATACAAAGGTAAGACTTTTCTAGGCCTTCATCTAGAAAAAAATTCCTGTCTACAAAAGGACATCCTAAAACTAATTGAAGTGCCTCAGATTTTATGGGTCCTGATGATGTAGTACAAAATTAACAGGATTGTATATTTCACAGGAAACAGGTAAGAAAGGACGTTGAAAAGAAATGTAATTTTAATTGGATTTCTTTGTTCTCTTGTTATCTTCAGCACCTCAACAATGCCTCCAGTACTCAAAATCTTCCGGGACTTAAAAAAGCTCCATTTCTTTGATTCCATTCTCATTTGAAACTTATATAAGAAATATTATTGGTACGAAAGAAAAACCATATGTACAAGAGTATGCAATGGACACACTATGCTAACTGTTGTAGGGTAAAACTGCCCCATACAACCGGCAACAGATGTAACCCAAGAATTCTAAATTCCAATCAAATGAATTTGAAGATTAATTGCAAAATCCATCAAAGTACTTTGGGGAAAAATGGTAAACAGTACATAAACATTCAGGGACTTCCGCAAATTCCCGTAGCCTATAATTAGATTTACTGAATGCTATCAAATCCTAGGCTCCAGTGCAAACAGACAGTTTTTGTTGTTTTAAGATGCGTACACAGATACATGAAATGTGTCTAATTACCAACAGTTGTTTTGTTTCCCTGTTTAATTTCAACAGCACAAATCCACTCAGTGCAAGAGTTTCACGTACACTGGAATAATTAACTGCAAAATCTGAATGTCTACAAAGTGAAAAGTAAAATACAAAAATGGAAGACAGTCATAAGCACTTGATGAAGCCATTTTGCCAGCTAACTCAGGGTAGGGACTGAGGTGTCCACACCTCTGTCCTGGTTTTGGCTGGGATAGAGTTAATGTAGCTAGTTCCTAGTTCCTAGGTAGCCTGTAGTTCCTAGTAGCTGGTACAGTGCTGTATTTTGGATTTAGTATGAGAATAATGTTGGTAACACACTGATGTTTCAGTTGTTGCTGAGCAGGGCTTAACACCAGTCAAGGACTTTTCAGCTTCCCGTGCTCTGCCGGCTGCAGAAGGAGCTGGGAGGGGGCACAGCCGGGACAGCTGACCCAAACTGGCCCAAGGGATATTCCATACCATATGACCTCCTGCTCAGCGTAGAAGCTGGGAGGAGCTGGCCAGGGGAGCGGCAATCACTGCTCAGGGACGGGCTGGGCATCGGTCAGCGGGTGGTAAGCAACTGCATCGTGCATCCCTTGCTTTGTATATTCTTATTTTTATTATTGTTATAATTATTATTATTACTATCTTACTTTATTTCAGTTATTAAACTGCTCTTAACTCAACCCATGAGTTTTCTTACTCTTACTCTTCTGATTCTCTCCCCCATCCCACTGCGGGGAGTGAGCAAAGCGGCTGTGTGGGGCTGAGCTGCCAGCTGGGGTTAAACCAGAACAACCTCTCATACAATTTATATCCAGATTCATTAAATTCTCATCTTTACTTTTCTCATTACAGAGAAATATAAACAAAAGCCCTTAATCCTGCAGTTTCATCCAGGTGAAGAGAACAGTTTGCATGAAGCCCTCATAGGTTTAGCTAGACTCTGCACCCGCAGCAGCTCTCTGAAGTCTGCAGAACCAAAACAGGTAATTTCTAGTCACAGGGTCTTTGGAAAGTATCACCAATTTCCCCAAAATCCCCAACCCACTTTTTTGAGGAGGAGTTTTAAAGAAGATTCTGGAAAGCAAATTCACTTTCCCACATGCACCCACATTACACATGCAGGTTGCCTAAATGACAAGGACACAACAGGGGTGTTGCAGTGCAGATCGTACCCTGTGCTCAACTATGTCTGTGCTCTCCTATCAAAGAGGAATTTAACTAATCAGTGTTTTTCCCTGCAAAACAGATGCTAAATGTACATCCAGAGCTAAAATGATGCAAGACTTGCTGTCTCTCAGATGCAGTCCACATCTGCATCCATGTGTCAGAATAAATACGTCAGTATTTTTAGTAAATGCACAATTACATATCATTTTAAGTCTAAAGTCACAGGATGTTTAAATACACACACACCCAACAGACACTTTAGGAATAAAATTATAGATGACGTTCTCCAGCCTTAACTGTTCTTTGCAAAATATTTCCCAAACTTGAAGAAAGAATACACTAATCTGTTTGCTAGCTGAAGTAATTTTAAAATTAACCAGAACACTTTTTATTATTATTGGTACTTGCATGCTTAATTTTAGAAGTGTAAATCATATAATTAAAGCTTTGACATAAGAAGTGATTATGTTCAAATGCAGCTCTCCATGCTATGAGAAAGTACAGAGAGATGATTTTAGATTTCTGTAGTTAAAAAAAAAAATCCATGCATTTTAGAAACACGCTACAGAATACTATATTAAACATCGTTTTTCTGCAAGTGCACTGGAGTAAACCAATGGGCATCATATTCATATAGCTGGCTGAGCATTTTGGCTTTCAGTAAGGCTTTCATCAGGTTAACATGTGAAAAATCAGGCAAACTAAACACCTTACCTAAGCTCTTTGGTGACTGCTGCGCACATGAAATGCATATGTGTTCACTAAGGCCTGTGGGTTTCGGAGCACGTCAGTACATGCAGCAGCAGACCTGTGCGCACGCAATGCTCAGGGCATGCGAGAGCTGCAGCACATGCACAGATCGCTTGTAAGGTGCCGACACTAAATCCAACGCAGCCACCTTGGACGTGCTGCCCGGCTGCCCCCAACCACTGTGCATGACATGAATCAATGTGAGAGCATACCAGCAGCAAAACAAGACGGGCTGGGTACAAACCAGTCCAACAGCCTCTCTGGCTTCACCATGGTCTCAACTAATCCAGATTACTCTGCCTGTGCCATGACCTAAGAATGTGGAAATAGACGGTGATCAGAGATCAGCTGGCACATTATAATTCGCTACTCCATTTTATCATGCATCTGGTTTCTGAGACTGCAAACTCAAGAGAGATGTGCTTTAAGAAATTTTACACTCCACATGTTACTCGATGACATTGTCTGGGATTCAGAAGACAACATATAGATTACAATAATTGAATGGTGTCCAGGATGAGATTTTTGCCGCCACTGTATCTCTGATGCAGCAATAAGTCGCAACGACAGTATTTTTCTAAAAACCTAGTTCCAGCATCAGCAGGAGAAGCACTGGAGAAGATGGTTCCTAAACAGGCACCTGAGGTCTCCCATACCGAGGCCACACTCTATGGGCAGGGCACTGGCACTGGAACCCGATAGGGCTGTCGGATTGGGTACGGACAGCTGGAGAAATTTATGGCAGCACAGACCCTGGCACAACGAAGAGGTCCCGGGGCCATATAATGTAGGCTGATGGACTCCCCAGCCCCCAGAGCAACCCAGGACTGTGAAAAACTACAAATTACTTTTAGCCGTTATAGCCATAATAAACTTCTGTATGAGATCTCTCTCTTCCAAAGGAGTATGACAAAATCTCCTCTCGATTCCTAAACTGGTTTAACTGCCAGACAATTTCTACTGCTTTCTCTTGCTTGTGTTTTCCCCTTCTTGAAAAAAATCAGCATTGCCGAGTTGAAGTAAACTGATAGCTACACAAGATAATTTTTTATAAAACACTTATAATTTCATATTGCATTAATAGGCTTAACATAATCTCTTAGACGTTGTTGGAAATTAGACCCTAAGGGAATTACAAGCCTAACTCACCTTGACTTTCCATTGTATTTTTAGCATAATTGGCTTAGCATTTTTTGAAAATTCTAGCTTTAATTATTTGTTACATTAGTTCTTAAAGTTACAGCTGAATAAGAAAAGAGAATAAAAAGCTGCTTATTCCACTTTCTAGGCAGGGTAACAAACTTGCAAGCACATCAGCTGAACCTCTTTTAGAGAAGCACTTCGGCCTCTCCAGTTTCCAGGTTCCAGGAAACCAAATGCTTGGAGCATCCTGAAATCCAACAAGCCAAAGAGCAGAAGCAGTGAAATTAACCTGTACTCCATGAGCTCAGTTTGAACAACTGGCAAACTGGGGTATCCATTAACCTCTGTAACACGGGGATGATTTTGTAAGTAATCTGTTTAATAAGCAAAACTACTTCTGTAATCAGACTACAATAAGCAGCTCTCCCCCCCCCCCGCCCTGCTCTACTTCCCTAGAAGTATATTATTATTCACAGCCTATCTAGGCCCATGACAAAGGATGCTTCTGTAATTTATAAAGTAACTTAATCCTGTGGTATGTGTATTATTCTATTTTCCCAGACTCTGGGTGTCCTTTTAAGAAATCTTCATGTTCAAATGGTGCTTTGCAGGGAACTGGAGCTACCTGTCAGCAGAACTGGCATCCAAATCACAGAATGTGTGCATGCAGAAAGGCCATGACTCAATACCTCAAGAGGAAAACAAGCAGGACAGGGCATCCACGCATGAATTAATGGTCTGCAGTTTTTGGATTACATACATTAATGCCTACAGTACTATGAACACTATGGCCAACAGTAATCACTTCCTGGGCTTTTCTCAGAACTGCTTACTAACCTCCTTCATGGTCTTTCTGCTGTTTGTGTAGTTTCCTTTGACACTGAAAAGATTCATTTTTTAAGAAGAATGAAAACAGTATGTGCCACTAACTTCTTCCTGCTGTACACTGGCAAATGTACAAACTGCAAAAATCAATGAGCTGCATGATTCTCTTTGCTTATGGTGCTTTTACATCTTGCACAGCTTCCATTATGGCTCAGCATCCAGCCTGCCTGAAGGTCATAATAGTAAGATACTTGGAGGAACAGAGAGGAAGAAAGGGCAGTCTGTAATCGTTGCGTGTCTCTCAGAGATCTACAGTCCCCTCCAGTGCCAGTGGGGATGCAAAAGAAAGCTTTCCAGCCAGGTCTCTCTTCCGCTGTTGCTAAAATACTCTCATTAAATCTGCACTGGATTTATACTTGTATCTAGATTTAAAGGGGAATATCCCGTAACTAGGAGAATGAAGACAATCAGGTGCTATTCCACAGACGTCTGAAGAAGTTTAACAGGTTCCCATCTACCCTGCCGCCTACAAACTTCACTATACAGGTGACTTCTCATTTGCCCACTACCACACACTTTCTGCAAGCACAAAAGACTGGCATTTATTTATCACTATTAGCAGGACACCAGGACTGGACTTTAATTCAGTATAACCAATATTGTTTCTCTACTCCTTCTCCTGACAGCAACTTCAAAGAGAGTCAAAATGACACTGGATCCCAGAGTGGTAGGCAAGGTATAGGCACATCATAACAAGCTTTCTCAGAAACATTATGAGGTTGCCTCCAATTTTTTTCACAAACAAATAATGGCAAAGCTAAGTTAAACCATTTCTAAACAGATAGGATGTCGGGTGAAAGACAGGAGGTTTGTATCGTAGATGAGAACTGGACATAGGATGTTATGTGACTTACACCTTCTCCCTCTGCGCTCCTGATTTGTTAAACTAAACATTAGGGTAGGGATCAGGTTGCAAAAATTGATACTGGGATAAAGTATTTTCCTACTTCATCCACCCAGTGACAGCCAGCCTGGATCAGCAAGGACTGAAAGCTGGTGATGGGTTAGTCCCCTTTGACGGCGGCTGCCAATGTGGAATTACAGCTGGCTCTGATGGGCGGGCTTCCAAGCTCAGCTGGAACTAACTGGCAACTTTGCAGGCAGTTTCATTTGCTCATAAAGTGCTAAGCAGAGAAATAATATGAATCAACTATACATAAATGACATGGTTTGTAACCAAAAAGGAGAAATAAAAAGAAGAATACACTCAAAGGTGTCTGCTCCTTTGGGTTATTACAGCAAATAGCCAGGGCACATATCCATAAATGCAGCTGGAGCCTAATTTCAGTCTTGTCTTAAATAGTAGCACATTCACGACTTCCACTGGCATTATTACCAATTTACATTCCAGTAAATTGTACCATCTCCATTCCCCGCCTCCCTCCAGGAGCAGAGTTCCCACAGGTTCAGGGCTCCAGAAATCCCTACAGAGGCTACATTTCTCAGTCAGTCCTGTCTCTACACCTGGGAAAATGGATGCTTGCCTAAAGCACAGGCTATGATCCCTACGTATCACGGCCCCAGGGCAGTGCTACTTTTACAGAGAGGAAGAGAAGAAAGAACATATTTGTCCCTAAAGCTGGCAATTTAAAGCACTCTCTCTGTTGATAGATGGTCTATCTTTTTGTACAAGCAGTGCTACAAGACCAAGGTGAAATGCATTTGTGGACTGCTTTAGAATTATCCATGTTAGAAAGCACCTCTCTATATAAATTATTGCTATTATTATTAGCCTCTAAAGTAGGTTTCATCCTGCAGAGATGCTACTTTAATAAATCTGAGGATGATTTAAAAATGTAAACAGTTTGTTGGAATATTCAGCATTCAAACTCTGATTGCTGGAAAGGTATGAGTCCAGAAGAAAAACAGAATAAATCTTAAAGCTGTAATGAAAGGAAGTTAACTTCATACCTCCTCCCAGTGTTATCGCTATCCATGGCACAACTATTAACTTGGGAGGCTAGATTTGTTTCCATTACAATACGTATTACTGCATGAGGACACCAGACTCTGAATGCTCTATGTGTTTTTTGAATCAGGCCACGGAGTGCCCTGCGCTGAGCTTGTCAGTACTCTCTTATTTGTTTGGCTGGCCCACACGCTTTTCTGTTTGCAGCCCGAGTAACCTTTATGGAAGCATGGAACGGTCAGCTGGTTAACATACGAAATACTGAGAAGGTCAAAGTGTGTCCTAGATGACCACATTTCACATTAAAATTCAAATACATCACTGTTATCATATATTGTAATGAGAACATGCAACAGCACAGAACAGTGGTTTTGTGACAAAGGTATAAATACAATAATTTTCAAATATTCTGGGAAATGTGGAATCTTCTAGTCATACTTTTAGAATACGACATTTTAAATAGCAATCCTACTTCCAGAAGCACATGATTTCCACACTCACCAAAATGAGGCCTTTTACATTTGCATTTTCTGTTGGGAATATTCCCACTAGGTGCTTCTATCACCAACTTGCAGGTGAAAAGGGAATGTCACATATTTACCTTGTTCTGGGTAATATTTTAAGGATTTAAAATAAATACTTGAAAATGTGTGTCAGAGAATTTTCCTTAAATTGCACACCAGAAACAAACAATATCTTTTGTACCACTATCACACCCCATACCACTGGGTACGGGGAGCTGTTATCTGGGGGACAGCATAAAAAGTCAGTCCCGTCTATTGAATAGAAAATTAAGAGAACAGCCTGCAGATGGGCAGGGGGAGATGGATAAGGGAAGAGGCTTGAAAAAAGGGACATATTTGATCACTATGATTTTTTTTTCTTAATTCTTATAAAGGACAATTTAAAAGTGCTTTTTTTCATTCTTAAATTCCACATTTTCCCATTCTCTATATTATCTTTTCATGTCTGTTTCCATGTCTGCCTGGTTACTTTGCCTGTAAACTCACAATAGCTCAGATCTCCTGAGAGAATAAATTCCATTGATCCTAATATATACAGTTATGAATATAGTTTTTAGTAATATTGGCATCAGAGAACATCTGTTTACTTTGAGTTAATCAAGATTAATATTTTATCTTCTGTCTGGCTAAAACACCCACCTATATGAAGCATTTTGCTTCAGCTGTAAAGAAGA
The DNA here is from genome assembly GCA_031468815.1 of Morus bassanus. Taxonomy (NCBI): domain Eukaryota; kingdom Metazoa; phylum Chordata; class Aves; order Suliformes; family Sulidae; genus Morus; species Morus bassanus. The sequence continues at coordinate 36,805,630 of CM062575.1, forward strand.
AATCTTTAAGCAACGTAATATTAAGTATATACCAAATTTTTGACAAGGTTGTATCAGGGTAATATATGATTAAGACTGACTTTTGCTTCATAGTCAGTCCCATCACAACATCCTGAAACAATTCGGGAGTACATGAAACACATACACATAGCCATACAGTGGTGTGCTTATACAGACAAGATCAGCGTGGCATCACGGACACCTTCCGGTGATGCAAAGAAGAAAAGTTGAGTCATATTTGGAACTTTCCTCCAACTCTTTATTTTACCAATAACTATGGCACAAGGTAACTGAGGACAGACAGGGAACTCTCGTGGCCTCACTGACCCATTTTCTCTCAAGCGGTCATTGCTAGGCTTATGGAGAATCCCATTAATTCCTCCAAGCGGGTACCCATCATTAACATGGGCAATGGGGATGTTCAATTTCAAAGCCTTAAATTCCTGCCCTCGGAAAACGCGTCTGTTTTGATCTTTCTATGCAGCCAACCAGTAAAAATGTTGCACATATTTTTTGTACCTATCCAAAGAAATTTATCTTTCACACCCTACTTCATGCCATATGTTGGAAGCTGAAAGAATGAAGGATTTAGCTGTCAGTCTCTGAAGGCAGTACAGGCCCTCTTCCAACTGCACACAGCGTCAGATCTGAAAGTATGACATTTCACTTTAGCTTCTGTCAGCACTATCTGCAGTGTATCACTGGTGCACTGTTGAAAATATTCTTGATAGGCAGCTCATATGCGCTGGATAAAGTGCTCATTAATCTTGCCTTTAAAGTACTGAGAAGTTGGGTGGTAAAATTCTTAAGTGAATGCGCTCGGCTCTAGTGTGGAACGGATGTTCCCACTGTATTTCCCAGCCAACAAAGGGAGTCTTCAAAAAGCCGCCTGTGAAGTTATTTCAGCTGTTTGTTTGCTTTAGGTATGCTGTTTTTCCTTACTGAAAACCTCCTTGCTCCTAGTCAGTTTTGTGCTGGCAGCGGGGCACAGCTACTGCAGCGACAGGAGTGATGCTGCAAAGCAGAAGTCCCAGTTGGGTACCAGCTGGGGAAGGGTTTTACCATTCCCGCATCCCTCTGCAGCACACCCGTGGCTCGTCATGGGCCTTAGGATACAACCCTGGCTTGCAACAAACAGAACTAATCCTCTCACCGACACACTGGAGGTAAATTTTGAAAGAACACTTTTGAACTGCCTCAAGAAATAAATGCACAGGGTGATTTTTACAACTGCTCTTCCCCCCCAACTCGAATATTTTGGTATTTAGCAGGAACAGTTCAGCCTGCAAGAACCTGTTTCTCTGACAAGTATTTTTTAAAATGTTTCCACAAAACAAGGACACTACGTGAAACATTTAATGAAAATATGGTTTTTTGCTCAGTTTTAATCCCTTCCCTATTAATAAAAGATTGTTTTTATTTAAAGATTCACTATTTATTTTTCTCCATCTACAACCTAACACAGTAGAAACAGACAGTAGGTTAGGCATTTGCCAACAGCAACAAGAAAACAATAAAATGAAACAGAATAATATTTTTCAGCCCCCCCCCGCACCTAAAACTCCTTGGGCAGAAAATGTATGATATGAAATTCATTTTGACAAGGGACTATCAATCACTTCTGGTGATGATCCTCCAATTTGTTATTACTGTTAAACTATTTTATGCTTATATCAGCGTTCATATAAGAGAACCTGGCTTCATAGCAGAACACACCAAATACTTTAGTAATAGCTGAAATGTTGCATTTCATAATAAAGTCAAACCAATATTTTGGATGGAGTCTTCCAGTGTAATTCTATTAAAGCCAAAGAAGAAAACAAAATCTCAAAGAGACCAACCACTCTCCTTCAAGACAGATTTATACTGTAAGCAATACCTGTAATAAAATAATTGAATGCCATTTATTATAGCTTTATTAATCTTTGTAGTCTGCAAATATTCCTCCACTAGGTAGATAGGCTGGTTAAATCCTGACATGCCCATTTACCCAGCACTGCGCTAGATGATGACATTAACCTGCAACGACCAGCCACAGCAGAGCCTGCTGAAGCCTCAAAACTTCTTAATTTCAAACCAAGCTGGTAGGAACGTGGTTGCATCAACTCCATCTCTACCTGAGGTCCTGCAGGAGAGATGCAGAAAGATGTTCTTTGATTCATTCACACAAAAATATGAATGAATCAAAGAACTTACCCTGAAATGTTCCTCAGGCTCCATTCATGCTTGTGAAAGAGAAGCACAGGTTCAGCATCCCACTCTCACTAATGCCCATGCCTTATTTTCTCAAGGAAGCAAGTTTTGGTCTACAGTCTGACTGTCCACACTTATTAACATGTAAAAACGTCTACATCATGATTTCATATGCATGTAAAATCCTGAAACACGTACACTTTACTAGGGGACCTCTCAGTAATAACATTCAGCCACAAACTCTAACAGCTTAGTGCTAACTACCCTCTGCCAATATCTTAACATATATAGCCTTCACAACCCATCTGCTTTGGAAAAATCTGGCAGAAGAGAAGTTCTGGCAGTGCCTATGAGCTATGCCCGATGGCACACGGAGGATACCGGGAATAAACTGCGGACAGCAGGTTCTTCAACTAAAATGTCCTGTCCCCCTGTGCAAGCTGACTGACAGCTCAAGCCCTGTAGCTGTGCTGTGGCTGTACCAGGAGAAAAATGATCTCCAAGCCTTTGCTGAAGAACACCCTGTCTTCGTTCCTATCTTTCCTTAACAATTTCTGGGTCCCAAGACCAGATGGCAAGAATAATCAGTGGGCTACTAATGGTGTCGAAAGTGCATTAGTAAAAGGGGAAGTATGCTTGCCAGAAACACGCCTCCCTTGAGAATCCTACTGCAGGAAATTTGGAAATGAGCCATAGAGACCCCAAATCTACTGCTCACCACTAGCTTGAGAAAGAAGGCACGCGAGGTCTGAAGATAACCACCTGCTCAGTGAAACTCCTCAGGATGGAGCTTAGCCATACTTATCAGGTGGCTGGGATCATGGAAAAAGAAGCATGGCATTTCAGGAATACCAACCAGATAGGATCACACCAGTTAGAAAGAACACTTTAAGTGACAGAAAACATCTGCTAAGTCAATGTCTAATTATCACCCAAATGACAATACTTATATTTTCTGCCGTGTCCCAGGATGCAAGAAGCTCAGTCCAACCCGTGCATGGTACATGGGAAGCAAAGAGCAAGACCTCACAATACATCTGCCTCCTGACTTATTCAGTCCATAGAATGTCTGGAATTGGAATTTTGAACAAATAAGGCTTGACTTAGCCCTTGAGCAAGCAGTAAGAAACTTGTACAAAATGTCTTTTAAGTAAAACCTGTTGGATCTTTAGAACTCCATCTTAAGTCTTCAAATACTCCATCTTACAAAGGTCAAGCATCCAAACAAGAATTTGACTGATGTACGAATTTAATGACAGATGCTCGCGTACACTCAGCGTGTGCGTGCCAGAACAATTGTTCTGTGCATCAAACTGCCATTCACACAAAGAGATTCCCTGAAATGATCACAGCCTATAGATGCACAGCTGTGCAGGGATTTCTACCTGCAAATTTGCACGCATACCTTATCAAAAAGCAGAGCTTAAATAAATGTGCTCAGCAGATAATGCCTTGCCCATGGCATCTAGTTTTGGTTCTACCCAAATAGTCTAAATATAGAGAGGGGTAACAAGACAGATCTTATCCGAAAGGACAAAACAGCAGGAGATCACTGAGGAGGTCGTGCGTACCTGGTGGGTCTAACTTGCCTGAGACAATGTAATTGTACCACACAAAATAAACAGCGCTCTCTGTCATGTCAAAGCGTGTAGCTTCACTTATCAGCACCTAAGCCATTTTCGGTGAAGCAGAACTGAAGTGTTTATGTGAAAGCTGCTTATGTGGCCAGCCGTTTGAGAGTTCTCACTTTAAAGTACCATGAAATAGGCACACTATTATGGGAATTAGGGATCTTTCTCAACAGAGGGCCAGCTGGCAATCACAGGGAGACCTGCCTTCATCCTGAATGTGATTTTGCACATCTTGCCCTGACCCATTGCACATCTGGATAAATCCAGAGCACGTTGAAGGTTTACCTCCAGAGGTAAACTCACCTCTGTAAAGACCATACTAGACTCCTGGCAGTGCCTTCGAAAGGGAGACCCCCGCAAGCAGGGATGTCAGAGCCGTCTCGGGATGCTGAGGAGTGTTTCATGAAGCTGTACTTGATACTGTCTTATGTTTTTGATTTACTACTATTTTACTTAGTAGACACATTTGGAAGTGTTAGAACTTCCTCTGTGAAATTTAACTCACAAAGAAGGCTCTCTTCTTGCACATTACAAATTTCAATCAAAAAGTTATAGGAATCAAAAAGTTGCTGGAAGTGCCACGCACAGTTTCCTATTAACCTTCCAGTGACTACCATCACGATATGCTATATAGGGGATTCAGTTAGATTTTTTTCCCTGAGGAAGTATTCATACTACCACAATAGGTAAAACTGGCTTGAAAAATTCTGAAAGAACCTCAAGTATAAATGTCCTGTGATAAAGTTGCCATGAAGCATTTTGACTTCATTGAAACAGAAGGAATATTTAAATATTTCCAGTTGAAATTCTTCAGACACACAATCACATGAGAAATTTCCATTCCTTTTTTGGGGCCAGAATTCCAAAATTTCTCCCACAATGGATATTTCCAATTTTACTGTGCTCCTGCCTGAGGCTCAGTCTGCCCTCAATTCAGTGGGAATACTGAAATCCAGTATATTCATATTAATAAATCTGTATATATGTTAGAAAATGCGTATCAGCCATGGCAATTTCCACCTCGGTACACACCTGCTGACAAAGGACCGTTTCCCAGTTCTTTCCAGTCACCCAGCTACACAGCCAGTGAGTAAATAAGGAAAAATCTCTGTTTCTTGGAGGAGGCAAAAACTCTCCTAAGTTATTCAGTATTTGCACCCTCCCCATGTCAACGCCAGCATGCACAAAGGCAGCTGGACCTGGCACATCAGGCATGGAACAAGGACCGTCTTCCCAGCTCCGCCCGCGACCTGCCCCATGGCACCAGGGGAACCACTTCTCTCTGCCTCCTACCCTAAGGATATCAATGCTTTCCTTACCAAATATTAGGAGATCTGGCATTGAGGAGTGATCCCTTCTACACTCCAGGCATTCCGGTGACTGCGAGACAGTTTAAAACATCTTGATAACATCTCCACTAGCCCACCCCAGCAGCCGTAAGAGTTTAGCCAGAGGCAGAGTGGACCTTCAGCACAGACGGCTTGGGTATCTGTCCCTCTGTGAACTCTGCCGTGCTCCAGCTGGACCAGCTACTATTTTGTTTTGCAATATGACTAACCACAAATCTAGCAGTGAATATAGTACAGACCCGCTATTTGAAATGTTTGGCATTATTTGTCATTTGTGTTGTGTTTCATATGAATTTCTTTCCAGAATGTGGTGGATATATTAATGATGGGGAAAGCTGCTGTTTTAACAGCAATACAGTATCCCAGTAATGCTTTTGTTTCCAAGTATTTTCATCTCAAGACTACAATTTCAGGCAATTAAGCATTTCGCCATCCCTAGGAAACAAGTAATTATTGTCACTTCCATCGAACAGACTGAGGATCTGGCAAACACCAGTTGCTGACTAGAACAGAAACTGGAAATGGGATGTTAGGAGTTGCTGCACAGGATCAAACCTGGGAGCCGTCTCTCCCAGCACATTGCACCCTACCTGGGCTGGGGGAAGACCAGGGGGAAGGCAGCGGGAAAACTGGGCAATTTATCCTGACCCCAAGAACTGCAGATCAGCTCAGCTCCAAGCAGTTTCAAGCCGTCTTTTATTTATCAAGTAAGGTATTTCGAGGCTGTGAATGCTTCTCAGCCATTTAAATGCCATATATCCTGTTCAAGATCCTCAGTAAATTCTTAGTGTCAGTGACATCTTGTGGCAATGAACTCTTTGCTACAGCATATGGTAAACGCTGGCATGAGGGGGACAGGCAGAAAGCTCCGGGACAGGCAGAGATCCTGACTGCTGGCCCCTCCTGTACCTGTTTGGCCCAGCGCAAAGCTAAACCCTGAGCAGTCACAGTTTGTAACCCCTTTCAGGCTATAACCCTTTATACAAAGGGCTATCCAAGTGAAAATATATAGGGTTATACCAAACCCAGAAAGTAGACATGTTTTTTCAAATTTCTTTTCCTTTGTATCACTTGAATGCTTCAACTTCTGAAGTCCATATGAATCATCCCAAGAGCTTCCCAGCTCAGTATGCAAATTTGGCATAAAATACATTTAAACAAATTGTTTGAGTTCATAAGGACTCAAATAATTTTGTTTTCTCTTTTACTCATTCGTTCTTTTGTAGAATAAAAAGGGATTAGTGCATGTCCAGCTATCTAAACTGAGCCCTTTTAGGAAAAAATGTTGACAAAGGAGAATGTATATTTTTATAGCTCTGAAATCCATGCAGAAAATAAGTATTTCTAAGATAAATACCGCAACTTCATAACTTCAAAAAGTATTTGATGAAACAAAATCAATTTTCTTTAGCTGCATTTCATTTCCTTCTGTTCTAATACTTCCTTTTTTAGACTTTCTTCTGTCACTTTGTGTTGTTGGTCTAGTGAGTACAAAAAAAAACCACAAAAAAGTCTATGGCTTGATACACACTCTGCTTAAGCGAGTGGGAATCTTCTTTACTTTCAGCAAATCTGAGGTCAAGCCCTTCGATAGCCTTAAACAGAAGGGTGTTTTTGCGTTATGGTTGTTTCTCAAACACTCACAACGTTCAGCTTATTTACACGTCTTTGCACATATCAACACTGCTGTCAGTGGGAATTCTGTATCTCAGTACTGTTATTAAGCTAACTTCCATACAGGTTACTTGCATGGGATCTTAAAGGTTGGGGGAAAGAAGGATCCCTGAAAGAGAGAAGCAAGGGAAGCATGGCAAACTAGACTTAGGTAATTAGGTACATTCAGATTGCTAAAAGATGACAATAAATGACACGTATCTGAAATATGCAAATGTTTTCATCTTACTGAATGCAGAGTCTTGCATTGTGAAGGACAAAAGACAGACAACAACCAGTCTTTTATGGCCTGAGGAGAAAACATGTAGGAAAGGCAGAATTTTTAACAGGCAAATGGCAAGGCATTAGATAATCCAAGTACCTCTCAGTCTCTTTCGTTTGGGAAATTGTCTGAATGGTCTGCTCAGTGCCTAACACAAATTTCAGGCACTGGAAATCCCACTACTATATACTAGAGCAAGACATCTAAAGATGTTCATTTCTCATTGCAGTCGTGTCTCAAAGCAAACAGGGAATGTTCTGGAAAAAACACTGGACAAAACCAAAATTTTTGTCAATTGCTATTTAAACATTCATTCATACTCCTGCCTACTCTCCCGATAGTTGTTTCCCATTTAGACAAGTAATTAAAAAGCAATTGTGCTATTTTACATGTGTTACCATCAATTTACTTTTCCACTGCATATCTGAAAAAATGGAAAATGAAAGCACTTGAGCCTGGATTTAGACAGTCTAAATTCCACTTGAGTTCCTGCACCTAATGTTTCCAATTAGCGAGGTATCTCTGCAGACCCAGCAACCAGGAATCAGGAGCCAAAAAGCCCAAAGCCATCTGAATCCAGGCCTCCATGCAAGCACCTTGTTGCAAAAACACACCCTTATCCATTCAGGCTTGATTCAGCAGAAGGGTTTCTGAGCTGGGGCACTGCTTCTACACATGGCTTCAGTAAAGGTTAATTCATTGACTGGAATTAAAGACAGGTTATTAATGATTTATTTCATAAACAGGGGTAGCAACTTTTTAAAAAAATATATATCTCTATCCACAACCTGATCCAGAACTTCCCTGCGGCATGCATGTAATGCTCAGTCCTTCAACTGACTCAAAGGCGGCTACACTGAACAGTTGTAAAATATGGCTTTAGTAAGGATTCTTGCTCAAGAAAACCTTAAGAACTGAACTTTTCCTATGAGGAACAGACACCTGAACTAGATAAGGATGGGTTTCTGAGTACTGAGGGAAGTGTCAGATCTGAACTGATCAGCAAACATGAAGGAATGTAATCCATCCCCTCAAGGGTTCCTAATTCACAATAGGCTGAAGATGAAATATTGGTAACAGAAATCTGGAAGTCCCATGCCTTCAGAAAGCCAAAACTCTGTAGATGTTTGTCACTAAGAACTGCGTTCACTTCATGCCAGCTTTTGTCTGGTTTGTATGTGTCAGTTCTTAAATAATATGGCACCAGCTGTAAAAGCCATGTACCTCCACAGCTGGGTGATGGCCCTCTGTATTTGTACGAACCAGGGTTACTAAAACAAGATGGGCTGTTGACATCTGTGGCCTTTGGAAGCATGTTTTGTTACATCAGCACGGACAGAACATAAGCAAGAAGTCAGGACGTCTGCAAACAGCATGAACCAGAGCAACTCCAAGAATGTGCTAGACCAACAAACCTGTGCATACACTGGCTGCTGGGAGAACACTATGAATGTCTTAACTCTTCTTTTCTTACTCATTTTGATCAAGAGGGACACAGCAAGGATGGCATTTCATTTGCTTACAGACAATAGTCAAGATTTGACCAGTGCATCAACGTCAAGGACAAACACGAAGCAAACATGTAACGGAGAGAAAAGCAGTGTCATCTCCTGAAGATTGTTGAATCCCGTGAAGTCACCTGTGAAGCCTTCCAGGAGCAACTCAGACTGCACAGTCAATGCAAGTGTGTTAGATTGGCTCAGTCATCTTCAAGAAGGCAAATCACTGTAATTCCCTTTCAAGGCAAAACAATTTCAAACTCACTTTCTGAAAATTAGGCACCTAAGCACAAGCGGCCTTATTTCCAACAGTAGCAAGCACTGAGGCTCTCAAAAAGATGAATGGAAGCTGTGATTGCTCACCACTGCTGACAATCAGGTGGCTTGTAGTTAAGTGTCTACATCTGCAAAAGAAAAAAGCTGGCTCAAAGGCTTCATTTTTACTGCAAGTGCAAGCTGGGGTATTTGAGTGCAGCCAACAGTCTGAACGCCTTCCTTGCAAAGTCTTGCAATCTCCAGCAAAAAATACTAAAAGCATCACATGGGTAATGCTCCTATTTGCAATTTGCAGTTGTACCTTCTTAAATATTTTAAAAGTTTGACATCAGTCGTAGGCATAGGTACCCAGGAAACGTGTGCCTTCCGCACTGCAGGTTCCCACGGGATCCCAGCATCAGGCAACTCTGTACTTATACTGAAGGGAATACTGCTGACTGAAGCCCATTTGCTGTGAAGGATGGACAAGAAACCAAAAATTTCTTTAAATAAATTCTTTTAAGTTGGATCCATTAGGCTGGAGCTCACTTAGGCTGCATATTCTTGCTGTAATTGGGGTGGGGCTTTGACTTGACAGATATGCTTAATAAATCTTTCCCCCACTTAGTCCATTAATTTTAAGAATCAGCTGCTCGGTAAAATACAGAGAAGGATCACTTCTCACCAGGAAAATAGAATCAGCATTCCTTGCTCTGAGATCCTGTCCTTCATGCATAGAAAAAAGTGCCCATAAATCTGAAATGGTGGATCTGAAAAGCTGAAATAGGATTTATTTGGATGCCTTCCACACGCTGCAGCTATATTTCATAACCACTTACAGTGCTCACTAAATTTTGATATGGCTCTTCTTGAAAACACACACTTTTCATTGAGGGGGATAATTCACAGTACACCGTCTACCTATCCAAGAAGTATCAGGCTGACCACACGACAAGCAAGACCTGAAACCTATTGCCACTGCACTGTTTTAAAGTTCTAGGCATGACGACAATTCAGAAATATTTAGAAACACAACCTGGACCCCTTCTTTGCACTCTCGCCAGGATCTCAGTTACTATGTTATCTCCTTGTTCACCGACAAATTTTCTGCTTCTACACAATTAATATGAGGAAGCATTATTCTGCGAATAGGGAATGTCCTGACATCTAAATCAAGTAAAAGAAGAGGGAAACAAAAATTTCTCTTTTAAAAATCTTTTTTTGGGGAAAAAAAAAGATGAAAAAAAAATCATTTCATCACCTACAGCACAATACAGCGGTTCAAAGCCTGACCTCAAAGAAAGCAAGAAAGAAGAAAATGAATATTGAGAAGGGTGTCAGCTACTATACCTAGGAGAGAAGGAATTAAATTAATGAAGAGAAATTAAGGCTGAATATTGAGATGGGGGAGGAATTCGTCATAGAGAGGCTTCTTTCTTTTAATGCAGCACAACACTTCAATGCATGCTTTTTGCCTTACAGAAAGATTTACAATCTCTGAATGTGTGTAGTAGGTGCTTGACTTCCCATGGCTTTCAAAAAGAATTAGATGCCCTAACTGTCCTCTACACCTTTGGAAGTTTTCTCCTCAGAGCCTAACTAATCCTTATTCATTTCACTTGGTCCATGTCCAGGCTGAAAATTAAGCACTCAGGTGCTTTGCATAAGATTATGGGATGATGTTGCAGAAGCAAGGCTGAAGTCCCACCATGTGGAACATTTCAAGGGACCAACGCCCTAGTAAATGCACACAAGTGGCCAACCGATCTTGCTCTGCAGGGTAGGCTGGAAGGAGCAATTCAACACCTCTTTTCCATTTCTGTTTCTTTTGACCAGAAATCCAGTTATGTTATGACAAACCTGTAGTTTCCAAAGAGAGCTGCAGCTTCTGTGCAAGCTGAAGTTTTTCGTAAAGGGAGTCTTTTTATGCTCAAAGTACAAGAGATACTTTTGTAACTATGAACCACCATTTTCATTTTTCTTTTTGCCTCATCAAGTACTTACTGAGCAGAAGGTACTACCTGTGATAAATGCTACCTGTCAAGACTTTACTTTGATCATGCTTCAAGAAGGAAGGATTTCCAAATCATTTGCTTGGAAATTTTTAATTCTTAAGTGGGTTGTTTGTTTGCCTCAAAGGAAGCACTAACCTATTTTACATTATCAAAAATCTATTTTTAAACTAAGTTTTCCTTTGTACTTTAAACATTCCCTAAAAATACTTCTTAGGCTCATTTTGTAAAATTAAAATGAAGTAGATGTTTAAACTATCATCTGATTCAGCAGCTCTGTCATTGTGCTTATCCACTGCCTATGGAAGAATCAAATCTGGCCAATGGCTCTGTTCACCTGAATTAGGGTGTTGAGTTAATGCTGTCATTCGTCATGGCACCGAAGTCCCTCTAACTGTGTCAAGTCACAAACAGGAGAGATTCGTAGTTTTGCTTAAAATTCTTTTAAAAGTCACAAGCAGAGCACAAGTATTACAGCCCTCTCACTAACCCTTCCTATGGTTTATATTTAGTGTCAAAAATAAAAGTAGGAGGCTTGGTGTGGGAGGTGGTTTAAAAGGTCACCTCTATAGCTTATAGAAAGGATTTGCCTTGCTTCACTAAGCCCCAGACACTGTACTTCAATTTTACCAGTTAAATTTGACTTTGCAGGACTGGGCTGGAGGGGTGCAATTTATACAGTGTGGTCAGCAGAATCTACAGCGCAATGCATCACAGCCGAGCAACTGCAGGAGCCTCCCTGGGCTTGGCTCTGCGCACGGTAACTTTGCAGGAGAAAAACCAAAGCAGCCTGTTTTTCTTGTAAAATGAAAGATTTGGAAATACATCGATATTCTGAGCTGTAAGGCTGTAAGTGACCTGTAGCCTTTTTATGGAAGAAGACAAAAAAATAGCCAGGATGCTATTATAATCTAAATATCACCTGTTAACAGAGGGATCCTAGCACTATCATTACTTATTTTAATCAACAGTAAAAGCAGTAGCAGAAGAATGATTCTCCTGGTAATGGAGACTTTGCTTTCTGCATTTGGAGGATGCTCTTTTCCACTCCTTCATGTCATGCCTGAGGGAATTATTCACAGGAAACACAGGAGCTAGACCCCTTTGTTTTGCACTTGCTGTTCTCAGACTCAAGAGTTTCATTAAAATTCTTTCTCGTTAAAAAAAAGAAAATCTTGGGGGAAGGGAAAAATAGAGCTTTCTCCCCCATTTTATTTACAGACACTGCTAAGCCTCCTTAAGCTACTTTTGACTCACTGTCTCATACCCTGACAAAGCAGATGTGAAGAAGGCAGATATATAACAGTACAGCACGCACATCAGGGCTGCCAACTGTCAATAAATTTATGAACAGTTTGTAGATCTACAGGAGTTTTGTGAAAATTCTTATTCTTTCAGCAAAAACTGGCAAGCTCTCCTGTATCTTGGCAAAAAAATATATAAAATTACAATTTGAGAACATACTGGTCTACTTTCACCTGGGAAAAAAACCCCAGAAAACATAACCCTGATGTTGCTGGATCAGATAATTTCTGCATGGAGCTCTCTTTCAAATTCCTCTGATGTTGGAATGGATAACAGAGTTGCTGATGTTTAAAAGTAATTGGCAAATGAATTCTGCAGGATACTGAATATTGTGCAACAGAACGTGAATGCAGTTTAGTTAACCACTAAAATAGAAATACTTTGTTTCAAAAATAACTTACTGACACTGGAGTTTTAAAAATAACCACCTAGAATTACTTTTATGACTAATCACATGGGATATTTCCCTTTCTGCCCCAAAACTGGGTAGGTTGATATTCAAATGCTAATCTGCACAAACAGCTATGAGCTTTATTTTCACTGATCAATTTGAATGTGCAAAATCTGTGCTTCCAAATGTAAAGGCTGTACTGAAACTGTTTTGCATAACTGGCTTAATATGCATGAAATTATACGGGCATCCTGCAAATTAGTCATTGTGTGCTTTGTACTTGCACCTGTTTCAGTGTCTATAACCTGCCATTTGCCTGTATGGGTCCAGCAGGCAAAACCACACACCTGGACACCCAACATATATAAACTGCAGTGTACAACCTGGTGCAGGTATAACTACAGGGGTCAGCTCGCTATCCAAACACATTTAAAATATCAGGCCCAAGCTCCCTTGCTCTACAGCTAAATTTTAAGTTCAGTTTTTGCCTCTCTCCAATTTTATGGATCGCCAAGGTTTGATTTAGAGAAGTGCAGCAAGAACACTACTGAAGAGAAGCCTTGCCTACAAATTTTTATTGTAATTGGAGTTGAATTTACTCCAGCTGGCTTTCTGCAAATGCAATAGGACAGCCAAAGATTTTACATTCAAGATTAAGCAGAATTTTGAATGCAGGAGGCATGTCTGCCTGCAACAGCATCTCATGATGTTCCACATCTCTTAGTGTGGTTGAAAAAACTATGGAGAAGCTACAGAACGCCCATTCTTCTCAGTAGCTTTCCTGGTCTGATAGCTAGAAGTAAAAGATTTTTAGGGCTCATGCTATCTGTCAGGCTTCACAATCATTTTGCACACTTACTCCAACCACTAACCATGTTGTTATCCACGCTATGTTTCTATCAGCTACATTTACCAGCAGGAAGTGTTCAAGGCGAGGTCGGATGGGGTTTTGAGCAACCTGATCTAGCGAAAGGTGTCCAACAAGGGGGTTGGACTAGATGATCTTTAGAAGTCTGTTCTAACCCGAACCGTCCTATGATTGTATCGGGGGCTTCATAAAATTAAGGAACTGAGAGCATGTCTTCATCTTCCTTTTTTTGGTTCAGGTAATGATAAACAAGAGACTTTCATAACAGTCTATTTATATTATTTTTGAAAGTTATTTTAGATGTGTAAATTTGAAGAGTACAAGTGAAATCAACTGTAAAGTTTCTTAGCATCCTGAGTGTCAGAAATGGTGTGTGTGCATACACAAACACCCCACCCGAGCAGGGGAGGGAAGCAGAGAGAGCAAGAGCACACATACATACCCAGACAATCATTCTGGTGGGAAAAAAAAGAAAACCTGTCGTATATCAAACTGAGATTAAGTGAATTTCTGCCACTGCTGAATGACTTGGGAACTCTATTCACTTTAATGTACTATGAGCTGTCATTCCCATCTTTATACAAAGACACTGAGTTTCTCAAGAGCAGCCTGAAAAGTATTCAACATTTTCTGTACTTTCTGTGTGTATTTTTTTCCATTAAAATGATACTGCTGCATGTTAGCAGGAGTAACACAGACCTCTTGTCTCCCTCGGTTTTCTGTTTCTATATATTATTTATGGGGAGAGCTGGCTCCAACCCTTGCATTTAGGCTACCTAACACTTGCTATTATAAAATATTATCGTGACCTTTTTTGAGTTCTTAACACTGTCATTGTTTGCAACTAGCCTTAGAAATTCAGAAAAAGCCCCGAAGGCTTTTCCTTGGTCCATGAAATTCGTTTCAGATTTGACAGGTAATGATTCGAAAAATCTCCATTTTGTTCTCTCCCTTTGTCAGCAACGTTTTGGTAGTCTCCAGACAACATCTGGACACCTGGAAGCGCCGCACCCAAGGAAGTGGCACTAAATGCAGGGGCAGCAGCACATTTAACTAACCTGCAAGAGCTGAGTTTTGAACTCCACTCCGGCCCTGGCCAGGGACACGGTTTGTGAACCTGCGTGCCGTGACACCAGTTTTAGCCCATCCAAAATGAGTTCTTCAACATGGCCACTGGTCACGCAGCTACACGATGCCTTGGGACTGCTGAACTCAGTCTTTAGATACACTCCTTCGAACTTTCGACTTTCCAATGTCATGTCTGTGCATTACATATGACTTCACATAACGTACATTAACAGAGATCCCAGGAGACCAGCATTAACCTTTTGGCCATTTGTGCAACAGAAGGAACGGGCAGAATGTTAACAGCAGTTTAGCTGTATGTGCTCACAAGTCCTCAAATCCACGTCCTATCACCAGGATAGCAGACGCAGCTCCCGCTCTTGGTGAATCCAAGATCGAGTCAAGAACGAGCTGCAGCTACAAGCACACCAGCCATTTACAGGAGGCAGCCCAGGGGAGAGCAGCAGCATTGAAAGCTGTTTTGCACCCAGTGTGTACCTACGACAAGAACACTTTCAGCTCCAGTAATTCTTTTATAGTGCAGTAGGGACAAGATGACAAATGTGATTATATTAAAGTCCATTCTTTCACCCAGCTTTCCAGAATTTACCAATTCACTGTATGCTTTAATGGAAGAATAACATACCTCTTTTTAGGTAACACTGTTTCAGTTTTAAGGGATTCAATCCTTTCATGGGTGCATTACCACGTATACTGAGAAGTCAGCTCCTGCATATTCATGGACAAACAGTCCTTTTGCCAAGACCCTGCGCTGTACGCCTGATCTCTGACAGACAGCAGTTAAGTAATGTTTGCAAATGTCTCTTCTCCATTTAGGGGCATTTGTACCCAAATTTTAAAAGATACGCAAGTGTCTATTTACTAATTATGTCAAATTAACATTAGAAGCATATATATATGGAGAGAGATAGATAAAAAACTGCAGGGAGGGAGGAAGAAAGAAAGAAAGAAAGATAGATAGATAGATAGATAGAGGAAGCGTCTAATATATTTTGCCACCTCACAATTTAACTTTATTCTACTGCATCAGATTTATTTTTTTAAAATTTCAGAGAAGACACATTGTTCAGTTTGTCAGTGAGAGAAAATTCATACCAGGTACTGCAAAGAGCTACTTACTGGCACTGTATACAATTTGTAGGTAATTCACATTAAATTATATCTCCCATTCCACTGTGTATTACAGAACAAAAGATATGCCTGCAAGAATGACAATGTTACATCTGCATAGAGAGTTTGTGATTATTATACAATAAGGCATATTCTTACCACATACAACTTGTGGAAATGTGGATGCCCTAAATCAAGGGCCACATTTTGATACCACTTATGTCAATGGGACATTGCCACCAAACAGGACAAAAGATAAATTTCTCTCCCCATTACAGTGAATATAAAAACACAAAATACACTGGGAAGAAGAGCGGTGGAGGTTTTCTTCTTTCTTTCTTTGCTTCTTCTTTTTTTTTTAGGAGGGTAAAATTACAGATCTAGTCTAATGTTTTTTTTTTTCTCCTGGTATGTGGGTGTCAGGATGTCACAGGTTCTTCTTCACCTCATGAAGTATGATTTTGCTAATGTTTCCCTCACACTATAACAAAAAGCCAAGTAGGCGGTATGTACCGGCTTCCAGAAGTGTGAAGTCCCATTATGTTTTCTAATAAATTCAAATGTGGTCTGCAGGAAATGAAAGTTTATTCCAGAGAAGGGATGAAGTTTCACTCTTCAGCATCAGTGTGCACATGCCAGCACTAACACCGACCTATGGAGGAACCCCAAAATAAGCATAAAGGGCAGCAGAAACTGTGTGTCATACCAATCCAGGAGAAAATTCTGGGGCATGTAGGTGTGAGGCTATTTAAGGGATTGCCAAAAACGTCACAATGTTAGCAGATTTTTGTTTTGCAAATATGCAGTTTTCAGCACATGTGGAGGCAGTGTTGAGGCATAGGTAAACATTCTGAGCCTGGGTCAACACTGACTTTTTTTTCCCCCTCCTTATATAAAGAAGAAAAAAGCAAAATGGCAGCTTACCAGAAGGATTTTCTAGAAACCCAAAGCACGGAGGACCAAAGTAAAAATCCAGAGCAGTCTCTCGCATTAAGTGGAACAGCCCTTCCTAGTGTTAACAGCAAAACCGTAAGTCATTTCAGCAAATTTTCTCCTAGGAATATTCAGTCTACAAAAGCAAATGTGAGATATTCACCCCAAGGTGGGTAGCACTCACCCCATCAGATAGAAGTTAGGGACTCCGTTGCAGGGGAATTACTGGTTCTTCCTTTCCCCCTGGTGAGAAAGAGGAAGAAACAAGAATCCCACTGGGAACGTCAAGAGGAGTATTGCTGTCGGCCCCATTGCACGCACTTGCAGAAGTGGGTCTGCATGCCTGTAAGATCTCACCAACAGCCATCGCTGCCCCCAGCTGTAGCGGGAGTTCCAGAAAAGCCCTGTAAGCACCGTCGGAGGAGCAATCACAGGAGAAGTGGAATATTTTTTGAGATTACTCTCTTCTTCACACTACTTTCATCAAATATATAAAAGATCAAATAAAAAACCTAATTACAGCATGTGTATACATGCTAGCTCACACATAACTAATTCCTATACTAATGAGTGTAGTATTTTAACATTTGAATTCTAAGGAATCAAGTCTTTGGAGAGCTTTTTAAAAACACCGAGCAGTTGGGGTGCCTGATGTTCTTCCTCCTGAGATTTTGTCACTTACTGCATTCCAAACTCCTCCAGTGTATCTGTTTAGGCAGGAAATAACATGTCTAATTGGTCTAAATGGACAAGTTCCATCTTGTCAAAAAACCTTCCCTTTGTCAGATGAGGGCCCTCTAGCCTACTGCATTGCATGTGTAGCTTTTGCCAGGACATGTGGGAAGGGGGGTCTTTCAGATGGAAAAAAAGGTCAGTTTCTATAAGGCAAACAAGTAAGAGGAATAAACTCCCTTATACTTGAATATTAATCCCTTATATGTGAATAATAAGCATGTCCCATGAGTCTAAATGATCCACTCATGTTTGTAAATGAGCTATCCATAGAGATTATTCCCACATAAGCTTCTGAAGACCCAATCTTGCTGCTGCTGAAGTCAACGGTAACATCTCTATAAACCTCATTACACTTTGAATTTGCCAGACCCATAATAAAATATTACAGTCTTATCATTACAGGATAGCATTTCTCAAACTTCAAACTCACTGTCAGTTTCTCTAGGCTACAAATACCCAAATCCATCCTTCCAGAAACAACGATTTCATTAATTCCTTTCAAAATACACACACACAGGCACACATATACATGCTATTGAAACCAACTGATTTTGGGAGCTGCTCTATCCAAGCTAATACCCACTGCATACAACACTAATCCATATGGATACGTTTTCAAAACAGCTACTAGTGCATAGGAGAATTTCCAAATTAATTACATGTAGTAAAATTCACAAAGGTGCCGTTTTACTTAAAACACTGTTGCTGCCAAATGTGTAACACTTAAAACTTAAATGGTGCCATATATTACCAAGTTCACCACCGCTCCACTTGCAGTAGTTTTGCAGATAATTAAAAGCTGCTCTAAGTTACGTAAGAAGATTATTCTTTTAGGAAGCAATGCTTTAAAGGCTTCAGTTTGCTTCCACAGGATTTAGCTATTTGTTTTGTTTCTTAGAAATGTTTTAATAGGTGCAGTTTTTATATGGGTTCTACTGCTTTAATGTAAAACACATGAATATGAATGTGCAGTTTTTACAGGAGATTCCCCCCCCCCCCCCCATTCTGCTCTATTTTGTCATATTGTCTGCAGTAGACGTGATTTTTATTTTCCCTTTAGCAGTGAGGTAATTTGCCCATGTTATTTGCTCTGTGGGCATCCTCATAACACATTCTGAATTTATTTCATGATGTCTCTTGAAAGCACTGTGAATCCAAGACATGCCGAATCAAACTAATGAAGTAACCCCTGCACTAACAAACCCTCCCTGTCTCAACTCTGTTAGAAGCAGAAAGGACATAAGACTGATAGACAAATATTAAAGATATAATTCTTTTGGACTTGGTCCACATGTTCACGAGATAATGAGACCTTAACAAAGACATAGATACGCATATGAAATATTAGATCTGACATTTCATTCGAGGTGAAAATTGCCAGTCCTCCTAATGACATCTTTTCTTACCAGGTACAAGAGAAAAAAGGACTGAACTGTAAAAACTTGCTTTTTTCACAGTGCTGATTTTGATCTTACCATGCCAATTTTCATTGAAGAATTTTAAAACGACTACAATGAAAAGCTGGCAAGGGAAAAAAAAAAGTCAAGCTGCTGGTTACTCACCAAGAGTTCCTTTAATTTTAAGAGATCAACACCATGAAACAACCTTGCTGATATCACCATTATTCCCTAATTTGTGGCTGGCTCAGGCCCCTAAGATTTAAATTGCTCTACAGGAAGCACAGAGGCTGAATGTGAAGTGAGAATGTGCCTCCTCCAAGTTAACGCTATTTATCTTGAAATACTGAGGGGGTTAAAACCAGTTTACATCAACCTAGACATTTTCATTCCTCAAGTTGCATCTTCAACTCAGTTTGTGACCTTACAATGCAATGTGTCAAAAAGAAGAGGCATCTGAATCTTTTATTGCAGCTGTAGTATTGTGTCCTGCATACATTTATACATTTTGTTTATGCTCCAATGTCACATCCCATTCCACATTGGTCACTCAAACACAGCTGCCAAAAGTTATTTTCATTAAAGCCTTCCAATGTGTTGGTAGGGGAAGGAGGTCAGGGCTGAGATGACTTCTTTTTTGTTCGCTTGCGTTTTGCTGGTTTTTTTAGGAGAGAAGAGAAAATATCAAGAATACAGAAGAAGGGAAAAGCTTCCCAGACAATACCACAGAACAAGTAAACACCATGGCAGATATTCACTCCAGGAAGATAAGAGAGACACTCAAGCAAAAAGTTCCATTTCACATATTTATTCTTCAAGAGATGACAAGTGTTGTAAAGCAATAATTGTAACTTCACTAACTCCGTGGCTTTATCCCAGCAAAACCATGGGTACCCTACTGTAAATAGGTGTACCCTGCTGTAGAAAAGATGGCGAGATATCCTCACAACTGGATCTTTTCCTAATCTATAGCCAGACTGCAGCAATTAGCCCTTAGGGTCTCTGTAGAGCTCCAATATCGTTCCTGAGGCCTGATCTCCAAATCACTGTGCACAATGGCCCAATCCAGATGGGATGCTAACAATGTGCCTAATTTTAGTAATTTAGCTAATGTAACTGCAATTATTGGCCATATTCCTTTCTTCTCCTCCGCACCCTTTCAGGAAAATTTTGAAACATGGGCAGGGTCATGCCTATACAAGACAAGATTTGTGCCAGCCCTTAACTCCGGGACAAGGCTGTCAGTAGGACCTGATCATATCATACAGGTCTGACAAACACTTCCAAGCTTTCCCGAATTAAAATCCCTGTGTCAAAAGTTATGCAGTGTCCTGCAGATCCCTGCACTTTCCAAAGCCACGTCACCGAGCAAAAAGAACAATGCAACATGAACTAAAGCCCCTTGCTGAAACCGCAGTAGCACATCTCAAGAAAGCAATTTTCAAGGTTGCAACTCCATTACACCTATTTGGGGGGTTAAAGTCACTTTCCTGTAATGACCACAACCTTAATAGGATTGCTTAGAGCAATCGTTCCTCATCAAGTTGCCCCTCTGTCAACGTTAGCTTTTCCATTCAAAAATAAAGCTCATTGTAAACTAGTATAATCTTGGAGGATTCAGAGGGGGAAAAAAAAGAAAAAAAGAGACGGTGAAGGAGAAAAGGGAAAAAAATGACACATGACAGCAGACTGTGCCAGTTAAAAATGTAATCTTTGCGCATAGTAGCGGCCCGGCCTTAACATTATACACTCAAAGGTCTCGGACATGTTTGGTGTTAAACGACCCCAGTGAATCATAAAGCAACCTTGCTCTCCTTGACTACACATGCTTCATGAAAGATGAATAAACATAAGCTGGTCTGCTATCGTGTACGTGTACTCAGAGTAATCCTGAGGTATTATTGTGAATCCTTCCAGACTGTCTAAGCCCCTACGAAGGGCATGTTATAAAAGGCATTCATCATCTGCTAAGAAGCTACATCTGGGACATTTGAGCTCCTAGGTAGTCACTAAAACCATTTAACAAGGAGAAATGGCAATCAGCAAGATAATCAACTTGTGCCACCCAAGAGAGAAATCACCCAATCCCTCTTTTGAACATTCATGTCTTCTTAAGGAGATTAAAATCTGGAGTTGATTTTTAAGTAAAAGTACAGACAAAAGAGGGATAAAAATATTTTCTAATTCTTCCAGAATATTAAAACACAATCTGGAATGATCAATATCAATAAGAACCCAAAGCAGTTTTATTGGTTATGAAAAACTGGACTGTTAAATGCTAAATTGGAAAGGCTAAAAAAATCAAAATCAATGCCTATTTATAGCATCAGTCCCTTGATAGCTGTAAATAGCATCATTTTCACAGTTATAAAATGCACTGGCATGTGCTCTGATTCATTCAGCACAGGTCACTAGTTAGATGCAGGCAGACAAGCACGTGCTTAAAAAAAGGGTGTTTCTAAGTCCCAAAAGGTGGCCACTACAAACAGTAACACTGTTAGTGCACCTTAGTCTTTGAATGGTATCCTCTACTTGAGAATTTCTTCTGCCCAGATATAACTATAAATATACAGTTCTCAACAACTGCTGGTGATTCTTAATTATTTTTGTTGCTGTTAACATGCTGGACATATTCCCCTGATTTTCATAGCCTATAATGGAAGAACTGTTTATCTTAAATTATAAATTTTTATTGTGACCAAAAATACCGATCTACCAGCAAATAGCAATTTTATTTACTCAATATCCGTAAGAACAGGCTTACAGAAGTCATTTTAATTATTAGAGTCTATGTTCAGCAATTATGTTACGTACAAATTTCATTTCTTTTGTTAATTTTAATAAAAAGTCCATTCCGTGCCTGCTGTGTTCCTCTTTTACAAAGGCATTTAAAAGATTAGTCTTAATTATGGGTTTCAATATACAATGTGAAGAGAAAAAAAAAAAACCAACAAAAACACCAACAATGATGGATGAACGGTGTGGCTTTCTGCTAATTTCTCAGCAGGCACAAACCCTGTGGCATTAAAAATACAGAAAGAAAATGACTTCTAAAGTTACTGAGGGGAAAATATCATCAAAAAGCAAACTCATGCAATATCTGTGTCATGCAGTGCATATAACACAGGCTAAATCTTCAAAATTTCCTGTGTGCAATTAAGTCATATTTTAGATGATTTTTGGGGTCAGATTTTCAAAGAGCACTTTGCTGGCCCAAATATTCAGCCCAGTGCCTTGTAATGAGTGAATTACGTACCTGATCAAATTCATTTCACCAGGTGTCAGGGAGCCACCTGGTTTTGGCATTTTGCAAATCCCACCCAGCACCTGCCTGCATCCTTGGGGAACTGAATCCCTTTAGACAGCCGGATGAACGCTAAACGTGTCCACACGTCTGCGTATCTACAGACAGGGAGGAACATCCATGCATGCATATAATAGGGACAAGTGTGCCTGCGTGAAACACAGCACGCTCCTGGGTCTTACACATTTAAGCACATCAGCAATCAACATCAATGGATCTTTTCACTGATCTGCATTCATGTAACATTCCTCGATGCACTCTGAGGGAGGAGTAGTTAGAAACAGACATTAATGAAAGAGATATTATGATGACGGAGCTATGTGAACATTATCTGTTTTGAAAGTTTATCACAGATGAGCACCTGGAAGCTGATGAACGTGTGAATACACCACTATCTTGGTGACAGCTCAGGAAAGCAGCTCTCAGTTTTCCATTTCCACCGCTCCCGTCCCCCCCAGCCCAGATCATTTATGGGGCCCAGATGGACTTTCCTCACTGAGAGATGTTGCGTTATTTGCTCCTCATGCCAAGTCCCTTCGAGCTCAGCAGCCATGCTGCCTGCTTGAATTGAATGATTCATCAGCCCCACTCTTTTTGTCCAGGATCTCAATGTGCTCATTGTTTTCTTCTCCTCTCTGCCCTTTTTCTCCAGTTCAGTTCAGTCTGAATTTCATTAAAGCCTTTCTTCCCAGTGTCTCAGTACATCCACATTCATCCATATTAACTCTGAATGGCAAAGTCTCACTATCTGTTGGGAATGCTGACAACAGATTGTTTCATAATTAATTGAAAGGCAAAACCTGGACATTCTCAATCAACGCTGATGGGAATTACTTTGTCCAGCTTCAGTAAATCAGCAGTGCATGGCACAGGGAAACCAATGTTCAAGTTAAATACTAGTTATTACACTGTGAGCTAAACATACAGTTTAAAATTTTTGCTTATTTTAAGAAACCTTTTAAAAGCACTGCTTCAATGGTGAGTAGTGTAGACATTTGGGGCTAGATTATATCTGGTCAAATTAGCTAATATTTGCCTTCAAGACAAGATTACGTAATATTAGAGTTTCCACTTTCAAAGTCAACGTGGATGTGCAACGGGGATCAGACATCCATGATGTACAACTATCCTAGCAGAAACATGGAAAAAGGTTCCGCTTTTTACAGCACCCATAAAAATTTAAAGATCAATTCAGTGCACATTTAATCACCTTGATGCCCAATGGCTGTAACATATCTGTGACAGAAAGGGTAGAGTGTACAGTATTTTGCATGCATGCTTCTGTTCCACTGAGTATGGACTGGATTCTGGCTTTGGTAAAGCTGAAGTAACTCTGTAGGAAGTTATTCTATAGCAACGTTAAAGCAGTTTATATTTGAGTGCATCACGTGAACTATCAGACAGAAATTTCCATTTGAGACAAAGCCAATGGTCTAGAATCACAGGCTGGTGGGGGTTGGAAGGGACCTCTGGAGATCACCTTGTCCAACCCCCCCTGCTTGAGCAGGCACACCCAGAGCAGGGGGCACAGGACCGCGGCCAGGCGGGGTTTGAATGTCTCCAGGGAAGGAGACTCCACAGCCTCTCTGGGCAGCCTGTGCCACTGCTCTGGCACCTCACAGTGAAGAAGTTTTTCCTCATATTCAGGTGGAACTTCCTGTGTTCCAGCTTGTGCCCATTGCCCCTTGTCCTGTCGTTGGGCACCACTGAAAAGAGTCCGGCCCCATCCTCCTGACACCCACCCTTTAGATGTTTATAAGCATTGATAAGATCCCCCCTCAGTCTTCTCTTCTCCAGGCTGAACAAGCCCAGCTCTCTCAGCCTTTCCTCATAAGAGAGATACTCCAGTCCCCTGATCATCTTTGTAGCTCTCCGCTGGACTCTCTCCAGTAGCTCCCTGTCCTTCTTGAACTGGGGAGCCCAGAACTGGATGCAGGACTCTAGATGTGGCCTCGCTAGGGTGGAGGGGAGGATAACCTCCCTTGACCTGCTGGCCACACTCCTTTTAATGCACCCCAGGACACCGTTGGCCACCTTGCCCCCAAGGGCACGTTGCTGGCTCACGGTCACCCTGCTGTCCACCAGCACTCCCAGGGCCTTCTCAGCAGAGCTGCTTTCCAGCAGGTCAACCCCCAAACTGTACTGGTGCGTGGGGTTGTTCCTCCCTAGGTGCGGGACCCTACACTTGCTTCGAATTTTGGTACATCCCCCCACCTCTCTGGCAGCAGTCCATCCCCACGCTGCAGAGCCCATCTAACAACCCCCCAGCAGTCAGCTATAGAAGATGTTGTCAGCACAAGGATGTTGCTCATTACTCCCTTAATTAGAGCTTGCTCCAAAGAATGAAGGTTTATAGTCTTTACTAATCCAACTCTGGCCATCTTTCTTACCTAAGTAATCAGGGCTCTCACAAATTTTATCAAGCTTTATGTCCTGTAAGATTTAATACACTGGATCAGATCGAAGGTCCTGCTATGAATTGCATCTTATCTTTGCCAATGGCCGGTACTAGATACTTTAGACAGATAATACGTAAGGTACATAAATAAAGATACATATATATTTTTACACATACATATACGTGTGTGTGCCAATGCATACAACTAGAATACATATAATGCATATATATAAAAACAAACTTTCTAATAATGAACAACTTTAAATCCTTCAGTAATGCAACATGCACAACAAAGCAGCAATCATACACACGTGCAGGTGAAAACAAGTGAAAGCAAAAGCTGAGGAAGCGAACATGGAAGTTCTGCAAGCTGTGAATAGCTCCTGTGGAAATGGGACTCCGCATTGCTGTACCAGCCCAAGTCTCACATTAGCCAGGTGTACAACGTGCTCTTTCCATCCTGTTTTTGTTTTTGAAAGGCTGTGCTCTGGGGCCACTTTTGCTGAGTGGCAGCAAACAAATGACTGCCAGGGTTTAAAATGGATGGAAGGGAAGGCCATACCCTTTTTTTTTTTTAATTTTTTGTTAGCAAGAAATTGGGAAGAAGGGATATGTTACACAAAGAAATTCAGCATATTTTTATTATTCTGAGAAGCTGACAGAGGAGCTACATTTTCAAAAGGAATCAACTTTTGTAAGGAATAGATTACTGAAATATTTAACCATATGAAAGGTCAAAGCTCCCTATATCACAGTTTTGCTACTTATGCTCTCACTTGACTGAGCCATGGAAACAAATGAAGCTGTATTCTTTTAACATTGGGTCAAGCCAAACTAACAGAGGTTTCAACTAATACTTTTAAAATGCTCCCTTTATTCTGTTCAAGATGCTTTATTAAAATATGAGTTAATCTCATACTATATAATAGTGTTCCTAGTGACAGTATAGTAAAGGATCTGTCAGGCTTTTCATTACAAACCCCTATTCTAAACCACACACAAAAAAAAAAAAAAAATCCCTCTGGGCTGAACCTTGGCATACAAGAAACTTCAAAGAAATTAATTTTGTAGTTTTTGAATTCCAAGAGCGCAAAGAAAATTGATTTAAAATATTTAGGAGACTATGTTGTGCTTACGTAACTCAAAACCCTAAAATTCGTGTTTCTAAACAAAATCTTGCTGGTTTATTACTCTCTACCGTAAGCCAAGCAGTTTTGCTTTAAAAAAAAAAAGGCGCCTCCCCTCAAAATTAGAGATCTTCCACCCTTCCCAAATGTATTTTCTACATATGGGAACCTGTACAAATGCTACATAATATCCCACCAAACTCAGATGGGCATCTTCCAGGAAATATCCTGGATACATCAAGAATGTGCTCAAACGGGTGGACATAAGTGATTTTAAAAAGACATTAAAGAAAAGAATAGAAAAGGAAGAATAATGATGACAGCAACTCTGGAAGCCATATGAGAACAGTCTGATTTCTGCCTTTGAAGGAAGAAGGGATATTTACAGCATGAGTGGCTGTGTCCTTGCTGCTCCTCCATTTTGGAGAAGGCTGACAGGGAGTTTTGCAGTGTCTATATTGTGCAATATAGGGGTGTGGAGAGCGAAGCATTGCTAGGGAGGAGCTAGTACCTCTGCCTGGCACAGAGACGACGTCTCTGAAGCAGGAGAGCCGCAGCAGACAGCTGTCCCACCCGCAATTCATGGATACCAACCACCCCACCGCAGGGACCCCACTCATACAGGTAGCCTCCAATAATACATAAGAAACGGTTGGGCTCCTGCATCCCTTTGAAGTTGCAATGCTTAGTTTGGGTTATACAGAAATGAAATGTTCTTAGCCCACTGGTCTCCAAACTTGGACACATTTTTGCAGCCGGTGGTGCAGATCAGTGTGGTGAACGCTCCCCACCAAGGCACTCAACTCACCTTCCTGGCACCTTTTGCTCACTGCCAACACAGGCACAACCCCCACATAGCCCTTTTCCTTCTACACATTGGAATTTAATCCAACACTGGCTAACTGTCATGCCTGTAACTGCAGCAACTACTTTGCCGCTCTCCTCTGCTGATACACATGGGTTGCCCCGTGGCCCTTAAAATCCCCTTTCTCCTCTAGGGACCAAACGTCCTCCTCATCCCTCCTTCTGCTTTGGCTCCTTTTAACTTTCTGCGGCTCGGAGTCAGCACGACCCCTGCCCTGTGATCGACTCGCCACAGAAACAGTGGTTGTTTCTTCCCTGAAGTTTCAAAATCTTCGCTCGATGGGTAGATTAAAAGAAGCAGACATTGACTCTTGGCAGTGGACTGGGGGCTGGATCCTGACTCAGCCCTTGAACTGACACACTCCTGCTGAACTCAGTGGGAGTTAATCCGTAAAATGACTGGCTAGAAATTGAATCAGGATGTCAAAATTCAGTTCTGTATCTTCACAATCCAAAATCTTTATTAAGTTCTCACTCAACCAAAACTTGGCAAAATCAATGGGGCAAATCTCAGAATGCTTACTCAGTTTTTATAGTGTTAGGAATAAAGCAAATTTCTATTGACTTGAGTAGGAGTTTATTTGTGACAGGACTCAAAAAACAGAGTGAAAACCCTGTGAGATGCTCAAAAGTAGTTTGAGGTTTTTTCCCAGTACCTTCTCCTCTCTAGGATGAGGAAAATGGGATATTCACATCCACAGAAAATCTTTAGAAATTCATTCTTGCCACAAAAGCTTGTGCAAAAACCTTAGTTCTTCCTTCAGTGCCCTGTTTCCACCAGTGCTGTTTGTTCACCCATATAACACCTTCTTTTCACCCCTTCCTACAGCATGAACAAATATTCTTCACATTCCCTAACAGATTTTGGGGTAGGAGCAGAAAGGCTGAGAAATTCCTTGTAAGGTAGTTCTGTAGCTGTGACTAGTGCTCTTGTTTCTTATTTCTGTGCTAGATTAGCAAACCGTGCTCTCCTTCATTTACCCTTTCCGCCTCCCAATTTTACTGGGCAGCACGATATCTTGAGGTTTCTGTTTAGTTTCATTCCCTGCTTCCTCTGCCTTTCCTTCTCCCCTTGCAGTCAGGTTAGTTTTTCTGCTCGTTGGCAACTGAGATTTTGGACTTTTTAACTTTCTCTTTTTTCACGCTTATCAGTTCAAAGTGCTAAAGTTGCCAAACTAAATCCACTCGTACTAAAACTACTTCTAAACTGCACGGCAGAGCCATGATGGAGTAGTGACACAAAGGCACCTCTGGATCCCGCAAATCTGTGATCCAGCTCCCACATTTTTAAGTACAGTCCTGAAGTCCTCCAGCACACCTCCAGCACAGCATTTCTGCCTCATGATTTGTGAGAAAGCATGTAACTGGCTATATCAAATTATGTACCTTTGATACTACATTGGCAAAGGTGCTGGCAGAAGTTCAATTACAGATTCCCGTCTTGTTCAGTATGTTCGCTCAAAGAACAACAATGTCTCTCTTCATCTTACAGCTTTATTTTACTGTTCTGAACAAGGTTGCAAGGTTTGGAGCTGCTGAAATGGAATCCGTCCTAAATAATCACAAAATGCACCCTTTGCAATTTAATAATCTTATACAATAGGAGTATTTGTGTACACCCACTGAAATAAAATGGGAGCACAATCATCCCCTGATATCACTACAGGGCTGATGGAAGTAATTCTTGAATTTAAAGGATATTTTATGCAGATAACCCTACTAAGTACATAAGGAATTTAGGCACATAATATCAACAGTTTTCTGAGATGAGAGTTCATTC
Organism: Morus bassanus; assembly: GCA_031468815.1. Classification (NCBI taxonomy): domain Eukaryota; kingdom Metazoa; phylum Chordata; class Aves; order Suliformes; family Sulidae; genus Morus; species Morus bassanus. The sequence goes on from CM062575.1 coordinate 36,833,803, forward strand.
TGAAACGAAGCAGCTCATTTATCTCTCTCAGTAGCGCTCTTTGCTCTATCCACTTTAATTTTCCAACAGAAAGGTGAATAACAGAATTATTCAGATAATCCTCCCCAACCCCTCCCCCAGTCCCAAAATCAATACAAACTTTGATTTGCCTTGAATTCTCTCCCTAACGTACAATGAACACATAATTCAAATACTCACAGGTACACACACTTCATAGAATATGAAGCATTAGTGCTTTGCATTGCCTTTGATTTGGCATTCTTTTAGTAATGTAGGAGCTGCCTGGATGCTCTTTCCAACGCAGGCTAGACAATAGGAGCTCTTACACTACCAACCTTCATTTACGAGCTGATATTAAGAAACACTGAAAAGACAATCATTATTCTTTGTCTGGTTTCTAATTTATTCTGTGGCTGAAAGACTCATTCCAACACAAAATTCTCCATCCAGTACGAATGCAAAGAACTACTTACAGGTTAAGCAAGAAGGAAATGTTTCAATCTATAGATTGCTTAGCATTTATATATTAGTGCTCTGACAGATAATTGCTTTCTTTGATTAAAAAAACAAAGGAGAAAATGAGCTGCACTATGGCACTCTTCAGTTTATTAAAAAACAGGACTAGGCGAGGCAATAAATTTCTCCATGTCCCAAGTTCCAGGATCTTGTATCATGATACAGAGCTATTCTCCTGGCTCGCACTGTCAGCAAGACCAGATGGGTCTGATTAGTTCCAACCCAGAAATACAAATGGTTGACAGTCTGTACGAGACAACAGGGAACAGAGCATTCAGTGAAGTGAAATGCTAGAAACCTCCAACTGCACACAGATATTCACTGCTCCTCAGCCTACAATAAAGGAAACGCCAGGAAACGAGTAGGTTTGGCCCTTATTCAACAAGCATGCTGAGCTAAAAGTAGAATGGCAATCCAGTTACTGCATGATTTCCTTTGTCTAATACATCAGTTACTTAAATATAGTTTAAATGCTAAATCCTGATTGCTATACAGACTGTAGCGATGGGAGGAGTCCCCTGATCAATGATAGGGGCATAATTACATTCTCTGCTGTAGATGGAGCTGAAAGACCTTATGGAATAAGACAATTTTTTCATTTACTTATCTTAGTGATGAACAAAATCCATAGAAACATGCACCTCGCATTTACAGAATCAGACAGGTATTAGAGAAGAGAAAGATTAAGTCTATTAAAACTGATATTAAGAGTGTGGCATCCTTCAAATTGCTGCAATTCTGCAGAGCTGCTGAAATCCTTCCCTACGATGGGCGGAATTACAAAAAGTAAACGATAAACTCTTAATAGTTGTGGAATACTTGTTTTGTTTCATAAGCTTAAATTACTTTTAGAGTGTTGCACAGGAGGGAAGGCCCATCTGCCTCTGAATATAGCCGCATGAATATTACGAGACAGCAATAACTGCAGTAGGCTGGATACTTGCTTAGGATTCAGGATATCAGAGTAGGTCTCAATTCCTCACATCTTCCAATCAGTCATTTCCTCCCTGTGCCATCTATATTCCTGGAGATGTACTGAAGATCAGTACTCAGTATTGGAGATCACGTAAATACCTTAGAGAAAGAAATATAATCATCTATTTAAAAAAAAAAAAGAAAAATAAGCTGACTCAAGGACAGCCTGGGTAAGCTCTGTCTACTTGATCTGGAAAACACTTTAAAGACTCCAATAAGCTCATTAGTACTGATGACTAGATATATGTGTTCAAATCCGTATAAATACAGGAGGGCAGCATCATGGATAAATATCTTCCTTTTTCTTTTTAATAAAGAGTTCCTATGGACCACAGATTACAGGATGTCTGGTTTCCTTCTGTGGTCACTCACTTCCCGACAGCAGTGCATAAATGGACCAATTGTTGTTTCATTTATTCTTTCCTTGTAGAAATGGAAATCCAGTTAGAGGAATGCACGGGTAACACTGTCAAATTCCCCATCTTTTGCTAGGAATCTCAGAGTAATTTTCTACAACAAGGTTATCCTTCCTTCAGTAAAAATGAGGAAACCTGGCACAGAGTAGCTCAAGCTGCAAAGCAGTTGCACAGCGTTCAAGAACTGCCACTCCAGCCACCAGATGCCTTTTCATAGGGATGCAAACACCCCATCACACTGTGTAGTGCACATTTGTAAACGTACTTCCCACTCATTCGGCATGTTAATTCCAATAACATTCATCCTCTCCACCTGAAAAGAAGTTTACATCCACAGGTTTGTCAGCTCCATAAACATAAAGAACTGTTGGAGATGTGGTCGCAACCTCCTCACTCAATGCAGCCAGACACCCAGACCGACATAACAGATGAGCAAGCGGATAGCCCGAGGCCAGTGAAAGGCATGCAAACGCCACTGCGGCATGTAGAATGATAACCACTTATTTATTTTTTCCCAGAAATTTTTATCTCCAGTAATTGCACATGGTTTTAATATAATTCTTTCATTAATCTATGGCAAGTCATGAAACCTGATATTTTTGCCATGTCTAGTCCCTAAAATTTGTCAACTCTTCCCAGGAGACATGGGTGTTATACAGATCCTACCAAATTCAATGACAATATCTCTACCAACTTCATGGGCACAGGGTACAGCCCCTGCCTGTAAGTCTCGTGAAATTTTGTTAGCTTTTGGAGGGGCTTCACCCTCAGGAAACACGAGACATCATTTCATCGCTCATTAAAAGCAAAGAGTTTTTTAGTATTTCTCACTGTCAAGAAAACTTGAAAAAGTCATCTCTGAAAGCTCGAAAACTAAGATACAAATATAAACAGCGTTAAACGTGTCAGGTCCTTTCACACCACTCTCGGTTTTGGAGGTCTGATGCTTGTTTTGCATCGGCAATGCTGCAATATGTTATCTCCCATGCAAAACTGCATTAAAGTAATAACTACAATATTTACCTACTTCACAAGGGTGTTATGAGAATGACTGCAAATGTTTCCACAGTGTTTTGAATATGTAAAGTACTATCTGTTTTAAATATTATTCTTATTTGCATACGACAATGCAAACAAGCTGCATCCTGGATCTCAATCAAAAAAAAAAAAAAAAAAAAGGGCAAATGAAAACCCAAACCTAACTCCCATGACTGTAAATGAAGGAAGCCCCATCGACAATAGTAATGCTAATCTAATCTCCGTGCTGCATCAGGCTTCAAATGGTCAAATAAGGTCTTCAAAAAGTATAGATATGACTACCTGCATATTCTGCATAACTGTTTAAATGAACACGTAAGTGTTTTCTGAAGGTGCAGGGAATCTGTCACTCCAGCAAAGCCAAATACCACACCTGAAGACTCGTGCTTACACACAAACATAGCAGAACCCTGCCATTTATCACTGAAAAGACAATGATTTGAAGATCAAGGGCTTGCATCTAGCACATCATTCATGGGAAAATATTGTAGAAAACCTTTTAAAATGCAGAAATGGTTCTTCTGGGTGACATTCTTCCTTCTTTAAATCATTATGAATGATTTGAAATGGGCTGCACTTTATTGGCTGGCACTATTGTTATTCCATCAAATGGTACCAGAAGCTGTTTAACCCTACCACACTGGAGGAAGACGAGTTAAGTTCTGTTCTCAGAACAAATTAAAGGCAAGCAAACATCAGAGGTGAGATGACATTCATATATAAACTAAAGGCCCTACTCCTGCTTTGGATGTGTGCTTCCTGAGGAACCACCTGCAGGTACCTAAAGCCAAGAGGTTTTCCAAATCCTGGTGTGTGAATATATGTGTACTCCAAAGGAAGAATTCTTGAGAGAGTTGTTTTACATTTAAATCAGGTTATTTTATTATTTTTATTTTTTATCAGATATGCAGATAAAGACCAGAGATGAACTAGAACCATGGCTGCAAACTTTTACACCTAGGTGTAAAAGTTACATTTCTGGGTGACTTTTATCCAGAGCCCTAGTTTGGGTCCTGTCTTGAATTATTCAAGACAGAAGCACTGTATAAATCTGAGTCTAATAAAGCCAGGGGGATCTCTCCGCCATAGCATCATTACTAACAGCACTAGAGATGGAGGTTTTGCAAAGATGCAGAAATGCCTGGAAGAAAACAGTAATTATTATAAAAGGGCCTAAAATCATCTGCAAGACTGCTTGTGGCGAATGGCTGTAGTTGCACAAAATGAAATGCAGTGCCATAACCTGCAGACCCCCTGAGTGCAGGAGCCCCGCTGACTCCACAGGAGCAGGGCTAATGCGGGAGGATGGTGCAGATGTAAGGCAACAGCACAGGGACCGCCTGGACTCTGGGCTGGAGGCAGTGCACAATGGTGCTGAGCCGCCCAGTCCAGCCTGCAGAGCCTGGGAAGATAAACTACCTCCTCAGACATTTCTGATTCATCTGTTTATGTTAGTAAGTTTTCATTTGTGTTTCATTACTCTTCCTTCCCGAAGCGAGGGAGAGAAATCACAGACCCGTGTCCTCACTCCCGCTGGTCTCTGCTCATGGGAAGACAATGCAGGAAAATAAAAGCAGCCACATTTCACCCTGAAGTTTCACAATCCTCCAAGTCTACCAGACAGAACCAGTTTGGCACCTGGCTTTGCAATGGTCCCATAATGCTTAAACTCATTCATCCAACAAAGCTCCTCCTGGCTGCTGGGATTTCCTGAAACACGCTCAGCCCATGTTTCTGCCCCAGGCACGTCTTCAAACACGCTTTCCCTCAGCTGATACAATGTAGGCTGTGGATGCTACCTCCAGGCTGTACATGGATTTCTGGACATCAGACCCAATGGCACATTCTTCCCTGGTGCCGAGCAAAAGAAAAACGGAAGGGAGAAGGGAAACACTTGTTCCAAGAAGCTACTTATAAAATAACCATGGAACTGAATGCTGGAGAGAAAAAACCTGCCACCTGCACCTATCTCCTGAAGCTTTATCCTGCAGAAGGAAAACAGGAAGAGAAAAGAAGAGGCACAAGTAGGCGGTTCAGGAAGAAGCATCCTGGTGAGCAGCAAAACTGCTGGGCTACACCTGCGTCATCACTTGGGCTCTCTCACCCTTTGGAGAGCAGTTTCATGCCCACTAACCTGTGCCCATCAGCAAATGTCAGTCTGCAAGACTCAGGTGGAAAAACCCACACCTCAGTGAATATAAAAAGAAAGCGGTCTTGCTGGAGAACGACTTCTCTGAAATTACTGTTTGATCGGGAAGGAGCAGAGTAGGTAAGCACAGTTTCTACTACTCAGGCTAAGGATCTTCTTTGCTAAGCAGTTTTTACCCATTTCCTTAACTGGAGAACACTTTCTTTCCTCCCTTAGGGTAAACTTATTTACGCAGGAAACACCAACAGCCAAAAAGTCACCTTTGGAGAGAATGAAACAGTCTCTATCGGGACCAATCCAAATATTGCATCCACACATGCGGAAATATACTATGCACAGGCGAGGTCTATCTTTAACCCTGATGCTAACCATGAGCTACCTTTAGTTATAATACAAATTCAAATCCACACCTAAAGGTAAGCAGGAAAGACAGGCTTTGTGGTTGACCTCAACACGGTCACCCACAATCTGATACTTCTACTATGCAAACCTAGCTGCACTTAGACTGCAAAAGAGAAAGATGGAGTAATTAAATTTAATTCAGGAATCCAGAATGAGGAACAGAGGGATAAATCTTAATAGGAACATAGGATTAATATCTTAGCATAAATAATAGTCTCTGGAATCGCATTTTGATGATTCAACAGTTCTGCTATAAATAATTCACATCAATAAAAGAGAGATAACATCAAATTCAGTTGGAACATTGGTTAATTTGAGCATAAAGTGAAGGACTTCACTCAAACTAAAGGACAGCTATAAGTAACTGCTCTACTGTATGGGAATCAGCACTGAGTATTTTCCACACATTCACATGCATTACAAATTGTTTTCCAAGGTTACAAAAGAGTAGATAAGGGGTGAAGAAGGATAAAAAAGCTGGCAGTGGATGGAGCTTAAATGTCTACCCTGTGCAACAGAAAATCAACACAGAACAAACCAGTCTGCTGGGTGATCCCTTGCATGCAGCAGTGAGAAATACTTCATCGTTTCTAATTTAGAAAAATATCTATGCCCGCCTATAAAGGGTAATGACAAAAAGGGCAGTGATGGGAAGGGTAGCATAAACCTGAACCCACATATCGGGACTTTCTGGTTGCCCATTTCAGCCTGTCTTCATGGTTTCCACCTCAACAGCACAAACCAGCACAGAACGGGCCACCCATGCTAAAAAGTCCTTGTTCTGAAGAGCATAAAAATAAATATTAAATAAGCCACGAACCAGGGAAGTCCAAAGGGTGGGTGAGGCACAAAGGGATAAATGACTTGTCCAATCTCATAGAGAACGTTGGGGTAGAGCTTGATCTCACACCCAGGTTGTCTGAGTCCTGGGCTATAACACAGACTCTAAGATTAACCTTCTCCCTATCTCAGGTTTTGAATGTGATCAACAACAGGATCAATATTAATAATGTATTTGTTAAGGCTTATTATTTTTCAATGGTGCTCTTCACCCCAGGGTGGTTTCCAAAGCACTTTAACAATTATTTATATATGAAAGTCATTTTTACCAAAGAAATGCAGCCATCCTTGTGATACAATGTGGCAGCTGTGCTGCAGTGCAAAGCAACAATAAAACTAGCTGAGGCCAGAAACCAAGGAAAGAGACTGCACTGAGTAGAAACTGTGGGAAGTATTTAGGTAACAGCCTGCAACATTTAATTACACAAGTTGGAATCTGGCCAGCAGGCATGAACAAATGTTTTCAGTGTGCTGTGTTTAAATATTTTAATTTACTTTTTTATAAATGTCATTGCAAAAATCATGAAAAATGGAAAAGGATACTTGTTATACAGTGCATTCCCAGCAAGTGAAAAAAGTTGGTATTTTAATCCCCCAAAATGCTATAAAATATATAAGTTCAACTACTATTGAGAATTCCTTGAAAAAAGGCAAATATGTTTTACTGTAAAACACAGAGAACACCATCATTGGAAACACAGGCACCCCATCACTGTCTGCACTTGATTAGTAATGACTTAATTTTCCTTTCTTTAAGCGTAATATAAACCTCCAGGTTACCTTGACTTCAGTAGATCATGGCTTAGACCGTATGTCCTTAGTTCATTCAGTAACCTAACCTGCAAATCCTTTTTCCCTGCAAGTTCTTGCAATGCCATTTTGTTTTAATGAACTGATATTTAGTATGTCAGAGTACAACCTATCTGTCCTGACCCCACCTGACTGTGTCCCTTCACACAACATGTGCGAGCAGAGCGAAGGTCACCAAGACACGTTTGAGATCTTAATTAGCACTGCTATGGGGTTGAGAGCTTAATGAGCACTGCAGGGCCCTCCAAGCTAACCAGCCAATGTCCTACTGTTCATCACATCCCTGAAATTACCCACTTATCTATCAGGCTTATGAAGATCTGAAAGACTGAATGTAGGAAGCTACATGACGGACCATGCATCAAAGGCACTCTACCATACAAACCACCGCCACCAAAACATCATAATGTATTACCTTGAAAATCCCTGCTCAAATCTAGATATATACTCTTTGACCGAAAGTTGTTGTTTCCTGAGAGTGCTAGAATAGGATTATCTTGGAGAGAGAGGTTTAGCTTTCTGTGCGTCGGTATTAGGGCAATTAGAGATTATAGTGGAGATACTAGTAAGTTATACCTGCAGGGAGAGTGGAAATACACTACATTTGGTACATCATGTCTTAATGACAGATAAGGCTGGATCAAACAATGTGATAAGCATCCTTATTACTGAGTACTGGGTCAATGCCATATAATTATGCACAAATAAAATATGTCGTGGGTGACTGATAACACTCCAACCCACCTATAAAAGAAATGCATTCTTTGTGGTTGGGCCAAATCACAACCCGTAAATGACTTAAATCATTTGTTTGCTATAAATTTTTCATCTCACATTTAGCAAATCACCTTGACATCTGTCTGTCACTTCAGTCTGAAAGACCTTCTTTAGGAAAAGCCTTTTTGTACTGAACTTCATTAGACATCAATGGAATCGTATCTGTTTACTGTTTTGAACAACCTGGGAATGGGCTTGCAAAACTGTGGATGCCTGGATATACTGTTAACAATGGATGCCACAGGAGAAATTGGTTTTGCTTGATATTGTACTGTGTTACTATATTTCTTATTTTCTTGTGAAAATGCAAAGACAAAACTTCCATGAGCATGATACCTACTGAAAAACTAGCATCGGAAGGCTGGATATTTTTTTATTTTTGCTTTTTTTCAAAATCTTTCCCCGCAATATATTTTATTATGGTCCATTTTGTCTTACTGTTCAGTGCTAAGGCTGTGCAGAACTTTGATTAACATAAAAAAGTCATTTTAGAAATCAGAAATAACAACCTACTGAGAAGCAACATGAAACATTTTGTTGCTGGTTCCTCAGCAATAGTACATGTCACATTTTCCACGGATGCGGTGCCCAACTAATATATGCCCATAATATCCTAAAGTTAGCAGTCCTTTCAAACAAATCCACTGGTTAAAGTATAAATGGAGAGGATTTCTTTTCAGGATCCCAATTTTCAGGATCTGTCACAGCTGAATGTCCTCATCTAACATTCCTCATCTCCCCGGCTAGATGCATGTGAAAGAGTTCTACGCCAGAGGCATGCCCAAGCACTTCAATCAGCTTGTTTTCATGCTTGCATTTTCAACTAAGCTCTAAGTCAGAAGGACAAGCCTCGATTTAGGTGGTGTCAGCAGCACACAGAAAGAAGGTTCAGTCAACAAGACTTGCTGGGTGCCTTTTTTTTTCCCCCTCCCCATTTGAGAAAAAATGTGGAAAGGAAAATTAAAGGATGGAAGAGGAACAGAGGAACGGAAAGCAAAAAGACTAGAGGAGACGCTCAGCAGCTCGCAATACAGCTGTATTAGCACTCATCATCTCCCCTCCCGAGCGCCTCTTGTTTCTGCTGCATATCATATCCTTCACCTATCTCAATTCTGCCCCAAAAGACGTAACAGAAGATGTGACACATCTGATCCAACTCTGGCTTAAGTCAAAGGCGTTACTCCCTGGATGTCCTGCTTTTCTTGGTGCCACCTGGAAATCCCCGCCTGTTGAGTTGAGGCAAACCATACCGCTGCCATCGATGCAGTGCTTTGTCGATCTGTAGGTCAGGACAGGAATCATGGCCAACGTACTGTATCACAGGGCTCCCACGCCTTGTCCCCAGTTACGTTCTGATTTGCACACAGCTCTGCTGCAAAAACACATTGCTGGGACCACCTCTCATCTCCCTTAAAGTGGCTGTTTATTTCTGCTAATTCAGACCTGAACTATGAAATATTAAGGAGATATTAGTTAGAATACAGAGAAGTCTCTGAAAATAGACCAGTCCTGTAGCCACAGCTTTCACCGTTCTTCATACATTAATCAATAGTTCATATTTAATTAATTAGCACCAAGTTCACTTGGTGATGAAAGTAGAATTTCCATGAATAGGAAAATAAATTAATGTGAAAATCCAGCTACCAGGCTGTTCTAAAGACTCTCTCCCACTGACTTACATGTGATAATGGATGTCCCTTCTTTATATTATTAGGCTTTTTGAGCTTTTTTTGATTTTATTTTTTCAGAGGGAAAGAAAAGACAGCTTTTTTCCAGCTGGGCAAGAAATACCTTAAACTCGTATTGCACAAAAGCCATCTGCTTGTAATGACAACATCACAGGTTGATTTAGTTAGATGGTATCACCAATCTACATATCACCAAGCTACATATCAGCACTGACTTAAGAGCACGCTTAGGATGTACACATCCTAACTTCAAGACAGCACTTGACTCTAAAAGTACAGAACATTTACCAATTAGAAAGTCAACCCAAAGCATTTATTTACAACCAGAAATTTAATAAACTGCTTATATACTATAGAGTAAATACCTCTTCTGCTGCCAAGCAAAGTATGTTTAATATTCAGGATCTATCTGCAATGTTATGATGTCCTCTTCATTAGAGCATCAGTTTTGTTAATTACCATTTACTTATGCGAGTAGTCCCCTTGACTTTAACTGATCCATTTTCATGAATAAGTAGAACATAATTTTATAGCTAAAGAATTCAGTTCCTAGTGAATGCAACAGCCACCATTCTCAAAGCTTAATTCTTAGCATAATAAGGAAATAAAAATAAGTACAATACTTTTCATCAGATAGAAGAGAAACATGTGTAAGGCAACAGTAGGAACGAGTCCAGGACAAGATACCTGGCTATCAAAACTATTTTCCTTGCTCTCATAGCACAGCAAAAATGGGATGCTAAGAAATATAAAATACTTGGCTAGAGATAAGGTAGTATCTATTATAATGGCAACTCCTTCACTACCACTGCTTGTGGTACTGGTACTGGCCCCCTTTGTAAAGGGCCAAGAAGCATCTGCCCTTCAAATTTTCAGGAGTTAACAGACCATAAGATGATCTGCTGAGAACTGAGGTTTTAAGAGAAACAGTACCAGCTCCACCTGATTCCCAGGGATTCATTCTCAAGCTCTCACTTCTCGTATCTGCTTTGGGCTTATAACTCAACCTCTTTGTGTACACTGGTTTTTTGTTCTTCAAACTAAAGGCTTCAAGATGGATTACAGAATTTTTTATAATGATCCTTAACAGTAGAATAGTTTAATAAAAGACTATGGTACCTGAAATTTGGAGGCTTTCTTAAGGATGGTAATTAAAGATGGTAGCCAGTGTTTTTCTTTCAAGACTCCTTATCACATTTCAAGAACATCAGATTACGGATTTAAATAGAGATATGAGTATGGGTCACTGTAAACTCCTCCAGGCTGACAGAGTGAGTGGGGGCACTAGATCACCTCCATTTGTAAAAACTGTTCACAGCTGTAGCTGGCAGTTGTTCACATTTCATCATGGACTTTATATCTTTAATTTTATCCTTAATTCAGAGTCTGAGGACACGGGGTGTAAGATCACCAATAAATCTTTAACTTTATAAACTAAAAAGAAGTCACTAAATAATTCAGAAAGAATTAATATGTTTCAGGAAGCAAGCCAATTTACTAAGCTAATTGCTGTGTATATTTTTTTAGAGGCTATCTTTGAAAAAGGTGGCTTTAATCACCAGGTGCCTTTAGAGTTTTCTCATGTGACTGATTAGAGTCACACATCTAATGGGCTGCAAAACCACAAATGAGAAACGCTGGTCTTTCAGATGCATGGCTCCCTCTGATTACTTTGAGATCTTGCCATTCCCTAATTTTCATATATAAGGTAATATTCTTTTAACAATGTTCAGAAAAGTCTGAAGGGACAGAACTGAGTTTATGAGAAATTGAAAAATAGAGGCCTCTTCAGCCAGCACCTGCACCTAATCTGGTTAACCCAATAAAATATCACCCATTTTTTCTGGAAAGGCATTTGTTTCTGAAGAGACTGACATTAGCTTTGGTAAAACAGCTGACCTAACAGCTGAAACAGTGTAAAGATTATGGTCAGAATGTGAAACCTTTTCCAAACACAACAGGATAGTGATGCTTTAAAACTATTCCAAATCTCTACGAAGAGAAGAAAAGGAGAAAGGAGAAAGCAATCTAACATCTCTTTGAAGATTCACTACAAAGTTATTTCCTTTAGTTTGGTAAAGAGGTAAATAACAGACCAAACCAGGAAAGCAGCTCCTTTCATGTGACACAGATGGATGACCTACCAATTCTGTTTCAGACCACATTATGCTTTGATATATTAACTGTAACAAAATATTTATCAGCTAGTGCTACAAATTGCTTTGAAGATGAAAAGCCCCCAAAACCAGGTTTGGGTGGTTTTGAACACAATTAAAAAGATACATTTTGAAAACATTATTTTCTCAAATGAAATCTATTACAAAAAAGCCTCGCAGAGTGGCATTACAGGGGCTTTGGAGGGCTGAGGTGTAGGGGATGAAGGGAATGAGGTAGAGTTAGCAAACAACCATTGCCAAGAACTGCTCCTTACCCAGGGGAGGTTGGCAACAGCCTGCTATCAGGTTCATGGCAATTAACAGATATAGCCGGAGGCACATGCTCCACCATCTCTTTTGCTGGCAAAGTCCCAATAACCACCTCATGGAGAAAAATGCTCTAGGTGGGCACTGCTCCGTTGCACAGGAGGCACAGCACCCCTGTGCCATGCAGGTATTTTTCAGGTTCTCAACTAGCAGCATAGGTAAGGTGGAGAAGAGAGTACCTGGGTTTGCTCTGAGATCTCAGTAAATGCTTAATGTGCGAGACACAAATAGGATTATTATTTATTAGTAAATTTATCGTGATATGTTATGTAACAATATCCCATTCCTTGCTCTTCAAGACCTGAACACTCCAATTAACACATTCTCTTTCTTTTACTATAGCACACTGGAAAGGCACAAAGTATTCACTAAGAGAGAGAGAAAAAAAATTAAGCACAGCAAATTATATATACAGCCAATGAAGGAAATCAATTAATTCAATGAGACATAAGATGTTGAATTACCATGCAGGTTGATGTAGCCAGTGGTTATTATCAATAGCCTGTTGAGTAATTGCCTTTGCTACTGCTAGAGTAGGATGTCACAGAATGCACGTCACATAATTTAGACACTTTACAGTCTGGATCATAAATGTATTGATTACGTCAGCTAGGGGTCAGATAGACAGATAATAAATCATTGTTGATCTAGCATATTCAATTCATTGCTTTTGATGAACTCCACGAATGGTTTCCAAATCTCATAGACTGCAGTATTTTTACTTGGCTATGTGCTGCATGTACATAATTTTTTTCTGACAGCAATATCCATTCTCGCTGGTTTCTTCTTTTTTTGCTTCATTATCAGTGGAGCCAGACTTGACGGTGTCATCGATGGGGAGGGGGAAGGAGGGGGGAGTGCAGATGCTGCAGTCAACTTTACACTGATGATGATTTCCTTATCAGAAAGTCTGAGAAACTGCTTTGGTAGGTAGTAAAGTGGATGACCAAAGACAGCGTGAAATTTGGATTACAACTGAATATACAAAAGGAAGTGGCAGCTGCAGTAGGGAAAGTAGCATTTCAGTTAGCTGAAGAACGGAAGAGGGAAAAGTTGAGCTTGCAAAAGTGGTTCTCCTACTGGGATACTTAAGACAGATCCAGTGGCAATGTGAAGACCTCCTGGAATATTCAACCCTCACAGAACAGAGCTTTGGCTTGATGTTTTCTTCCCAAGCTCGGGGGGGGATGCGTTGTTTCAATGAAAGGAAGATGACACGTTCTCTATCTGTAATGCCCAAGCATGAAAGCCATTCAGGAAAAGAAGAGCCACGAATGATTGCAGAGGTACCTACTGAGCCATAGTACTGAAAAGTATCCATACTATTCTCCTCCTCTGGAAGCTCTGACACTTGACTCCCTCCTAGAGCAACACAGCTTCTCTTCAGCTGTTATTCTTTTTCTGTTGTGTTGAGCTGAGGCTTCTAAAGATTGATGAAGCAGATAACTAACCACCAAAGTCATACCTTTTGACATTCTTGCTACTAAATACACACATGTAGCTGCACAGTGTCATCACAGCAGAAACCTCAAGGCACCATATTGCTTTTAACCACCTACCAGGAGTAACAGTCTGGCCAGGACTATCTGGAGCTCAGTGTAGGCTGCGTTCTCCCATGAGTTCAAAGGTAGTTTATGTATGTCCACTATTTTAAGAAATAGTTAATAAACCCCTGCCTTTATTTACTAATTTTTAAAACAAAATCAGAAGGAGGATATTCTTTAGATTTTCCTTCTTTCCAGTGGAAGATTTGATTCTGATGGAGAGGGAAAGCAAGGCAAGGAAACGACGCAAAAACTAGTCTGCTTGTTTCTTTCCAGAACATTTTCTGGGGAAACAAGTTCTTTTGCCCATGTGTCATTGTCTCAGCATGATTAGTTAGCATATTTCAGCCCACTTTGGTCCACTGTCAATGTCATTTTGTCTAGCCATGCATGCAGACACAATCTCTCCCCTGACAGCCCCAAATGAATGTCTGGCCCTTCCTCTTTTAGAGTTTTACCAACAATGGTGTGACTCAAGGAAGAAAATTTTTTCTGTTACTTTGGCAAAGTTTTCAATCCCACTCACATTCTATTTTAGCTTCTCGAGGAACCATTTCATTAGTTGGGGAACTCATTGTTTGAAGTAGAGGATAATCAGTTTAGAAGGAAGGGATGCAGACAGATGCCAAACTATGCATGGAGAATTTGAAATATCTACTAGACATGGTAACCAAAAAATGAAATGCTGAAACATCCTATTTATATTGGAGTCAAGCTACCTTAAGTAAAAAGAGAGGCAATTAATGCAACTGCTACTATATTAGAGACTAACATTAATCAGTAACAAGAAGAAACGATGGGTTTTTAAACACCCACTGCTATCTCACAGAATGGTAGTTAATATAGGAAATATACAGCAGGGTGATTTGTTTCTGCTTTTCTCCTTCACTACTTTCCACCATTTCCTTTTCCATAAGAAACATTTGCACAGAAAACATCTGCTTTTTGCCCCTAGGTAAGGTAGTTATAGCAGAATTTTATTACATGATTCTAAGAAGAGCTGGCAATTGCTATTAATTGAATAGGGTTTGGTTCCCCCCTCCCCCCCCCCCCCCCCCCCAATAATATTTTAATGGGCAGAACACATTACTGAATAAAAACAACTGATCAGTCATTTAATAATTTGGCAAGCTGTAGCACAGGTAACAGAAGGTATCAGAAAAAACCTTGACTGATACAAGCAGTCATAAAAGCCAAACTAAAAAGCTACTCACAAAATACATGGTCATGCTGAAAGCCTTCATGCTATATAGCTTCTTGCTCCTTGCAAAATGCCCCAGCGATGTTGCAAGCAGCTATGATACCATCAATGGAGGGGCCAGAGGAAAGTCACAGAGAGGGGCTGATAGCATGCAGTGAGGAGGATGCAGCTTCAATAGCTGAGCAGGTAAAAAAGGCAAAAGTGACCACTTCCATTAAAAAAATACAAAGAAACTAAAGACAAAGTTAATTTGATTGTGCTTGTGCATGTCCACATAAGCAAGCAGAACTAAATACAGAAGTATATGTGGTGGTGTGACATACCTATACCAACCAGTAACTGCTACAGGAGGATCAGAAGGTTGTGGAATAGAGTAATCATGGACAAGCTCACTGATATACTGCAATTCCCTTTTCTGAATTAAATAGGTTAGCTGCTGTTCTGAGAACAGGCATTAAAAAGAAACAACCCCCCCTCTGGATTCCTATCCTGACAATATTAACACATTTATTAGCTTCAGCATTAGTATTTTTTCTCCAATTCCTGCATTAGAATTCCCTTTCTCATGCAGGGGCTTTTCATTTTTGTCTCCTCCATATTTCCCTCCCTTTTTGGATGTTTTCCTTAATCACTGCTGAATAAAAACAAAATAATGAAACAGAAATGGAAAAAAAAAGCATGTGAGAGAGTACAGAAGAGGATGGTTGTTATTGGAGTCTTGTTTTGGTTTTGCTGGCATTCATGAAAGATAAAATGCTTTTAAGAAGAATCTCTCTCAAAATTACAAGGAGCGAACAGTTAAAAGAGCTCACAGAGTGCAGGGTTGGGCTGTATCCACAGCTCTACCAGTGGGTTACTGAATGACCTTGCACACACCTTTCTGCCTCAGTTTCTCTGAGTGTAATGTAACTGCAATGATACTGACTTCCTGAAATGCCTCATTGCCTCAGTATCTACTCATGAAAAATACTATTAGAAGAGCTGAGCATAATTATTATCACTTTCCGAGCCGTCTGCTGTAAGCTGGTGAGGTGAATCAGCTGACTCAGTAATGAAAAGTCAGTTTTCCTCCTCAAGGTGTTACATGAAATTGTTATCTGAAAGACTTAGGACTTGACCTTCAAAAGAATTCAGCTCCCTGGAGTTCCAATTTCTGGCACATTTTTAGACATTCAGAAATGACCGCATTTCCAGCGAGCCTCTCCCACAATGGATCCTATCATTTGCAGAAAGGTTCTTCTAAAACTCCCGCAACTCTCCTTAGCTGCTGGAAACGGGGACTCAGCTTCTCCTGAGAATCTCTCCATCCCTTGTTATCACCATGGGGCAGATTTCAGCATCTGAACCTGTGTATTTTCACAGCACATGCCAAACTTCTCCACTCTCACTCTAGGAGAATACCTGACTACGTGATAAATGAGCATGGAGATTTCTTCTGTCCTCCTCATATATCTGTTTTATTCTCACAGGCAACTCCGATTAGGGAAAGCAGTAACGACAAAAATTAATTCTCACAAAAAGACTCAACAAAGACCTTAGGGCAAAATAGCTTTTTTTTTTTTTTTACCCATAGTGTCTGCAGGGCCTTATTTCAGTAAGAAAGTGTTTTTATCCTGGAAGGGGAATGTAGTCTGAGGAAAGAACCCAGCGTTTAGTCACTGTCTTGCTGTACAGGATGTGCGCGCGCCCATGCAAGTGTGTAAATCTGATGCTGTCAGCAAAACTTGCTGTCTTCTGACAGACACCCTGTGCAGCCTTCAGAACTCCTACAGTCAATCCTCTCACCTGTCAGCCTGAAAGATAACCTGGACTAGTCTTCCCTTCTTCCTTTTTCTCCATGAAAATAATAGAAGAGGTACAGTTCTGTCATTTGGAAACATGAAGATTCTGGGATTCTCCAGCACAGTCTCTCTCTGAGGGTTTATTTTAAACATTTTTATCTTCCAGCTCACTTAAAACTGTAACAAATAAAACTAAATGATGGTGTTAATTTTGTCTGCTGCTCCGTGTTATGCTGCAGTCTTCAGTCTTCTGCTGCGGTCCACCCTCCAGCGGCACACGCAGCGGAGCTGTAGCAGTAGGCCTTAGCTGACTTTACACTATGCCTCAGCTAATAACAATCTGTCAATTTATCTTCCTCCACTGTTCAGTACTGCTTTCCACAGGGGGTAACAAAAAATATTCCCAAAGCTTTTTTTTTTTTCCTGCAAATGTATGCATACGTATATCTATATAATTATCAAAGCATCACTTAATGTTCACTAAGACAGATCGCGTCACTGAACAATTCATTTTCTAACACCGCAGCCTGGTATGACTAGGCCTTTTGGCAGTAATTGAATCCAGTCTACTGCTGTCAAAATGGAGAATTTATGAATAATAAATTGATTGTAGCCAGCAAAGCTAAGTCTGAGCTAAGTCTTTGCTGACAGCAGGTTATGTCAAGGAATAAGAAGAAATTTAAAAACACAATAAAGATTAATTTAGAATCAAACCTGCAATGCTTCCACAGTGGACAATAAAAGCAAATAAAACTGTCATTCTCATATAACATAAGCTATAGTGCCACGAAGTGCATGAGGTCACAGACGGAAACAAGCTAAGCAAAAACATAAGCATACCTGAAATATTAGTGCAGATAGAAGAGGTAACATCAGAATTCAACACAGTGGTGTGTTGTCATAGCCCTAATGGTTTTTAGGTTAAGTTATCACAGTTTATAGGAAGAGAAAATGTGTTTTATTAGACCAACTGATAGGCAGAATAAAAGCAGGCAAGCTTTCTGGTATGTACTTGTGAGATCTTTGGACTTGCAACAATCACATTTGAAGGTTTCTGTACAACCAAAGGGTGAAAATACAGACACAAAGGAACTCCACCCAACAAAGAAATAGTAAGAATTAATGGCCACAGACTGAAGGCAGAAAATAAGCTGTAGGGTGCGACTTTCTTTACAGCGAAGGCACTTACGCGATGGAACAAAGGGTCAAAAGGAGGGGCATGTTCCACATCTTGCTGCTTTCAAATCATGACTAGCTGCCTGTCTGGAAAGAGCATTTCAACTACATAGAATTTACAGGAGCAACAGAGTCACTTGGCAAAATCCTACAGCTTGTGATCTATAGAAAGCCATTCGGTGCCCTACCAGCCCCTCAGGGCCTCAGACTGCGTTAACCTCTGCGTGTCCTGTGAGACACCCAGGGCTTTGCAAGTCCAGACTCCATGCTGCAGTTCATCTGCTAAAAGGAACTAATTAAGACAGCATGGTTGGTTCAAAGAGGATACTCTACCAATTTCCAGTATATCTCCTGTTATTCCTGTTGTCTGGGAAATTGTTTTCTCTTAGGCTTTCTCTGGTTCTGGCTCTGATCATAGACTTAACAATCCCACTAAGCCTCCATAAATGGCTGTTTCTGGATTCCTCACAAATTCCAAACTGCTCTGACTTGATGATCTTCAGCATTGCTTCAGCTGTTGTGGCTGAGAGTTTACTAGGGCAAACAGTGCAAGCCCACAGCTGCCCAAACCTCCAGCTTTTGACACTTGCTTTGCACACGCTGGCCAAACTCCCTGCACATCACCCACAGGTCAAACCAGAGGAATGGCGTGCATGGACTAATAGCAGCAGATGGTCTTCTAGCTTAATGGTTCCTAGGGAGCTGATGGACTCGATAAAGTAATCATTAGCAACACATTATGTTGGTTTCATGAGAAATCGTCCTCCGGGAATATAAAGTTAACACAGGATCAAGACCTCTCTTCAAAAGTTGGCCATTAACAGCTGGTCAATTATTCTACTTTTAAATAAAACCAGGAATCACAACTGAACTCAATTTATACAAGCCACACAGAAAATTTCATAACTGCCTCCAATTCATCCTTCATTTAAAACAAAAAGTTCCAAGAATTTAAACAGGAAAAAAATTGTATGATCTGGAGCCACCCTCTTCCACATAGGAAACTGGAAGTAACCACTTCCAACTCAGTGGATTTATGAAGATGGGTGCTAGAATAAGGAGAAAACATTGTTGGGATGAGGCCTTCTCTGGCCACAGTTTGAATTCAACATTACCTACTTTTTAGCTGGGGCATGTCCTGATACCTAGTATCCTGATTTCCAGCACCCATCTTTCCAGCCTGGCACTGCAGACTGATCTGCAAAGCTCTGCAGATACACACCACATCTACAAAGCTCTGTTTTGAAACTGTAAATTTGAATAAAACCCCTATCTGCTAGTAAATGAAGCCATAGGTTTTATTGGCAAGATTTTCAATACGGAAATGGTTCTCAGGACAAGACTGAGTCCAATGACAAGATACAGTAATTAGGGCAAACAAGGGCAAACTTTCAGAACTATACTGCATTGACTACCTGCCTGAAAACATCTGTGGATTCAGAGATGCTCAGGTCGATTCCAAGGGCAAAAGTCACAGTTTCAGGACAATGAAAATGGTAGAGGCTTTCTGCAAACCTCTGCTGACTTTGCTAAGAACACAAACTCTAAAAAAAGGAAAGAGAAAAACCTATCTATATATTTGTATGGATGTCTGTATTCAGAAAAAAAAACTTCTGTGCCCTGACCTCTTATCATAGCTGATCTTATTATATTCTTTTTGGATGGTATCGAGTGGTTCTATCATTATTAAGAAGACATGTTGATATGACATTAATAAGACAAGCTAAGTTCTCCCTCACAGCTTGACAGAATACAGAGTAGCTGACAGGCTTATGTTCTTCCAAAATTGATGGACTTTTCTTATTGCCCAAGTCTTTCCCCTGCCAACTGCTCTCCCTCCTCATCTAAGAGGCCTGGAGAGAAGCAGGACAGGGTGAATGGGGGATGGAATCAAATGTTCCACAACTCATCTTTACCCACCTTGTCCTCTCTTCCTTTCCACCCACTGCCAAACATCAGGATAAGGCAGTGACAAGGGACTCCATAACCCACAGAAGAGCTTTGTAACACTCTCCCCTTCAGCAGACTCTCTAACACACAACATGTTTGACTTCACTGAAGAAGTTGCCAGGGAACCCAGCCATGATGGAAAAGTAAATGTACTCAGAAGGAGGAATGACGCTTTTTCAAGGAAGGACCAAAATAGTATTAATGCGGGTAGACTTCCACCACCTTTTAGAAGAGGATCTTAAAGTGCTTTGCAAATAAACAGCCTGAAACATCTCTTAGTTTGTTAAGTATTATTAATTTGCAAGGTCAAGCCTCACATTCTATCACAGAGATTAAAAGCTACAAACGGCCAAGAAACTCTCCCCTGTGCAGAGGATTGTGATTTTTTTTTTTTCCCCTTTCTTTTTCTGGTGCTGTCTTGGGGTGAACCTCAGACATTTCACGGACTTTCATTAAAAATGCATTGTGCTTCCAAATGTCCAATAGTCCACTTGTGAGGGATGGGACATACATACTCAGGGCCCTTCCCTGCTGGTCTCTCACGTGCCCGGTGGATATCCAGCTACTGGTGCTACCTGTGTAGGTATGTGCAGAAATGTCCTGTGGCTTTTCAACAACAACAAAAAAAAAAACCCAAACAAACCAACGTTTGAGACTTTTACTCATGAAAGCTTCCTCAAAAGTTATATTCCTATGGAAAGTTTCAGTATTCATTATGTGGTACAGTGCGACAACACCCTTCTCCATCAAACAGCGCTCTCCAACCTGCACGCCAGTTGGCTGTCATCCCATTGTGCAGCTAAAATAGATGGACACGGGGTAGGGAGATCGGCAAGTCAGCTGTGCATCTGCAGGAAAGAGCTGCTTCCTCGGCTTGGTGGGGAGGAGGAGCAGGACAGCAATGAGAAATGCTATCTTCTATTTTCAGGGGGAAAAAAAAAAACCAAACCAAAAGGAGGGTAGTCTTCCCTCCTCTTCAAACTGTCTCGCCTCTACTCACATCCTCCACACGTTTACCATTACTGCAACTTGGCCTTAGTGTGCTGCTACTGTACCACCCTGTAACAAAGACCTCACAGCCTCCTGCATCCTTCCAAAGTGGTTATATCATATAACAACATAGTTACGTATTGGGTGAAATCTTGGTCCTATTTAAGTGAAGAAGCTTCTGCCTTAAATAAAGGCAACATTTCATTTCTGTTCAACTGATTCCTATCCTGTCCTTGCTTACATATATCGAAAATGCACATGCGCTTTCAAAACAGGTTATAAATTTTATCAGCTCCACCACATTCCTTCTGCACAGAATATGCCACGTACTTACTAAGAATGAACAAGTACCTGCACTAGTGTGAATCAGTGGCCCCTACCAAAAGACAGAGAAAATCTAATTCCACTTAAAACTCTTACTGCACATATGGCGGTGGCATATCGCACATGAAATCAAATCATCAGTACTTAAGTTAGGAATTTTACTACTTTACAGCCATAATTCAGTTTTCAGAAATCCTAAATTTTGTGACAGAATGCAGGTGTGCCCATAAACAAGGACTCATACACAAGACTATCTTCTATTCAGCAGTTATGCAGCATGCACAGGTACACATGTATTTATAGTCATGGACAATAAAAAGAGGCATTTTCAAGGAAACATTTTAAGGAAGCTCTATTCTTCTCAGAACTAGTGAAAAGGTGCAGATGAAAACCTGTTTTCGGGTACTGTAATGCTCATCACATCTCATCCCTTTTTAAGTTCTGTGGCTCTGGATGTTACTGGTCAAATTTTACCCTTTTTCACACGACAGTAAATCTAGGCTAAATCCACTGATTCAGCTGGAATTACTTGAGGTTTGAGCTCATTTCCTAGAGCATGAAAAATGTTATTTGTAGGAAAATGAAGTTATTGTATTTTTCTCTCCATTAACATTGATGTGTTTCATATAAAAAATACTGGATGTAGTCACTGTATGCACTACCAACGATGAGAGAAATGCAGTAGAAGATTGGAATCTAATTGTTAAATGATCTTTCTGATTGTCAGAAAATTAATAGCACACTGTGGGCCATGTAGTGCATGCCTTGGAAATCTCAGTGCAAGTTCTCAACTCATTTAAATAATTTCAGTTTATACATTTAATTTGCCTTTAATGCAGAGATTTAATTTGTTTTTGTTTTGTTTTTTAAAGAAAAGCACCACGTATTAGGAATCTTTATGCACGCACATGTACATACACAATTTCAAAGAAAGTGCTATTTTCAAGCAAATTATATGAAATGTAAAATTAACAAAATGCAAATAATATAAACAATCTAAATTAAATATTAAAACAATGCTATATCTGAATGACTGAATTTTATTTTCATAAGAAGCTAAACTATAAACCATTCTTACCAATGCAACACCCAGCTGTTTGGTGTTTAGCATTGGAATAACATTATTCTAGTGCAGCTGCTGTTATTGTTTGCTGTATTTCTGCCAACTCGTGGAAGCCAGAGATGTTCGTCTAGCAAAGAGGGACAAGCTCTGATGAAAGCTCCAGTTTGACAGATGCTCCCATCAACAACTTTGTTACTCTGATTGACTACATGGTATTTTAGGCAAATTAACCTGTCCAAAAAAATTCTTTATTGCTATGCTTGTGGCACAGATGGAAATATGAACTTGACAATTCTGGGTACTAGCTTAGCAATTAACTGAGATGTTTCAATAGACTAATGAACTTTCATTCAAAGCATGCTCTCTGTCAGGAGAAGAGACAGGCTGTTGTTTGAGAAAGTGTTATAGAATGTCAAATAGATCTCGACAGCGATGTTACTATGAAATCTGAAATATTAGAAAGACAGAGAAAGAAAGTCATTTAACACCTTTATAATCTCAGGAGACCTGAGATGAATCTTTATTATCAAAGTCTGAAATTCTACTGCATTTTACAGTCCTTTTGCTGTAATTCACACCCTGTAAAATAACAGTTCCCAGTCACTAAGGCTGTTCAGTTTTGAATGGTCACCCTTTCTAATAAAGGCGGGGGGGGGAGGAATCAAGCCATTATTCTTCTATTTCATGAAGATATTAACATCCAACTAAAAAATTATCTGAGCCTAAGAAACTATTACAGGAAAACCAAATTATCTGAAATAGCAAGGTAAAAAGAGAACTAAGCATAATTAGTATAGATAGATAAATGTTAAAAGGATTAATTTGTTTGGGGAGAAATGCATGTAATGTTCTAGGGTAGCCTGAAGAAAACATACAGAAATTACTAAATATATGCATTTGATAAAGTGAATTGACATTTCTGGGATCCAGCTTAAATTGTGTATCTAGCATTCTTAATGCAATAATACTGGAAAAATCACATCCTCGTTGACCTGTTCCAACCACTGTAATAAACATACTCTATGGTCAAGTTGCAGTCATTTTGCCACCTCGAACTGCACAAAATGGCCATGATATCCAAATCACCAGCTGCAAGGATTTTCCAGCCATCAAAGAGCTTCTCACTGGTGCATGAATTCAGTCTACTCCTGAGCAGCAGCCTTCACCCTACTCCAGATTTATGCACGTTACCAGGAACGGGAACAAGTGGAGCAGGACAGAAAGTACCATTTTGCTGGATCAGAACTGAAAATCTGCCTGTTCTCCTGGGAATATTTTTCAATGCCTTTTATTCAACACAGGCAATATATTTTTTAAATTTTTGACAGCTGCATTTTATTTCTTTTGCTGGGGAGGAGCTAAACCTGTCCCATTATATCATGCACCTAACCTTGACTGAAAGCCTGCACTGTGACATACCTCATGAACAGCTTGACTCTCATAATAAAATATTAAAGGCTAATATTGCCGTTGGTTCCCTCTAAGTATCAAGACTTGGAGCAGCCCCAAGCATGTCAAGCATGCATTGGAAACGCTACATTTTTGAAGCACAGCAACGTGTTAACTGATACACTGTAATATTTAGCCTAAAAACCTTTGAACAGTTCTTAAAAGTCTTTAAACCATTAACTACTTGGTGATTTAATAGTTCTAAAATGACCATTAAAATTTAAAGTGGGCTTTTTAAGAATTAGTCAATAAATAAAATAATATGAAAATACTGCAATGCTTCTATATTTAACCCTACAATGAGCAAATTGCTTCTCTTACTTAAACTAACTGCCATATTCCCACTGGTTTCAAAGTAATTCCACATATTAGCTTGTACCTTGGACAACTGCCATACTACAGCGGTTCTTTGAGCTGACAAATTAATACACCAGGTAAGACGGGCAAACAGCCCTGACCTGTGTCTCCACTTCACTTTCCAGGTATACCAAGGGCAAGGTTTGAAGTCCTGCTGCCATGCACTCACTGCTCCAGCCCTGTGAAGGCAGAGCAAAACCCAACCCTTGCCAATATAAACCACTGGATAAAACATTTATCTTGATTCCTTTCTCAAACTGTTATATGCTGCTTACTTCTACTCCTCTTGAAATTATGCTCATAGCCATAGGTAGCATAAGTAATTATGCAGACTATTATTGCACATGGCATACCTATTTCTTACGTTTAACCATCAGAGCAGGCTGTTTAGCAATGACAAATGCGAATACATGTTTCCAGTGTTCTACTTGTTAAGGACAGAATCACAGAAAACAGGCTATTTTTGCTGAGCAGAATCTTGCAGGAATGTTTTCTATTCACCGTCTCATGGCAGGTTCCTCCCAATATTCTGTTTCACACAATTTCCCAATATCAGCTTATGAACATTTCTTAACCTCTTGAGCTACCATACAAAACCCGAGGCAGCCAGAAGGCAAACATCCATTTAAGCATCTTTAGACAGCTCTACATGATATTCACCAACACATTCCTCACCTAAAACGCTTGCCCTAATGCCACTGGATCAAATTATAAACACCATAGTTCGGAACTAAGGGGGACAATTCAAAGCAAATGGGGTTTGGGAAAGAGACTGTGTGAGGATTTACTCCAGCCAGAACGGTCAAGGTAGGATGAGTCCATTGAGGGAAACAGCAGCCTTGTTAGTGGAAAGTTGGAGGTCAACTGATAGCCTTGTGAGGAAACAAAAAATAATGGGGATCTCTTTGCTGAAAAGTGGTATTAGAGCAAAAAGCTCCGAGGGGCACTGAAATGGGACCTCTGGCATACCGACGCACCTTGCTGAGATCAGTACAGTATTTCTGTCTCAACGTATTTGTTTTATATTCTCTATCACACAGTCCTGGGAGCATGTTATGCTGAAGCTCACCAGAACCGCTTTGTCTGCAAAGGCTTCGTCATCAAACAGGGAGAAATGGGCAGACGACCTATTGACTACACAGATCAATTCCTTTTGTTATCCTGGCCCATGAAACTCTGCCAAATTTTAGCACCAGTAAAATAATCTGAAATTCCCTTTTAACTTGAGGATGAGGTTTCCAGCTCTTTATAACAGCCTGCTATGATATCAGGTAATGGAAAGACACTGCTGAAAGAAACACTGTAGTGAAAGGCCAAGAAAAGTCCTGTTTGCAGGAAAGTGGAGTTAAAAGGCTTGCCTCGGTAACCGTAATCAAACAGCCAGATTAAAGGCAGTCCTGGATTTCCTGAAGTCCACAGAAATTCTCAGGAAGGCCCCGCTCACACTCTGAGAAGACAATGAGTCAGTGGCTGCTTTTTCTGTTTGAAAAGCTTTCCTATTTCTCCCTCCATTTTATTCGTATCACACCGAAGATGAAAGACTTGGCGACTGTCACATGCCTGGTATCTCCTGCAGCATGGGGTTCATCAGAGTGTAGGGAAAATGAGGGAAAATGAGAAAATAACACAGGAGGAAAATAAAGCTGGGAGGACTGGTGAGGTACTGCCAACATAACAGAGCAATGGTGGAGAACTGCAGCCACATGTCAAGTAAGTAATGGGACTAACCTTGCATGAGGGCAAATCTTGGATGTATTTTATGATGCTTTGATCTAATGGAAAGAGGAGGAGAAGGCGGCATTATCTGAATAAGGAACATATCTACAGATATATATATACAAACATACATATATCAAAATATTTACAGCTGTAAGCTTTCGTAAATTACTGCACTGCCTTGAGTCTGCAAAACATTTCTGGAGATTTCAACAACTAATTAACTAGGGTTTTCCCCCTCATTCTCCTGGTTCTTTATTCACTATAAAAATGACAGTTGTAACTCCTATAAAATGTTGATTTGATTCAAGACAGTTAGTAAATTTACCACCGACACTTCCAAAGCAAGATTAAGGAAAGCCCTACCAACCTGTTCCCAGTTTATAAATAAATTGTACTTCCTGATGCAAGAATTAAATGTGTTGTTTGGGTAAGGTGGTGAACTACAGCCAGACTTATGTTTTATGCAAATCTACGAGAAACAGGCTAATAAGAATTCTTGATTTTTTATTATGTTTTTGAAGATACCTCACCAATTTCACCTTTGCATTTGCTAATTCACTACATTTACCAAGGTCCATTTTTATGTATGAACAATATACTGTGTAGAATACTTTGAGCCTTTCTTTGTAGATAAATCTGATATATACACCCTTCTTTTACTATTGACTGATCAAAAAGAAATCAGTTGATTCTTAAAACTGAACCCTAAACAACTTTTCTCTTTCATTTTTCACAGCAAAGTTTTTTACTTCCTTGAGACATTAAACTGACAACTACAGTCCCATTTCAGGTGAAATGGTAAATACTGCTTCAGTGCTTGGTGCTGTCCATGCACTCTTAGCATGGGCGTAAACGCTTGCTTGTTTCAGAATCGGAGCTGGAGGCAGCATCCTGCCCATCATAATCAGTTATCAGCATAAGGTCACCTACTCCTCCTGCTTATTACAATGATGGATCGTACCTCATACTACATTTGTAAATTTTTCATGTAGGCACCTTTTTCTTATTACGGTTTGCATTGTGCTTAGCACCGTAGACTCTATCCCTATGTGGTAGCACAAAACAGTAAGCATAAAATACTAGTAGTAATTATCAGTAGAAAATAATTAGATGCACAAGACTGCGACCTCCCAGTGACAAATCACAATAAAATACCGGTACATAAAGCATTCAGGATTCTTAAAAGCATCAGCACCAGCAGAAGCCATGCTGGTGACAGAGACAAGGCAAGAAGCCACAGATGGAAATACTGTTCTGCGCTCCAGGAGCATTTCCATCCGCTGTAGACATCTGTCTGTGCTCCTCTATAAAGGAGAAAGAGGCTCACCTGGAAGTTGGTGAATCATCCACAGAAGGAGCATCTCTGTCTGCACTGACTATGCAGGACACCTGGGGAGAACAGGCTTCTGACTTAGTCACCTCATTTGGAGACTGACACCAAGGAATTTAAGCACTCCCCTCTAACAAACGGTAAATGGGGCATGGACTGCATGACAGGAGATTCATTAAGAAAGGATGCTTTATGACACTAAACCTGTGATGTTTTGCTCAGAACTTACTTCTGTTAAATGATGAGATAACTCAGTATTATTAGAGAGGTTTCTTAGTGATTCAGAAGATGACACATCAGGAAGCAGTGTGCACCCTGAAAAACACTTAATGCTAAAAATCAGAGACATTCAGAAACAGAAGCTTTCCAGACAGTCGATGATAAGCCACAGCAGCCACCCAGAGCTCTGCCCAGATTCGCTGGTGATGTCAATCAACACAGCTCCACTGATTACAATCACAGTTAAATATTAGACTTGAGCTGAGAATCCATTTCTTGGTTTCTTTTGTTCAGAGGTCTCTATATACTTATTTTTCATTTTTCAGTCAGGCAACATGAAAACATTAATAGAAAAGAAGCATCCCCACGAAGGTGATAATGAGATGGTAAATCTAGCGATTCTCCTGGTGTTCCTGTAAGCAACAAAAAAGGAGCTGTTTGAAGTAGAGGTTTCCATCGGAAACACAGAGGGTAATCTTTTAAATACTGCATTTATTCAATAAAAATATTTTAGTGAAGTTGCATAGGCTACATTCTTGCAAGGGATCCTCTCAAATCCTTTGGGTAATGAGTCTACAGTCACAGTTATAGCTGAGAACTCCAGGATCACGCTGCATCTGTTCCACAGACAGAAGGTGCAGGTGGTTTGACTCCAGCAGTTCACGTCTCTGGGGCAGAGGCCATATGTGGCTGTGCCACTGCAAAGCAGCTACCGCCATCTCACTGTCCTGGCTATATATATTTAGCACTTTCTCTTTTCCCTGTAATACCTAGAAAAGACCTATTTATTTGATGTGCAGCTCAGTGCCCTAATAACTTTCTCTTGGCCATTACTGATGGAATTTGCATCTTTGCTAATGCTTGGAATGGGGAATCATAAAAAATACCATTAAAAATATTAATGATTCTGTCACTGAATGGCACATTTTTAATGGCACCTACTGTATTAAACCAAGTATGCTGTGAGCAAAATGGATATTTATTGAAAAGCATGTTTAGTTTGCAAAGCTTGGGTGTTGTCCAGCACGACTGGCTGTACGCATTAAGCAATTCCCTGTCCATAGATTACAATACAATTTCCCTTCATTAGTGTAAAGTGAGTGACATGTTGAACTTTTGTGGGAAGATGTATTTCAAGAAACAGGAGAAGCTGGTGTCTGGTTAGCTGGAAGCTAACCGCCGGGTCATCACTGTGACAGTGCTGTGCAATAACTCAATAGCAGCTATGAAAACTGACCTACGAGAGCATCCAGGGGAACGGTTCCTTCCTGCTAGTTACACCACAACCTGAAAAATGTACTATGTTACTTGGTAGGCAGAAACTGTTAACCAGATCCACTCTCTCATGAACGTACTTTTCTATCCCATTGAAAACAGAGAAGGTAGTAATGAACCTCTCTCCAGAGGTAGAAAAAATATCTCCCTTTACCAACTCACCTTCTGATGACGGGTAAGAGATGGATTTGTACTAGCCTGAGACTGCCTAAGTCTGTGGGCTCTGCTTTCTGTAGCAGCAGCTGGCTCGCTCGCTTCCAGTGCCTCGGAGGCATCATTCCCTTCATCAGCTAGAAGGGGTAAAAATCTTTCTCTCCTTACTCCCTTCTTTGAAAAAACTCACACATACAGTGATATGTGGGAAGGATTGCTGGTACTCCACTGCTTCCCCAGAGCCCCTGAGCTGCTATAACTCAGCTGAGCACCATCTACTGAAACAATCGTTTGTTTATATTAAATCTTACTTCAAACATGATAATGGTATCATCTTATATTTATACAGTGCTATACATCCCAGAGGATCCCAAAATGTTTCAGCTACTTATGGGCAGCAGCTGTTTAATAGTGGATACTACAACTGCACAGCAGTGCAGGGCAGAAGTAGAGAAGAGCTCTGCATCCAACAGAAACTACAGGGGGAACTTAGGCAGGTGAAACAGAATTACCCAAATTGCAATTTAGCCAAGATGCCTGGGGCTAACATCTCTCTGCTCACAAAATGTTGCCCTTAACAATTCAGAGGGCATTCATCTGTTGACAAATAGAGAGAAATGTCTTTGGATATTCATGCAGCTTGCTCAACTCAAAAGCAAATTGAAAATTATAATAAAACCTGTTCCACATTCTTCATTCATTAAAACTGTGTTTGTGCCACATTATTTCTGGGCATATTAGCATCTGCTGGGAAGAGCTCATTAAATGACCATTAGCCTGGTCTCCTTTCCTTCCAAGACAGTGCAGAAGCTGAAAGTCTGTCCTTCCTTCATGGCACCACACATGTACATGGCAACAAGACAGAATTTCATTTTGGCAAGAAAGATGACAGAGAAAGTTTTTTCTTGGAAGCAACTATGAAATAGAAGGAAGAAAGTGCAGGAGAAAAGGTAGCTGAATAGCAAGCTTAGGAAGAATTGCTGCCATAATCATTGAAGAATGACTGCTGTCACCCACAAAAAAACCCAGGGACAACCTTGTCCACTGATCTATAGAGATTTGCCTCACATTCATGGAGATCCGGCCCATCAACAAGTCAAAAGATAACTTATGGTGTTGGAATGGCCCTTAGAGCAAGGGTGCTAGAAGAAACATTGCGTAGCGCCAGAGCTTTCCCAGACATTTCTGTGAGCAGAACCACATTTGCAGCAAACTGGAAGCAGCCACAGAACTGATGGGAAAAGCACGCACTCCACTACAGGAGGAGAAAAAGTTGTGGGAAGAGTTGAGGAGAGAATGAGAAAGAGTCAGATTTGACATGGGGAGCACCAAAACCCAAAGCAATTCTCAGGTTCTCATGGTTTCCACACTATAGATCAGCTCTGAGACAACCCAGAGATGACACATTTACATTGCTTTTCTTTTCTTTTTAAAACAAATTAGTTCTTGCTCCTACCAGCAGATCACAAAACATGAGAGCTGGAGTTAACAGTCACAGAAGTAATATTGCAACTGGAGAAATGAAAAGATGGGAAGAACCTTGCACTCCAAAAAGTAAATAAAACAAGTCAAGGGCTAAAAATTGTACTTGGGGATTTTCATTTTATGGAAGGCTTTTCCGGTGGAGAGAGTGCATCAGGGCACTGTTTTTATGGCTTGTGTACACAACATTGCCTCATCTCTTCTCTCTCTGGCTCTCTTACCCATTTCACTTTTCGATTTACCAGGAATATTTATTAATAAGGAGCAACAGAAATTGTCATACAGGATCAGGGCACTATAGTCATCTCCCTTGTATCATGTCTGTGACATTCTTTCAGAACATCTCGTTTGGATCAGAGTTCAAAATAGTCAGTTGTTGGCAGTTATGGAATAATCTAGCAACTGTCCTCATGACCACTAAGTAAAATTCGCAGATTTACCAGACCAGGAGATTATGTCTTTCCCTGGAGGTATGACTATTTGATGCTTTAGCCTCATTTCTCAAGGAAACACTATTTAAGAATCTCTACATCTATGTGCTACGCTTCCTCACTCCCCTCCAGGTAACTTCAGAAGCTTTGAGCCCACTTCACCTGAATGTGCCAGACAGACAGAGACCTTGAGAACTTCATTTTCCAAGAAGTTCCAGAAAAACCAGGCAGCTGGGGAGAAACTGTATTAGTAAGTCCACCGAGGAAAGCTGCAGCGCGAGCTCAGCTCCTACCATATTCCCAGCAACCCCCCTAGGACAGAGTCCCCACGAAGGCTCAGCCACACACAGCGCAGCTGTCGGAGCACGGGCTCTGGAGAAGGCAGCTCCAAGAGATGCCCCAGCAGGAAACCAGGCTTCAGCAACTCACCTGCTTATAACTGCTCATCTTCCCTGTCACAATTGCTCTGGCCAAATACATTTTGGAAACTTCCCAACGATACTGTGTGTCAGTGAGCTCCACAGACTAATTAGACACTGCAGAAAAGCTTTTCCTTCGGGGTGCCTTCAGTTTCAGCAACTATCCCCCTCTTCCTTGCAACCCAGAAGGAATTATATAGTCTACATCTCAGACAGTAATTACTATCACCTTCTCCTCTTAATTGATCTGGCTCCAGTGAGCAATAAGAAATTAAAATAATTAGCAGATATGCCTAGTGTTCCTAAAGTCCCACCTACACTTTGTAGTCTATTTGCTCTAGAATCAGCTGGGTTCATCGCTTTGATGGGAATGCTGCACCGTTCTGGCTCACCGAGCCATTTGACTAGCCAAGTTTGAAGTTTCCCAACTAATCCACAAAGCCCAGCTGTAGCTGTTGCAATCAGCAAATACTCGATCACCAGCACTGGAGCCCTTGTGAAACAGCTCTTTCTGAAGCTCATTTGGAGAGAAACTGAGGCTCACTGCTCTCTGTCCCCTGGAGAGACAGAGGATTATGAGGAGGTCTTCATGCTGCCAACATTTATACATTTGCTCCACTTTCACTGGAGACAGAGAAACACATACATTCAAGTTGGGAAGAGAGGCTAAAGTCTTGGAATAAAAATAGCATATTTAAGGGATTAATTTCAGTTTTGTTCCTAGTGATTTCAGCATTGCATTAATTAATGTTCCATCTTGACTGCTGAGCATGGACAGATTTTTTTTTTTTTTTAAATAGGAAGAGAGCTTTGAGCACCATGTGGTTTTTCCCAAGCACTTGCTCCTCCAGCAGCTAAATGTGGAGATATCACTTAGAGCAAACTGTGCCCTCTCTCTGCCTCTAGCAAATAGTCAGGTGTTTTGTTTTTTTTTTTAATTTTTCCTTCTATGCACAAATAATCTGCATCTATTGCCCTCCTTTCAAGAAACAGAGAAAATCCAGACCCCAGCAAAGTTCAATCCTTTTCCCCCGTACTCTGTAAATTTAGTCAACAATATTAATCCCCATTGAACAATTCTGCAGAGTACAACAACAAGCTGGTTACACAGACAGGGATGCATTTGGAATTTAAATGAGTTCCTGTTATTCGCATTCTCTTGAAGCCTGCACAGTGCTGAAGAAGCCTATCTAATGTCTCTTAAACAGTGAAAAAAATCAATTTAAAATATTTTTAACTATTCTGTTGGTACTATTGTCTGTACTCCTGAAGGAGAGAGTGTTTCTTGATTCGCCGCCCCCCCCCCCCCAATTAAAGGCAGTCATCAAAGATACACATTACCCTGGTTGTCTTGACAATGCTTTATGATTAAGAGACTTAAATACCTTCAGCTTATCATGCATTTAAAAATATAATGAAAACAAAGAATAATTCAGCATTCTGCAAGTTTGTTGTTTCTTCATTCTTTCTACTTCAAAATTCTTTTATTAACATGATTTATTATTTTTATTGCAATACTACCAATGAGGCCAGCTCATACACTCATTGTGTTAGGAGCTATACAACAAAAATAATGATCGCGTATGCTACTTTAACCTGCATTCATAAAATATATTCTCTCACCCTCAACTCAAAATATTGTCTAGTGGTTGGGCTAATGCTTATCAGGGAAATGGTGGATACTTGTGCATATTTCTTTAAGCTGAATCAGGTTATAACCTGTTCTTCCTGCACAACATTCAGTGACTTAAAACACATTATTCCCTTGTTTCCTTTTCTCCAACACATCAAGGGATTACTCAAAAAGAGGAAAGAAAATCTTGGCTACCTTTCAAAGTGGGCTCATTTGCCCATTTGCGTTCTCTTGAACAGCACCAGGTTGCATAAGTTAATGTGGACTGTACTCCTCTACCTCTGGCTTCAAAGCATCCCTTCCACCAAAGTGCTCATTAGGGAACTCTCCAACCCATCACCAATAATCTCTATTCCTTGCCCTCTTCTATTGTTGAATATAACCTAAAGTTCCAGCCTGCTGTCTTTAACATTCAGGAAAGCCTTTTATTGATCCATATGAACTGGACACATGAACAAGTATGTTACTGGACAAGCAGAAATGCTCAGTGCCTGCAGATTCCCTTTCACTGGGTCAATAACAGAAATGAAGGCTAAGACTGAAATAGAATGTTTGAATACTGACTGTATGAATACAACCAGCTCTCAGGCTGAAGATAAATTCGATCATTAGAGTCCCTTGCCTTAGACAAAACTCTAGTTAAACTCTGGCCCTACAACACTGCACCCCAAAACAAAAAACCTAATGTAACTTAGAGTGGACGTTTTCACAGTAAAAGCTGACTACTATTTGTATGCTGAATTGACCATGACAAAGGAATGCATTTGCTTTCCAAGGCCTCGATATTAAATAGCATTTTCTCTGAAATATTTGCTTGGGAAAAAATCTCTTCCTCTCATTTGAGCTAAAAATTTTCTTGGTCTTTTCTCCTGGGCTCTTAGAGCTCCTTTATGTATTTTACTGTAAAGAAAGAGGGAAGAATTATGGTAATTTAATGTTTATTCTTCTTTGTGAACCACTCTTAGCTCTTCTGTATAAATAACTAAATGCTCTTATTAGTCCTAACATACTGAGAAAGACATTCTATTCGAGACTGTCTCAGTGTGAAATCTATGGAAAATCAACTTCTGCCTCTTGCCCTTATTTTTCCAACAAGAGTTTGATATTTGCCTCTAGTTTTTTCTTACCTGCTGTTACAACAGCAGCACCCCTCCAGGTATCAAGAACGGGGAAGGATCATGCTCTTACTGGGACAGCAATTTTCTATTTTATGATCAGACTATCCAGTCTTCACATTTATTTCAACAGCACGTGTCTATCAGCACAGAGAATCTGTTCTGCAGGCTCCACCAGGCTGGGGTGGACACTGAGGGAACAACCAGCAGCACCAGGAGCACTGATGTCACTATTCCCAGGGAGTACTGCTAGACATGTTCCCGGGACAAACCATCATGAGTTGCAAAGGCCTTGGCACAGCCTGGGGATGCTCACATCACATGGCCATACCTGTGCCAGTGGGGTAGCCAGGATGACAAGTATTGGACTAGCACTGCACGTTCCTCTTGTTTTAATTGAAATGAAAGGTTCAGGAAAGATTGTAATTTCTGGGTAAAGCTTCACATCTCCAAAGTATCTGTGATAGTAAGTCAAAGGGCATTTTTTTCCCCAAGTCTGAAATTTCCATGCACTTCAGGCCAAAACACTTTTAAAGGAGCAGAAGGACACATAGGCTGCTTGTGAAGTCAAGGAAGAGAAAAATGGCAGTTCAGATTTTGAACGAATTCAGCTGCCCGGTGGAAATATCTCTCACTTCTCACTAACGAGGTAGAAAGCTGAGAAGCAACTGTGCTCCTCACTCCAGTGAAAGAGAACATGAAAATTAAGTACAGCATCTGCTTTGGCTTTGGCTCTAGAGAACTCAGCAAAGAGGAGCAGAGATGAAGCCAACCTGAATTTCAGCATCGGCTCTGAATGTGCCTTTTTGCCTTGGGGAAACTACAGCTCCTCTGCTGCCATTTTTTTGCCATCTGTAAAATGATGATGATAATATTAATTACCTACCTGAGACAGTTATGCTGAGGTATACATTTTATCCCCACAGCATGGCACATTTCCGTAGAACTATAAAAGCAGAAATGTTTGAGCTTTTATAATCTTTTTCACACTACAGCTGTATTTGTATGCACCCAGATCTCAAATTGGCAAGTATTTATTCTTTATTCTCATATTGATTTCAATAGGACTTCTGAGCACAGAGTGTTTTCAGGAGCAGTTTACATGCATAGGTCTTGGAGTACCACATCATCAGTGAATAGAAATAAATACATGGTAAAAAATAACAGCTGCAAAACACAGGGGGATATTCTATGTCAGAAGCAAAAATCCACAGCCTCAAAAGAAGAAAACAGTTCAGAAAAACTTGTTTTTTTCTATGAAGTATGGAGATTAGCAGACATTAAACATCAATGCATAATATTATACATGTATCTCTATAAACACATAATTTTCTGTCTTTCTAAAACCATTCAAAATGGTAAGGAAGACTACACAAGTGACTTGTTGATTGCACTGTGAATCTAAGAACTCTCTAATTATTGCTGCCATCTACTCATAATTTCAGAAGCTAAGTTGTTTAAAAAATTAAAGTCAAATCCTGACACTAATAATCAGATCTTTCAAGTTATTTTTCCCCTCTCAGTACAATAACTGCTTGTGTGTGTTAATGTTCCTTTCCTGTTTGTTTTTTAATAGTTTTACAAACAAATGCAAATATTGATGATGCGAACTCTAAGAACAGAAATAATTTTTCAGCAAAGGACATAAACATCAGGAAAAGAAAAGAGAAATGCTGGGCTCAGGCAGCACATGCTGAGACCTCATTGCATTTTACGAAACTTTCTGTGCATCTGAGGTAGGGAAGTTGTGCAAAGATCCTCCCAATGTTTGTTGAGGACAGCCAAGCACCACACTGCTGCACGGCTGTGTCCAATACTGGGCCAGTTAAATCTGGGAGCTGCTCAGCTATAAGCTCTCTTGCCAGCACACCTATTTATGAGAGATCCCTCCTGGCTCAACGGTCTGGGCCAACAGAGCACGTAACGCCGACTGTGGCCCATAGTTCTTGCAAGGCCAACAGGCAGCATGGAGAAGTCTCCCTCATAGGGGCTTCAGCCCCTTTGGCTTTGGAGCACGCAGGCATTTTTGGAAGTCAACACACTATTCAGCATTAGTGGGAATCCAGGGATAATGATGAATACTCACGGTTTGTCAGGCAAAGAGTTATTTAATATATGCCAGATGACAGCAGTAAGGAATATCCACCTTACTTCCTCAGTCAACGAAAGATGTTCCTTTTCTTCCTTGCAAATCAGTTCTCAATAGGAAACTTGCACAAAGAAAGGTGGCAGCATTTTCCCTTCCCATGTTAAGGAGAATAAGCTATGAATTCTCCTTTTGCGTGGTATGTTCCTTTAGAGACACATGACTGCAATAAAATTTTTTAAAGGGAGATCATTCTGCATGGTACAGAGAGGTGAATTTGTACTGATGTCTACAGAAGGTGCTAGAGAAAAACTTCTACAACAGGGCTTCTCCCCAGCAAAGGTAAAGGCTCGATTCTTATAAAGAGGGCAGCTCCTCAAGAACATCATGGAGGCTGGATCACAGAAAGGGTGAATGCCATGAACTCCTCCTAGTCTTCACGCTG
Source organism: Morus bassanus (assembly GCA_031468815.1). Lineage (NCBI taxonomy): Eukaryota > Metazoa > Chordata > Aves > Suliformes > Sulidae > Morus > Morus bassanus. Next base: position 36,870,039 of record CM062575.1, read on the forward strand.
ATCAAAACGCAACTTGTGCAGAAGGGGTTGGCTGAACCTCAAGTGCACAGCTGCTTGTTTTACAGTTTTATTTTTTACATTCTGAAAGTTTATGTGATCTAATTAGCCATTTTATTTCACAAAAATACATTTTGGCACTATTGGACTTGGAACAACTCAAATGCAAGGGGTTTGCCTACGAGGGAGGCAGACGAGCGCGTGGAAAATAAGCATTATGCTTCCGTTTCAGAGACATTATGATGGGGAAGCAGAGCTAAGCTACACTTGCACGGAGATTGCTTTCTGGATTTGAAGCTTTTACATACTATACATTTGTTTAAATCTAGCTAAGAAAAAAAAGTGACAATGCCTAGCAGGAATACCAAAGTATTATTCAATCGTAATGAAAAGGTTAAGAAAGCAAGAGACACGAAAAACAGCATGTGTTCTCCTGTATGCCCCCAGGTTATCTGCACCGCTGACCCCCCAGCCCCACTGCAACCGAGCAGCAGCACAGGCGACACCAGGGGACTTTATCACAGAGCCATCTCGCTCCTCAAAGCCCTCTGGTTTCTCATCACACACTGCCTGCCCTTTCCTGTAGCAGCTCCCCTGCCTCTGATTTTATCTGGTTATCCGAGAATGTGGATTATGTGACTACTCATTTCCAAGCACCAGCACTGTTAAAGGGGTTATCCGAGGTGTGGGTTTTGCCAGAGAAAACACAACAATTAGGTTCCTGTATCTGCAGTTATTAGGCAGCACAGACACCCCAGGGAAGACATCCTGCCCATGAATATATCCAAGATATCTGGGTAAACAAAAACATATCGTCTCTGGAGCCAAATGTCAACCAGCCACTTTTAAAAAGCACTGAGATAAAATATCTACCTGTGCTTAGAGAGCTGACACGGGCCTACACACTACTTGACCCAAAACAGCACTTAAGCAGGACCTAAGATGCATGCTGTTCCCACACAGCTCTCTTCAGTGAAAAACTCTTCTCATGGCCAGCGGACAAAAATATGCCCTTCCTCCCCTGCCTCATATTTGTATCATGAAGGAAAACCACTCAAATTAAAATGCCTGAACTGAGACATTACCTGGAGATTCAGAAAACAAGACAGTCTCTTGTTAACCTCTTATTCACTGTTTTCACACCACCATTTGTGATAAAAGCAAAGTATTAAAGCATAAATTAGTCATAGAACAGCCACATACTTAAAACATACAGTCTGCTTAAATTTACTCCCAGGGCCCTTTGCTGTACCCTGAAGTCCAAGATTCATCATGATGGGATAAACGGTAACAGGAAAGGGGTGAATCTTCACAGTTGTCTTCATTCAAAACCAAATGCCCTGACAACAAGCAGGCCGGGTATCCTCTGGCTGTGAAACCCCACCAGGGGCACAGAATTACTAGCGCTTACTGCTATCACTTCATTGCATTAAAACTGTAATTGGAGTAACCTGAGGCAAATCATTACACTACAGAACATCTTGAAACTGTTAGAGCAATAAGCTCTTTGTTTAAAGGATTTGTGAATGCAAACATGCCTGACCTACACACTCAGGAAGAAAACCTCAACTTCTTTCTGCTTGTCCTTGCTTTGATCGAACTCACAGGAAATGTCATCTAGCTCCAGTTGACAGTGATTGACAATAAGGATAAAATACCTTTTTACTTCAAATGCCCATCTATCACTATTTAGAATACGAATGTCCCTTGATGATGCATGAAGGTGCATTTGCTTCTCTTAAATTTTCAATGGATTCATTTATTTTCATTAAAAGAATAAATCTTACCGTGTATGTTATTGTTAGCAGCAATATTACTGTTTCCCAACTTGGATCAGGCCCACTGTGTTTGACAGTGGACACGTATTTGATGAAAGACAGCCCTTACAGAACAATTGGCTGATCATGGGGAAATAGCACTATTTTACAGTAAAAAAAATATGGCACAGATGATAAATGATGCAGCTGTCAGAAAAATAAAACCCTATGCACTTGAACATGCAGATGGGGAAAGGGATCAGATCTTTTTGTATCATTTGACTAGCTTTTACAAGACACTTGCCCAAAGTCCCGTCAGAGTGCTGGCCCCTAAGCCTTGGCTTCCTTGGAAAACACATCAAATGCACATTCATTAAGCACCTTTTTCTATGACCAAACATTAAATATACTTCTCATCGCTAATTTACATATTAACCATTTATGTAGGAGTAACTCAAAAAAGCATAATGGCACATGAATGCTGGTGTACAGTAGCGTACATGCAATATACATGGTCTTTCTGCATTTATTATGAGATGCGGTAATGTCCTAAAATGCTTTTCACACTATTATTTGCCCTGCTCTAAAACTTCTCTAGACCAAGAAGGTTCCAATTTTCCTGTGCCATTAAATCCCATAGATTTCTCATGCTTTACAAGGTTAACCATCAGTTCACGTTTCCTTGCTCCCTTTTCTAGCTAATTTTTTTGACAAAACTTTCAGAAAGACAACACAAAAAAGCATTTGTGAAGAGATCAAGGATATTTCAAGTATTGAATAAATAAAAATATTTTGAGTGAAATCAGAAGGGTTACACAGGGCAGTGAAACTTTTGCTGCAATCATTATGTTCTTCAGGCGGGCACTGTAAGTGGTGACGAGTTACCTCATACTCCTCGCATGACTGACTGCTGGAAATAAGCTGCAGAACGGGACCAAGTTCCCAGCAGAGACAGGACATTAAAGATGCAATTAATCGCATGGGATGGTGTGCCAGAAGTTCGACAGACAGTTCTGGCCTATACTAATTCCAGCTACTGGTTGGACTCTTGCCCCGTATTTGGTAAGGACAATTTTCAGCAGTGAGTCCCATACATACTCCTTATGCAGCAGTATGTATTTAAATTGAAGGACGCAGCAATGCATACTCAATCCCATAAACACATTACCAGTGACACTGCATGAAGATCTGCTCTGTTATAATTTAGGACAGATGCTTAATCAATTGCCTTGATTTACTAAGCTTTACTGCTTTCTAAATGAGTAGCAATACGTAACACAATTTTCAGCCCAGTTTTAGAAAACTTAATCATTTACCCCATTAAATCAGAAGGAGAAACACAGGCTGCTAGCAGGAGCACGTTCCATTTCTTATATGCAATTCTGTGACAGCAAAACATACCGTAAAAATGCATTTGCTGTTTCAGCTGACATACAACACAATATTCCGAAAGAAAATACTGGCCATGCCACTGCTACAGCTAGCGGTATGTCCCCTCAAATTTAGTACATGCAATAGGCTAGAGGATAAAAACATCCCAATGATACCAGAGGAATTTATAAGTCAATGATCTGCTTATGAGGAATGGAGACTGCTGATGCAAGCTGCAGTCTTACTGATAAAAAAATGGATTTTCCATAGCATTGCCAATAGCACTGGGAACTAATTGGCCTGAGTTTACTCCTGCTGACTATCCCATGTTCATTTTGGCTTGCTCTGGAGCACCCAATCAATCACAAGCCCAAGCTGCAGCTGACCTGTAGGCAGCCACAATTAAAACTCAGTTCCTACTTACGTAAAGGTAGAAAGTGAATTTAACCTGATCTGAGTAAGGGAGAGAGGGCTTGAAACCACTTGCAGTCCCTAAGATGTTGTATCACTTTAGACAACCCTTTTCCTTTTAAGTGGTGCTTTTCATTACCCGCAACCTTTAGGAAAGCTCACACACCATTTTCACAGCCGGTTCCTCTCCTAGATGCAGGGTAGATATGGCAAGATGCTACATCAGCTCAGGATCCTGAGGATCAGGCCCACTGTTCTTAAGGAACTCACTGACTTGCTTTAATGAATGCTCTATCTAAAACTAATTACGTGCTTGCGCTCACAGCACTTTTCTGGGCATTTGACAATTTATTTGCTTATGTGCTACAGAAAAGAAATCCACAAGAAAAAAAAACTCTGGGAATAAGCCATGGGTTGCAATACGTTTAGAAACAGGTCGTGCACATCCTTGGAAACGTAGACACAAGCACACTTGGATTGTGAATCTGTTTCTACCCAGGTGCTTCTTGGAGAGAGAAGTTTTATGGAGCTTTATAAAGTTGGGGACAGGGAGGTGACAGAGGAAGAAGAGGCAATCCCAGCAACATGGACAGCACGTCATCCAGGACACAACAGGGGATATAAGCTTCCAGCTATTGCAGAACTTTCACATCTGTGCTTCCAAATGTTTCTTCTGGGACGCAACGACTATGGCTGCAAATCATGTCTTGCTACAGGGTGAGCCTATCCTAGCCTTGCATCTCATTCTCTTGCTGCCGAGAAACCGGCATTTGTTTATCTCACGAAGTCACAAACTAAAACTCACTCTTCTCATATGGTGCAATTCACTTTTAGGAATTTACAGTAGGGTTAAATCTGGCTCAGTGGTTTCTAAAGGTACAGTACATATCTGAGACAGAAACTAAACTGTTTTAGTATCACTATTGCCTCCAGACAAAAGCTGTACTTAAAACTGCAGGTCATAGGGAAGTCAAAAGCAGTTTCACAGAAAAGAATCACATTAACCAATTAAAAAATCTCATAATGGCTTATATTGACTAGCTCTGCATTTTCAGAGGCCTCATTTAAAAAAAAAAAACAACCAACCAACCAAACAAAAAACCAAAAGAAATTCTTTTCAATGGATGTTGAATTTCAAAATTTGTCCACTATACATACACTCAGCCAGGTACCCCCTAAATCTTTTCTCCTCTAATCTATTTTTCAGAGCGTGCAGTTTTATCATTCAGAGAGTAGCAATGTTTTTCTCAAAAGGAATGAGTTAAGGGACAAGCAAGCCATATTTCAGGCTGGTCACATTTTTGGCCAACTTCAAATCTCTTTGTACATTCTTGACTGAACCCTCTTCCCTGCATATAGCAAGAAACACACGTCTGGTGAGGTTAAAGAAAACAACCAAGCAGCCAAGAAAAAATGGAAAAGATCCTCTCTGAAACAGCAGGAATTAGCTTTGGATGACTATGCTTAACACATTTCTTTGACTTAAGCAATTGATGATGGAAAATGTTCAAACAGAATTTAGGAAAACAGATATTGTTATTTCACGGTCAAACTAAAGAGATGCTAAAACGCTGGATATATTGGCCTCTTCTCTAGCTAATAATATGCATTTTCTCAGCACTGAAGTTCCTTCTCCTTTGCAACTGTCTAGAAAATATTGTTTCCTGTAAACTGTAACAGGTTTTTTTAGCATCATGTGCGTGCTCACTTTTTAGATCTGTTTTAGAAACGTAGAGCGTTTCCTACTCACAAAGTTATATGAAGAAGGTAATTACCATTTAGATAAAATAGGACAGGATGACAACAATTCAATTGTTGCCCAAATCGTAAGTTTTTCAATTCAATCAGCATTCATTCTCTGGTTTTGGTGACAGCTACTGTTGGGGAGAAAGCTGTGGTTAATTGGGCGACAACTACAAACCAAACACTCTTATTAAAAGCAGAATTCTTTTCCAGTCAAGTTTCTGGGCTCCGTTACTTTCTCTGCAGAGTGAACATCTACACAGTGCAAACTCGGGAAAAAATGCAAAACACTAAATGCTGAAAAAGACTAATCATTTCAATTTTTCAATGCTGTATTTCAATCATGATCTGGAAGGCTGGGAGTAAACATCATTTAGACTCTAGTTCCTTTGGAAAAAAGGAGAGAGCAAATACCTGAAAGACTGCTAAAACAAATTAAATGAAATAAACTTTGCCTGTTATATGCAGACCAAGAGGCATACCTTGCCAGATGCCATACTTCAACACAAGTTCTACATAACACAGCATAGCTCTAAGCACTGTTCCTCCCCCTCTCCTTTTCTCTGTGAACTTTTAGCTAGAGTCCAACTGCTTTATTACGTTGCAGTCAGCCCTGATCAGCAGCTCATTCACCAAAGATATTTAAAAGTAAGGAAATTCAGAAAAATTATGTGAAAAAAATCATCAGAATCTGCCTTTTAAGAGACTCCTGCACAGCAGTGGAGCAAACATGAGAGCTGAATTTCTAAGTATAAACCTCCCATCTTCGGACGAGGACCTGGCACTGCAGTCGCAGGCAGTAACAGCATATTCACTATTACACTGTGCTGCACGATAGCAGACGTCTTGTTCTTTTTTCTTGCCGCTTCTCCCTGCCTGGAGTTGATAGGCCTGGTTTTATAATTGCCAGGCCCTTCAGGTCAGAGTCACCACCCTGCCATCAGGAGACGTTGTGTGAGACTAGCGCAAACCTAACAGCTTATCAAAAACAATGCTCCATTTTTCCAGCCCTGTTGCCCTCTCCATTAATGGGATTCTGCTTTATTCCACTGTTCTTTGTGCTTAAATCCCTTGGGCTCCTCAGGCGGTGACTGCTAAATTATAAAATGATTTTGAGAGGTTTGGTTAAATGTACCATCTTGTTACATGATATCTTTTTATAGGTATCATATGGGAAACGCCAGCCCCTGAGGGTGCCACTCTCCTGGTCCCTACCCATGGCTTTTTCAGACCACAGGATTTTAAGCAGCACTTGCCCAGGGAAAAAATGGCTTTTTTTCTTCTTCTTCTTGTTTTAAAGTTATTAATACTGTCACATCAAATCTCAATCCAAAGTGATGTGAAATATCATACACTAAAAATAATGTGTTGGAAACGGGTCAGTACTGAAATATTTGCGCTGTCTACAAACCAGTTTATTATTTCCTCCAGTTTCAAGCTCTTTTAATCCAATTCTCAAGTATACCAACACAATGCGGAGCTAAATTCTGATGAATTTTAGGAGAAATACAAACAGAGCTAACTCTTCAGTTCACTGTTAGTGAAGTTATGTTGAGGTGATTTCATAATTTTTGTGTAAAATAATTAAAATGCTTGCTTTTGACTTGACCACTCCAGTGCTTATGGTTCTGTACAAGCTGCTGAGGTGCCCACTATGTACTCATAGTGTGAAGAGAAGAGCATGACAGAAAGACCACTGTCAAATAATTTAGGTTGGAAGGGACCTTGCGAGGTCATCTGGCACAACCCTCCACCCAAACCAGGGAAAAAAGGGTGAAGAAAAAAGGAGAAAGATGGCTTGTAAGTTTTAACAAACTCGGAAGACATATAGAGAAAGGGAAATGGTAAAGATAGCTTGACAGACAGAGAGAACTGTTGCAAAGCTTTACCAGGTAAGTAATCAGCTGACAGAAAGGACGCCAAGACAAGGAGGGATGTAGTTCTCACCACCTTTACATGGAGAACAGACATGTACCACAGATCGGCTGTGGGGGGATAATCAAACAAGCAGATACATTGCGGGAAGTTTACCTAGTTAACACAACCATGTACTTCTGCAATGTGCAAAGGTGCAGTAATGGGAAAGTACCTCTGCTATAAGAGACGTGTGCAGCTTACCAAAATAAACACAACCACGGTCAACAATGTCCAAATAGCTGTCATCTTTTCAGTAAATAATTAACATGAAGCTGGAGTATTACTCTGGGAAGTAGCTGGCTTGAGTTATGCTGGGTATTGAACAATGACACCCTCAGTCCTTCACAGCAAGGACAAATGCCCATTCCAAGTTATTTACTCCTTTACACTGCACACGCATATCCTTCGAGGAATGGCTCCGATCCACCTGGCACCCAGAAACGTAGGAAACAGTGTCATAACATTTTTAGAGTTTAAAGTGCAGGCACAATGTGCCAAATTGAGGTAACAGATGGGGATCCAAACATTGCTAAGTGCTACCTAGCAATGCAACATATGCAGTGCCTGGAAATCGTGACATCAGCTAATGAATGAAAAAGTCTTGCACTAATATTCAAATTGCATACTTAATCAAGACAAAAACTGGAGACCAGCAAGGAACTATAGCACCAAAGGTAAGAAGGACAACTGTGCCAGGAAGAGAAAAGATAGCCACCCTGGTATCTCTGAGTGACAGAAGTAGTGTGGATTCTTTGCAGTCTTCATCTTTTCCCCTTTCTGCTTCAACAGTTTTTGGCAGGCAGATAGAGACAACCTGTGAGATAGTTTTGTGTTGAGAGTTTTGGAAGGGTAGGCTTGTATCCAAGAATTTAAGATAAAAAGCTAAGTGGACTTGTAGAATATATCCATTGCCTGGAAGCTAAATAGGTACTGTACAATTTGAGGGTCATCAGTTGGAATTTTTTTTTTTTAAATTGTTATGTATGTATCAATTTTATGCAGTCTTTTATTTATATTATTTGGGGGGATTATGATGAAGAAGAGGAAAAATTGGTACAGAATGCTGAACACCCAGCTTGAAAATTCTGGCCTTCAGTAAAAAGATGAAAACACTTTTTACTGATTCAACTTTCATTCTAAACTCATGTAATTTAATCAGATATGTTCACAGCTAGAATTGCTGCATGCTGGAAATCCTTCCTGGCAATAGAGAAGCTACCACTTTACCACTCCACAGATAATTTTCTCATTACATTACATACGACAGTTAGAAAAAGCTCAGTTATATTTACAAGCGTACAGTACAACCAGTGATTGTAAAAATATGCATAATGCATAGCTAGCTTGCCCAAGTAATTAATGTCATTACGCATGCAAATCAGGTAAGTGCAATAATTGGGTTGCTATGCAAGCTGTACAAGTGCATGCACAATTCTGCACACCTAATGTTTTGGGAGGTTTGCCCACTCGGGGAGATTCTGAAGTTCTGTTTTGCAATCACAGCCTAGAAAATAAAAATAAGATTATTTCCTGTGCCATAAACTGACCTAAGCACCAATGTTATTTTCCCAATATAATTAAATGTTAAAAGCCTTTAATTAAAGAATATAAATCAGAGTGAATCATTTCAGACCAAAGCAGGCTTACAATATAGGATGCATTTGTTGCTCAAAGTCTCCATGAGAACAAAGCCATAAAAATGCCATTCACACCTTTTAATTGGTACATTTGAGTATTCCTTTTATTGCCCTGCCAAACCAGCAATGGTACTGCTTTCCTTCCGAAAACATTTTCAGACCTTCTAAACTTCAGTCCGAGTGTTGACAATGACAAATGATGGCCTCTGCTTCCCTGACGTCCCACCCCGAACAAAGCAATTCTTTGTCCTGAAATGCCTGAAGCATACCTGAGGTATGAATTTAATTCTCTTCAATATTGTACTTCCTTCCATCTCAGGCTCTTAGATAGGGATTTTTATTTGTTTATGTATTTATTTTGGGGATAGAAAATATTATTGGTTCCCTTGACATGGCTGTATTATTACACGCTGAGATTACACGGCAAAGGAGCCATCGTGGATTGAAAGGGGAAACAGAGCTGCACTTCCGCCTGCTGCAGGGTGAAATAATCCCTATCTCTCACCTTCTCCTTCCCCCTCTGTGCTCTGAACTGCTGTCATGCTCCCCATCAGCAAAGTGATGGGTATCCATATACTGTTGGCATAAGAATACATTTGTGGATTGTGAACACAGAAAACTACAGCAGGGTAAATGCAATCAGATCTATAGATAAACTCAAGGCCTCTAAATCTGGACTACAATAGAAATTAGAGTGAGAGAGTGAGCAGGGGGAAAGAGGCTTCTTGAACGTGAAAGCCAAGATTCAGGTTCAGCTCAACGATATTTACAAAGCTTTTGTTACCACTTTCTACAAACATTCAAGTGTTCGGGTTTTGTAGCTAACATTGAGGAATAAGACAGCATCAGATTTTGAACTTGTATATAATTTTCAACAGTGTATTCAATTCTAAATTTCAGTCTATACTGTGCTGGGTAATTGTGTAACAGTCAAATGCGGAAAAGGAAACTAAAGCACATGATAATACAGAAATCCAGAATCACAAAATTTGGCAATAATCACAATCCAAAAATAAAGCAAAACCCCAGAATGCTGCATCAGAAACTTTTTACAAATAATTTCAAATATGGAACCACTAAGGATTTTGTGGTCAAATCCTTAATAAAGAATTCCTCAAGGGAAAATATTTGAATTATTTACTCAGCCTTGATCAAAAGAATAGAGGATAAAGTAGATGAAAATAAGTAATCAGAAATACTTCTTTTAAAGTTGCCTTCTAATAGTAGAATATTGCTAAATAATAGTCATTAATATCCTCATAACTGTTAAGCATGCACAAACAAGCATGCCAGCTCTCCCTCCATCCCTGCAAGCACAATATGGGTTTACATCTGGTCTCAAGAAACAACGGGCAGATCTCAAACAGTTTGGCTGTTCAGTTCAGATAAGCGCCCAGAAGCATGGGGTTTTATCCAAAGCTTATTCGACCTACCTGAACCTTTTGGGCCAGCAAAACGAAGCTGGCAGTCTAGTCAGAACAGGCGTTCGCCTAACATTTCTGGCACTTACTGCTTCCAGTTGGGCTGGAGATAGATACTGCAGGAATAATCTTTCTTTTTTGACATTTCATATTGTCGTAGTGGCAGGAAGCTGGAAGGGTGGAGATGCGCAACATGCAAAAGAGAAAAACATTTAAACAATCTGAAGCAGAGTTTGCAGTGAAAGCCTGTAGCCAGAAGCTGCGTTCTGCTCTCTGTCATCCATCCACGGCACTACAATCACATAACCAAATATTTTTTTTTAGCCCTTTTAATCCTTAGGAGATTATCTCACAAACAAGTTGCTTCACAACGTGAAATCTGAGGGCCAAATAGTGCCTCTTGCACTCCAGCGTTTGCGGGATGCACCCCATCATCCTCGAACAGCACTGCCCGAGGCATTTGATACAAGCATGGGGCAGACCCTAATCTAGCTGAGAGTTACCATACCTCGCTAGCTGAGACCTTGCAGAAAACACTGCTGGAGCAGTGCTACAGAGGCTGCACCTAGACCTTCCTTTGCACACTGCAGCTGGTGCAGAGGTCCTGGTTCCCTACTCATCCGCATCAACTATGTAGTGAAACAGGGTGTGGGTGCTGGCTGTGGGGAACCAGCAGGGTCTCCATGCGAAGCAGAGGGTGGAAGGGGTCTGCTACACTCTGGGGTCTCACTGTGCTATGGAGAGATGTGGTATGATGGAGCTGGGGAAAGCACAATGCACCAGCTGATGGAGCCTCCCCTGGAATGGCAGAGGAGGAATGCATCTCCGGAGTGAGTCGGGAATTTAACTGGTGAAAAATTCAACTGCCTGTAACAGGAAGAGGTGACCTATTCAGCACAAAGTATCTCTGAAAAATAACAGCTTCTTGCATAAGACCAGTATTTGTGTCAGTATCTCCTATGATACCGATACACCACCCACCATTTGCAAAGCACCTGTTTACTGACCATAAGGTATATAAAAAGAACTGCTCCTCAGCTTGCCTATGATTTCACATTAATGGCATGATGCAGAGAAGGCTTTCAAATAGCATGTGAACAATGAAAGCTATTCCACACCTATGCACTTTCCAGGTAGTGCATAAATGATAAAGTATCCTTTATGATCAGCTAGGTGATCCTAGGAGGATTGGGGGAATCATCTGAGAAGCTGAAGTACCAGTTAAAACTAAATCAATAAATGAAAAAACCCAAAACATTCAACGATTCGATTATGCTGAGAAGACGACAGATTTTCCCCTCGAGATGGGAGATGAGATTTTCTGGCTGGGAGAGCTCCGATGCAAGCAGCATGCATGACCAAACCGGTCGGCTGGGCAGCACGGTCCAGCAGACCGCGGGAGCCACTGCAAGCCAAGAACTCACAAGCTCTAATCTGAGATCTGTCACCATTCACTGCACAGCCTTGGGCAAGTTACTTAACCTCCTTGTGTCTCCATTTCACCATCTGTAGGACTGGGCTAACACTAACTTGGCTAGCAGATAGGGGTATTAATTAAGGCTTAATTAAGGATAGCTGGAGTGATTAAGTTCCAGCTGCTCGGTTTGTGGCTGCAGAGACTCATTGCCCAGCGTCAAGTCCCAGCACTACGGCACTCGAGCCAGGCGCAGCACCCTCGGAGGAGGGCAGGGAAGGAAGGTACTGCTACAACACAATATATGGGTCAGCATCTTCCAACTCCAGCAGCCAGTGTGCTGACTTGGCATCGCCCTCCTCCGAGCCCTTGGCTGATGCACACCAGAGAAAGCCTGTCACTCCCAGCCTGTTGGAGCTGGGAACAGAGCCAGGTCGTGCCTCCAGGCGAAGCCCCAACGAGAAACAAGTGGACTGCCCCTCCACACGTGGGAAACTGGAGCCAGGTATACCATGCTCTGACTGTGTGCTACAAGCGGCGATGGAAACACAAAGGCACGAGAGTTGTGCTCCATCTGCCCTTCTGAAGCACTGCCGACTGGCATCCAAGCGCCCCTGGCCACAAGCCTAGGCAAGATCTGAGCACAGCCTCGGCTCAGGCTGTCTGACACTTGCTAAGGGAGCTGCTTGGTCAATCCCACCCAGGAGTCGAGTCATGGATTGGGGCCACCAGAGAGCAACAGAATTGAAAAACTGAGGGCTCTTGCATCAAAACCTTTGCCAGCACCAGTTCAGTTGTTGCTTCTCCCACCACATGCTCCCTTTTAGTCTTGAGCTCAGTGCCTGAACTCCCTCACAGAAGTCTCCCCACTTCTGCTCACTGCATCTCCTCATCATTTCGATTCTGTCAAATGCACCTCCCTCTTCCCATACATTTCCTCACTTTCCAGGCAGTTTACAGTAAATTTTTAGTGGTCATCAAATATCCAGAAAAACAGTCCATCTTTCAGCTTTTCTCCTGAGACAGTCCAGTTGAAAGAGGTGTTCATGTCCTTTTCAGTATTTATAGGACTATTCAGGCTAAAGAGGATCCATATATATATATATATATAAAATAGGTATTAGGTGCATCTTGGAATAAATGTCGAGGTACAAGTGATTGCACAAGTTGCAAGGAGACTCTTTAGCAGGACCGAGAAACTATTTCACATGCTATCAGCAATCATTGCATCAACAACGAATGAAAATAAGAACACATAGTAAAATGGCATGGTTATAAGCCAATCCCTATAAATCCATGAACCAAGTTCATTTCAAAGATCCATGCCTAGAATTAGATGACAGAAAAGAAATTCCTTTATCTATATATAATTTATTTTTTAAACCTTCTTTCCCATGCTCCAGTTCCTTCCTGTGACCTTTTATGCATGACAAATCCATTTGCATTTTCTAAAAATTGAACATGGTCAGAAATGCACTCCTGTCCAGGACTCAGCTGTTAGAAATTGAGTGCTTTGATTTAGGATAGACTGCAGAGCACTTGCCCACTGTTAACAACACATTCAGCCTAGGAATATGCATCAGTATTTGAATCTTTCACATCACCAATATTAAAGTCTATTCCTGCACAGCCTTTGCCCACTGGGAAGAAAAACTCCCAGACATGGCACACTGAACAAAAGAAGCTCCTGCATGAAAATCTTTGCCACCTTGCTTTTTTTTTTTTAAAAACCTTTTAATATCCTGTTAACCTGTCACATATGCTACCGGACTTCTGCAGACAACGCAGAGCAGTGTCAGCCCAACCCACACAGGGCAGCAGAGAGAGGGTCAGGAAGACCAGCCTCATAGGTACAGAAAACCATGATGTGTTGATGCATGATCGTTTTTGTGTTGGCTGGTATCATCATCATACTGCATTACAGGTGTCAATAGATTGTCATCAACCCTTCCCAAACGAGGCCAAATACTGTGTTGCTGACTCTGAATCCCAGCAAGAGCCAGCCAGAGTTTTACTGGAGCAAACACCAAGACAGGATTGCAATATTTGGCTCTGAGTTTTCACAAACAACTTTGTTTCTCTCTGTGTCCTGTGACCTAGATAATGAAATAACATGTAAAACTCAATTAGAGCATCTAAAATACAGATCTCTGTTTTAACATGCAGACGTTTGTGGTACTGCAGATTTAATATGGTAATGACTGAACAGATGTTTAGGAAATTGTGTACACTAGCTGATGCTGACTGACAAAGGATTCATATTTTAGGTGTTTGGCTTCCATGGGTTTACACATGCCACAGCCAAAAAGTCTGTTTCCTGTTCGAAGATTAGTAACTATAACAGGGTCTGTGCTTTGCCTCCATGGCAAATTAAAGATTTGGAAAAGTCAAAAGTAAATCTCCTCCATACACAATGATTTCCAATGACCCAACTTCTTTGCTTGTTTGCACCACAGTGAAACTCCCACAAAACCTTCCACTCTGAAGAAGTAACTCAGACTTGCATAAAAACTCAGATCAGAGCCAAATCCAAGTAAGGCAAGAAAACACACGAACTATTCCTAAAACACCACATCCTGTAACTGCACTTTCTTACAGAATGATGCATACCATTGGATTACAGGAGACTATTCCCATTAGGAAGCGTAATTCAATACAACAAAAGCTGGCGAAATTGAGCCTGGATTGATCAAGAAGATTTAACTTCAAATTGACAATATTGCTGAGCAGCGAGGCAGGGAGTGCAGGCATAATTTGGTTTCCTGCAGCACCACACTAAATGATGGCTATCAGTATTCCAATCAGTGGCTGATAGTTTTATTTCCCCCATGAGTTTCTCCAGGTCATCCCTGACAGTTAGAAAAGTGCTTCGTTGTTTGGGTTGCACTGAGCAGATGGTTACTGATCAGAGATTAGTGCCGGAGCCTGGGGTCAGCGGGCTGCCAAACAAACTCATCCAAAGGCTGTCTATTACCGTCACCCCTGGGACCGCAGTTTGCTGACCGCTATAGACAGGTGACTCGCGACGCAATGTTACTGTACATGTTCAGGCCTCTCTATAGTATAGCCAGAGCTTGCCTGATATATAATTTATATCTCTGCGATTTCACTGCCTGGTGCTACAATATCACTTTTGGCTTTGGGTCACTCAGTATAGAGTTTTGAAGGAAATGGAGGGCACACAGAGGTGGTGGAAGAGAATGATTAAAAACCAGACCATCCTAGCCCTGCAAGAGCGGAGTCCCCACAACTGCGTTTAAGCCAACTCACATTTTTCAAACCTCAGATCAGCATGACAACAGCCATCTCTTTTCATAGGTTTATTATTGTTCCAACAAAAAAAGAACAAAAGAAAAGAAAAGAGAGTGGCAAGATTAAAAATGTCAAAAAGCTGGCAGGCTTGCAGAACACAAGCGGCTATTTCAGGACCAGGGTATTGCGGCTACTGCTATGCATGGTGCTATCTATTTTCTTTCTCCTGATGTGGTTTGAAGGCGAGTTTTCGCACTGACTGACTGTCATGGAATTTATGTGCATATAAACCAGAAACGAGCCCCATCTTTACAGGTCTGGACTCTCTGAACGGTGCTTATTTTTACTAAAACATGAGGATCAAGTCTTTCTAACCAATGTGTCTGTATTGTTTTTGACTTGAGGTTTTCCCAGCTTCAGTAGGGTTTTACTGCCATAGGAGGAAGACAATAATAATGTTATGCCATAAGATCCTAGGTCAAAACCACTTTTTACCAGTAAATGTGATGAAGGAATGAAGCTGAGCTTGCTCTAGTACAATGGTTATTTTAAACACCATTTCTCATACTACTACAGTACAGCAAGAACTATTCTAAGGACAAGAGCCAAGCGTACAGTACATACCACACAAACAAACAGAAAGCCATGCCCTCCGAACCTGTCTCTATACAGAGCAGAGGAAAAGAAGGCGGGGGGGAGGGGAGTAGATGGAAGTAAGTTGCTGGTGGTAACCTGGAAAGTCACTAGCAGAGCGAGGACTACAATCTCTTGACCCCTGTGTCTTAGTGTGTTCAAAACCATCTGCACCATAATAGCAAACAACTGTTTGCAGTCGCCTTGTTTCAGGGAGTTGAAAAATAAAGGAAAATGTATCAAGCCATTTTACACTTTTCAAGAAGAGAATCTTATTTCCACCGATTACAATATCCTATAAAGAATGGGTACACGTTGCTTAGATACAGTAGTACCTATACAAAAATAGGTTCCTAACTGTTTTCAATTAAGAATTACACAACAGTATTAGTCTGGGGACACTTTTAAGTCCTGTTTACTCAATTCCATTTTAATCTACTTTCTCATATGTGCTTTAATTTGTATATGCATTTAATTATGCACTTCTGTGACACAGTATTAAGTCAGAACTCAACTCCGCAAACACTTAGATGGATGGTTACCTTAATGTACATACAGCCTCACTGCGAATTTATGTATGTCGAATTGGAATGATCAGGGTTTCACTGTTTCCCATTTATAGCGATGTTTGCCTCATTCATTCCTATTATTCTTTTATATTATTTCATTGACTTATTTTGACATTCGTGCATTTATTTCCAAGACAATACATCATTTGAATTTAAAAGACAAAAGTCTTCAGGAATTTAATGCAATGAAAAATGAAAGATCTGGACTTCTAAAAGCGGAAAATCGGGAAGTTATCCTCATGTCAGAGAAGCACATTAAAAAAAAAAAAAAATTACATTTAACCTGCCTTGCAAACTACTTCACAGTCACAGCTAGAAATGTGTTTGGAATTACCATGACAGCACCATAGCTCTTCTCTTCGCAGCATTGTTTCTGTGTGGCTAATAGAACTCTGAGGCTCAGGTTCTGAACCCAGTCCTCTTAATCACCTAAGCATGGACAACCTTCATGATCTCCACTACGTAAAAATATTCAGGAATGTTCAGAAACCTAGGAAAAAAAAAAGTTATACACCATAAAGAAACTATATTTTAATATTATAACCCACAATATTAGCACGGTAGTGGTTGGTTTGGATTCCGAGTCCCTGATAAAATTCACTGCTTTTGAGTCCTGAACTACCAAAATAAAAGCATCTGCTGATAAACAGCTTCCCTGATGTCCAGCAACCTCTGTGCAAAATTCTTGTCCACTGCAAACAACCATCTCTAACTACATTTAGGACTCCAAATGTCTTCCAAGTATTTGGTACTGTGGTTTCAAGCAATTGTACAGCACTATCCACAGCA
The DNA here is from genome assembly GCA_031468815.1 of Morus bassanus. Classification (NCBI taxonomy): domain Eukaryota; kingdom Metazoa; phylum Chordata; class Aves; order Suliformes; family Sulidae; genus Morus; species Morus bassanus. The sequence goes on from CM062575.1 coordinate 36,886,950, forward strand.
ACTGGTCAGCAGGATTTCTTTGGAAAAATACCGATGAACTTTAATATACAACATGCTGCAATAGCAGGGGAAGCACTCATGTGGTTTGAAGTCTTGAGAACAAGCACAATTCCCAAGTACCTGCTCAGTTTAGGCTCTGTACAAATTTCTTCTTCCTTGCAATCTTGGTGATATTGGAAACTTTCCACACTGACTTTGGGCTTTCACTTCTTTTTGCATCAGTTATTAAATAACCCTCATCCTCCTCAACACATGGGCAATGCCTCCTGCACACCAATTGTGTTTCCACCCACTGTTAGTACAGGTGACCCAGACCAGCTGTCACATTACGTGGCAATAGCTAATGTCATGTTTTATCCCAATAATTACTCAGAAACTTGCACCACCTCAGCAGTAACAACAAATAACCCAAAACCCAGTTCCAGCCAGAGGATTGCTGTGCAGTAAAGCTGCCATATTTCTGTGTAGGTTTTCCCAAAAATAAATATGTATGCAAGAACTGCAGAGGAACCAACAGCCCTACTATGAACGTTTAAATGAACTGTTTAACACACAAGCCCCTAAAGATGACTTTTCCTATAATAAACTGATAAAGCATTGGAGAAGGCTGGATGGATTTCAGATGGTAGGTCTGCTCACACCTATTGTGCAGGAACGCCCATCAAGTGCCAGACATATGCAAAACTTGGAAGGAAGTGACTGAAAGAAAAAAATAAAAAGAGGAATCAAAAACCTTCTCAGACAAATACATTGCGGTAGTAAAAGAAGGTACGTGCACTGAAACTGAGAGGAATGAAAGCCCTGTTGTGGTGTGCTAATTGAGGTATCGCTGTGCTGCTTTCTCAAAGTTAGTAGAACATTAAAGGAATTATTTCTCTTTGTTTTGTCAAACAGACAGCCCTCTGCAGTGACTTTTGTTTGTAGGAATAGCCCCAGACAGTGCCTTTCTATACACCCAGAAAAATTCTTGAAATAACCAGCACCACTAACTGCAAACTGGGTGGAAAAAAGCTACTCTTACCAGATTCTGCAGCTTTTCATAACATTACTCTGCTGCCTTTTCTTGCTGGGGCTTACTCAGCACTGACGCAGCAAGCAGTGCTGACAGTTCAGTTCCATCATCAGGCTCCTGAATGAAAACCCACAAACCAGCAGGACACAAAGCACACCTTTCCCAGAAATTTTACCTCTAGTTGACTGTAGAAGTGAAAAATGAATTGTTACATGTTTCTCTTTCACACTCTGAAGGTAAGTTTTTCAAGCAAAACCACAGCATTATTTGTGGGTCGGGGGGCAGTTTTTTAAAGTGCTGTTAATAAAAAGGTAGATTCTGAAGCATGAGCTACAGCAAATAGAAAAAAGTATATGTCCATGCACTACCAAATACCAGCCAAAGCTGCCAATATATACTACTTGCCAGAATTACTACTTTGAGTGTCTATCGGTTATACCTTGAGCTATGCGTTGGTAACCTTCTGAAGTAGAATTTGATTTTGTTCCCTCATCTACAAAAGAGATTTCAAAGTGATCAAATTCTACTGACGCAAACGCTTGAGTATAGTGTATTTTGAGTGCTCACTAATGTTCTTCTTATTCATGAACTGCCTTGTAAGCAGGAACTTGTTTGCACAAGTATTCCTGGAAAATGAAAAATAAGTTACAAATATGATTGTTCATTAATCCCTTTTCATACGCAGTATTCAGAGTTCTTCTTTCAAAGGTGTTTTGAGAATGAATTCATTCATTTGTATAGTGCTGCAAAGGTGTAATACTGCTATCTAAGCACTAGGTATTATTACACTACCAGGGTCTAAGTGTGCTTATGGTCCCTCTTGGAAACATTCATCCTTGCACATCTGAAAGGAGAAAGCAAAAGCAGCTAGAGAAAAGACAGTTGAAAATCTGTGTGGCATATTTTTTCACCCAAATATTGCTTTTAATGTGCAATCAATCTTTATGGTCTGTTGCTGCAGGGAAGGTGTAATAGAATCAAGTTTTCATAGAATTGCAAGTTGTATGAATCTTTCAAAAACAAGATTATAGCATTCTTCATTCCAAATCAGTATCGATTATTCCTTAAGTTACATATAAATTGCTTTTAGTCTCAGACATTTCATGTCATATGAATATACTTAATAATGGGAAATATCCCTTCTACCACACTAACAATGCCATCCTCCTTGCTGGCATCATTTAATGAGAAAGAGTATTCCCTTCCTTTTCTCATGTATTATTTTAAATACATCCTATTTTACTCTTGTTACAGCTGATCTGTGCAGAACTTTCCAAGAATAAAGTATTTTGTGACACAGAGCTTGCTGGTCCTGACCAAAAGACCGTTGCTTTTAATGCTGGTATTTCCCCATTTAAGGATTGAGCCCATTCTGAAGACACATTAATCAAACTCTCTCAGCAAGAAGCAGAATTCAGATTATTTATACCAAGGAAAGAGTCATGAATCATGCAGGAAACAAGTCAGAGGAGGCTGCCCAACACTGTAAGTGCTGCATGGGCGTTAGGCCGGCTGATTTCTACTAACAGCCCTGGAAATTCACATATGGTTGAAAAGATGAAGGTAAGTGAAATCTCTGTTCTGTTTCATCGTTCTGCTGTTTTCTCTCTACTTCCAAAATATACTTGAAATAAATAAATAAAAAAACCACAACAGTGAAATTTATGTACTCAATAGATTGGAGATAAGGCGTAAGGCAAAGAGCATGAAAAGTAACAAGTCACTTGGATGAAAATTAGGCATTCAGCAGTTTCCTCCTTGGTTGGCTACTCAGCCAGAATGGTGCAGCTTGCTGCGTCTAATCTGGTATTCTGCCACTGTAGCTTTATATGTGGCCAAGGCAAGAGTTTGTCTGATCATCAGTTATTAGAGTGTATTTCTGCGAAAGGAAATACAGAGTTCCCTTTGTAATAAAATGTTCTGTATTATCTTTCATGGCTTTAAACCATAAAATACTCCTTACATTTTATCTCAGCATTTAATGCTTTTTAAGTTTACATTTGAGTTGTGATGATTAACTTTAAGAAACAAAGTAAACTGCATGTGCTTTTTTTAGCCCCTAAGGACAGTTATTGCTTAGAATATAACTGCAAAGTTATTTTTACATTGTAGGAAACTGAGTATAATGTATATTACAGCTCATTTTCCAACACTGGATTGCATCATAAATATACTTTAAGCTGCCAGTGTTAAAATGATAGTGGAAAATTAAAACAAGCATAACCCACATTATTTAAGATGAATTTTATAGCCAAGTAAGAACCAAAATGAAATAAAAACACAGCATTTGCATCCAAGAAAATTTGGTAGAAATAATATAAAAAACTGTTAAGGATAAAACCTACTTAGCAAAAAAAGTAGATAAAAACATTTGCCATCTGTTGAGAACATGGAAGTAGTTTTCCTGTTACAAGCAGTAATCTTAAAGCCAGGGATTAATATCCGTAGTAGCGTCACCTCCTGCAAGTCCAGGCAGAAAGGTTCAGAGCTCTGCTCATCTGCAGCAATCCTCAGCCCCCGCCTGGAGCCCGGCAGACTGGCTGTGCACCAGAACAAGCCATTCTCCAGGAATCAGGCCTGGCCACAGATGTCTTTTTGTGCTCTCACATGGGCTAGGGAGCAGAGCCTGCTAATCAGGAGGTGGAGATTCAAATGTCAACAAGTCCTCTCTAGCTCACCTGGGATTGAGAAAAGACAGAAATTGGCTGGAAACAGCTGGGTTTGGGAGTTTGTTCTGGTTTGCTTGCTTGTTTGGGTTTCTTCCCCCTTAAAAGATGAGAATGTTAATTCACCATAAGCCTGAATTAGTTGTAGCTGAAACTCCTATCAGGCCATGTGGTGAACCATGAAGGCTGAGGAGTATTTCTTCTACAACATTGATGCATACTTCATCAACATTATATTCTTCTTTTCACATATATACAGATATTCTTAAAAGATTTATAAAAATCCTTATACTAATTAATGCTTCTAATTAGAGATCCTTCTCACATTTAACAGTGCATGAGTACATCACACAACATAGCGCTGCTTCGTGCCATTTTTGACCGCAGGAGAGAATAGAACGTTGTCACGCTAAAGTATACGTAATTAAAATATATTGGTCTTGCCTTATATGGTGATGTTGGTACGAAAGATCAGAAAGGTAACGAGGACTTTGAGGTTCTAGACACCAGGTTCAAAAACACTGAGGACTAGCTGTGTCCAGGAACCTGATATTACATTGATAAACCAGATTGCTGCAGCAGCAAAATAGAAGAGCTATAGCTAGTTTAAGACTTTTGGCAGAAAGATAGATTTCTGTCTTGACATCAAACTAAATTTTTGTTATTTAATAACACATTATCAGGTCAAGTATTTTTGGCATTTTTCATCTATGTGTCCTTAATAGCCCAATATATATTTTACTTTTTTCTATTCACTACCTCCAAAATATCTTTGAAAAACCACCAGAATTTGCAATGTCAGGTATAAATGGAAACAGACACCGGGATATTACAACAGTGTGAAGTATTACAAAAGATCATCATCAACACAAAATATTTTAAGAAAGTGCACAGGGTCTTTCATTGATCACAGAAAGCATTTATCAGGGAAGAAGCAAACTTCTAATACTCCCTAAGCATGTGTTAGAGACCGCTGCCAAAGAAAACTTTTGGCTTTGCTGAATTTTTCAGCTGACTCAAGATAGCAGTTATTTTCTTTTGTAAAGTTCATAATGAATAAGATTCTCACCTTTTTAAATCAGAAATTTTAATTCCCTACACAGTCTTGCCATGACAGAAATACTTTTTTTTTTACAGTATATTCTTTCAAAAAAAATTCTGTGTGGATTTTGATTCCCATTTTAAAACTGTGAAGTTGTTTATTTTCTTTCTTCAGAAAGATCAGTGCCTTTTATTCAACATGGTTAACAATGATTAACATCATAAGTTTATCACGTGTATGTCATAAAATCAATGGCTGATTTATAAAATGATCCTATTTGTTGTTTCATGAGGCATTTATTTTCTTTCCTTAGTCAAATGCTATGTTGTTCTAACCATTAAAATTAATGTTATATCACTCATAAATAAACTTCTCATATTTAGAGTTAGCTCATCAAAGCTGAGCCTGATTTGGTATTCCTCAAGACTCATTCAGACATGATGTTCTTGAATAAGCATACCTCCAAGTCTGTACCTTGCTTGCTATTAAACTGATACAGTCGGACCTCATCTTGCTTCAGAAAACCAGCTCCATTTGTAAACTGAACACAAATCTTAAACACTCCTGATCTCTGGAGCATCTCTATTTATATTAATTCATTCTTACAAATATCAGCTTGCTTGGTGAACATGACACCCAAAATATTTTTATTTATATGGTACTGTGCTTTAAGGTCTTTAAAATATTTCCTAGGTTGATACATACTTGAGTGAATGCTCTGTACATTTTCCACCTTAAAGGCTCTCACAATCTAGGTCACTTTGAAGGAAGTCACTGTATTTGTTAAGACTTCTCTCACTTTTTTTTTTTGATTTAACTCAAAGACCCTAAGCAGAAAAAACATAGGAAAAAGAGGAGTGAAAAACAACTTTACATTATAATACAGAATATATCATTAGTATTTCACTAGTTAGGGTAAATATGGTGGAGAGGAAGAAGAACTCAACTTGAATGAAGAAAACATTTCAAGGAGGGAAAGATGGGTAAAGCAACCTTTCTCATACAAAGTGCCATTACTTGATATACAGAAAACATGCACATCTCCAGTTAAACCACAAAAATCGTGAGTATTTCTGATGCATATTAATGATTTCTTGCCTTCATCTTTATCCACTGCCTATAATACACTGGGTATGATCTTCAGATGCTATAAATCAGGGTGGGTGCATCAAAGCCACTACACACCAACTTCCAGCTCTTAGCTTTTTCTGGCCATTTTGCTCTCCTTCCCTTACCATTCTTTGTAAGTGCAAGTAGATCAGTTTTATGAATAGCAGAGTTCAATAAGGGCACCATATACTACATACAACCAAGAAGGGGTAACCACCCTTCTCCATCACACCAACAGTTCAGTTAAACCTCAGGCCAGTGGTGAACCCAGGAAAGCACACAGTATCCTTGTGGTCTCCCTACCTTTAAAAGGTCCATCACCACAAGCAGGCACCCACTGGCATGCTCAACAGGGTATGAAGGACCACAGGCACTGGATATCCTTTTCTTTCATAAGGGACAACGTTAGACTCCATTTAAGCAGATCCTCAGTTAACTATTGTTATGATCACAGTGAAAGTAAACACAAAAGTGGCACATAATGCCAGTTTCTTGTCAGAGGTGCAAATGACCCAAGCAGAGACATTAAAATAAGTAGCAAGACATTAATAAGTAATTCTGAATTCACCGTAACAATACTAATAATGGTGCGTCATGTGGTATTATTGAGAACATAACACGTGTTTCTACAGGAAATCAATTGTAATTCACCAATTAATGTGCTGGTGTGAAATGTGCTTTTACCACTACCAGTGGAATTTAAAAGCCTGATTTAAATCTTCACCTTGGTGACATGTTTTTTGAAAGCAGAAAGAGTTTAGACAGATTTGATGGCAATTTTATCTACACAAGATACAGGGCTGAGTTTCTTGGCTAAGCAGCCTACAGGGAGAGAGACCAGAGTTGTGTTGGGTATTTCAGAAACCATATGCAATTCTTCTATAAGGCTTACCTCTCATCTCCTAGCTAGACCGAAGGATCTAAGAAATCCCTCTCATTCAAATCAAATATCAATCGAACTCCTGTTGTTCCTTTCCTTATCGGAGATGCAATCCCCTTGATAAAGAAGGATGCACGGTGTTTCTTTAAGCACTTATCAATACTACACCCGCAGCAGACAGCGGGCTTGTTCAAGGCTATCCATCTCTGAGCAGCACAGAGGCTAGAAAGCCTGCATTTATGAAAAACAAAATATTACTGCAAGGCCATGGGTGGTTTTTAGTTACACTTTCAGTCCACACAGTCAAACTCAGAGACTTATCTGAGCAGGGAGTCTCATATCCCTGCCACACAAAGGCGTAGGAAGAGAGAATATCCTGCAGCAGGGCAGGAAATCTGATCAGATTGCAGGTGAGGAACAAAAACTTCTCGGGAAACATTTCCAAGCTCATTTACAACCCTCAATACTGTTGATGTTCACCAGGGGGTTTTGAGACCCTGATTCTCTGACGTCCCCTCCGGACAGCACCTTCAGGACACTGCAGTCTGAGCAGTCCCCTCCTCTCCCATGCAGGTGAGGAAGGCAAAAGTCCTGTTTCCAGACAACTCACGCAAAAGGTGCAGACTCACAATTTCATTATTCATTCCTTCAGGGGAACATTAATACAAAATCACTTATGCCTGGAGACCTATGCAGATAAGAAGTCAAAGGGAAAACCTCTGAGAAGAGGAGTGGTGATTTCCCCCTGCCCTGTCTTCCCCCTCCAGCCAAAGAGGTAAAGAATTCAAGGGCACGAATGAATTACCCAGCACACAAACAGGGACTGACCTGTGTCATCGTACAGCAGAAGCACCCTAACTCACACATACCATTCTTTTGAAAAAATGCTTGATAGGATACCTTAATAAATCTATGGCTTTATTAAGCCCACCCCTTCCTTCTAAAATCCCATCCCTAATTCTCTTTTTAACTGCTCATATGTCTGGATCAAAGAAAAGATGGATTTTAATGTATTTTTAAAAATGCTGAGCTTGGAAACTGTTCCTAAAAATTACTAATTGTGTCTAGCTAAAAAGCTGAATCACATTTTTATTTAATTGGGGAAACAGCTCTCTTTCCCACCCCTAGGAAGAGCAGGAATAAGGAAACATTCCCATCTCCAAACTTCAGGCAGAGCAACACGTACATGGCGAACAGCGAAGAGGTTTGTTTTGGTTAATTGCTTCTTCATGTCCACGGATAGATTTGCCAGAATAAAATCACAGCATTTTACCTCAGATCGTAGGCCTGCCGAATTCTGCCCAGCTCCCTGCTCCCCCTCTTCGGCAGGCGTTCAGGGAAGGGCAAGGCTGACCCTCTGCCTCCCGCCAAAACGCTCCCGCCCACCTCTGCTGACATTTCTGCCTTCTTTTTTTCAGGCCAACGGACCGCTTTCCCACTTTTACCCCACAGGAACAAGGCGGGCGGCCGCCTGAAGCGGGAACCTTGCAGGCCGATGCTGACAGGGGACGCTGTGCCTCGGGAGGGACCCCGGGGAGAGGGGAAAAGGGACTTTTTTGCTCAGCAGTGCTGAGGGGAAAAACACCCCAAACCACATCCTTCGATAAAGGAGTGCGAGGGAGCTTTTGCAACAGGACCACCACAGGGTTTCTTCTTCTGCAGAAACCAATGAACCAAGTCATACAAGATGCACGAAATCGGCCCTGTGGTCTAAGAACCGTGACAAAGGAGCCATATTTCACAGAATCACAGAATGGTGGGGGTTGGAAGGGACCTCTGGAGATCATCTCATCCAACTCCCCTGCTTGAGCAGGTACACCTAGAGCTGGCTTTCTATGTTGATCCCTTAACAGGCCTCAGTTTCCTTCCTATAAAATGAGTTTTAAAGCCCCTTCTCACTGCAGAGAGCTGTTACATGAATGAAGGTATCCCCTGCTCTGAGGCAGTCAGCGAGGACATGCAGCCCCGTGTAGCAGCAAGTGCTGCCAGGTCCCAGCAGCCGGGGCAGCTCCGACTACACCATCTCCACCTCGGGGAAAATGATATGGAGATGACAAAGTTAGCTGCTTCCAAAAATAGCCTGCAGGCACAACACACTGCCCTCAAGCCAGCCAAACTCCAGGTTCATTTTTATTACCAAATTTCCTCAACACCCTCTGCTCACAGAAAAGTTGCCTCACCACCTTTTTTTGGACAATTTTCCTTTTTAGCTCCATCTTTTAGACAGGCACACTTATCATATTCAAAGCTAGCCCTGCAAGCAGGATGTAAATCACTTTACCAGCTCAGCTGCCATGTATTTAATAACTTATTCAGAGTTGCAGGAGGGAAAAAAGGTTAGATTATATGTTGGGGGAGACAAAGAGGGAATATAATTTCCAAGAGTTATACAGGACTTTCCATAAATACTTTGATTGAGTATCACGGTGGAGGGAAGCCCCTTCATTCCATTGCAGGGGCTAAACTTGGGAGTCTGAGTTAAAATTATGTCGGTGGTGTTTGATGCCCCTTCTGCACACGAGGGAATAACTGCTCGTAAGCAAGAGCAAGGGAAGGGAAAGTCAGTTTGCTGGGGGAAAAAAAAAAAAAAGGTTTTGTTTGTCAGACAGAGCTGTACTATTGTCTGCAAATGCCAAGGAGGGCAAAATTCTCTGAAGACATGTCAAGCCCCTGATCCAGCTGCCAATTGTTCTCGTAGGCAGAAAATGAAGGATGACATGTGAAGTGAATTCATACAGTACTTGCGTGGTGGAAACCCTTCTCGTCCTCCCGGCCAGCCGCTCCACAGGGGCCGTCGGGAGGGGAAGGGAAGCGCTATGTAGATTTCGCTATTAGCATGATTGACCTAATATTGGATGACTCTGTACCCAAGTGCTTATGCGAAATAATAAGCCTGGCTACTGAGCAATTATTAAATACAAGGAATTGTTAAATCCTTGCATTGTACATATTCTAAAGGAAATTAATAATTTTGAACTCTGGAGAATACAGCTTTATAAGAAGAGAAGAAACAGCAAATATGCAATAGGGTATTTAAATGCTAACACAGTCAAACAGTTTAAAGCATAGCATACATTTTAATATTGGTTTACTGAATACTAATTATGCTCTGCTAAGTAGCAGTAAGTAGCACTTATGATTTGTTGAAAGTATTGATCCAGATAGTGATAAGTACAATTTTCCTTTTTGCATATAGCCATAAAAATACATAACAGTTTACCAAGTCTTCTTAAAACATGTTTTCTTTTGAATATTTTGTTGCAACTACCAGTGGCAGCTTGATATGTTATAGCCCAGTATTATTTCAGCTCAATGGTGTGAGGCAAAGAGAGATTGTTTTCTGTGATCTACAATTTATTCTCCTTTACTACTCAGGGCTGACAGCTTTGCATGTTTTTTGCACCTGGTCACATGCTGGACTACATGGGATGAAGAAGAGTCTTAAATAGCCATTCCCTGTGTTTCATCAGCAGAACTAACACTATAAAAACAAATGGATCATCACACATATGGAAGCATTTGAAGTGGTGAGCTCCAGAACGGGCTGAATGCAGCGCTCAGTGACTTGCAATACTGAAGATCCCCACATGTGGGTAAGGCAGACAGGCAGGTATTCAGCCTAACGCGTGACCAACTCAGTGCACCTAAATTTCCTATATAACGACTACAGAGAAGCAAGCACTTCCATAGCCTAAACAAACACTTTGTGCCCACGGCCATTTTGAGAAGTACCAGCCTGTGAGAAATCCATTGATTTTAATTAAAAGAAACTCTGCTAAACAACATAAAATGAGCAAAATTCAACCACATTGCTAGTAAAATCAAAGACAGTTGGTTGAGACAGAAACTAGCGCAGAATTTGGCCCCTGGCCTGTACTATACGGCCCTTCTAAATACATCAGGCAACAACTGTCACAAACAGAAAGCAATTAATTCTTAATAAACAGTTTTTAATAGTAACCTTCAATTTTATTAACATACAATACCTGCTGCATTAAATGCAAATTAAATACGCACTCAGGAAATTCAATTTAAAGCTTTTCTGTTTTCTTTTATCTGTTACATCAAAGATACCAGAAAAGCAGCAGTGTTATTTTTTCATGTGCTTCAGAAATAAAATGTGAATAGAACTGACTTAACGGCAACATGAACGCAAAAGTAGATTCAACTCTATTAACTTTTACAATTTTGCTGCAGAAATTGTTTCTCCTGATATTTTAATTTCAACTTTGCTGATCACAGAGAGAAGCAAGGTCAAAACCTCTGCTGATGTTCCTTCAAATTGCACAGGATCACTTAGCATAATTCAAGCAGTTGTAAAAAATTAGTACTGCATGCCACGATAAATGGGTTTGTGTTTGTCTCTCTAATGTAACAGGATTAGGGTAAAAGAAGTACCATTTCTGTAGTTCAGCTGAAATAAACATTACAAAAGGCCAATTTACACTTCCAAGATTACTTGTAATCACACGATGTTTAAGAAATTATTTCAGTCTAGTGTTATTCTGCCATATAGCTGTAAGTAGGCCATTCACTAAAATATCTTAGCTGTTTTTCTTAGTAGCAACAAATCACAGATGTTTTACAATTTATTTTTATCACTAAAATCAAAGAGAATAGTGCTGTGTTTACACTGTCATAAGGGTAATGTATCATGGCTGTGAAAGTAACAGAAGAACTTGACACTGATGAAATTAGCATCATCTTTGCCTGTTAAAACTTACTGCTAGGAACTTTACAATCAGAAAAAAACATCCATTTTTGTATCAGTCAACTTGATACTGAAAAAAAAACCCAAATAGATTAAAAATAGTTCTCTAATAATCTGCTGTTTCTGATGAGCAGGTGCAAATCCACACACGCACACACCTTTTTTGTTCTCTCTCCTTGACAGGCTTTCAGTTTGAAACCACAACTTTTTAAACTGTGAAGGTATTCGGGTATATACAATTAGCAAGTTACTTTGTGTAAGCAAAATGGTCAAATCCCCTTCCCACACTCCCACTGATACTTTCTTTTTGGAAGAGAAGTTACTCATGGCAGGTGATGCACAGAGACAAAATGGCTTTCCAGAGATTGGCAAAGAGCTTTTAACTGAATATCCTGTTTGTTTGATTAGGACTATATGCAACTGGAAGTCAGTGTGATAATGCCGAAGCTATTTAATTCCGGTACTACTGGAATACTGCCAAAGCAATTAAGGCTGCTGCCTTGGCCATGAAGCTGAGAATATATAAAATAATTTTACACCCCATCATATTGTGGTAATGGGTACCTGCACCCACAGATGAGGGAGAAACAACTATACAGCATGGATTAAATTAACTGATAGAATATGCACCAAGAGCAAATGGCTTTCAAATGAGAGGTTAAAGCCCCTGCCACCAGTCCACTCCCAAAACTGGGAAGGAGTTTGCGTCCTGTTGGACTCATCACTAATGGCCTTATGGACTCTCCTTCCACAGGCCTCCAGCGCAGGTACTTGCTGGACCCTGCTCTCCCCTGGGTACAGAGGCAGCAGTGGCTGCAGCTGGACCCCAGGAGTGAGACCAGCCCCAGTCTCTGAACACGAGATCTGACGGAGAGCCTTGGCTGGAGTGCACTGCACATCACTTGTACCGTAAAATCCACACTGCAGCCATATTTCGGGCTTTTTTGTTTGGGTTTTGTTGTTTGTTTTGTTTTGTTTTTTTAAAATACCAGACAGACAATAATAAATGAAACACTGAAAAAGAGGTCTCAGATGCATGACACAGACTCTCCTAGAAGTTGCAGTGAAAGACAAGCTCTTCTCTCATAGATGCTACACTTCTACTTACAGTCCAGTATTCATAAGTGATGCTGAGACATGTTGCTGAGCAGAGGCAACATCCTTAAGTCCGAAGGCTTGCTTTCTGGTCCAGAGCAGGATGGGCAGATGTTGGCTCATTTGCCTTGTTTTCCTTTAACATATTCAAATGCAAAGTCCCCAGAGGGAGCAGGCACTAAGCTAGGATGCTGAGGCATAGCCTTACAAATCTGGTGATGCTGATGTAGAAACTTACACTCAGCTTACAAATCTCCCAGCCCAGCCCCAGTTTTCTTAGATTCCTATTTCAGCTTCATGTTCTCCCCACAGCACTAATTCCCGCCTAAGCTGGGTAAGATTTGCCAGCCCAGCAGACCGAGCAGCAGCTAGCAGGGGTATGAAGGTACACCTCCGAGAACACCTCCACACGCAACACACTTAGTCTTGGACGGAACACAGAACAGAAATGAGCACGTGCTGTGGCAACCTTTGGGAAGGGCTACGTGAACACAACCAAAGGCACACAATTATCGTACAGTTTAATATTGCTTTGGGCTACGTGACCAGCCAGGCCATACTGTGATGAGAGGGCCGCACAGCACACCTGCAAACACATGAAGGGATGTATTTTCAAAATGAAGGGTATAGGGTTTACCACAGCTCCAGGACAGCAATACCGCTCTGCAACAGCTAGCATACATGCTGCTTAATATAATTATCAATATATGAAAAAAAAAAAAGAAGCAAGTCAATGAGGAGTTGCCATAGCAACCACTACCTCCTAGGAATACGAAAGATATGGGACCACCCTCACTGAGGGAATGTTTTATTTATCGTTTCATATTTTCCATGTTCAGCAAAGTTATGCTGCTGGACACTGCTGTGCATGTTGGAGACCTTCACTTGGTAGCACTTCCATTTTGTTGGCTAGTTCTGCCCTCAAGAGAGGACCCTAATTTCCAGTGCTGAGAAGCAAGACTAAAGGCAAACTCTCAGATCAGCATGGTAACATCTGCTCGTAATTCAAGTGCCTGCTGATGGTCAGCACTTCCCCTGCTAAATTACAACATGATCCCAATTTATAAACCACCTAAGTAACAATTGGAAGTAGAAACACAGAGAAATTCATTTCAATCTTCGCAATGATAAGCATATAAGGACCCATGGGTTTTTCTATTTGTTTGTGCTTTTCTAAACATGCACTGCTTTTGCCCTAAATCACTTATTTCACTGATAGCTGAACTTTCATGTGTTCAAAGCATTTTGAAGCATATGCCTAAAGCCCATTGGTATTAATGGGACAAAAGCACATGTCAAAACATTTAGCTGTATAGGAATGGCACTAAGTACATGATTAAAGTTAAGTATAAGCTTAAGCTTTGAGGAATTGCAGCCTTACACTGTCAAATTTAGGCACATGAGCATGTAACGTTGTTACTGCTGTACAGAGAGCGGAAAAATTTGTGTATCAGGCGAGGAGCGATTGCTATTTCAAGATCGTAACCAGTTTCCGGGACACAGAAAGGCACACGGCAAAGAAATAAATACACACCTTACATACCAGCTTCATTAATATCATAAAATACTGGAAGTCATCTTCAGAGAAGATGACATTTTATAGATACTCTATTTTTATGAATGGATACCACAAGAAAAAGGAAGTGAAGTTGAGGGTAAAATGCAAGATTTAATAGTAGTAGGAGTAGTAGAAGTAGTAATAATAAAATAGAATTTAAAAACCCAACCTAAATTCCATGTAGCTGCCTCTATAAATCTAGATTATGTTCATGAATTCAGAAAATGATTTAATTTCTCACCTTTGTTGAGGCTAAGCTTTGTCACTCTGACATCAGCAGACTAGTCCCTTTCTTCTCCATTTTTGACTGTATTTTATCTCCTGTTCAGCTTATGCATTTCTCTTTTTATTCCTGCTGTAGTGTTCTTTAGAGATGCACTGCTAATTCAACCAGCAGAAACAACAGGACATTCATTCCCACTACCTATCATTTCCTTGAATAACAATCTAAATAATATTTCTAATCCACAGAGTAATATTACATTAGTGCAGTGCAAATACACTTGCACATAATATGAAATATAAACTTCTCCTAAAAAAAAAAAAATCAATATTACCAGCTGGAAGTAGAAACAGGATGATAATGCTGAAACACAAAATAAAACAATAATTTAAAACAAACAAACAAAAACCAGAAAAAACCAACAGCCTCCACTCTCCTGTGCATTTCTTTATCTGAAGCAGACTGGATTTAAATCAATCTAAGTCTATGCTGAGTTTTTTAAAAAAAAGCAAAAATTCAAGCTCACTGTCTTTTGGAAGCAGAGAAACAGAATTCAAATCATACTTCTAAAAAATTCTCATTTTAAAAGTGTCATGTATTGAGCAGATGTATCTGAACAGCTGACAGTGGCGGTGTAATATTCACTTGGTTGGGTTATGCCATATGAAAGAAAGAAATTCACCCTATTTTTCTTCCTTGAAAAATGGAGATTTTTTTTCCTGCCCCACGAGATGCCTACTCAATAATGTAATAGAATGAGACAGAAATTATATGTGTGTGGAAGGGCGCTAACAACGCAGCGAAGCAAGCAAGGTTTTTGCGACCAACTATGTTCTTATAGAAAGAGGGAAAGACAAGAAGCAGAAGTGTGAGGTAAGAGGGTGGGAGCGAGAAAGAGGTTTTCTGCGAGGAGGATGCATTACAGGACAGTCACACAACACGCTCTTCCCCCTAGGCAAGACAGTCGGCAAGTAGCAATAACAGCTTTTACTGCGAGAGCAGCTGTAGCAGTAGGAGCTGCAGCCTTAAAAAACCCACATTCCTGTTTCCTCTTTTCCTAGTATTTCCTTTCCTAACTTTCTAGCTTGCTCTGCTGCCAAGCCTGAAATAACATCACTCTGCGCATCACATCATTTCAGAGAGAACTGTTAACTCCTGCACTCTCCCGCCAGACGGGAGATGTGAGCCCGTATATGTCACTAGTACAACTCTCTGAAAATGTTTGAGCAAATGGTAAATTTGCCCCTTAAACATGGCTGAATTCCTATCTCAGTATTCAGTGCAGAGCGGAACAGCTCCAAGAAGAGGTGCTCAACCCACTGAAGATGTGCCCAGATATAACACACACGGCAGCTGGCACACCCAGACACCAGAGCCTCTTCGGCAAGTATTTGATTATTTTATCTAAGCAGAACACTGGCAGCCGGAGAAGCTATGAGCACCCTCTCCTCTTCCCAGATCCTCAGAGCTATAGGAATCACAATGATCTCCTAGGACATGGGGTAGGTATGCTCCGACCCTACAGGAGGATAAGGGAAGGCAAGTTGGCAACTTTCACATTTTGAACTCTGTGCTCATAGGTGAGGACAGAGATCGTTCAAGCACAACATCCTTGCACCGCTCTGCTCCTTGAGTTTGGTGTTTCATCACCACTTCTCCCGCAAGTGTCTGAAATGAACAATCCTGTATCAGGTCAGGTGGAAGGGTTTGTGTAACATAATACACTTTTTGCCCCCTCTTTTCTTTTTTTTTTTTTTGGGGGGTGGGGGCTGGAGGTGAGAGTTGTTGGGGTTGGGTTTGGTTTGGTTTTTTTTTCATTTCAAATGAGGAGAAAAAGAGATGGGGCGGGAGGGGAAGTCTTTAAAAGCATGTCAGTCCAAACAGAGATATATTTCTGCTTTGATTGCCAACATGGAAAAATCAATTATTCATGCAGCCAAATTTGCAGGCAGAAAGGGATCGTCAGCTGAATTTCCTGATGGGACACCACAAATGCCACATTGGCCCATAAACCCGTTAGCAAAGACTGCTGCACCATTTACTGAACCCCACTCTAGGATGCTTCGCAGATGACTTCTAGCCATGTCCAAGTCTGACATCTCTACAGATGAGCACTAGAAACTCTGCCCTGACGGACTCGCGCCTCTGAACCGCTGCCATGCAACACAAGCAGCCACGATATTGCTCAGCAGGGAAAGGAGAGCACATCTATTTCACCCTACCTTTATTTCAGCATGGGGCAGAGCTCCAAGTGACTGCAAGGCAAAACAACAACAGCAGCAGTAAGGCTTTTCAGTGCTTCCACAGCCATGAGGTCTTTTTGATGTGAAGCACACACAGTGACTGATGATGGCAAAAGCAGGTGTGGAGAAAAGTTGTCAGGATTTGATTGTTTATGTGAAAGACACTTCAAGGGAGAAGAAAATGTTCAAATTATAAAAAGGCCTATTTCACTCATGCACTTAAAAATTGCAATAATCCATTTGATGCCAAAAAGAAGGAAGAAAAAAAGAAGAATCAAAGAACAATAAGAAAGATGCTCTGGCTTATAATTTTACTCTCTTCTCTACAAATTCTGTAGTCCTTTTTCTTCCTGTTCTATCATGAATCTTCCACAGCTGTAAAAGCCCTCAAGCTATGGACAGGTTTCAGTCTAGTAAGACTGTCTGCGGTTTTTTACAGCTGAAGATCCATGATGAAGGACTGAAATATCCTCAAGTTTGCACACTTGAACAACACTAGAGATAAGAACAAACTTTAAAATCCTGGATAATCCTCACTTTACTAATAAGCAATTTTATCTAAATCCTCCTTTAAAAAATCGTGGTTCCCTGAGTGATGCTAGGGGAAGTAAGTTACCACGTCCAATTTCCAGCTCTATTCAGCGAGTATTAACCTCAGCCCCTGCCAAGTTGCGAGGGTTCTTTGGTCCTCATCTCAGCTGCCAGGAGTTTCATCCTCATCCTCTCAACCCGACAATTTGAGATTTAGCTCTCTCCAGGCTCCATCCCACATGGTGCCCGGTATTCTGCTCCCACTGGCCACCCTAACACTCGCTCCTGTCTCACAGCAACAGTCTGCCGTATTACAAAACACTTATTCCCTCCACACCCTCGGGAGGTAAAGTGGTGCTTTCATGGCTCTGAAGCTGCAGTGAAGGAAGGTGAAGAAATGGGATTTACAAACGCACTTGTATTTTGGGGCCCTCAGCACTGACTAAACAACTTCCAGCTTTGGGTACCCAGAGCAGAACCCGCAATATCCAGTGAAACCCCGAGTCTCTCTGCAACTCACTCAAAGAGAAAGGCTTCCTTCTCACACAGGGCTTTGGGGCTAAGGCACTTGCTCCAGGTGAGAACTGATCAGAATTCTTGGAGGAAGCAGAGTTTCATCCAAAATATGACAATTAATTAATCAGCATGTTCCAAACTTTTTATTGAATACAGAACACTTTCCAAAGGACCCTCTGGCAAGTATCACCCCACAACAGGACACGCACACACAAAAGTAAGTAATTTTTTTTCTTTATCTACACCCAAAGAAGTCTTCTGAGAGGCCTGCTCCACGATAAGATCCCCAGGAAACTACAGCGACTTGCACACATTCACACAAAACCTGTAACAGCCTGTAATCAAACTCTGAGTAAAAGTCACGCATTTCTTCTAATAGGAAGAGACAGGGCTGGTCTTGAAGATGGAGCCTATGTCCAGAGCACGAATTCAAATAACATAATGCACAAGTTAATAATCAAAAAATAAGCACAAGAAGCAGCTAACTAGAGACCTATGTCTTACTGGTCCAAATCTGCACAGGTGGTCACAATGACAGTGGAGTGCAGCCACACTTGTACATCCAATTTATTAAATCTTAGTAGCACCATAGGGAGCTACCCCTAGGAAAGTGGGGGAAAAAATGGGCACCCCAAAGGTGGTCGTTTACAGGAAGGCAAACAGGGGCCTTTTCTAAGGTGAGTCAGGAGAGCTATGAAAGTCTTATATTGACCTTCCTCATGCTGTAGAAGTATGTATTGACCTGCAGTAGCCTTCGTTGTGCAGCTGCAGTTGTAACGCAGTTGTTTAAATGTTAGTTGGAGAACAATCACAGCTTGAAAACGTCTATGTTGCGGAAACTCTGCCTGGCTTCAGTTTTAATTTTGTGCCCTGTTTAGAAGATTAACTGTGAACCACAGTATTGTATTCCAGCTGGCTCTGCTCCGAAGAAGCCAATCCAACAGCAATGTAGGACTTCTGATCTGACCAGGATCTCCTAGCAGCATGCTGTACTTCCCCCCAGCTTGCAGAGCCATGTCCCTGATTAGCACAACTACACCAAGAAATTGCACACACAGGTCGAGTCACTGCACATGCAAACATGGCTGGCAGGTGTACTGCGTGGAGAGCTGCACTGCAGCAAGAGTTACATATGCAAACCTTCGCCTGGCTATCTTTGCCACCAGGTTTGGGCAACAGTAAGCTGTAATGGTAATACATAGGATGAAAGACAATGATTTGTACTGAAAACAAAATGAGTACAGTTAAACAATCTCCTTGCTGCGATCTTCAGTTAAAAAAATGAAAGGAAATGAGTGAATAATTCCTTTCCTCCTTAGGGAATAAGGGAAATCAGATCTTCAGAAACAGGGGGTATAAACAGCAGGGCAAGATCCATTCCCGAACAAATTCATTTATAGAGCAAATGCATTAGAAGTTTTTTCCATTAAAACATATTTGTTTCTCAGCTTATGAACCAAACAAGAGCAAATTGCACATGCATTTCAAATTCTGCATTAAAAATGTGTACAAACATTTCCAATAATCAAGATGACTGTGAAATGTTTGTGCCAAGTATTTCAATAGCTCTTCTTCATTTGAAGATGGTTCATATCCATCACATGGTATTGGTTCCAGGCCCAGTGTTTCAGCCTGAAGTATTCAAACATCATGAGTCAGCTCCCCTCAAAATCATTTCAGGGACTTAAAATGAGACACAATTCACACATAACTCTCGGGTTCTATTTAAACTGCCTTTTATCTTACATGTATCTGTATCACTCATTTTCAGGCTGCTTTTTTCTAACACTAAGAATTTAAGACATTAACTACAAAAATTAATACATTAGATGTAAAAAAGGCAATTTTCTCACACTCATATGTTCCGGGAACTGGAGGGTTAAACCAGCATTTATCACAAGGGAATCCTGAAGGTCATCTTGCTGCTCCCTGACCCCAAAGGTAGCTGAAGCCTCCCTGAATCCTACAAGTACATTCAACTTACTTGATTGCAAGGGGGTGAAACATAGCAGACAGTAGAGCAGTGTCACTCCAGGATGACACCGGCAGTAGCACTGCATGGGACACTCTTCACCTTAAGTTATCAAGCTGTCAAATAAATAATGCCCCCAGCAGGGGGAACAGATCCCTGGCATGTAGCATGTCAGGGTGCAAACGTACCTGGGAAAGCTCCAGTTTCTGTCTCATCTGGGTTATGCCTTTGCACTGATTTCTCTTTTTAAGATTCTAACTTGTTACTTTTGATTATGGCATTTTTCTCAGCAGCCATCACCACCCCATCTTGCGTCCAGCCTTGCCAGGCTGCGGCAACTCCAGATTGCCAGAGACAGCCACGCTGCCTAAACATATCAAACAGCAAAATTGTGAAATTTCAGCCTAAAAGAAGGTTTCACAAGCTGAAAAAAAACCCGCAACAACCCACACTCAAAAACCAACACAAAACACCACCAACCCTCCAAATGAAATAAAAAAGAAAGCGCCAAGAGCTCATCATGCATACGAAATAAGTGGATGCACAGTTCGGCATGGATTTTATTTATTTTTAAAGTCAAATGCTCCCCATCTCCTTGATGGGCAGAACCTGTGCCTCTATCCTTCCAAGTATCAGCATAAACAACAGAAAAAGCTATGCAGGTTTTTTTCTTATTCTGAGCCTTAAGACAGCCTCATGTCAATTTGGTTAGTTTAAAGCCAGAGAAGCTCAGGATCAAAATATTCCAGCAAAGCAACCATTCTGTAGCCTGTTGGACAGCAATGTTTGGGGGGGGGAAGACAGACAGAAAGAAAGGAAAAAAAATCCCACACCCTTATACTCTCCAGTGTTCATAGAGGAGTGCTGCATAGAATTGTCACAATAAGTTAATATGACAGTATAAAAGCCAATACTCACCCTGGGATTATACAATAAATAGACTCCATTAAACTACTCTGTAAACTCTCCTGTGAGAAATTTCTCTTTGATCCAGAACTTAATAGGAATTATTTAATCATAATGAGATGGTAATAAAACAGCATCACCTGAATAAGCTATTTTATTACCTGTTTTATAATTAGCTTTCCTTCATTATAATTCTTTCAGATATTTCAAGCTTATAATGTAAAGGGCACATATAGAAGTACCTGGAGCAGGCATGTATTTACATTTGTACTAAGGAATCCTTCATACAGCACCCAGTATATTTGGATATTTATAAAGTTTACGACTGCCCTTCAAGGGGGACTCCCTAAAGCAATCTCATCACACAGGTGACGGAGAAAGGATGGCATCCTCTCCGTGTAGACCATGTAGCAGAGAGCAGGAAGGGTGAGCTATCTTTTCATCTCACCTAAATTTTAGCTTTACTGGAAGGGGCAGACTCCATTTTCCCTCTCTCCTCTTCCCCCCTTCCCCCCCAGTCCCTCATTCCTTCCTCTCCCCCATCAGTGGGAACTAGGGACTCAGTTGAAATCTAGCACGGCCTGGGTTTGGGGTTTTTTGCTAGGTTACTTTTCAATACCACAGCTACACAAGCACATGTGCTGGCACCAAAAAGATAACAGCCAAATTCAAGAAAGGCAAGACCTGCCCTGTCTGGTGTTTACAATTGAATCAACAGCATAACCCATTTCTACTGACCATGTTCACACAAAACTTTTTTTCAAAGACTATGGAAATCTGGTTGTAACTTCTGTAAGAAATAGTACATCCTTTGTCTTCTTCAACTTTGTGCCAAACGTCAAGTTCCTGCACCGAAGCAGTGCCATGCAAGACCTTAAAACTGCAAATACATGACAAAAGCTTAGAAAAACACGATGGCTTTTCACCAAAGTACATTGTTGAGTATGACTGGACAACTGTTACTGAAGCTTTCCAAAACTACCTCGCACGGGCAGGCACGCACCAGGCAAAATACTCACGTGAATAATTTATTTTCTCTTGCCAAAGTTACAGGCAACTGAAAAAAAGTCTTACAACGGAAAGCATCGAGAATCCTTAACTGAAAATAGGGGCATAGCATGTGCATACACTGAACTATTTAAAAAGTAATGTGACATAATTAGATTCTACATTTCTGGAAAGGGTTTTTGATCACACAGATGTATAACCAGAAGCCCCTACAAAGCATCCTACAATTTTTAATGTTCATACACCCTGTACAGCTGCACATCTCTTAAACAAGGCTGTAAAAGCAGTGTTTCAATCTTATTTCCCTCTGCTCTAAAACTTTACTTAAAGATACAAAATCTTGCCACTGCTATGAATTTTCTGTTTCTGGCCACACATCCCTCCTAAGTATTTTCACACATATGTCACAAAAGTTAAGACTATTAGAATAATCTTGTAACATTTTGGTATTGCTAATAATTTCCTTTAGAGCAATATTAAGTCTATCAGACTCTTCTTGCTCTTAGGGCTCTCTTTGAGACCTCAAAAAAACATTAACGGACAACTTAACAAAGCTCGTAACAAAAAAGTCATGCCAGAAACCAAAGCCCTGGCTGTATACACGCAAAGCGTTAGGCAAGTTTCACTCTAGTAAGAACGTAATTGGATTAAAACACATCATTTGGTAATTTTGCAGTTAGTCACTGAAATAAGCATGTAAGTAATTTCAATTTTGCAGAAAACTAGTCATCTTAGCGCAGTTGTACAACTGGATAGAAAATTGTTTTTAGGAAATTTTGAAACACTGCACTATTTAAAACCATGTCAAAGATGCAACTGAGAAAAAAAAAAATGTGATACAAAATTCTGTCAATATCTCAATTTGTGAATTACCTAGCTCTTGATACGCAACTCTACTAGAGTGATTATGGGCCAGGGCCAAGAAGGGGCACGTGTGACAAATATCTCTCTTTTATGCCTACATAAAATGCTCTTATAACATGAATAAAAAAAGTAGATAAACAATCTGTGATGACAAATTAGCATTTAAAATTTCTAGGCTATCTAACCTCCTCTGCACGTACTCTGAACAAACACTAATAAAGTGTTCAGCACTACAATGTAGCTGTTTTGGTAGCTAAATAGTAATGAGCAGATGCTTAATATCAGCCTTTAAGCCTCAAAATGTACAAATACAATTAATTGCCAGCCCGATTTTGGAGGCTGGGCTGTTGGAAAAAAGAAGCGTCTTTGAAATTCTGACTGTAGGCAGAATTTTTCTTTTTGGGGAGAGCAGTGTGGTTTTTTTTAACATAATTAAAACCTTATTTTTATTGCAAGTGTCACCTTCACTGGTGCTCCTTCCACCCCCATCCATGGGTATTGAATTCTTCTTTATATTCTTGTTGTTACATGGAGAAAGTCAAAGTCTGAGCAACCCCTGATAGTCTTTTCTACATGGACAACTGCACTATTCAGCTCTTAACAACGTAAGCAATTTGAGGTTATCAGTCTGTTTGCATGTATTTTCACTGTGCTCAGCACAATGAAACCCTGATCTTAATTACTGGCTATCATCATAAAAATACCAGTACTACTACTACCAGCACTGAGTCAGAAGCATTGTTTTATACGTGATTACTAGAAGGTAAACCTCTCCAGTCTCGCTTCCCTGATCAAGCTGAGGGAAGTAATGCTGAAAATAAAATAGCCTTTTAAAATAAAATCAGTTTTCATAGTCTAAAGTGCTGCTGGAAATAGGACAATATAAGCTATTCATTCCCAACACTGTTTCTGCGAGTACAATCTACGGTTTATAATTAACAGATACACAATACTTTTCCCTTGCTACTCCTTTTTTAAGCTCTCCTACATTTATGACTGTGCTAATTCCCAGTGGAAATGCCTACACTGCAATGCCGCTGAAACTCCCCTTGCAGCAGAGTCCTGCTAATACAATGCATTGATCCAGCAGCAATTACTACCAGGGTAGTAGAAAAGTTACACTAATTCCCTGTCTTTATTTTTTTCCCTCCGCTGCGGGATATCTGTTTCTCAGGCTGTGAGATGTGTGCAGCACCCGCTGCTAATGTCACAGTGCTCCCCATCACTGAGGGCAAGCCTCGCCGCCCAGGCACAGGCGTCGGGGCAGGGAGGGCACCGCGGTGAGCAGGAGGATCTAGGGCTCTGCTCCCAGCTCTGCCTGATTTTCCTCCTTGTGACCCCAGACTTGGGGAAGAGGCCACGTCTGCATCTAACCCAAGGCAGGGGGGCATTTCAGACAGGTCAATAGCCTCTGCTAACTAAGGGCATTACTGATAAACTTAAATCCTCGCCAGTTTTTCCCCCTTATGATGCCCATTGAAGAGGTGATGTCACCTAAGCCCCCAGCAGCTGAAGGAGGATTACTGCATCCACACACACCTTTAGGAGTCTGCATGTTATAGAAACAGAAACCACCTGACCCTGCTGAAGAGGACCCTCTCCCCCCTGCCATGCCGCTCAGCATTTGGCCCATAAAAAAAAAAAAAAAAAAACCAAAAAACAAAACAAACAGAGTTTAGAGAGATCTGTTTCATATCACTGCCCAGTCACACCTCTCAAAAGAGAAGAGGGGGGGGGGGGGGGGGAACCAAACCCATGAAGGGTTGAATTACACTGTCCCATACGTCACTCTGAACTCTATCAATTTCTTCTATTTCTCCTGTAAAACGAAGAGCAAAGTATACACCTTAATTTTTCTGACACTACCCCTGCTCAGTAAATAACCATTCTGTATCAATAGTTACTTCCCTCTGCACAAGGCAATAAAGAATTGTTGGAATTCAAATCTTCCTCACTCCCTTTCAGAAGTCTTGGCTACCCTGAAAAAATCAATCAGCTGTAGCAGTCACTCCTGAATGGTTTATAATAGCTTAGCTCAGGCACTGGGCAAACTTGAAGATTATCATCCAAAAGCTAGTTCCCTATGAATACAGCCCAGCACTACAAATTCTTCTTAAATTTATCACCAGCTATTTTGAACAGGCATCAGTTCCTGTTCAGTGTATTTAGCAAGGCTCAGGGAAACACCCCGACACAACAAGCTCAGTCAAAGGCATCTCTATACAAACTGCGCGGCGCTCGCACGGCTGCACGGCCCATGGGGAATGGCCAGAGCATCCTTCCAGCTGGTGGGTCTTCAAGAGTCATCTCAAAACACCCTCAAAGCAATGTCAATGTTTTGAGAGACTCAACACACAGCAGGTTAGGAGTTACCCGTTTTGTTACCTAGAGAGAATGAGACCGCTGAAGCAGATTATAGGAGCAGCAGTTGCCCAGACAGTCAATTAAAGCAGCTACTGCAGATAGTGGCAAGGAAAAAGGTGGAAGACACAGAAAGCTCCTGGCATTCAGGCATTGCAGCGTTTAGGGGTTTTTGTTTGGGTTTTTCTTTGCCTCAAATACAATCTCTCAAGTGAAGCTTTGCCCCTGACAGAGGGAGAGCAATTCAATTAATAAAAATAGATTACCTTCTACCAAGTTAAATAACAGCTAATAAAAATGAAATACCAATGCACATGGCAGATTTATGCTAACCACATCATTAGAAGATAGAGACACCTGGGCATGATATTAAAAAAGATCAAATTAAACTTTAGTGACTGCAACAGCAGGTGACAGAGCAGTGCTTTCCCTTACAACAGCTTTCGACTATGAAGTATATACTTTCATTCTGCCTGAATCAACTGTTCAGCAAGCCCTTCTTGAGAAAACTAAATACTATTTCCTGCACTTCACCATGTCCTTGCACATATCCGTAGGGAAGGGGAAGAGGGCTGACACCAAAACCAGCTCCCAAACACAGGAATTATTTTTCAGAAGTACTTCTAACCGGATTCCAGAGCTACAGTTTCTAAACAATGGAAGAACTTTGTTTTTGCAAAGTACCATGCTGCTGCAGCTAAAGTTGTGCTGTAATAATATATATATAATAAAAACAGAAAGCCATGTAAGGAGCCTTTTGTTTAGACACTATGAACAGTTTGACACCTTTCATCATAGCCAGCAGAATGCCAGAATTCTTTTATTAGAAAAAGTCACAAAGATGTAGAAAACAGTCAGTTCCCATATTACATAAATGCTAACTGGGGACAAACAGCTTAATGCCTAACAACAACAGCAGGCGCTGCAAATTTAGCTGCTTGGGGTGAAGGGTGTTTTGCTTATTATTTCTGCAAAGTCATTATTACTTCAACCTTATTTACACACACATACACACATATAACATACACAGCTGAATGCATCGTATCCTTGTTTGTGCTATGCAGAAAACCCTCTTCCCCATTCCCTGGAAATGAGATTTTCCACTCCGTACCACAACATGAGCACAGTCTTCAAGGATAACACGGAGACAACCAACCAGGCAGGTCTGGGACTCCAGAAGAGCTATGGAGTGCAGACAACCAACTCCTGAGCATGGAAGTTGCTGCATTTTTAGCAACCTCTGCTGTTAGTGTCACCATCAAACATACTGTGGTATCAGCTCCTACAGCGTGTGCCTGCACAGGCGCCCACTGACTTCCCCGAGTGTTTACTACAGGAATGGGGCCTTAGCATCAATGAAAGCACCATTTCCCCCACCCCGCCTTGATTTTGTGAAACATCTAAAATTCAATTAGTTATGCTTTCTCTCTTCTTCTATGGCCTATGCAGTTGATTTCACACTGTGACAAATGCAGCTTGGCTTTGAATTTCAGCAGTAAAAGTTGACTGCCCAAATGCATGCAGAAAGCAAAAAGCAAAGTGATGCAATCGTGGCCAAGGTGAATTAATTTAAATTTTAAATGAACTGTTGTAAAGCAGTTTCTTAACACTAGTCACCTTGCTTTCCTCCCTCCAGAAAGAAGCACCATTTTAAATGACCAGAAAATCCTCAACTTCATGTTTATAGTTATGTTCAAATGATTTCATGAACAGTGCATGGAAAATTGTCACCATTGCTACATTTGAACACAGAATTACATAAAAAAAAGTGAATTTTATAACAAGTAACCTATACATACAAAACAGACAACGAGCAAGCAGAAAACAAGGACTGTACACGAGTATCACATAAAATCACAGCAACAGCTGCATTCTCCATACAAGCCCTCATTTTTCATCATGCTCCCATGATACAAACCCCATCTTCTCCAGACAGGAGAATTTTTTCCACCTGTAATTCTTACATGTTCTCCAGACCCCCATAATCTGCTCCCACGTTGGGATATAAAGCACACATGCCTCCATTCCAGCACACTTCACATTTCCCAAATGCAAGCATAACCTTCAAACTTTGAAACAGCATATATCCAGGCATAACTGCTTATTAGGAAAAAAAGAAAGAAAAAAGAAAGGAAAAAGCCCACTACTTGCTTTCCTTTCCAGTGGTCAAGGGAGGAAGTCAAATACAATTACAGTCCATTTATTTGTAATGGCAAATAATGTTTGTTTGGTTTTGGTTTTTTTTGTTTGGTTTTTTTTTTTAACGGTGACAGATAAAAGAAATTCAGTGACCAGGAGCAGCCAGGCAGTCTTCATTGGCTCTGAAGCAAATTGTTGCAGATGTGCCCATGAAATTTCAGTGTCAGTGACATCTCTACCTAAAGCACACAGATCAATTACAGCTGCATGACAAATATCTAAAGCTCAAGAAAATACTACAAACAATTGGCATTTGCAGACAAATAGGCTAGGAAGGCAGCAATTACAGCAATCGCTATTCATTGAGAGTGGTACGGTTTGGGGGTTTCTGGGTGACAGAAAAACTGCAACTTGAGTTAACTGATCAGGACTTCCATTTCAAAAAACACCTTGAAGCTGAGAAAGAACCAGGACATACAGGTATTATTTACTGCATATTGAGATAATGATGTTCTGTTGTTACAAATCATCATGTAGTTACCACTGCTTTCAATGCTTTGCTCTGTTATTGCAATATAGAGTCTGACGGCTAGACTTTGCCTTAAGATTTATCTGCAAAACCATGCTGACTTCAACAGAAGTCTTTTATCCATGAGAATTTTTTTGTGAAATGATGTGTGTGGGTAGACTGGAGGCAGTAAGAGAGGAGCAAACAGAGGGAAAGACTGGTAGCATAAAAAAAGAAATCAGCGTCATCTCACTGCACTGCTCACAGCATGTCAAAGCTCACTGGGCAGCATTCGTGTATGACCACTACTGCAACCCATGGAGTGAATCAGAGACCAACGTTTTGCTTCTGACTGTATAGAATCATTAACTTTATATAAGCAAAGGGATTTATAAAGTAAGGGGTGAAATACACTCACGCCACCTCTTTACTCAGTGACATAATAAATAGTTTAGTCCAATAAGAAATGATGCAAAATGGTACAGTCCCATCTTGACCCCGTGGAGAGTGAGATCTGCATTACAGGAGATGCGCCTCTGGCCCAGAACCACGCAGGCAACCTCCACGACTGCGGGCGCCCGCCGGTGCCTCTGCCTGCCCCTGCCAATACACTGGTGTGGCCCACGCAGACGGGGTGACGCACTTTGGGTGTCTGCATGCAGAATTCGGCACCTGCTGCCTCAAAAACCTCTGCCACAGTTTTCATACGGGCCAAAACACCAGTAACTTCCAGGTGAAAATCTCCTAAGCAATACAAATCCTCCTGTACTGCTCCTCTCAGGGATGTGTGCTGCTCTCCTGCCACGCTCACGCATAGGAGATGCACCCAAAGCAATATGAGGAGGATAATGCATACGGTGCATTTTCAAGAATCACCACTGAACAGGTTTTTGTGCTATAGTATTCTCCCCCTTCATGATAAATTTGCACTTGTAATCAACACAGCACTGTCAGGACACCAACAAACCAGCCTCAGAGCAGCTGCAGAGGTTAGCAGCTTTCCTGCCCACCCAGATAAGCAGGGGCACAGAGCAGTGATGCAGTTTGGGGCCAAACTGCGAGCAAAGCCAAGAACACAGGTCTCAGAGCTGCCTTGTCCTTTTGAAATTGTCCTGCTGCTCATGTCAACGACTACAAACAAGCACTTTTAGGCCACACTTATAAGCTTCACAATATATTTCTTCATTTACCCTTTTATCTGAGACTTAGTATTAAAAAGGCTCTTTTGAAAATTACTTTTGTCTATTTAATTAATCTTCTGCCCATATAAAGATCTTAAAATGATTATGAACACATTCAATTTTACTTCCATTGATTTATCTCCATCTGATGGCCTATTTTATCTTTTATAAGGCTCACAATAGCAGAACTGGGTCATGTAAGTAATACAGTAGTAACGTACATTTTAGTGAACCCTGTTATTAAACCTCTCATTCCTCTCTGCTCTGTTCAGAATGAAGCCTATTACTGCAACTGGACTTGTACTGCTTGGATAAAGCTCGGTCAATTGAACTGACTCAACCTAATTTTTACAGTCTTAATACTGACATTCAGTGCACCAAAACCAATCCCACCAAGGGAGTCCTCACACCGTTCTTTTGCATGAATGTAGACGCTACCACGGTGGCCACAGCAGTGTTATGGGAGATTTTAGAAGATACATGGAGAAAGTGAGAGGAAAAAAGGTCACCTGCAGGCACACTGCGGAACGGTCAGAATTCACTTACTCTGAAATAATTTCAGAGCAGAACCTGCAGCGATGCAGGAGCACTGAAGTTGGACTTTGTGTTCAGCTGAAAGTCCAAGGAACACATTCAGCTACGTAACAGCCTTCACCACCAGTGACAAGCACCCTTACAAAGCTCCGCAGCAAAACAGTTTGGGCTCATCCGACTTTGGACTGGAGATGAAGCCCAGGAAAGTCAGTGCCTGTGAAGGGCGTTATCTGGTTTGCTGCTAAGTTTCTGAGTCCCAGAAGTCAAGTGCCGCAGTCTGAAATCAAGATAAAACGAGCTGTATCTACTTTGCTGCAGGCTCCTTATCAGCAGCATGGAGACATCCCAGAGACTCATTATATACAATATACATGAGAGATGTGGAAATAGTTTCTTCCAATTTATTGTAGTATCGATGTCCTTAGGTGATAGATTCTGTCTTTGTGAGTACTATTAAGAAAATTGGCACATGTCTCTTCTAGAAGACTTTTTTTCCAGGTGAGATCCACCTCAATTAACCCAGTGAGTACAGGGGAGATGAAGTATATAGGCTGTTACTCAGAAGTTGCTTGAATTTCATTTCAAATGGAAATTCATCACCATGGGTGAATTCACCCACTTTAGAGGGCTAATAAGAAAGCATTCAGAGCACTTTGGCATCCTTGCACAATAAGGCCTTTAAGTGAAGTTATGCATCCACCTTGATGCTTCACTGGGAGATGCCATTCTCCAGCATCTGTCAGTGTGTCTTTTTTGTACTTTTAAAATATTTATGAATGCATTCATCAGTTAATAAGAATTTAAAGGGCAATATTTGAAAGCGAACTCTGGAATTAATATACTCTCTCAGTTTACAGGAATTAAACGTTCAGTTGCTGCTGCTGTACCTGTGCATTTGGTATTTGACTTTATGCAATGACAATAATGGATAATCACGGCATTGAAAATGGGACTCCTTTCTTCTTCAGACCTTCTAGTTACAGCTCACTTTATGAGAAGGAAATACAGTATTTCTACAGTAACCACCAGTCTGTTTCCTCTTGCTTTACAGACCAGAAATCCAAGGAAGCCTTGTTAAATACACATGTTTGGAAGGACAGTTTTCTCATTGCGTGGCCACTACAGACTGCAGCATGAGCACCTACCTGGCTGGACAAGGCAGCACATATAAAAAAACAGTGTGAGGTTCTGCATGTACGACCTCCCTGGACTCTCCTCCTCCCTTCTGAAAACAGCACCAAAACTGGTTTTAACCCATTCCTCTCTGTCGCCACAACTTCTTGCTCTCAATCCCATGCTTGCACCTCCAGGCCACCCCCCAACGCCCCTATGAGACTGCAGAGACCTGCAAAGCCTCTTCCCTGAATCCAAGAACAATGTCGTCCTGCCGCTGCTTCTCAGGTCTATCGTAACACAGACAGAAAGAGAAAAGTACTTATCCCTACTTGATTAAAATTAACGTTACCTCTGAACACCACACAAAAGTATTATTGCTTAACCTAGTCTTCAAGGAAAGATAAAATCCCATCAGCTTTATTTTGCCAATCTTTGCAAAAGTCTGTAATTCTTATTAATACCTTCTGTCAGTGGTACTTCTGGAAACTGTTAAAACTGGAACAGGTCCCCAAGTAGCATGGAATAGCCACAGTCACAGAAGATATTCTGAGAACATGGAAATACTCTATGTCCTCATTTTATCTCTAATTTATGAAACAGCTTCAAGAGCCCCTCTCTAGAACACAGTGAAGTGAACAGGGAAAAAACTTCCATTCGCTACACAGAGAGATGTGTCTCAAGACTTAAAACACCAGGGACACTCAGTGAGAGGGTTTTTTGCTGTTTTTCTTTTTTAAAATATAATTTTTTATATATATACTGCTATATATACATTACTATATATGTGTATGTTAGTATACAATATGTATATATTAGTATATTTTATATATATATTGTAGTTATGCAAAAAGAATTCCAGCCCAGAACTTCAGCAATCTGCTTCATCTGTATCAACCCATTTACAGGATAAAAATGTATAGCTTTTCAGTGGCAAAGCAAAGATAACCTGTGTTCTCACCGCAGCAATCGCCAATTAACAAAATTAGCTTTTTACAATGGCTTGCTGCCTCGTTTACCTTTCACGTTCTTAGTACTGTTGCATTGTCAGACATATAAGAAAAATGAACGCTACAGGTGTTCCTTAAAAACTAGTAATAATGCATCACACAGACTGTAGAAGTTCATGAAATAATGATGCCAAAAGGGTTCACAGTAGAGTATGAGTTGCATATGATCAATTCTAATCTACTACAGGTGTGACTGTCTCACTTATTAAATAAAAGCAAGACAGGATTGAGAAACCAAGTATGTTTTCCATTAGGATGGGAAATAGAAACTGGCATTTTATGCTGGGCTTTCTTCTGAGGTAGAGACACGACTCTTCATCAGCTGGAACCTTCATGAAACCCAACTGATATTGTCATTCTGACAGCAAACATCATAGCCTTTTTCAGAGACATAAGAAAGAAAAGACAATGATTATATTTAATTTTCATACAAACTAATGTGTACTGAATACCTGCTGTCATTGTTAACTCATGTCAGGTTATCAGAGCACTTTTTTGTGCAATATAAATCATCGAAAGAAATGTCCTTATGATCCAAAGCCTTACTTCATGTCTCATACATGTGGTACCTTTCAGATGTGTTACAGCTTGACTAGGATTAAATCTTTCTTTTGTAAAATCCTATTTCTCAGCTGTTTTTAACCAAAGCACTAGCTGGCTGGCCAGGATGTGTCTTTCCAACTGCCTGCCCCAGGTTGAAAGCTCCAGCTGAAACAGGTCAACTGGATTCAAGATAAGGTGAATAAAATGTCCGTATGCATTAAATCAATCTGGCAATCTTTTATTTGAAAAGCCATAGTATCTGCATAGTTTTAGGTAACAACTGGGAATTTCGCACAGCAGCCTTTGAACACGAGCTATGCCCTTTTTCTAGTCCTGTGAAAACTGGAATCTCAGTCCCCACTCAATGAGCAAAAAACTTATCTGTATTTCACCGTTCAATATTTCATACGTAACAGGTCAGAGCTCCAAGGGAAAACACATGTGACTGACATGAAAGACAAAATGGGTCAGGGCCAGCAAGAAGTGAGGCAAAGAAAGGCTAACGGGGTGTCAGAGGTGGGGAGGACAAGGCTGCGATGAGGGGCAGAGGCTGGAGAAGGTACAGGGGGGAGAGGCGGAAAGGATGAAACCTGCAGGGAGTTGGCGGTTAAAGATTCCAGAGTCTGATCAAATGGCCTCCAGCACACACCTAATTAAGAAGCCCCTGCCAATGTAGTCCTTCCTCACCTTCATCAGTGCCTGCCTGTACAGAGGAATGCAATCCTTCCACTGCTGTCTGTGATTTCATTTTCTTAAGTGCAGGGGCTATATATTCACAGCTGCAAATGGACTCAGTGGGAGCTGCAATTTGGTTGTGTAAAGTGCTGTACATTGCTAAGTAGGCTAAAAAAACCAGGTCCAAGGCATCTCAGATTGGACACCTGAAATTAATGGGTAGTTTTGACCTTAATCTCTTGTTGGTCAATTCAATCCTACAACGTGGGGAAAAACTGGAACTCCCTTACCTCACAAGGAGTTTTTAATTCAACAAAAGAAACTCCCAAGTGCTTATGAACCAGTCAAATACTAAAATGATGAGCACTACAGAGGAGCCCAAAAGGAAATTAATAATTCTGTCTTCAGAACATGGTTTGAATTATGAGCAGAAATAAGGCATAGGGGACACATTGATTAATGAAAGGAAAACAAAATATTGAATAGCCTCTCATTAACTGAGCATCCTACTTTCTGTACACTGAATGAGGCCAGGGTCCTGTGCAAAAATAGCATGAGGCCATAAAAAGGCTTTATTGTAATGCAGATGCACAAAAGATGCAAATAAAGGTTGCATAGACAATCTTAATTTGATGATTTCTTAAGGTTTGTGTGCCCTATTTAGCAGCCTTTCCAATATTCTTTAATGCAGGTATTTTTGCGTGTTACAATTTTTCTGAGAAAAGTATTCTGTGAATGCTGAAAAGGCTGAATATTTCCACCAGATAAATCAATTGCCTAACCTCACAAATACTAGTGTGACTGAAACATGTATTTGACGCATGATTTACACAGAAGCAATGCTTTAAGTATCCAAGTACACTCCTAGTGCTTTCTGATCAGCTAATTCAAATAATCCTACCTATATAAAAGCTCCTTTGAATTGACAGAAGCATAAGGGCAATATTTTTACATGATATGGAAAACAACAGCATCTATTCAATTAGGGAGAGATGCATGTTTAAAGCACATTTTGCAAAATGTGACAGCATAGTGTTTTATGTGCCATTAAAGATACTCAGCATCAATGACTTCTGAACTTGGTAATTTTCCTCTTAGTATAGTCATAGTATTATACTTTTAAAATGGAAATATATTTCAAAGGAATAGCCCAGAGGTTATGGAATATATCACTAAGCTAATCACAGTGAAGTAATATCGTAGGCAATATTAAAACCCCAGTGATAATTGCCCCAGGTATTTAAAGTAACACCAGCATTTTCCTGTACTGCAATCAGAGCAAGATAGCCAGTGCCATATATGAAAGAGAAACCAGACTATGCATTTCTCCTCCTTATTTAAGGACTTTCTACTGAAATACGCTGACCTCTCTTCATCTAACTTATTAAGTGAATATGCATGCACCCGTTACCTTCCATCTGCTTTCACTTTCTTAATGGTATTTCCCATAGCATGTGCTCTGAAAGGGCAAAACCAGGACAAGTGGTCTCCAGCAGGATAAAGACTGAGGCAAGGCGATGCCTGCAAAGTCTTTGAGGAACAAAGTGCTGTGGTTACTCATGCAACAGTGGTCTGTCCACCTCAACCCGTACACCCCAAACCGACACTCAGCAACATGCACTGGGCCCATCGAGACACAATTTTTCTTTCTGTCAAGGTGAGGGGCCAGATGTATTTCATTGCACTTCTTGTCTCTTCTGAGGTTCACCCAGGACCGAAGAGCGTTTGGTTGTGGCTGATTTATGCTACACTTAAACCACCAATGTAGTTACAACACCTTCTGTATCATACCAGCCTGCTGCCTGCCCTCACGGTCCACACACAATGCCTGAACAAGGCATCTCAGGAACTACAAAAATGGGTCACTTGAGTCCGATCTAAAAAGACTCATTTCTATTTCTAGGGGCCGTAACACGTCGTACGTGGATCAGTCCAGAGACAAACCCGTAGCGTTCACACAACAGGGGGTTACGGAATCGATGCAGTCGAACCACACTGAGCCAAGCCCTGGCGGTGCCTCAAATCACGGGCACTGTTATCAGCAGAAGGGCCTGAAACAAATGCAAGTGGAGGCAAGGCACACAAATTTGGAACATTCCCAAACATCCAAGAAGGGAGCAATCAAGGCTTTGAGCAGTTCTGCAAGTACACTTGGAAAACTGCAGAAATCCCAACGTGCTCCTCAACCATTTACAAAATCACAGAAATAGCGAGTTGCACAGGATGTATGTCCCAAATAAACAGCAAAGAAAGATTTCAGAGAGTATCTGTGCCTGGAGAGCACATGGTGCTCCTCTGGACTAACACACGCCTACAAAAAAGTTAGTAACTTCCTATCCTAATGTACCACCCAGCTTGCTAAAACCGAAGGTGTCCATCTTTCCAGAGGTAAAGGGTTTTCCCGGGCTCCCTTTTCCTGACAGTGGTAGTTACCAACAGCATCTGCCCCAAAACTATCTGATGCTTTCTAAAAGCAGCAACTGAAACCAAAAAAGGAGATTGGGTGGAATGTCGTTATTATGGTCAAAAGGGTAAACCACTTTCGTTTGGCTTCTGCTAGGAATTGAAAATATAGCAAATCTACTTACAAAACAACTGTAAAGTGCTAATGTAATGCTGCATTATCTGAAAGATGGTTATTACAATCATGACTGCTCTGCTTTAGTCTACAATCTCCTAATGAGACACACCGGCAAATGTTATTCCAGATTTTGTGGGGGGGGGGGGGAATCTTTGTTGTTTTTTTTTTTTTTTTACTTCTTTATGTATGGACCAGATTACACAGAAACCTCACACAAACACCAGCTTCATTGGCTCTGCTTCTTAAAAGTTGAACAGGCACCTCTTGCAAAGGGGAGATGTTACAAATGTATTAATATGATTCCATTACTTCTATTTTTCTTGTGGAGATTGAAAACTGTCTTGACTTAATGCTTCTTTGAGAATGGTACACAAAACTGTTCTGTATTGAAGCAGTCAGAGGCATTTGTCTCCTTAAACAAGACATTATAATCACTCCTTTTGTAGCCTACTAAAATAAGATTCCAGAAAAACTCCTCTCTAAATAAGGATAAACAACATGGTGGCTTGATCACAGCACACTGCCAGAGCAATCACACTTATAATCTTAGCACTGACAGCATATTTAGCAATCTCAGTTACAATTACTTTGGTCTCATTTCACAATATCCTCAGGATGATGATTCTGAGGATGTTAGAGAGAAATCAGGAACCGTTTCCAGAGATACGACCACAACTCGGCAGCAGAGACTGAGGAACAAGAAAAATGAACAGAAGTAATTTTAAAGGAACAATATTCTTGAACAAAATCTACATTTCTAAAAAAAATGCTTATTTGTGAACATTTTTTTCTCAATACCTACTTGGAAGAATATTAAGAAGTTGGAGGGCTTTCTACAGAATTTTTGAAATGAAGCCACGAGGCTACAGTAAAAGCAGTAATACCAACCAATTTTCCTAATGTTTAGTTCTTATTTTTATGACATATATATTTACCACTAGTAAAAACTGCAGCGTCCGAGGTTCCCATGTCTAATTTCTGCCTTTTTAAATAAAAGCTCTTTCCAGTCTGGTAACATGATGGGAAGTTTGGAGCATGATTTGATAAATGAGATCAGCGCAATAGCTCTTACTTCAGTAGTAGTAATTTCCGAGATCAATGAAAGGAGATACATGTTTTAAAATAATTTAAAAAGTGAAAACAGCCTGGCATCATATTTTTCTTAAGCAAAATATTAAAATATAAGCAATGAAGTCTGAGGAACGTAATCAAAAAGAAACACTTTCTTTTACATTGGAAATGCTCTGAACTGCTGTGTTGTTTCATCATTTTTTCCATTAAATCAGACACTTCTTCTAAATCAAGCCCTTGGGGAGTAAGAGACAAAAGTGATGAGAATGCAATGTGTGAATATAAAAGTGGAGCATGTGTTTTATAACTACCTCTGTTCAGAGATCAAGGGAAATGTCGCTGTTTATAGCCATCAGTAAAGAATAAATGTAATTATATTTGTACTATCAATTCAGGTCATTATTCTAATACATACACTGTAAAGCCACAATTACAATTTACATCTGCATTGAACGAGTGCGTTTATCCCTTAAGTAAAAAAACAAAACAAGAACCTTGTCTTTCCCTTTCCCCCCGCTACAAACTCTCATTATTTCAATCTTCAGGCAAGATGTAGTTCAGCCGCTCTAATTAAGTCAGAAAATACTACAGTGAAACTGGATTTGCTCTGAAACCTCGGAGATCTGGGTTTGGGAGTGAAACCAGAGCACCAGGTCTTTAAGCCTTGGAGATCTGGATGTAGTAAAAACCTTCATCTCAGGGGAAAGAGAAGAATTCCCAGATTTGGAGCAATTCCCACTTTAAAAAAAAAAAAAAAAAAAAAAAGCACTGCAACAGAATAATTTTTGCCCTCAGTAACCCAGGCACTGCCAGCTCATTACTTTTTGGGGGGGTTGAACTTCAGGGGAAGTGAGACGTGCTCTTCTGGTGCACTGTTCAAAAACCAATCTCTGCCCCTACAAACAACAAAATAAAGCGCTTTGCAAACCAGACTATATACAAGAAAAATAGTTTGACAGCCCTTAATCCTCCCTCCATGGCTCAAAAACCTGTGAAAGTTAAAATTACAGATATTTACACTATAATATTTTTGGGGCATTGTCAAGGATCCATTAAGATGAACAAGCACCCGTTTGTTTCAGCCTGTCTGCACACTCACACACAATTTAACAGTTAATGTGACTTTGCAGTCATCTTCGCAACTGTACGAGCTAGTGTCTCAACTTCGCTGGGAGGTGATTCTCACTTTTACTCCATTCAGTCTTTACCTATAGTCAGCCTCAAACTTGTATCTAAATTAAAAATTTATTTTGCACATGAGTCTGGTTCCTCCTCCTTCAAGAGCCCAACACCCATTAGGCACGCAAAAAAATTACAAGGAGATAAAAACGTTCTTGCAGACTTAGAAAGCACTGCAAATCTGTGGCAGATTTTATCAAAATCAAAGGGCAGAGGAGCTTTACTTGTTCAACAGGCATCCAACTTTTCGGCATTCAGAGAACTTTCCTGCAGTTTCAGAATGGAGACACTTACCTAGAGAAGAAAGAAAGAAAAAAACCAATACATTAGGCAGAGCTAAAACTTCTGGGAAAGTTTTGCTTTTTAAACTATGAACTTGCATTGGACAAACTGTCATTATAGATTATAATTACAGATCATAAATAATTTATTATAGTAAGGTTTCATTGATAAACAGATATCAAGTATTAATACACCATTAATGCATATTTTTCAGAATGGCTAACCAATTTTAAGAAGTTCAACAAAACTGGAAATTGCTGATGCTTATCACAACTTTCAGCAATGATTTGTTAATACTCCCAATTTAAGTTTAATCAACCCCTTATTCACCACCTGGTAAAGCAAGCCCCAAATCCAGACTTTTACAAATCCATGTACACTAGGCAAGCTGATATCAAAAGAAAACTTAATATTAAGGTTCAAATTCTGGGTGCAACCCAATTCAGTTGTTTTAGAACACCAGCTCCACCTCCGGAAGCCTTGTCCCAGCAATGAAGATCATTGCTCAGAAACAGCACCCGGAGCAAAGGCTGAGCGTAATGAGGTAGAGCACAAAACACAAAAGAAAATTCACTGGAAAGAAGAACGGGGAAGAATCTCGTAGGCAGAAAGTGTATGAAACAGTTTTAATCATCTGCCAAATCTGTTTATTTTTGCTATCGCCTGGAAAGAGCTTCCCTGTAAAGTCAGTTAGCGTGGACATTTCATACGCCCAACGTATCCGGTGATTACAGCTGGTAGAAACCTGGGAGAGAGCTCAGCGTTTGTGGCTTCCATTCATTAATCCTCCTACTCCAGACAGAATTTTAGCACAGACTTAATTCCCAATGACTCAACTGGACTTCAGTAGATACGTAAAGCTGAACATCAGCTTAAGGGCTACCTAACGGCTTACATCACTCTCATGCGTTTCTCCTCCAAACAAGCTAATATTTCTAAGTTAAAAAAAAAAAAAAGAAAGAAAAAAAGAGAGAGAAAGTCTGCAATACTATTTTTATCCTTCTAAGCCTTCAGGACAAATGCTTTACAGACCTTCTAGTCTTACAGAGTGCAATTTATAAAGATTAAAGATTAACATTTATAGAAAAATGCCTTTCCCTAATACTGTAGAGATGTCATAAAAAGTAATACTTTTCATTATAATACCACTTTATGGTACATGAGAGCTTTAGTACCCCACAGGTCTTCTCCTTTTCAGTATCTGGAGGGGAAAGAACACAGATTGCAAAAACTAGATGCTTCTTTCTTTCTTTTTCCAGCTCAGCAAATATATATCATTACTTCAGTCCCTTCAAGGTGAGCTTTGTTGTAAAGAGAGATAAGGCCCAAAGCAGAGGCATGGTCTGAACAAAATTAGTCATTGTATATGCATTTTTATCCATTTTGACAATGTAGAATTTTAATGAAGGAATGCTACAAGGATTCTGCTCTGAAACAAGCAGTTTAATTCTCTCTGTAATTCAGAAAGCAAGTTTAAGTAATGACTTTATAATTTTTAATTATCATGGAAGAATCCTTTTTATGTTCTCTTTTTCTTTATTACTCCAGTATATCTTATCAGAAATTTAATTTTCATTTTCAACTTAGGCAATAATATTTTTCATTATTTGGCAAATCAAAAACATTAACAATGAACAAATTAAAGAGGGGCACAGGCGTGAAATGGCATCATCTAGAGAATATTTGTTTCAGTTTTGCATCAAGCAACTTCTAAGATTTTGCAGTGGTTGTAACAAGTATATTTCAGCCTTTATTCTCTTAACATGACAGCTCTCCCCTCAGTGTCAGTGACAACAGCCTGTACACGCACCTCTAGACCCATCAACATATTCACTGGTTTTCATGCTGCACTACAAGGAATTCACAAGCAACGTACCCACGCTGTCCCTCGGTGGGGGTTAGACTGGGCTTAGGAAGGGCACAGAAGTGACAGGATGGGTTTACAGCCAGGTCAGTGGGATAAATGTTTGCAAAAGCCTCTTCTCATTTTGGCTACAGGAGTTGTTGTGTGTCCAATACAATCTACCCTGATGCTGAAGGCAGTTGGAGTTGGACAGATTTGCTTTCAAAACCTGGCTCAGATTTTCTCTTTTCTATATCTACCCTCGTGATAAATCCCAGGAACTTTGACAATTACTTCGTACCTAGTTGGGTGAAACTCCAGTAGGCAATTTACAGTGAAGATCTCTTCATCTCTGCCCACGTAGAAGTTAGACAGAGTTTAGCACAATCAAAACAAACAAACAAACAAAATCTCAGAACTAATTATCTGCGATATGTATTCTTATTTTTATATAATTTTGGCACTTGCCATCAAAATACCACATTCATAAAAAATAGATTTGCCTCCTATACAGATGATCTATTACCACCACAGCTCATGTTATTTCCTCAGAAGAAAATGAAAAGCTCCATTTGAAACTCGCTTAGCAGCTGGTTATTCTGCATTTCATACAGAAAGCAACACCCGTAAAGGTGGAAATGAATAATGATACATTTGTGAAGAAGTCACAAAAATTCAAATGCAAGATTTAACCAGAGCTTTGATACTCCAATCCTCTTTGACAGTTTATAAAAAAATGCTCTGCGCACAGTGGGGAAAAAAAAAAAAAATCATTCCACCCACTGTACAAAACCAAAAGAAATTCACCTTATAAAAGAAAAACAAATTAAACAGAAACTAGGAGGCCTAGCAGGCCTGTAATTCATTAGGAGCAGCCCTTAGGTCCCTTGGGAATAGCCTCACATACTCCACAGAACGAGGAAATGTGTAGTTAGAGGACGCTGAGACTGGAATCAGCTGAAAGTATGCAAATCCAAAGAACGGTTCTCTCTTGCTTAATTCATTTTAACACTTCGACTGGCTTTGGTACTTGTCTCCTCCTTTGTTCTGCACCCAGAAATTTGCCCTACTCCTATCTCCTCATCAGACCAAGGCCCCTCTTGCTGCGCAGCTTGTTTTTATCTCCAGGGCTGCTGCCCGCCCAGCCCACCCTCACCTCCGCGCAGCCAGAACCTCCTCCTGCACAGCCATGTCCACGCGCACCCCAGCCTTGCCCACCACCACAACGCCCCCGTGCAGGGAAGGCCACAGCTATCTTTTATATTCTCATAACCATGCTAACACCAGCACCTGAGCATCCTTGTAGAGCAAGGTCATGCCCCAATGCCGTTTTGCTGGTGCCAAGGCGAGACACAGCCATCAGCAGTCCTGCCTAGGCTGACAACAGCGAGCTGGGTAGGACACAGAAGGGCTCTCTGCCCCATCAGTCCTGGACTACGTGTCCGACCAACACGGTGGCACCGCTTGACGCCAGGTCCAATTTTTCTGGATCCTTTGTGGCATTTCTGTGGTGCTTCGTAGTACTACCAGACTGCAGAGAATTAGCTCCAGCATCTATTTCCCCCTAACACAGAAAGCCCAAACACACTACTCTGCATTACAATGCAAGAAAAAAAAAAAAAGGCAGAGCGGACTTGGTCTTTTCTTCTCTCTGAATCAACTTCAGATCGCTCACTGAAGGATGGCCAAGATGGTCTTCACTGATTTAGCTCCCTGCATCCCTCAGGATGGCAGAAGTGAGACAAGATACCAGAGTAATGGTGAAACAGTGTACAGGTAACGGTGTCAAAAGCAAGTGCAAGCTGTTGTGTTTTGTAGAAAAATTCTGTTCTTGATAAATATTTTGCCCCATCTTTACAGTTTTATAAAAAGGACTCAGGTGCCACGTTCAAGCTTTTTCTTCTTCAACAGAGCTTGACTACAGACTCAGAAGCAAAAAAACAAACACATCCTTGTCCAACAGAGAAGCTGCTATGCGTGAAGTTTTATTGAGACAAACCCCATCAGGAAAAGAAGCTGTGTGGAACACAGCGGACTTGGTCTGAAAACACCAGCGATAAACATCTGAGCTGAGTTTACAGTCCAACAGCAATACAAAAGGTGCTGAACACCTCTCTGAAATATGCCTGAGTCAAGCTCTTCAGATTGTAAAGTTGCATAAGGATTTGTGTGCTGCATCCAAGATTACCCATGAGATGACAGGAGCGCTCACGGTTTGGCGTGGATTGCTAAAGCAGTAAGGCGAAGTTTAACAGGCAGGGACAGGAAAGCTTTTGGAGTCCAGCAGACACAGCAGATCAGCTGTGTATGAAAGACATGATCCCCTAGCAAAGGCTCATATTACTCCTTTATGTACATACAATATGGAAATACTAGTTGCATTTTAAATTTTTAATGCATCCCATGTTCACAGAATTTCTTCTTTTTGCTAAAAGGGAGCTTCTAGGCAACATTGCTGCCTGCACACCTCGGAACACACAATCTCTTTTTTAACAACTGCAATGAACTGGATGATGCATGTTAAAAAAGTCAGACTGCTTCTAGCTGCTGGGATAAAACAGGTCAGGAGAGCAGAATACAAGGAGACTAACTCCCACCGATTGGAGTAACATCTAAACCCCCTGTCTGTACCCAGTATTTTTCAAGCTGTCCTTCTGTTAAAGCACCCAGCTCAGACAAGAAGTACAAAACAGTGTGTGATGCAGCTATAAAGGTGTTCTAGCATCTGAAATAGGTGATAAAAGCACTGGGGGAAAGCAAAGCTTTCCAGCACCTCATTCTCGGCCAAAAGGGAATCATCCTCTGAAATGAAATTAATTGATGGGGACAAATGTGGTCACAGTCAAGAGGAATGACCCATATTAACGGCTCCATGTCTGAAATGTTGTGGAGCACAATTCAAATGATGAGGACATACAGAGATGCACGAATTATATTGAAAGTATGTTCCTGCCAGGAAGCAACGTGCGAACGAACCTATTCTCTGAACCTGCAGCGACTTGAGGGAAAACAAATAGATCTTAAACCAATCTTGTTCTAGCTAACTCCTTAAATTCCTGTTTTGTAACGGTAAAGGCTTAGCGACCATTAAGAAAGAAGTACTTGGGATTTGTGTCTGTCCTGAAAGATCTTCAGTCCCCAAAGAACAACCTGTACCAAGACAGGGTGAAGTCTGAAAAAGGGGCCCTATTCGAGCAGCAATGCGCTTTCGTCTTCTAAGGAAGATAATAAATGAGCTCAGGAGCATTTCACTACTTTATAAGAATGGACATTTTACACATAATGCCTGATTAATTTGTCCTGGAATCGGATAAAGACTTCTGATCAGAAATGGGTCAGGTTGACCCATTGGCAGTTAGGAAAAGAAATAGGGATAGGAGGGATGAGTGAAAAACTGCAGCATCATTGGGTATCAGTGCCGTGCACTGCGTACTCCTCCAGAGAATAATAAACTGCTTGACAGTTACAAGACCACAATTTTCTACCTAACCTACAAAAACAAAAAATCCTTTTTGCCTAAAGAAATATTAATTTTTCAACATCCCATTTAAAAAAAAAAGGAGGGGGGGCAAAAAGGGAGAAAAAACACCTGTCAGTCACAAACCCCACATTAGTCTTTACCACTACACCTTGGAAGACATCCTCCCAAGAAACATGCACATGTAAGAGATCCCTTCCTAATACGACACTGAAATTCTGCAATAGCTACTCCAACTGATCCCCCAGAGATAAATGCTACGAAAACGAGCCAGATTATAATGGGACCCTGTATAGCAGGGCTACACAACACACAATTACTGTAACCTTGCCCTGAGGCATTTC
Organism: Morus bassanus; assembly: GCA_031468815.1. NCBI lineage: Eukaryota > Metazoa > Chordata > Aves > Suliformes > Sulidae > Morus > Morus bassanus. The sequence goes on from CM062575.1 coordinate 36,930,129, forward strand.
ACAGGGAGATGAAAAAAAATAGCCTGCATTTAAGTATTTAACAGTTTTTCTTAAGAGGAAAAAAAGAGGTGGCTCATCTTCCTGGTCCTTCCAAAGCCAGCAGCATTGGGCTGTATTAATCAGACAGAGGGAGACTGAAGGACGGATCCGTTTGCGAAGTTCAGGTTTGTGGGGCAGTCGCTAGACGTCACACAGGACAAGGCTGGCGAGCGGAACGGCAGCGATGTACGGCGAGGGAAGAGCAAGGACGAGCTGTGCCATTCATTAGCTTGCTCACCGCACGCTGGTTTCTCTCTTGTACAAGTGGAAAGAAGTACAGTGCAGTATTGCAGCAGCTCATTAGTAAATGAGAGAGGCAGATAAAGAGTGGAGAGAAAGCAGTCACTCCCTTAGGCCAGCCAGCGACCAGGCTCCGTTTTGGAGTAGCTTTGGGCGGTCTGGCAGCTGCAGAAATTGGTTCCCTAAAGAGCGTTGTGAGGACCTCAAATTATCCCTGACACCATCCCCATGATGTCTGCCCCTTAATCACAGCCATGCTTTGCAACACATCCAGAAATGCCCCGTGCCTGATGTGTGACAAAACGGATGGCACTCAGCTATTTATGTCAGCTGTCGGAGACCCGACAGCCCATTTTCTAACATTAAGGGAAACCACAGCTGCCCAGGTGGCTGGAAAGACCAGGCAGAGCTTCCAGAACTCAGTCTGGAAAGAATTAGTCTCTGCTACGATACAAAATCTTGTAGGACATAAGTATTGACACAGATGAATCTCTTAATAAAAATCTAATTTACTTGTTTCTCCTAAAAGAGCTGCAAATGCCTGTTCCCACCCAAATACGAAATGTTCAGTTATTAAGCTCAAGTGGCTAATTCTCCACTGGTACTTGCTTCAGTCTTGTTCAATAATATCCCCAACACAACCTTAACAATTGGGCAGCCAACCGTGAGAATAGCATTACTCTTGGGTACTGCTTAAGCAAAACACGGCATTTATCTTTATTTATTATTAAATTATTTTATAATTAATAATTAATATTATAATTATTATTTTTTTGGTTGGTAAAAAGGAACTTGTATCTATCGATAAAGATCATCCTGTCTAGATAACTGTCATAAAGTCTCTGCTATATACCACTTTGCGTCATTACATGCACAGATGCATAAAAGCCTGGTTTTGAGAATATTAGAGATCCACAATACTACAATACTTTGTTGGTGTCTATTGGAGACCAATGCCAAGCGAGGCTCTGGAGCACATGGCCAAAGCCATGCAGCTTCGTGTCCAAAGCAGTAAGTGCCTGGGTTGACTGGGATTACAACAACTTCATCTAGTTTTACTAGTGCCTCACTGGGACCTTTTGAACCTTGGTTCCTGGAGCACACACACACTTTTAATACGAGAACATATACACAGGAATATATTCAGGATTCCTCCCAGTCCAACCAGTACCATATAGAAATATGGCATCAAGAAGAGCAAGGCAAGCCATTAAATGCTCACATTGACGATCAAGCCATCATCAGCTGCCAAGTAAAAATGCTTAGGAAGCATATGCCAATTAATTTGGAAACCACATCACTACACAGAGAACTCAGAATTGTATTTGGTGACCATGGCGCATAAACTCACCTGCAGGCATTTGTGATTGTTATCAATGCTGCAATTCAAAAGTGGACCCAAGAAGTGCACACCTGCGCACGTCAGCCAAACCAAACAGCAAGAGGGGAAAAAAGAAAATTAAAAGGGCAAAAATCATTACACATAAAATCTCAAACAACCTCTGATCCTTAGAAATAAATTGATTCCCCTGTTTTTCAGGGAGGAGGGGCAGAAACAAATTTTAAAATTGTGTTGCTGAGACACACATCCCCTGAGTCCACAGGTGCTCACTTCACTGCTAAAGAATAAAATTCTTGCCAAAGTTATCACATTAAAAATGCATCTTGACAGTTTATCCCTGTAATTGAGCTGCTCTTTGGGAAACAGCTATAGCTGCAAAGAACCAGTCTGTGAAAAAACATTTGCGAACACAGTAGTATTAGCATAGATATCTGCTATTGTTTCTTAAAAACAGGACTTTCTACTGCAGAGATTGCCCCCACAGAGAAGCTAAACAAAAAAAAAAAAAACAAAAAAAAAACAAAAAAAAAAAACAAAAAACAAAAAAAAAAAAACAAAAAAACAAAAAAAAAACCAAAAAACAAAAAAACCAAACTTTTCTCCTTAAAGATGTGAAGATGAAGAATTCAAAGCTCTGTGATACCTCATAACGCAGCACCGCCCTCTTTAAGAGCTATTTTGTGCAGAAACAGGGATTGTCTCAAATGGTGCCATTAGTGGCACTTAAAATAATGATAATTCAAGATTATTTTAATTACATTTCATGCTATTTCAGGATGCACCGATGAAGGACAAGGATAAAGAAGTTCATCGTGGTGGGCACTGTCACCACTGCCCAACACCCCGTACCTGAGCCACAGACCTGAACTTCTCGCACTCTGTTATTAATTCCCTGTTGACACCTCTAACTCATGGGCTGTCGACTCCTAGCATCTTGGCCAAATTCCAACTGGATAATTAGATTGTGCCTAAAGTGCTTATTTATTTCTGGAGTTTTAATTTGATAAACATATACATTTTCTTTTCTGGAGAGTCATGAATGTTGCTGAGCACTTTTCAGTACCTTCAAACAGTTTATTCTGCGGTTGACTCGTGCTGCTCTGGGTCAAACCAATTCTATCATGTTCTCGTTCTACGTTGGCTAATTGTCCACAGATTTCTATCAGCGGAAAAAGTACAACTAAGAAGAACAAAGGACTTCATCCTCCTTCAAAATTAGATCATAAAGCAGTGACAAATCAAATTTTCCCCCTCGATGTTTATTAATAATTTTGAAACTGCTCTATCCTCAAACCTAGCAAATTTATTCTTAGTGTACCACTTGCAAATTTCCTGCGAAATCCCATTATAACATAGCCTTCAGTTCAATAAAATACTGTCATATATGAAGTATTTTTTTTTTCAGATTTAACTATAAAGCTCTAGAACAATGTTTATTTTATCTCCAACCACCAGCTAAAATTATTGTTTATCATTTATATTTCCATATGGACACAAAGCCTGAAGAGTGGCTTTAGACACACAGGAGACTATTCACACCTTTTTAGCGGGTGTGAAGTTTAGAGGCGTAGACAGGAACCCAAGCTTCCACTTAACTACTGCCATCTCCAAACAATGAGTCAGAGCCCTCTGGAAACTTTATGTACTATCTAAAGAACTTAGGTTCCCAATGGACTCCTAAATTAGTCGCTGATTTTGAGATGGTGTCAGTTTCTCATGTTTTCTATTGGATTAATTGGAAAATGTGTCTAAAGCTGCTAGATCTCTTAGGGGGGAAAAACCCCTTGTTCTCTACTATTAAATTCTACAGGTTCACATTTTTTATGTAATCAGACAACTAAAACACCAGTTTCTGCATAAATATTTTCATAACTTTGACAATTATTTTAAAATAGGAAATAAAATGCTCAACTTTACTGCAGGTTTATTTTCCTATTCATAACACATTCTTTCATTAAATATCTCAGGAAATCAAAAATTGATCCTTTGTGCAGTCACCGTTTCACACTCACAATTAAACAGCAGATTTTGATGTACAGTAAGCACATCAGACAGGCAATTAATTGCCTTCATAGCACAGAGTACTCTGTTATGAATGTCTGTACCAAGAAAACTGAAGATACCATTTCTACTGAGCATTACTAAACCTGTTAGAAATACAACAGAGCAGAGCATTTTCACTGCCCCTCTCTAGCCCCAAATATCCTGCCGAGATTATATTTAGCCTGCGATGGATAAAAACCATAAATGTTGAATCATCATCACATTCTGGATGATCTTCTTCTAAGCTAATCAGCTGAAACTAGGAACAGTGCTGCTGAAAAGTGTGTGTTAATGTAGTAGAGGCATCATCATGCGCATCGGGTCTAGCAGATAAAAGGGCTCTGAGGCACATCATTCTACAGGAAATGAAGCGTCAGTGATGAACATCCGTTTCTCATTTTAAATATTAAAACAGGCCATAGGACTTTGCCCTTTCTAACTGGGACTGAAGAGACAATTTTAAAGGTTAATTAAATGACTGACATGTAAGGGGGACATCGCGCAGTATCTGTGGAGTAAGGTCTGTCCATGGAAAGACGTGGCCTTAAGTCTGCAGGCAGCATGGAGAGGAGGACCAAAGGCCACATCAACATAAGGACATTCAAGAAAGTTGAAGCAAATCAACTAATGGTGTGCAGTCAACGTGCAGAAGTCGCAGTACATTAAACCCCAGTATGAACGCTCCCACGAGAGAGCACAGTCACCCTCCTGGGTTTTAGCTTTAAAGCTGTTTTTCTCCTGAATGTCAACATCCACACACCATTTAATGTGTTTTAACTTGTGCTTCACACCCGCCACAGAAAAACTTTCTGGAACTTCTTAAAGCAAACAAGGCTGGTGGTTTTACAGCATACATCTCACAACTGTTGTTTTTGTTTACTACATATCTGAGCTTCTCCTCACGGAAGATTATTTGGTTGTAAATGCGGTGCTTGGCATACAGCAGATGTGATAGAAAGCAATCCAGCCCCACCAATTCTGCCCTGAGAGCTCTCTGCTGCCCAGTCTTCAAAAGCATTAGTTTAACAAATTAAATAAAATGTAGTAGGACTTTTGTGTTTTACCTGACTTGGATACAAGAGTGGTGGACAGCAGGATATCTGAAGTCACGAACTCTGACCAGGTTTCTTCCTATCTGCACCTCTGTCCCCATAAAATTCAAAAGGAACCTTACCACTGACTCCAAAGCACGTCACCTATGCAGCACTTGACTCTGAACATCCCCCTTTGGCAGGATGAGACAAGGCGCATGCACTGCAGGTCACCCGTTTCCATTACAATTTGTAAAAGTGTAAGTGAATTAAAAATAATGAGGCATTTTTGATATTCAGATCTTAAACGTTTACTTAGAATTTGTGCGGATGCATATATGAAATCTTCCCTTAATATATCTCCATATGTATTATTGACTGATGTATAAACACCCACATGAACTTTTGTTAAATACCTGCCTCACATGCTTTTATATCACTTACTAAAACAACTATCAAACTCTATAAGATTCAATCTGGCATCTCCAAGAAGCTTTCCCCCACTTTACTCTAATTTTTTTCCCCTTTTTTTAAAGCAAGCTGGTCAAGAAACTGAAATTCACATGGAAAACACCCAAGATTTTTCATCCCAGTCACTCAGTAGGGAAAAAGAAACCTATAAATTTATTGCAAGCTTGGATTCCTACTACAACATCTTGAGGTGCTCAATAATTCCATAAAAGCTTTGCAGGTGAGAAATACAATCTGCCATACAGCTACTAAGACTTTCCTCTATTGTAACATAGGCCACAGGAGAAGTTCCTTGAAACAGTAAACAAAAAATGCTCAGGGCATTAAAAATTAATATTTTGAAAAAGAAAAAAAAAAATTAAATGTTGGAAACAATCATAATTATGTTTTAAAGAGAGGTTTTGATTGCTTAACGTAAGTCACCTAGGGCATAACGATTACCAAATTCATAACTCTTCCCCATCAGAGAGTAAATGGAAAAGTCTTAATAATCTAAAAAATATTGCAGTATCTTTCTCTGTTTGGAGTGAATCAATGATATTTATAGCCCCCAAGGTATTGAATTTCTTTTGTATCAAAGAACACCAATAATAATGTACAATTCCATTATGGAAGTGCATCTCAAGAAAGTGAGCGCTGTCTAAAATTACGAAAAAGGAGAAAGTCAGAACTTTGTACCTGTGATCCCAAGAAAACATGCCAATCTTCGCCCACTACATGGAACAATGAAATAAACTCAGGTGTTTGTAGCTCGCCATATAAAAATGGGTTGAAAAATGGAGACTAGTAACTATCAAGACATTTTATGTAGTTTGACAGGAAAACTTTACAGCCTAACTCCACCAAAAAAATATTCTGAGCAAATTAGACTTGCTTAAAAAAATATATATATGACATTAACAGAAGAGAGCAGAAGAGTTTGCTTTGATTCTGACATCCAAAGTAATTCAGAGATACAAGCATTCCATAGAAGCAGAATGAGAAGGTACAACTGGCAAAGAAAGAGTAAAGTGTCTGGCCTAATAACTCTATAGACCCTCAGTAAAACAATTTTTTCCCTGCAAGAAGAGTAGTTCATTCTCTGGTTGCTCCCTGGCTTTTTTTTCTCCCACCTATGAAGCATCCAGCATCATCCAGCAGTTACAGAGGGGACCCATGGGAGTCATTAAAGTAATTAGAACTGCTTGAATGTCAGCAGCAGATGATGCCATGGAGGACAACACATCCCTACCCTACTGTTAATAAGGGATGTTAATTTTGTGAAATCTTTTCTTTTGTGTTCTGCTTTCTACATTAACTATGTAAAGCAGAGCCCAAGAGAAAAGACCTACAAAGATCTCAGCAAGTAGGATATCAAAGCGGGCTTGGTTACCATGACATTGGCATCCAAGTGTTTGTAACTTTAAACTACTTAGCACCTTAAACTACTTAGCACCTTCTTTTGTGGGACTTCTAAATTCTTAGTAAGGCAGTCAGTCAACTGACTCAAGTAATAGGAATTTTTCCCTGACCGATTCAAACACATGAAAAGTCAGACCTAGCTGGCTCCTTTTGAAGAATCAACATCTAACTTGATTCCTGTTTTCTAGGATGAAAATGCCGCCTTAGCTGAAGGCTATCACAGGCACAATGCAAATTCCAGATGGTGCTAAAATCAAGCTCAGCACCTGAGCCTGACACCAGCCTGTGCCGGGAGCACCCCTCCATCCTGGGGCAACACATGCCACGGAGTCCACCATGCCTGCTACTGAGCTTGGAGACAACCAAGACAAGAGTTATCTCAAGAGCATTAATAAAGAGGAAATTTCATGTTTAGATGAACAACAAATATTTGGGCACAACTAAACAAAAGGTGCTGCTTATTTTACCAATAATTTAACAGTACAAAAAAAAAAGTGTACTGTGCACTCTCGACACCCAAGGAGACAGTGTTATTGCCCCAGATTTTCTGGGTCAAAGGGTAAAGCAAGCATATGAAAGAGAAACGAACATAACAAATCAGTACTTCATGAGCTATAAGTAGTATTGCTGGCCTTCCAGAATAATAACTGATTATTGTGAAATTGTGAGAAGTTATTACACCATAAAGGAAAAAAGATCCAGGATATCAGAAAGGGCTAACACTTAAATCTATATGCAATATGAATTCATTTTGTTTCTCTTTATACTTTGCTATTCTTAGACAGAAAATGGCTTCATGAGACCTGATTTACTGTCCATATGTATCAAAATAGGAATGTGCTCTTACGTTTCAAGGCATTAAATGAGATTTACTCCACAGTAACTTCATTCTGACTTACCGAAGCAGGATTTTCCATGCCCGGCACTTCTGCCACAATAGAAAATCTTCTCCAAGAAATGCAGAGCTTAGTGAAAAAGTTACTATTACTAGTGTCTTGATACTTAATATTGACAGCTCAGGACATCAAAAGTAACTAGTCTATGACGAACTGTCTGGAGGAAATAATGGATTAAAGAAGCGGAACCAGCAAAATACAGCTGAAAAGATGCAAGTGCCATCCTCAGTACTCCTGAGGACTCTCAGGATCCTGAGCTCCACCATCACAGTCCCTGCCCACGGGCAGGAAGCGATGGACACAAACTGAAATACGGGAAATTCCATTTAACCATAAGAAAAAAAACCTTTTTTCCCTTCTTCTTCCCTCCTCCCCTTCTGTGAGAGTGGTCAAACACTGGAACAGATGACCCAGAGAGGTTGTGTCGTCTCCATCCTTGGATATACTCAAAACCCAACTGGACACAGTCCTGAGAAACCTTGTCTAGGTGACCCTGCTCAAGTACAGGGATTAGACTACATGATCTCCACAGGTGACTTCCAGCCTCAACTACTCCACGGTTCTATGACCTCCAACATGTCTGCTCTTCATGTATATGAGTATTACTAGCACAATATTTAATAACTATACATTAGCTATGTATAGATTTTGAATTCAATTTAAGAGAATAATAAAACATCTTAGATTTTAATAGGTCATCTCAGTGACAGTCTGGACAATACAATCCCTGATTTACTACTCATATTGCATTCTTCTGTTCTCACAAAATAAATCATGGCAAAATAACATGGAAGTGTTTTACACCTTTTCAACTGCTGTATTAGAAAAAAAAAAAGTTATTTCACAATAGTTCTGTGAAAGAAAGAATAAATTTCCCATATTACAAAAATTGGGGAAACTCAGAGACAGCTTATAAAGTGATTTTCCCAAGGCTATATATAGCTAGGATTAACTGACATCACATTCATGAAAAACCCTAAAATAGCAAAAATAGGAAATCCTCCATAGAGCACACACTCATGAAGTACCTTACTCGCTTTGGCAACTCTTCCAACAAGTTACTGACAGCTGAAGGGAAAATGCAGATTCCTATTTTTTAACATATCTACAGATTGGACCCTTTGCATGTCAGGTGCTGTTCAGTACCCATTCACTCCATAAAAGTGAATGAAGTTCTCCCTAAAGTTCTGCAATATTGAATCACATGCAAATGGCTGTCACATTACGCAGTTGGAAGTAGAAACCATCTGTGTCCATCACTTCAAATACACACGATCATGAAGAGATGTTGCTCCATTCAAGCAGCATTTTTGTTCCGATTTCCACCTTTTCTAGAGTACTCAGGGATGGACCAGCACTTACTGCAAGATGCTCGCAATGACAGCTGAACGTCTTGATTCTGTACTGCTTATGATCAAAGCTTCCTTTTCTCCAAATCCCAAATCTGACAGCTGCATGTTGTGCCTACTACAACAGGATCCAACAACGTTTGACTTTATCCAATGTTATTTTCTTACCAATATTATTTTAAAGTGATTGCATAATAATGAATGGAATATCCAATACGTGCTCAATCATGGCTCACGCAGCCTCCAACAGTGGGGTTATCACAGCCATTTGATATGTTTCATGGGCATCTATAACATTCCCCTGAACTGTCACCAAAGAATGGCTTGCAAGGGAATGAGGTCTTCCTGAGAAGCATATTATAAAGGCAGCCTTTATGATATACTTTAAAGGAGGTCAGAGGCACGGCTACTGTTCTCATTTACGAAGGGAAAACACTAGATCATAATGATAGCATGAGAATGGTGAAAATAATAGTCATTCCCCTGGTTCAGGCAAGATTAGCACATTTTGCCCAGTTAAGTCCTTTTCACTATAAAAGTACTGCCCTAAGGTGCCTTTAAGTATAGATTTGCAGACAGCGTAGAACTAGACGCATATATCACATCAATTGCAGCAGGTGACTTCTTGCCTAAAAGTTACTAGGAATAGATACCCCGTTCAGAGCAGAAAATCGATTCAATGCTCATAGCACTTCTTGACTGAGAAGACATGGCTCTTCAGATTAGAGCAAACAAACAATTCCAAAAGGAGACCAAAGCCTAAATAACAGTAAGTTTTAATTCCTGGCTTATATTAGGAAATTTTATATGGTACTTACAATGCACAGTGACAGTCCAAATTTCTTTCTGAGCTTGTAGATACAAGCACTGACCCATGCCTTTGAGGTCATGTTAACCACTGTTAAGTGCATACTTGTTACTCATATAATTCTTTTCTAAATTACTTTAAGATAAAAGCGGCAAAGAAATAGCCACATAGAATCAAACATGGTTGCTTTCTATTAAATGACTGTCAGTTCCACCAGATCTGCACCAACCTTGGATCAAAGGCAGTCACACTTCGACACTTTTCCTTTAATAGCAGCATTCATGGCTGGGCAGCGCTGGAAATCTTTAGCTTTGTTCTGATACTATCTCAGTACTTGAACGAGTACTGCATATTGTACTTAGTGTCTCTGGCTTCATAGCTTCATTCAGTTTTGAATGAATACCACTGTTGGCAGAGAAGTGCAAGTATCTCAGTGAAGAACAGCTACTCCCTTACAATACATGGTAAGCCCACACTTGTTGCCATTAAAGTTTGGGAAGAAAGAATCCAGACGTTCACAGTACGTACAAAGCCTCTTGTAAAAATTCACCACTCTCAATGAACTGGCCATAGGCCTATACCCAATCCTACCCTAGCTCAGAAATCCCATTTGAAATCGGCCAGAATAGCCATGAGAAGAATCAGGTCTTAAATTCAGAGCAAGTCAACCGGCTATTGCAGCGGCTTGAAGTTGCATTATACTGTAAGGTTAAAGAATTATGATGAAAGTAAAGAGGTCAAAACCATTGCCTTAACTTAAAGCAGTGCAGCTAGCAATGAGCAGTTGAAAACTCTTCTTGAAGAAAAAGAAGAATTATTGTCCTAATTTAGAAGGGTCCTCAAACCAGCAGAGGTACCTGCCAGTACTCTGATCTCAGTTGTATCAGGTAAGTGGATAGGAGAGTACCCCATAGACGTTATTAACTTCCATCTAAAGATATTACAACTCGGAGGCTAGTATGCTGGGTTTTCCCATTTAAATAACACAGAGAAAAGCCTATTCCCTGAATATTCTTCTTGGGCATTCACTTCCATGCTCCGCAACAGAACGCCCACTCTGCTCCCTCAGCAAACACCCCTGCCAACGTTCAGCACCTATGATCAAAGTTCCTCTTGGTTTTCAGTGGGGATTTTGAAGTACAACCTTTAGATGTAAAGCAGTGTTAAAGAAAAAAAAACACTGAAACCAAACCTCTTGCGTTTTGAAGACCTACAGTAACTCCAAAGACTTGCCTAATACATGCACCAAATTCTGCACCTCCAGGCTTTAGCTTATTAAATAGGAAAAATGTAAAAATGCATGACCTGGATGAAAGTATCATGCTTTTCTGCTGTGCTTCCAAGTTTTTGAAGTTGGGGACTTTGTTCTTAGCAAAACCACTTTGGTAACAACTTCGTCCCCACTGGATGAAAATCTACGTAAATGAAACTACCTGACCTACTTTGGTTCCACTGTCCAGTTCTGCTCTAAAGAGACTTCTGATTAAACTCAGAGTTATTCCTTACTTCTTTTGATGGTTAAGGCATTCAAATTAGCTATTAGATCCTCAGCAAAGTTGGTACGAACATCTTGGAGCTCTCGTGCTAACTCAGACTAGCAGATGTATCAAGGACTGGAGTTTCTAGCATTACACAAACCAATTAACCTTTGACAGTGTTATACGCTACAGAGAACTAACTATAATAAAACATTTTTAAAGTATTGTTTAATTCATACTAAGAGTGGTTTTTCAGAGGTAATCCCGAACTCATATGCACTGAATCACAGCATGTTACTATGTTGTTCCATGTTGGTTCAAATTTGACCTCCTCAGCTCCAAAAAACTGCACCCAAGCCCTGGCACTTTGTTTCTCCTAGGTTCAATAACTCTTCAGCAGATAAAGCTGGCAAAGAAGCACACAGGGCACACAGAGCTTCAAAAAAAAAAAAAAAAAAAAAAATTACTCTCTGTCTTATAGAATTGTTCACTTCTACACTGAACATATGTATATAAGTATTCAAAATATTATGCGTTTAAGGGTTAACAAAATACATGTATCTTTAGCCTTTCAGACACTGGAAAGATGGATAGAGAAGATGCGTGTTTAACACACACTATTCCCAATTTCTGAGTTTGTATACAAAGGCAAAGACGCTCAGGCAAGACAGCATTCGTGGGATTCTCTACATAGGAAAGATACACCTGGCAATGCCAGATAAAATGTCTGATTAGCATTGGTATGAGAACACTGTATTAATAAAAAATGTGCAACCTACTTAATATCCAAAAGATGAAAAATATCAACTTTTAAGGTTTTCTCTTTCTAAAAATATGAAAACACATTTTTAGAAAATCTTGAAATATATTAAGGCTGTTCAACGCATGTTCAAACACTAGGCTAACAACTCCCGAAGATCAGAAGATCCACGTTTGGTATAACCGATCCCATACCTCCTATGGAAGTTACATATGCATGCAGAAGGCAGACTGGAGCCTGATGAACCAAGGGGATATTTGAGCCAAGAGTTCATTAAAACAATCTAAAGTGTATATGCTCACAGATTTCACCAGTAATGTCAGCACAGAGTCTAGAGCAGATCTGCCAAAGAGTTTACCTGATTTCCTCCCTTTCACAAGTCAATTGGCTAAAATCACAGTGATATTTTAGTGTCTTACTGAAGATCTATTAACCATGTCACTGTTCTTTAACAAAAAAACCTTTTCATCACACTTCACCTTTGAGCGAAAATCAAAAGCACTGTACGTATGAATTCAATATCGAATTGCAGAAAGCTAGTTTGCCTTTTAAGATTTGGTCCAAACTATCTCCTGAATGCGCAGAGCTACACATAGCACTAACTACCATCAGTTATATAGATGCAGAATGTCACGTGGAGAAATATGCAGTGTGTAAATTGCACTTCTGGGTGTGTATGTTTTTTCAAACCAGCCTTTTTATTTTAAGTGTCAAAGGGACTATCTTGTTCTAACAGTCTGTTCTGATTGTCTCCTTGGTGCTTATCAGCTATGAAGTCAAATTCCAATAATCAAGCCTACTCAGCTCCCCAGCCCCTCCTCCCCACCCCCCACCCCCCCAAAAAGGTGGTGTGGGGGGGGGAGCTTCCAGCTGACCACCCAGGAGTATCTAATCTAATGGGAAAAGGTGAATCCTGTATGACATGTCTTTTTTGGTCAGGTTGATGGAAAGCCTGAGGGTGCCAGAAAGGCAGACCAAAATACTTAACAAACCTATAAAGTGAAAAAAAAAAAACCATCTGCCCATGGAAAGATAGGAAAAGCAGGGACTAATACAGACTGACACATCATAACTAGTGTTTATGTATATTGCCAAAACCATCGTCCTCTGAAATTTCTGAGTAAATTTCAGATTTCGTCTCTTAATCACTTCAGCACTTTGCTCTTGTCCAAACGTCTTGTCAAAAGGCATCACCATGACTTAAAAACTTTAAGTTCAGAGGAACGCTAGAAAAACTTAAACAATATCTACGAAACATAGCACTTCTCATCTTAATTTTAGAATAGATTCCACTTTCATGATATGAGGCACTATGTTCTGTGCCCTCAAAATTTACACCACCTCCCAGGGCCGGAATAAGAAAGCATGTTGAATAATTCCTCTCTTATCACTTACTACTGAAGTGGAAAGTAAATCTGCCACTGTTCAATAAAATTCCTCCTTGAAATGGAAAGTCTCTCAGTTACTCTTTCTGTCTTGGTGGCATTGAGTATTCCAGGTCACCGCACAGGTTAAGTGAACAACCTCACAAATGCAGAAATAACACAAACTGAGATTGTTACAATTTCCCCACAGTAGCATTTTAAAAAAGAAAATAATCAGAACTACGATGTCCTTCCAGATCCGTACCTCCTGCTTTTTATTTATTTAAGATTTTGATACTTATGGCCTCCTTAATATAACTGGCTCTCCCTCGAGCGTTCATTTCATAGTCAACTGTGCTCACCCGCAGCATCCCCACTCTGAGTGTTCCTAGCGGAAAGTGCCTTCTCTCAGAGCCAGTCTGATCTCATCAGTTTTGGTTAATCTCTCTCTGATAATGGATTTGCTGAGTTCTGACACTCTATACGGTTTTGGGTTTGGGGTTTCCTCCCCCCACTTTTTCCCCCTCTGTACTCTAAGTAGTTCATTAACCCCACATAACTGCCAATTAAGAGATTTTCTCCTCAAGAAGGAACATTCTATGAAATCCATTTAAATACAGAAAAATGCATAGCTTAAATATAACAACCTCCTCTCCTGTTAATTCAGCTGCGGTGAATTTTGCATGGTCTATTTTATGCCCTGGTTATGACATAAAGGAATGCTGGAAAAGACTTTTTTTTTTTTTTAAAATTATTTAAAAGTTCCTGCAAGTTGGGTAAATCCTGATGGTTTCAATCCTTTGGGTATTATTCCCACAGAGATCAGAAAGCACAACTTTGGGAACCGCCACAGGTGTTTATTCTAAGAGCATCTGCAGGTCTCATGACTATACTAGCTGAATGCTTACAATCACTTCACATTTTTCTCCTAGACACATTCTTGTAGAAAGGGAAGTTATCTTCCGTTTACAGGACGATCATGAGACTAGGCTATTTGTCCAGGCTGACAGAGGACATATGTGAATAGGTACAGGACCTAAATCTAGCTCATCCCCTTACAGGAGGCAAACACTTTGGCACCCTGTCCCCAAACTCCCAAAGAGACTGTCACGGTTTTAGCTGGGATAGTTAATTTTCTTCACTGTAGCTGGTATAGTGCTGTGTTTTGGACTTAGTATGAAAATCATGTTGATAACACACTGATGTTTTAGTTGTTGCTGGGTAGTGCTTACATTAGTCAAGGACTTTTCCAGCTTCCCGTGCTCTGCCAGGTGCACAAGAAGCCAGGAGGGGAGCGGGCACAGCCAGGAGAGCTGATCCGAATTGGCTAAAGGGTATTCCATACCATGTGACGTCATGCCCAGTATATTAACTGGGGGGAGCTGGCCGGGGGAGGCAGCGATTACAGCTCGGGGAGTGAGCGGTTGCAGCACTTGTGGGTTTTTTTTCTTCCCTCTTCCCCCGGGTTTCATTTCTCTCTCTCGATATTTTCCTTTTTATTATGTTATCATTATTATTATCATAATTATCATTACCATTATTACTGTTACTATTTTATTTTAATTATTAAACTGTTCTTATCTCAACCCATGAGTTCTCTTGCTTTTGCTCTTCTGATTCTCTGCCCCATCCTACTGGGGTGGGGGGAGTGAGTGAGCGGCTGCGTGGGGCTGAGTTGCTGACTGGGGCTAAACCATGACAGAGACACAGTCCCATCGTCCCAAAGAGACTTTCCCTGTCAGCAGATCTTCAAGGGACCAAGCAGGAGAGAGGCAGAAAAAAAAGAGATTCACGTATCAAAAAGGGTGCGAAAACATCACTACGTTTTAGATAACTTTGCCTATTTGGCATAACTTGACTAGATGCAATGGCAGAAGGGTGTGGTTTGGTTTGGGGTTTTTTTCAACAAAGCAAAGCTAGTTTGGTCCTAAGAGCATGTTCGCAATACTAAAAAAGCCACTGACTTCTCAGGCTTGCTTTCCAAGTCTGATTCTCAGCTGGTATAAATTGATAATGCTGCTCTGATGTAGTTCTTTTTATGTCTGCTTCGCTCTCTGTAGAGCGTTCTCGGCGTATGGCATGGCGGTCATGGGCTTTTCTTCTACACGAAGAGTGAGCACCCGATTGATAACACAGATAAGCAGAGTAATTAAAACTCGTATTTAGAGCTATGAACTCTGGAAAGAAATGTATGCAGATCAACAGTTATCAAAATACAGCCTCTAATGAAAAAAAGATGATACAATTAGAATGCATTTATTCATGGGCAGCAGTGTTCATTACTGTACCCTTTCACTGTATGAAGAAATACAAGGGATAGACAACAGAAACCACACAGCAGTTTAATAAACGGTATTAAATGCAATAACCTTCCTGCTAGGTAATACATGGAAAATACATCTCCCGCTATTGCGCTGGCTGCTCGTTTCCATAATTTTCCAGCTTTCAGTATCCATCTACTGTGAAGAGTTTCTTGTGCAATGACTCTTCCTCACTGCTGCTACATCTGCCAGCAGGTAAGGAAAATTCAAAGTGCTGCTTGGTCAGCATGACCTCACTCGCAGATGAAGCAAATGAGCTGAACATACCTGCCCAGTGTGTTCCCTGTCACACAGAGCCCTAAAGTAGCTCCTGAACTCAAGTTTCCTACAGAGCAATGCAACACACAAATCACCAGGTGGCTCTATTATGTAGCAGTCATTACCAAAGAAATCCCAGCCTTACATAAGCCCCAGCCTTCATGGAGTGTAATGCTGCGTGATTATTTGAATAAAAATGCCCTGTTTCCCATGGAGACAGCTCCCCTTGGCTTACACCTTGTTGGGGACAAAAGAAACCATCTGGAGATGCTGTTAACCTCTGGAAAGATGTGAGAAAGGCTCAGCTGAAGACAGAAAAGTGAATGGTGGCAATGACTAATTGTTTAGTGCAGAATTCATCACAGTTACCAGCATATAAACTCCATCTTCATGAAATTTATTTAGGGCGTATTCTTCAGAGCCTGCAGTGGGATAACTGAGATGACAAGTGACCCTGTACACAAGGAGAGCATCCTGCATTAAAACAAAATTATTAGTCATACAATGTCTTCCCAGTCATTTTACTTGCAATTGAAGCAATTTACTTCATATTTTGGTAATCAGATTTTAGCTCAATACAAATGCATAAAGACAACAATTCTCACTGGATATTACAAGTTTAGCTACCCTAAGCTTGGAGCTTCTACAAAATGGTAGATACACATAAAAAAGTTCTTAGTCTCACATCCCAGTTAAAGAGGAACTTATTTTCAAGTACATTATCTCTCTCCTGCGGACCCAGTCACTAAAATTTGCAACAAAAGCAATTGGACTTACAGCCCCAGACTACTTGGGGGATAAGTAGGGAAGTACAAATGCAAGCATCAAATGACTTCAAAACTGGCACCAGTACTAACTTTTTATACTGTTATTTTACCTATTCAAGTTAAAGTGATCGCTGTCAGTGCAGAAAGCTGAACATCTACATAAGTCCTTACTTGGTCAGGTCTTTGTCAACAGTTGTGAGAGTAGCTGCCATAATAACTGTCAAGAAATTTTGAAAGGATGAGATTATGCACAGCTAAGTTCTTTTTTCAGGCTGTGAAAGACCAACTTTATACATAAGAAAAAACCACCCCTGGGTATTTTCAGATGTACTACACACAAGTCACTTGGCACACATTAATAAGGTACGCCAATTTTCCAACAATCAGTAGGCACACTGAGATACCGCAGAAGCCACTCAAACTATAAAGGAAACCTCCAAGGGCCAGAGATTAAATTCTATTTGCCTTAGGTCAAAAGATCTACCTTAGTCCCTAGCGAGCGCCTGTGTACATCACAAAGCCATTGCACAATTCAGCAAAATTGGCAGCCAGAGGAGAAGTCTTCAACGCTAGAATACCAGAGGGATTATAATTCAGAAGCGAGATGCTTTAGCTCAGCTACATTAAGGAAGCTTCTTCTTCCTCATTTGCATCTGCCTGTAGCCAGATTGTATGAACCTCATGCATTACACTGGCACCCAGCAATCGCACCAATACATAATAAGAAAAACACCAAAACACAAATCTATCATTCCACCCTCTTTTACGTCAAAGGGTCCTTATCAGAGCAAAACATGAGATGTATTTCACTGGAAGGTTACGTATCCAAGTGAGCTTCCTGGATTACCACCCAAGTCAGAATCTTACCCAAGATGTATAAGAGATAAATCGCTAATATTCTGTCATGTTAAAGTGACATTTAAATTGCATTGCGTATTTTAATACACTCAATTTTGGTTTTAGCTAAGTTGACTGTATTTCTTTATTTCTTTGTGATATTTAGTCATTTATTATAAATTGGCATGGTTAACTCTCAAAGTTTCATTTGCATATCTTCATTTCCTTGCTTAGTATGGACTCAGAATTTGATGGACATTTGCAGATACACGGACATTTTCATATACAGAAGATAGAACCTGAACATCCAACACAGATTCCAATGTACTAACACAGGAACTAGCATCACAGCAGCAAAACAAAAACAAAACAACTGTCAGAAGAAAATCACCATATTAAAATTTACACCGGCACTGCCCAGGCAAGACCCAACGCTTGCAGGTTTATGGGTATTAGACAATTCAGAACATGCATTACGACAGAAGTCTTCATTTTTGTATGCAAGTGTTTCCACCAGAAAAATGCATCTGTATGTAAGAAGTGGATGTCAGTTTTGATACACATGCTTTGTAAGAACATAAAATGAAAATGCACTGTGCTTGCTCTGCCCTCTAACACCTGTTAACGCTCCCATCTCAGCAGTTATGAAAATCAAGCCCAGAGAAATAACCAATGATTTCCAAACCTTCACTTGAATATAAAGTAGTGTTTCCTTAGTTTTACACTGTAGTTTCTCAGTTTTTTTTCTTGAACAGTATGAAAAGAATAATGATCCTACCAATGAATAGCCCTTGTTAATAACTGACCTTTACAGTTCAGAAAGCACCTCAAGTTCATGTTGGCATTTAAACATCATCAGAAGCTGTTCATAGTCACATATGTTATCCCTCTAAGAGCACTATTCTTTAAATATTTTTATTTGTATGCAAAGATGTGAAAAGGAATCAGAATATACTTGAAGATATCACAATCAGGATTAGCACAAATAACCACACAGTCCATGGATCTACACTATCCACTTGCTCATTTATTAATCACTACCCACTGTTTCAGGCAGTGCTCAAATTAAATCACCCCCTTGACTGCCTATGCTGAATAATGGCTACAGCCTCCAGTAGGGATTTAATCATGGGTTTCTGTTAGCCACCTGTGCTGCACCTTTACTTCAGACACTTAGCTGAATATGTTTAAACATTGCCTATACTCCAAACATTTTTTCTGGTTCACTTTGACTTTATGCCCACAAACCATCCACTGTTAATTTTTAAGAAAAGGATCCCTAAAAGTTGTTCGTACTTTGCTCTCTCTGTGGCATCCCATGAAAATCTTCTCAGTCCATGTTATGTTGTCTGTTCATATTATTACCTTAAACACTGTTTGTTCTCTCCTGTGTTTGCACAAGCTCAAAAGGATATGCTCTCATATGCACTGCTCCATGGAGACCCCTGATGAGCACTGCTGCGGCCAACAAAGTCGAACTGAATTGGGAACTTGCAAAGCCGACAACACAGGCTACAGCTTGACCGGCCGAGCCGACTAGTATGCATTGGCAAGGTTGGGGGCTTCAGCTAGATAAAGAAATGAGATCAACTTCTCCATTTGTAACTATACACGCATGTCTCCTCTTGCACACAGCCCTGGCAGTCTCTTTACTGGCTGCCTCTTATGGTCAAGCTAGAATTCCTTACCTTAGCAACCTCACCAACAAGGGAGCAAGAGACAGTTTTTTTGTATTTAAAAAACAAAAAACCAAACCAAACCAAAAAAAAAAAACCCAGCCAGAAATTAGTGCTTAACAAATATAAACCACACTATCTAGTCTGTGAAAACAAAGCTTAGGCCAAGCAATTTAAAAGCAAACAATATGGGACAGAGCAGTCCTTACATAAAGAGCTGTTCATGTTCTGCAACTCGGTTAATGTAATGAAGGAAAAGAAAGGAAGCATAAAATGGTCCTTGTCAAAGTGCAGCTTGTCCTGTATAACGAGGCTAAAGTGGAAACTTGTATAATAGGTTATTAAAAGCTTTAATTATTTCTTTTTCTTCCAGCCTGCTGGCATCTACCTGTAGCCATCAAACACGACCTTTGTTGAATCCATCCTTTCCTCTTCTCGGCACACATCTGCTCCTGTGTTGAAGCTTCCTGAAGAGCGTGCTGCTCGGCAGCATACACCAGCGCTACCAAGATTAAGGCCGTTCACTCCACAGTGTTGTAAGCCACGAACACTACGCTGTAATAAAGTAATCCATCAGCACGCACAACTCCCACCCCCAACTTTTCCAGGCTTCTTAATAAGCCATTAGTGACAATGACTTCATGTGTCATGTTCACAGCAAAAAGCAAACTACCAGGGATCAGATTATTTCTACTTGAACTCAGAGGCTTCTAGGAAAAGTCATCATCATCATCTTCTCTCCCCTGCACTTAACCTGAAGTAAACTAATAGGAGTCTGAAAGTTTGTGCTTCCTAATAATTTTATCATATGCTCCACTCTTCTTATATGAGCTATTCTCATACAAGAATCTTTTCCTCCTACGACTTCTTTGCTGTTGGGCTTTTTTTGTTTGGGATTGTTTTTTTTTTTAATTTTGTAGTTTATTCTCAGGACATGCATATTCTTTTTGAATAACAACTTAAAAAATGAAAATCTTCTGTTAGCAGCAGCAATCACAGCATATTCCATTAAAACTGAGCCTTTAACAATATCTGTGATTAAATCAATTTGGTTTGCCTTTTTTTACAATACTTCTGGAACTCTCAGAAAACATACTGCATATATGTGTTTCCAAACCAATGTGGCAAATACAAACAAAAATAAAATTACTTTATATATTTCAGGAGATTAGACATGAAAGAGGCATATGTTATTAACTGTACCTAGCTGGCCAATAAATGGCAAATAACTCCATCTTGCCTTTGTTCGTAGAACTCTTGATTTTCTATTTTGTGTATTCTCTCATAAGAAATAAGAGAATATCCATGAAGAACAAATCACATCGCTGCTGCACCAGAACCCAGGATTGCCTACTAAAACCTCGCCTAGGAAACAACTAAAAAAGCATCTATTTAATCCTCCCAGGAAACACAAAATATTTTGCACCACAGTTAAGTGTAGCAACAGGTAGGTTTTTAAGTCTTAAAAATAAACTCTTTAGCTGTGGCTTAAAAGCCAATGAATGAGTTAAATGGACACTAAGCCAAAACAATTCTATCAGAAATTTTCTTATAGCAACCCATTTTTAGAACCATTATTTCAACTTACACCATAAAACAGATTCATTTGCCCATGGGACTCTGCCACGCTGGCATTGACAGAGGATCGCAAAACCACTTAAATGGCTGTGACAGCAAAAGCACGGTGCACGCCTGGGTACGCGGGACCAGGCGGGGAAGGAGAACACGGATGCCCCTACACGGAAGTCATTACACCGCAGTGGAGCAGAGGAGGCAGAAACGAAGAGGAAAAGTAAAGGAGGCAAACCAGTAGGCAAGTGGACAGGACTATCAAAAAAAGAAGAGCAAAAAGATTTATTGATACACTGCATTTCCCGCCCCCCTGCCCACTATTTTTCATTTTGCTCCCAGAAAACCAGTTTATGAAACCATTCAAACATATGTTTAAAGTTAGTGAGACTTGGTTTCATGCTTCAGTATTTTGGTGAATATTGGTGACTTCAGAGGGGGAAGAAAGCAGCGTCTTTTTTGTCTAATAAAACTCAGGTGAAGCTCTTTTCCTACCATTTTGATAAGTATTCCTCAGTTATGAGCCCCATGCTGGAAGCGCAGAGTGCTTCAAGTGATGTAAAAATGCTGGTAAATCACTAAGATACACCTACAGAAAGGTCACCAAAAAGACCCGATACTGTCCATATATTTTTAACCAAAGCATTTAATATTTTTCAGGATTTATTACTTCGTATGTAACATTGAGTTTAGTAGCTAATGGCAAAGAATCAAGATCGACAGGCAAAGAGAATGGAGAAATTTGATATTTCATGACTGCTTAAGATTACTGCATATAGTAGAGCAGTCATATATTTATCTTTCTGACAAAAATGATTTACAAAGGAGGAATGACTAACATATCACCAACTACTCTGAATACTGTTCCTCAGCCTGATGCAGTGGGATCAGACAGACAGGACTGTAGGCATCTCCATAAGAGAGCCAAAAAAATCCAGTCACCCCAACTGCCAAGAGACATCATGGCAGATCTTTGCTTTAAGTCAAATGAATTTGAGTCTTCAGATATTCTTACTTTAATAACTTTGCCAGCAGTGTCTTCTTCTGAAATTAATATATCTGCTCTAGCGGTTTTCAGTTTTCCTTGTAAAATAATGACAGCTAATAGGAAAGCACTGTCATGTATTCTGACTCAAGGTAATGTATATGTGACAGCTGTGTGATCATCAGTAGGAAAGTATTCTAAAAGACAAAAGGAATAATTAAAATGAGCCTGCAGTCCTAGCTTTGGATTTAAATGTTTAAATGTTTTAATTTGAAAGAACAATGGCTCCTTGAAACTCCTTCACAACCAGTACTGACAGCCTGTCATTTCTTAACCACTGTTAAACAACAGTTGCGCAAGTCTGAGCACCAAACAGTGGATTATGTCTGATGATCCTTAAAACAGCACCGATGCTTCCAAGAGAGCATCAGAGACGAACGGAGCTTTGCAACCTTTTGAAGTATTTACTCCAGCAATGAAGCATCTTTGGAACTAAAGCTAATGAGAGAAACGCAGTGAGCCTGGATCGTGTTTGTTTAACTCTCTTTCCACGTGCAATTACTTTGTGCTCCCGCCCAGCAAAACCCTAAGTGTGCTGTGTGTTAACGTCCTGCCCACAGACACAGCGTATGTGCACATACAAACACACAGCCTCTTCCGCTGCTGACCACCTCTGCTTTCCATCAGAAAGCTAGCCCCAGAATACATCTAGACTCTGAGAGAATGAGGAAGGCATAGGGATGTACCTTTATTCACCATGAAGTCAGGTGCACAGCAGTGGCAAAAAATTTGCAGCTACATCAGACGAGTGTTTTCATCAAAACGCAAGGCTACGTTTTAGAAGCTTTTGAAGCTTCTTGAAAGTTTGATTTTCCATAAAGAGCTGACTTCTTTTTGTGTAAGATTCTGCCTGAAAACAATTTGATTTATCTAGGTTAAGAAAATATTTTAATGAAAAGAACTTTTTCTCCAAACAGCTCCAGGACAAGGCATAAAGGAAAAAGGGTCCCTTTTCTAATGAACTGCTTCAAACATGATGCAGCATTCCTCTGCAGTCTCTTCTTCTCCCACTGAGGATCATCCTCCCACTGAAACCAGCAGCCTCAGAGCCACACAGGCAGGAGCACGCTTCAGATGAAGGAATGGACTGCTTCTGTCTTTTCCCTCTCACAACGGAGACACACATATAATTACTGTTCTAATGTTCATGATCTGCATTAACTCCGAAACTCCAAGTCCCCATCACAAAATAAACACTTCTGCATGTCCGAAGTGCTTCCCACCTCACTACAAGACAGAAGTCAGCACACATAGGATCAGCAAGCACCCATCCACAGGCATATACCGATAGACCACACTGCCCCCTGAGAGAGACTGAATAAATAACATGGTAGATAGCTTGACTGCATTTCAGTGACATTAGTGCCACAGGAAGAGCTGTGACTCCAAATGTTTCTGGATCCTTGTGCTGGTTTCGGCTGGGATAGAGTTAATTTTCTCCAGAGCAGCTCGTATGGGGCTATGGTTTGGATTTGTGCTGGAAACAGTGCTGATAACAGAGGGATGTTCCCGTTCCCGCTGAGCAGGGCTTACGCAGAGCCAAGGCCTTTCCTGCTCCTCACCCCACCCCACCAGCGAGTGGGCTGGGGGGGCACAAGGAGCTGGGAGGGGACACGGCCGGGACAGCTGACCCCAACTGACCCCAGGGATGTCCCACACCACACGGCGTCATGCTCAGCACATAGAGCTGGGGGAGGAAGGGGGGGACGTTGGGAGCGATGGCGTTTGTCTTCCCAAGTTACGTGTGATGGAGCCGTGCTTTCCTGGGGATGGCTGAACACCTGCCTGCCCGTGGGAAGGGGTGAAGGAATTCCTTGTTTGGCTTTCCTTGCGTGCGCGGCTTTTGCTTTACCTGTTAAACTCTCTTTATGTCAACGCATGAGTTTTGTCACTTTTACCCTTCTGATTCTCACCCCCATCCCACCGGGGGGGAGCGAGCGAGCGGCTGCGTGGGGCTGAGTTGCTGGCTGGGATTAAACCATGACAATCCTGCTTCCCCTTCTCCTTGCATCCTTTTATGATGATGCAAAAGAAAACAGAACAATACAGGTTTTTAATACAGCAGATGTTTATTAGAAAAAGGTCAAGTATTCAAAGAAAGATCGAACCTCCAGACAGCAAGGCAATGCAACACCCAGCTGAAACAAAATAGAACGTTCTAACATCGCTGAACTGTCTTTAACCACACAGCTAAAAGGGGTGGGTTTTTAATTTTAGATTATATGATTCCTAAAAGAAAACACTGCTATAAATATTCCTTTAAATAAACACTTTTTGATTTGACAGATTTACTGGTGACTAAAATAAATCCATCACAGAAAAGTAAGAAGGGGAAATACCAATCAAAGTATTTTCCTGTGATTTGGGGTTTTGGCTTCATTTAGCTGTTTTAATTTTTCTAGCATCTGAACTATTTATTTCTTTTCCCCTTCAGGGCATGCACATCATGTTTCAAAAACAGTAAGAATAGCAAAATTTTTTGTTGATGTTGTTTCTTTTTCAACCAAACGAGAACCAGAGTCACACTTTGTATAGCCTTGGACACATTGTACTGAAGTGGCAGAGACTGAGCTGTTAACCATGAGGAAGAGGAGGTGCGTCTATGAATGAGAAGAGAAACACCTGCACGAGACTCTGATCCATGCATGCCTTCAGAGCACAGCAAGCAATACCACAGGGTACCAAAAACTGCATGCACAAGTGGCCCTCAGGTCAGCAGTTCTCCCTGACAAGGACTCCTGGTAGGGTCTCCACTGACCTTGGAGAGGATCCTTAAAACCAGGACCAAGGCCAAACCCACTGATCACCCGTGATGCTAACAGGCAGATTCCCGAGGAGCTCCAGGCTCCTCCAAAACCTGTTTGCAATTTTTCTCTTGTATCTTCCAAGTAGGAAAAAGAGGTAATTTCAAAACCAGGAACATCCTTCCCTTGTATCTTGCTGTATCTTCAAGGTCTCTTTCTGAAGATCTGGTCTGTCATGCTGCAAGATCTTGGAAGGGGCCTTAGACTAATATCCTGCCATTGTATGAGCATCTGAGGACTCTCTTGTGCTCACAGACAACAAAAATATCATCAGCTCATTACAGCTCAACAGCAAAACTCGCACTTACTTCAACGGGTTAAGTTTTCACCCAGAATATTTTTGCAGTAACTGATTTTATTTCTCTGGTTTTCCATATATATTGATCAATTCTCAGGCAAGTATTTGCCTTCACTTACTGCAGAGGGTAGCTCACTCCGATAAACATTCTCAAGATGTTATTGAAATACAGATACCCAAATCTGCAATAAATTTTGCATAGGAGGTGATATACAGTAATCAGAAGACAGCATCAAGGGAAAGCCAAGTTACTCTTACTCCAAGCATGCACTTTGCAACTTTTCAAGTGTTCAATAAAATATAAAAGTCTTCCAAAGAGTACTCTACACATATACCATTTTCCTTTTACAGTAAAATGCATCTTATTGATTTATAACGTACTTTCAAGGAGAACAAAACATAGTCTATAAAACTAAAATTTAGGAGAAAGCATGACTGTCTGTGGTAAGGGAATCTCCATACCATTAGTGAGGGGGATACAGATTCTCATCAATTCTGATAGATTATGTTCTACCATTATTTACTTCACATAAATAGAAGGCAAAAAATGCAACTGCAAATGTAAAAAATAATCAGTACTTCTAATAGAACGCATAATTTAAACAAAGCTTGTTATTTAAGAAATTGAAAGCTGCTAAAAGTGCATTTGTTAAAAGTACTAGAGAATAGGGTCTGTGCCTTAAATAGGTATACAAGGAAACCAAGTTGTTTGCTCTTCAGTTAAAACTGAAATTCTTTAATAATTTACCAACTTCTCATAGGACTGTAATCAAGACTTGAGCATGTTCAGAACAGTATTGATGCTGTTTTTCTTCCCTTGACATTAACTTCTATTTCAATAAATTTTTGTTTAGAAAGTGTTTTTTCAAGATAAAGTGCAAGAAGTCACTCACAGCTGGATATGGGGAAAATCTTTTTGCTTCTTGTTACTCCATCAAAGCAATGGTTATGTTTGTGCAAAGTAACAAAAATCATCTCTACCTTGAGAAGATGGATCTGTGTTGATGTTATTCAAGCCTACATGGTAACTGCATTGGTTCTCGTGATAACAGAAAAAAATCTGCTACCGTGTTTAGGAAATCAGTACACGAGAAAGGGCTTCTGTACTAAAACATCCTAGAGCAATGCCAAAGAGAGTCTGTAGATAAAATAGAACTGTTATTCATTTGCTAAGGGAAGTTTACTTAAGCTTACAACTGTGGTGTAAACAACTAGCAAAATAATTACAAGTGAGAGACAGTCACGCTTTACGGCTCAAAGACATTAAACACATCATCTGTAAAAGTCTCACCCTGTTACTGCTGTACGTACAAGTCTCACTACCAAGGCTTTTTGTAGGAAGTTTTTAGCCAATACAGTTCAAGATGTGAAAGGCGTAACTCCTGAATTTGCGGAGATCTTGGTGTGTACAGACCTGACTGGGAGGGCTTTTAATACATAATATTAAAATACTCTATATTACCAGTCCATTTACTCTTGATTTATATACTTATATAACCCAAAAGATGCATGAGAATACTGGAAAAGCTGATGTTCAAGTTACTCCTGCTATCCTTCAGCAATTGTACAGCCTCTGCTATGCTCCGCAATGCACGCTTACACAGGCCTTCTTTAGTTTTAAAAAAGTTACAAGTCAAAAGCACATCAACCCAGCAGCACTGCTCAACAGGCCAGATTAAGAATGCAAAGAACATTATCTTGTATTCGCTGGAGCAATAGTTTTGCTAAATAAATATCCCTGGAAAATGTTGCCAAAAATCGGAAGCCTTTGAGTCTATGAGATAAAAAGAAAGCTGGTTCATCTGCATCCTCTAACAGGAAAGAGAAATTAATTGAATGCCCCACTGGAAGCAGGATTCTTCTACTAAGGTTCACAAACGCTCTGGGACGCCTGGCAATTTTTCCCTTCTCAAGCCCCCAAGAAGGATTCTCGGCTCACAGCTGCAGGATTGGTCTTTACTGGAAGTTACATTTTTCTGAAGGAAGACAGCCTTGGTAGGGACCAGGGAGATACAGAGGACAAGTGAGACTGAAATCCAGCATGAGCCCAGAACACGCTACACGGAACACGGAAAGCAATATTTAAGTATAGATTTTTAGATCAGGCCAATCTCCAAGTAGGTACTGCCAACAGACCTGCCCTCTGAAATCACCTCTGAGACTCATCTTCGCAACTAAGCCTTGCAATAAAATAAGAACGAAAAGGAGGAGTGGGAATGAATTCTACTCAGTGCTTTCAGATTTGTTTTCATTTAAAACATATATTTGTACAGTTAAATTCCCCATAAAGAGCATAAATTTCATCATTGATGACATCTGTAATTAGACTTGGAAATTCACACTGCCGTTAGTTGTCCTACGTGGCACAGGTTTTGCCTGAAAACAGCATTTAAGCTGTTTCCTTTTTCTCAAAGTATCAAATTTGAAACCATATTAGATAGGATGAAATTTTCTTGAAGAATAAAACTGAATTGAGTTTATTTGAAAGATCAAACCGAAAGGACAGATTGAAATAAATGTTTGGTTACAACAAACAACCTGATATATAAATCAAGCTCAGAAATTATACGAACAAAAAGAACTTGCTCAAAGAAGCAGACATTGGTTTTGAAGATTCAACTTAGGAAAATTAACACTGTACGAAGGAACCCATATGATAAAAAGAAAAGTAGTTGCAAAATCGTTGAGAAAGCATCAGCTAAAACACAGGTTCCCTTAGTCAAAATTCGGATCACGCAGCACTGCAAATGAGGGATATCCCCACTGCGAGCTTCAGCTGTAAAACACAGTAATGCCAATATTGCTATATTTATCATGGAGCAATTTAAATTTGACCTAAAGACATGCCAAGAGACTTGATGCATCATTGTCTTATATGTTCTCTGAGGGCTGCATAAATCAACATAAGCTGTGTCACACCCCCAACAGAAGCCAGAAACCTGTACCTTCCATCCAAAAGACGTTGCGGCATTGGTGCTTTGGGTGCAGAAGAGATGCAGTGCTATTTATTTTTCATCAGTGCTTTGCCTTGTGCCAGTCACAAGTTTTGCTACTTCTCTAGCACAGTTTGCTATCTACTTCTCTGTTTCTAACGACTACTTTTGCTTTTTGGCCAGCTCTTCCTGAGCATGGATCCTGATATTCAATTAACATTCTGGTTGCTGAGTAAACTTCCCAGGATCTTTTACAGTCCATTGCATTGTGCTTTAAGGTGGAAGAGAAATAAATGCAGACCCTAACTCTTAGCTGTAAATATTTATTTTACATTCCAAATGAATTTTCACTGCCAGTTCTTCCATGTGTAAGTAACTTGTTGATACAGGGATACTGCATTGCCAGCATTATATATTTTAGAGCGCATGGGTGGACAACCTGTGCTGGTCCAAGAGTTGATTCCAACAGCAGGTACTACACACAAAACAATACAAGCAGTAAATTATTTACAGTGCATTCTTCCAGATAGTGAAATGCTCAGCGGAAACAGTACTCTATTTGAATAATTAAAATACCTTTTTCCTTCCTGCCCTGCAAGGCTTGATCCCAAGTTCTTGGCCTGGACCCCCGTTTCTCCTCCATACAGTATGTTCAATTTCCATTTATTTTTTGAGTGCTAATAGTGGCCCATAGCTTCAAGTACTGCTATTCAGTCAGTGCATTTTCCCTGATTAATTACTATGGAGAGATGATACCTCTGGGAATCAAATACATCATGTGCTTAACTCCAGAATAGACAGTTCTTGTCAATAACGTATCCAAGCAGCCTAAAACTTCAATAGCCTGGTTTCTTATATACTGTAAGTGGTGCTGAATATTCAGTTTTATTTCTCTGTTTCCCTGCCAGTAGGAAATAAAGAACACACTTTTAGCTAAATGAGAACTGAAGTGCATTGGAAGACTGCTATAAATTATATGCAGGCCACCAAATAAAATTCAATTTTCAGGTAATGTGAAGGTGTAATGTGTCTGGAGAAGCTGTTTTGCATATCACACAAGACAGCAGGCAATAAGGAGCAGGGAATGACTAAAACCTGATCTGTCACATGCAACTCTTTGATTGTTCCCCCTACTTTACCTACTCTAATCGCACTGTTGCAGTGTTGATTCAGAACACAGCAGCCCATGAAAAATGTCACCGTTCTGTCGATGTTGCGGATCCGCTGGCAATTTCAGCAAGCACTGGATGCACATAAAGGGTGATAAGGCACTACATCCTGCCATGCTCAGCAGGTTTTCCATTTCCTCCTGCAATTACACATCAAACTGTTTTAGCTTCACAAGCTTCGGCACTATAAATGGCCTCAAGGCAGAAGTCTGCTTCGCACACTGATGAGTCTATCTTCAAAGCAGAGTGCAAACTCAGGTTTTGGGGAGAGATTTTTTTTTTTTTTTAATACCCTTTTCCCCGAGCTTTTAAGAGTTTACTTAGAGATTATTCCTGCCATTATCTCCATGTACTCCAATTAACAGGCAGTTTTATATCAACATTAACTGGAGCTGCCTCTAAGAGGAGATGAAAGCCATGCATACACTAAGAGCATGCTACCGTCTGCATAAGAAGGCTCTTCATAGCATCACATCTTTACACAGTGGGCTTTTTCTTTTGGGTGGGTTAGGGTTTTTTTTTGTTGTTTTTTGTTTTGTTTTTTCTACAAGGCTACCTGGAATCCCAGACTGATAATAGGCAGAAGAGTCTGGTTTTCAGGTGCTCAAAACCTTGTTTCACACTACAGCGATGCTGCCAAAACTGTATCTTTCTCCTGTTGCTCTGTTTAAAGCAATTGATGCATTCTGGTACAGATATTTCAAACAGTTTATTTTCACAGATGTAACACCCCTTCCCCACCTCCTGCATGACTGTGCTTCATTTGTAAATGAGGGGAGGCAGCTCCTTACCCACTCTGTGCAAAGCCAGTGCATCCTTACAGACAGGGTGCTGCAGACCTGGTTGCAGCTGCGAGGCAGCCACTTCTGTTCTCTCCTCACCAGTTTTGTCTCTTTAGCATACAGATCCGAGGAGATATGTAGATAGTACCAACAAGATTACTCTAACTGACACAGCCAGAAAGCTATCCTCTGATTTCATACTTGCTCCCAAAGTGTGCTAACACTTTGAGACTATAAATGTAGCTCTTGCCTTCCTGATAGGCTGAGATCTTTACAACTGGCAAAACGCTTGTAGCATCTGAATTTCCAACGTGCAAGCTGAAGGCTGGGACTGATGCTAAGATGGAAACAAGGCAATGTTAAATAAAGTTACTGCTCTCCACATTTAAGTATACCGGCATACTGAGATTTGCTCAAACACAGATATCTAACTTGACAAAAACAATGAATCCCAGGGTGAGCCAAACACAAATGCAATGACATCTATGGACCCAAGCAGAGGACAAATCCCACCCAGAAATTACAGCTTTCACCTACTCACAGTTTTCATGCTGGCCATGAGAAGTGAGATGAGATATGGCAGAAGCCATAATCCCCACCAACTCGTGACTGGCCATGACTAAAACCTCCACCCGCTTCTGAGCTTCAGAGCCCTCAGGAGGACTCCACCAAACTCAACACCGCAACAGCTGTTACAACATCTGCAGCTCCCGTGATGCATATGGTCACTCACATGGGGTTCTCAATAGCAATGAAAATACACTAAACTGCTACAGGTACTGCCAACTGCAAGGCACACTTGCAGCTTCTCCCACAGCCCACACCTGAGATACCATTAATGACATGTTGGGACTAAGAAGAAACCACCATTGCCACAGCACACATGGTTCTCCTTCTCTATCCATGCCCTCATAGACACACAGCAGGGATCTGAGCTGCCTGAATTATACCCTTTGCCAAATGATGGCAACCGCAATATGACAGACAAGTCTTAGGACTGGTCTGAAATAATAGATGGTTTGTGTCCCCTCCAGCCCCGTGAGACAGCATGACAAAGGGACTGTCAGAGAACACGTGAAGCAGCAGCATTTAGCCACTGAAAATCAACAGGAACAAACAGTTCCTTGCATGCCATAGATGACAGCTTGTTCCCGTGCCTCTCCAATGACCCTATCCATGAAGAACATGGACATTTTTTAATATGCCTCAGGGTGTGTTAGTATTCATTCCCAACCTTTGAAAAGCTCAGCTGTCATCGCTGCCTGAAACAGGCTTTGGTTTTTTGGGGTTTTTTGTTTTTTGTTTTTTTTTTTTTTTTTTTTTAAATTCTGAACTAATTATGTTTAACATATACCTAATTTTCTGATTAAATCATTTGCCAAAGCATATGCATGTATGCCAGCCCTCCCAACCAGGACTGCACTGTATCTCATTTCAAAACACGATTTAACTTCCTGAGCAGCAAAGACCTTTCAGGAGGGAGTCAACAGCTTTAGGCAGCACATTCAAAGTAACAGAATGATTAGTCAGATGATCTGACTTATAACTCCAAGCTGTCCACATTTATGCACAGAGAGAGCACCACACACACGCAGGGCTCCAGAACTATCGGCATTGCCAACCTAACCGATCCCACTGCCAGGAAGCAGAGAGATGCCAGCAAGGAAGGCAGAAGAGGGCATTTGATACCTTAATAAAACTTAATGAAGCTTTGAATATTAGCATGTTGGTAAGTAAAACACAGGACTAGTGAAACAAGTCAGTAACGTGCCTGAATGGGAGAGGAACTGCTGGTATAGCAGAAAATTTAAGTAAACATAGGGAAGATCTATCCACCTCTTTGATCGTGATCTATGCCTCGGCAAGAGCTGCATCTGCCCTGAATGTTTATCCTCATTGCTACCTGCATTTTTGACTCTACCTTTGCCATCCCATGACAAGACATTTCCTAACCCTTGTACTTACAGCAAACTCAGATATGTTTGGCATTGCTTGCTACTCTAATTTAACCACCTGCTGTTCATCATAAAATTACTATTTCCTTCTTTCTTGGCATCTTCTCTTAGATGGCATTGTTAAAACATTTGCTGTAATTCTCAAGTGCTGCTCCAGATTGAAATCTCATCAGCGATAAGCAAAACCTCTTCAAAGTTCAAAAAATAAGCAACTATTAAAGCATAGCTAGATGGGTTCTTTTGGTGATTTTTTTGTTGTTGTTTTTAAACCTGGAGATGTTTGCTGGTCCTTCCATTCATAACTACAAAGAAGAGAATGAGAAAAATGGGTGAAGTGGTGTGAGAAGGCAGATGCAGACAGAGGACACCTGTCTGAAATAAAGACCATGCTGCTACCAATAGAAGGAGAAAGTCCAACAAACTTCATATATAATAATAGCTGTTTCTGCATAACGTCCGCTTGCAAAGAAGCAAATGAGGACTCATTGCGTTAAATACTTGTTCAAAAAAGTCTCATGAAATGTTGCTTACTATAGACGACTAACCAGTGCCAAAACCAAACCAGACTCCATCAGAACCACACCACACCCCATCAGAACCACGCCACCCTGAATTTGTCTTTTGAATGTGAGGTAGGTCCAACCTTGCAAAGAAGATTTCAGTGACTATTTACATGTCCTCTCACAGGTGAGGTTTGGTGATTAAGGAGAAAGATTAAGCCCTGAAAGTCTCCTTATGAACAGGAGTGTAAACAAGCTGTGGTCAGAATTTAAGTGGCCTCTACTAAATATAGATTATATCATCTTTGAATAACCCTTGCCCCACCATGGTTAATAATGTGGTTGAGAGAAGAACATATCTCAACTGCTGCTGTAAGTTTTTTAGTTGTGGATGCTGGTCAAGTTGATACCAATCAGCACAAAGAACAAGAGCATCCTTCCACCTTCAGTTTCTCAGAAAAGCTGTATTTCAAAGAGTCTTTAATGGACTATTAAATACTACTGAGGAAAACTTAACCATGATCACTCACTTAACCAAAAAACGATGAGCATTTTCAAGCAAATCACTTACCACATCCGCATCAGTAAGTGACTTTAATATCTTTGTTCACTTTATTCTAATGTAAGCTTTCTACAACCCATCTGCAGTATATCTTGCCTGAACAATTATGTCAAACATGCGGAAACAAAGCTGGCAGAAGGGAGGGAGAAAGAGACAGCATGCTACACCAGCTGAACGGGATGTAGAGTAATGGAAATGGCACCTATGTGAAACTGCAGAGAGTAACTACTAAAGGTTCTGCAAAAGAAAATTATGTTTCTCAGATATATTAGAATTATTTGAAATTCAAGTATGTTTATGGAATAGTTCAGCTCCTTCAAAGCATAAATTGCAAGAGATGATGTTCAAGTCATTTCTATTACCCTGACACAGTTGACAAATGCAGCATTGAATGATTTTATCACTATACAAACTCATCATAACCATCAGCACACCACTGCTGGTAATGAAAAACACTTTATAAAATGCCCTGTGTGAAATTTAAGATTTGATATGCCTTCTATCTGACAGCTATCATGTATTAAACTCACCTTTTAACTACGGTTAAAGCCAGGTGAGTACCCAAGTAGCCTTGGATACCTTCACTGAGAATAGCTAAGCAGATGGAGTTCAGAGAAGCTAAACAACAATAATATTAAGAGCATCTGAGTTCATACAGGATACTTCCTCCAAGTACAACGCATTATCTTCAGATGCAACATCAGCCATTTATATGAACCCCGACAGGCAGTGAAGATCTGTGCGCAGCGACAGCTGAAAACAGAAATTAATGCAGGTGGTTCTCCTGTTTGAACGTATGTTTTGCAGGAAAGATACACAGCTGTTAATCCTGCATAAGTGTGGTGCACAGTAACACTAAGAAATTATGAGTACACATACATCTTTGTATTTTGCCTACGTGGCAAACTATATTTTCTATACACAGATTTATTTATAAGTGATCCATATGCATACCATTCCCAGAGTTTGCATAAAGGCATACTTCAATAGCAAACAAAACAAAATAAAATCACCCAGGGTGTGGTGAAGGGCAAAAAAGGGAATGTTGCTATAAGGTATAATTCAGATAAAGAGCTCAAACTGAACCTAAACTGCAGGAAATAATAGAATTGGCTCCAAAAACAAACAGACCACTGATACGCAAAAAGTGATGAGGGTTTTTATTTAGGATTTTTTTTTTTTAATTATTGTTATTTGCTTGTTTCCAAAAAAAATCAGGTACTTTGTGATGCCTAGCAGAAATCATGCCAATGAAATGGGCAAAGTTTGGATGTCTCCACACCTGGCAACACTGGATAGCTCCAGCTGCTCAGTTCATGCATCTCCCCTTCCGGACTCAATCACCTCCGTGTGAAACAACATCTTCATATATAAAAACATCTAATCCACCTAAAGGTTATAAATGATGAAACAAGGAATCAAAAATCAGGTATTGCTGGATGAGCCAGGCAGTAGATCCAATTTGCATCATGCAAGCAAACAAAACTTCTGCAAACTGAAGCCTGGAGAAACAACGATACCTTCAACACGCACATTTCTTGCTGTTTAATCAAAACTGTTTTCTTTTATATTTTTGTGTATGTTTGATGCAATTACTGGAAAAGTTTTTAGCTTGTTATGCAGGTTGTCAGAATAGATGATCTAACAGTGCCTTCTGGCCTTAAAATCTATGAATCTTTGATATATTTCTCAGGAGCTTGTGGAATATTACCTTTACTTTTAAAATGCCTAGGCATACACTTCTCTGGCAATCTGCAAGTTATTACTCACATTTCATTTACTCAGTGCTCTACCTTCCCAACAATTTGAATTAAACTTTCTATGGGGGAGGCATGTCAGGATATGCTCTCTAGTATTTCTCTGCAATTAAATTCTAATTGCAGTGTATTATGAGCATTGAACTGAACAATTTAAACTGAAATATTTAAAAAGCTAAACAGTGTTGCTGAGATGAATCCACCTGAAGTGTGACTGGACCCTGCTTCTGTCCATCTCAGCCTGGCTATGCCAAGGGAATTTGCTGTGATTGACTGGATGCACCCAGGAGTCAATCAACCCTCTGACCCCATTCTCACAACCAGGGCAAACAGAAAAGGCTGCAGGACACACTGCTTCACAGAAATGCACTTTCCTTTCACCCTGATACAGCATGGATGCAAAGACAGGTTGGGACTGGCAGTTAAATAAAAACTGATGGGGGGGTGGGGGAGCGGAACAAGCCTGTTTTGAAGATGGTCTGAAGCACGCATCTACTGAAGAAAAAGCTGATTTATAATGTAGGGCCCAGCCCCCTTCTCAGCTAGTAACACCACTGCACTTGCAAATTTCCAAGTTAAAATACATTTCTGGTTCACTGAAAACATATGCAAAGCCACATTTTTAAACCACTTCCTCTCTTATTTCCTCTATATGCCAGCTTACTGCTGTACTTATAGTATTTCATGGGCTTATTAATATTGCAGTTGCACAACAAGAATTACTATAACCAGTGCCCAAACTGAAGCTACACGTAAGGGGGTCAGTTTCTCAAACTACCAATGAACAACATTTCTAACAGCTGAATTAGAGAGGTCCTGAATACTTCCCTGCCAGCAGCAAGTCTCTGCCTTATTAACTACTGACTTTGTTCAGAATTGTCCAGTAAAACTGCATATTTAAACCTAATCTGCATCAACCGGAGCTACGCACAAGCAGAATAATTTTCTGAATATAGCATTGGAAGTAAAGGAAATATTTCCTCTATAATCAGAATTATACTTTTCTCTTGAAGCTAAGCTGCTTTCTGTGATCAGCAGCTGCTTTGTGGTACTAACCATGATATTTTATACTATACAAACTATTAATCACTGAAAACATTTGAGTCCAAGTCTGAGATTCATTTCAAGCATACCCAATGGCCAGCTGGAGGTCTGAGAGACGTTTCCAGATCACCTTTAGGACTTATGTTTGTAAATGCATTGTTATCTTTCCCATATTTGTCCAGTATTCATATCCCATAAAAAGCAGCAGTCAATGGCAGAAACAGGGTGATACCACTGTGCAATACCTCCTAAAAGCCCTGCTGTGACCCTACCAGAGTGAACCAGACTACAGAACTTTCCTCCTCACTTAGAAGACCATAGTTTTGTAAAGAGGCAATTTTATCATATTATATGGCAATTTTTTTCATATGTTTTAACCAGCCTGTCTTCCACATGGAGCTTACCAATTGGTAAACTGCTTAAACTCTGTTACTAGGACTATATTTTACTTGGAATAGCTCCTGAACAGATTCTTCTCCTGCTATAATTTCTGTTCGGGGAGATACTTCCAAGTTGAATGACTGTGGTCAAAAGACATCACAAAGTAGCTTGGCAAAAACCTTCCCTGGAAGAAAATGAGAAAGAAAGTAAGGATGGAGAGAAGCTGGCTTTAAGATGGCATGGAAAAAAAAAATTATCTCCCATATGCATGGGCACAAACTGGAGACAAAGATGAGGTCCTCCCTTACCAGTATGAACGTTCACACAACAGTGTTGGTTTTAATACAAAGGCCCAGGCAAAGCATGGTAAATCCAATACTCCTTATTATAGTTCCTTTCCCATAAAAGAATATCATTCCTAAAAAAGATGATCCAGATTGTGAGAAGAGCTACACGTTTTTTCAATAGATCTTTCTCTTTTCATCATAAAAGCGAGCTCCAGCAGCTCTCCCATGGAATTCACTGTGAAATGAAATTTGCAACCTGGCAGCAGAGTCTGATGAGCAATATACAATCCTTCCTGAAAGGCCCAGGAGGATTCTATTGTTTTGAGGCTTAATTTTCAATTTGCATCTTTAAAAAGGTATGATTTAATCCAAATTCACTGGTCTGCTCATTTATATTTATCTGTAAGAGACCACATTTTAGTTCCTTTGAAAAGAAACACAGTAAAAATTTTATGTTCGAAATTATTCTAAGAGAACCATTCATATTTCTTGTTTTATTGCAATCTGCTTGGACAGAGATGCAACTAATTTGTTTTGAAGGGCCTGATTCTGCAGGCACTCGATAGTCAGTAATCCCTTTGTGTTCTGTATGTAAAGCAGCAAAAAGAGGAGGTCAAGTGGCATAAATCGGCACAGTTTCATTGCAGTCAATGGCTTTAGGCTGATTTACACCAACAGAGGATAAAATCCTATATGTCAGAATGAAAAATACGTAGATATTTTGTCCCATGCTAAACAAGCATCTCCTTAACAATGACAAGCTGAAAACTAACCGCAACCGGAATCAATTAAAATTCATCACAAAGCACTTCGTACCTTGCTTCAAACCGAACAAAAAGTTGTGCCTTGCAGCTTACAATATCTTGGGAATGTTCAAGCCAGCTCCTTTCAGAAAAGTCTCTTGACTGTGTTCTTATAATGAACAACTTAAGAATTGTAAATGCAATGTTAACTAGTAGTAAAACCTTCAGGATACACAATGATTTTGAAAGAAGCAATTAAATGGCTAGTTACTTTGAACCCATGTCCCCATTTAAACTATTTTCCTTGTAGTCCATCTGCCAGAGAGCCTTTAAGGCAGACAAGAAGATGCAATACCCATCACAGAAAGCTTCTATTACACTAACATTTCCAGAAGACCCGCAATGCTGACTATCATGAGTCTCATTAAGAAAATGCAAGTTGCTCCACTATCCCTAAATATATTAGTTCCATGGGCATTGTGTACAGAAACGACACGGAGCTCTTAAAACAAACGCAACCAAGAACAGCATCACACTCTCCACTCCTGCTGTTCTCCTCACGTATCTGGAGGATAAAGTCAGGGTCCTGCTAATGGAAGCCTGGTCCCATCTTGGCCATTTGCTACTTTTTTTTCACAGAAACTATTGGATTTAAACAAAACACTGAAGGGAGGATGGGGGGAGCCTTCACAGTTCTCTCAGCAGGAATGAAAAGTTTCTCTCTCATTCACGACTACCAGATGGCAAAACTAATTCCATGAGGAAGACTAATTTTAGGGTTGATATTTTTACACACGTTCAATAAAGTAAATAAAGAATGTGAAGAAATTTATGTAACTCAAAGGAGATTTTCTCAGCATGCAAAAATTTAGGAATGAATTTAATTGCTGTACCTGAAGAAAGAGGATATATCCTACACAACATTCATTTTATTCATCAGATGTGAATATCGGGCAGTATCAGCTATTTCCATCAAAGCTCAAAACACTCTAGCAGCACTCTGGGATGAAACCCTTACCTACTGGAAACAATGGGAATGTGATAACTTTGGTCTAGGCAGGATTACAACATCTGGATTTGATGCGCTTACGAAGACTGATGAACGTGATTCCAGACTGATTTCTGTTTGCAAACCTTCCCACCTTACCTTTTGCATTTCCTCTACAACACTCTTTCCAACACCTTCATCGGCAATCCCTCACTGAAGGCGAAGAAAATCAAAAGGTCAAAGCCTTAATTTGTACAAATCATAATGTGCACAACTAAAAATTTACTGCTAACCTTGACACTCCAATAATTGACTGCCCAACCTCACTTTGAAAGCAGCAAAAACAAACAAACAAAATCACAAGAGAATTCACTTCCCGGTTATGAGAGTCACTGTTACCAGTGACATTAAAAGCCCCAGAACATTTATTTTTTTTTCTAAATCCTGGAAATGAGAGGCTACTGGAAAAGTCTTTCTTTAAAACAAATATATAGAAACCTTTGTGAGGTGCAATACAAAAGCTGGAAAACATGAAATTACTACTGTACATCTGCAGTCCTTGAGACCAAGGAACAAATAAAGAACTTTAAAACCCAACTGGGAACTCCCTCCACCAATCTCACAAACATCTGGAGACTGACTCATGAATTTTTTTTTTTTTTTTTTTTTTTTTGAGGTTGGCAC
The DNA here is from genome assembly GCA_031468815.1 of Morus bassanus. NCBI lineage: Eukaryota > Metazoa > Chordata > Aves > Suliformes > Sulidae > Morus > Morus bassanus. The sequence continues at coordinate 36,968,711 of CM062575.1, forward strand.
AACTCTGGTGTAGTATGTTATGATTTGGCCAAGTTAATCCCTTGGAGTAAAAGATACTGAAGAGAATAAAACAGATTAGATAAATACTATTTTTATATATTTCACTGACTTTTCCAGTCAATGTTATATTTGTGAGACATTCCACACTGCGACCTTCAAGTAGATCTCTAATGTAACAGCATTAAGTAAGTGAGAATTGAACTAAGAGAGCTGAAGTGTTCAGCAAAACCTATCACCGAGGCTGCTCCATCTGCTTTTACTTATTTAGGAAACAGCAGGTTTCACATATTTGAGATGAAACGAATGAGAAAACATTACAGCAACATAACTTCCTTCAACTGAAAATATCCACTTAACAGATTTTAAAACAGATTTCTAATACATGTAGGAAGGGTTCCCTGATTTTTTTTTAATTGGCTCAGTAAAGTACAAAGATGTTTCATTTCTCACAGGTTTACTTCTGTAACATTTATTTGTTTAACAGTTTTGCAGTGGAAATGGTGCTGCCAGCTCATGCCGCTTCTTCCTACATAATGTTGCTAGAATAGCATCCTTTAAAAAAAAAAAAAAAAGTGGGCCTCAGTGGTGTGAAGTGTTTCTACAGGTGCTTAATCTTACCCATAAGCAATGCCAAGAAGCAATTCCTCAGGCCCATATTCCTCCCTGCCTTCAGCAGCCCTCTCACACCTCCGATCTCTCTGTGCATCCATCCACATGCTGCTTCCCACATCTCTGGCTACACGTGAGCTTTGCTCGTATCAGATTTTGGGTTTGCCAACCTGGCACTCCATGTGGTACACACCCCATCCTGCCCGCAGCACCCTCTCCACCTCTCACCCCTCTCCCACACGCTGTGGGTTCGGGGTGCGTTGTTCCCCAAAGCCTCCTGCACATCACCAGCCTCAAAGCCGGCAGCTTTTCCGGGAAAAAAAAACCCAAACATCCTTGATGCCGGGTGCTATAAGCTCATTTCTGCCCTCCAAATCCCTCACAAAACTCCCTTCTCTCAATCAGTTTTCTGAACACAACTGCCTCTATGCTGCTCCATTCAGTTTATGCCAGGGTTGCTTCATCAGCGAAACCACTCAGTCAACACTTTTGGGCTTTGAAGGCTTCTCTCCAACAGGATGATTTGATGACAAAAGCCAAGATATCATCAGTCCTGTGCTTCCCTAAGGTAACCGTTCCCTTATACCATATACACACACACACACACAGAGACGTATCTCTTTCTCTCTCCGTATGTCTCAATGCAGAGAGCTAGGCACTCACTTGAGCTGAATTGGGTCTTTTGACTTCAACACAGCATAAACCAAATACACAAGTTCCCCACTCAAAAAAAATCTCACGCATCCGTGACATTGCACACTGTGGACTTTCTGAAACATCACAATCTCTGACTACCCCTGTAGTTTTCTCTCTTAGATGTGCTATATATGCATAAGGCACTAGAGATATAAATTAACAGTGAAACTACAAGACTGGGAGGAAAAATGTAAAGCAGCAAATTCTCCTTCAAGCCATCCCACACCTGACAGGTTTACCATTTCCCTGTGCAATCATCATCAAGAATCATCATGTAGCTTTTTTGCAACCATCGTAAGTACAATTAAGTTTCAAAGAATTACCTCCAAGTCAGGTGCTATATACAGTTTTAATGTCACTGGTCACTTCTGAAATGCTAAGAAGCATAAATTTTTTTCTGATGTTTTAATGTGACAGAGCTTACTAACTGTGAAAATTAAATAACTTAGCTCAATCTTGAAAAGATGGCATTGTTAAGGATGCTCAGCAACTGCAATGTTATTGCCTACATGGGAAAAAAAGGAAACCTCACTTTTGAAAGTAAAATGGGATTCTCTTATTCTTACTGCTACACAGAAAATTGAGTCAAACGAACGGAATCAGGCAAAACAGTAAAATAGCGTATGTCTTCTCATTTTCAGGCTGCCAGTTTAAAACCGCTTGGTATTTGTCACAATTCCATAAGCTTTATGGTCAATAATGAGTGAAAGGAATGTATGTCCCTATCACTTTAATTTACCATGGTTGCCAGTCATTTATATGTTCTTCAAGAAAAGAATTAGAACAATGCATGAAGATCTTCATATTTTCTAAAGGTTACCTACCGTAATTTTCAGATTTTACTTAAAGAGCAAAACCAATACCTGAGACCATGTAAGCATTACTTAAGCTAAGAGAAGCACTGTACAATGGGGGGAGAACAAACTGAAAAGTTTATCCATATACTCAAATATAAAAATTCACTTCCTCATAAGATAACTTAGTAGATTAATAAGAGAGCTGATTAAATGTTAACATGTTAACATACTTGCATACTTAACATACAAAAAGATGTTACAGGAAAACAAATTCGAGCCTGAAAAAAACAAAATTATAGAAGTCAACCTGTAGTCTTGCATTCAATTTTAAACCAACCTTTCCACTTCAAATACTGGGGCTCTGTCTATCTGAACCTGAAACTGCCAGGAGTGTAACCACAGCTCCTTAATGCTAGAGTTGACATGAGCTAGATTAATTAAAAAAAGCAAGCAGAAATAATTTGCTTACTTAACGCATCAAAACCGATTGAAAAGTTGAATATTTAACCTGTAAGTAGATTGTTATTTCAGAACTCATCCTACATTATGTGAAGTTATTTGTGAAAATAAATTATCACCTGAAAAGTTACGTGGTGGAGTTTTCACATTACAAATTGTAGAATAACAAGCATAAAACAGTGCTTTGTTTCAACAGGGTTCCAATCTTATATCTTGATCAGGTTGAAACAAACACCTTGGTATTTTGCAATGAGGATGCCATCAAATATATCTACCATTCAACACTTTGATTTTACCACAGCAAAATTTACGATTGAATTTAACTGATCTTTTGACCATTTCTACAAAGCTATCTGGTTGTAATATAAGCTCATAATAAAAAAAGCTGGCAGTGAAACCAAACAACTCCCCTACCTTGATAAAAGCCTTAGTTCCTCCACGCTTCAAAGCGTAAATTCTCTCTCAACCATTTCCAAGGAAAAATGTTGCTACTATTTAAAACTGCACTGCACACCAAAAGTGATCGTCAAGTAAGAAAGACTGACCTTGATTCTGGCATAGCATATGCAAATGCTGACCAACACTCGAGTCCGTACATAGTCAAAATTTTAAAAAATAGCAATTCGTTATCCAGAGTTTTACAAAATACAGTGCTCATTACTGGCAGCAGATCCACGGGCTACAAGGTGCACACAGCCAGGGTCAACATCTAACGCTTCTGTAGATACCGATGAGGACTCCTCTAGCACCAACAGTCCCATGGTATTACAGATGGGAGCTTAGAAAGGACAACAGCCTGGACACGCTGGTGGGAAATCGGATGAGCTTCTAAATATGCCTGTGCTGAAGTTAAAGCTTCAGCAACAGCAGCAAGTATCTGTGAAATGCTTCATTTTCAACAAATTATGATCTACTTACACATCTCCCAGATTCTCTGTGAGCCATTTAAGGCCTGCAAGGTGCAGAGGAGTTCAAAAATCAAATGGCCAAACATCAGCTTTTATTAGCTGGCCACGGAAGAGCTACATCTCTCATTCCCCCTGCACACAAAAAGGCAATACAACATCATCCAATTTTGTTTTGTCATTTTTCTGCATAACTTCAGAAGTTAAACATGTACTTATCTCCCTTTTCAAATACCTCGATAAAGGCTAAAGCTCATGTTTATTTCTACAGGCAGGAGATACATGTCCCCACAACTGAAAAACACATTTGAGGTTCAAAAAATGCATAAGAAAAGGGCAATTAGTTGATAAATGGAATATTCCGCATAACGCCTTTAATTGCTAAATACATTTTGCTCAGAGAAGGAGGCATTAAATGGATATAATGGCAAAAGATGAACTATACGTTATTTCTTCTGTCCTGCACAGCGGCAAAGTTCATGATTCTAAAGAAAATTTCAATCACTGCTTTGGCAAACAAAAAGGGCTGCAAATCTAATTCCATGTGGCTTCTTTGATGGTATGGATCACTACATTGAGTGAAGAGACCAAGTTCCTTCAGCAATCCTCATTACATGATAAACTAGGTTCTGGTCAAATTTACTTTAAAATCTAAACCAGCACACGGGTGAAGGTCCAGCACGGTCAGTCATTTGCCTAATGACCCGAAATATTTTTTTAAGAGAAGCACAACAAAACAGAAACTCCCAGTGGCCATAACGCAATGCGATGCCCCTCTCCAAACCCCCCATCCTCTCTCCTGTCCATTCTGTCCCATCTATCAGCCATCCATGACCACACGACCTACAAAAGGACGGGAGAAGCAGCTTTACTGCCCTACAAACAAAACTAAGAAACAACAAGACCAACAACTAGAAACGGCCTTTCTACCTCAGAAATAGAGGAAGATTTTAGCGGACTTCTGCAACAGCTGTGTAAGGGAGTGAGCCACAAAAACTCATCTGAACCATGAAAAAACTGTCACATAGGCTTGATCAGTGTCTGCTAAGAGGACGTACAGACTTGCACGCAAACCCAAAGGAGGCCCATGGTTGCCGCATCACTGACTTGTGGACTCAAATACACAAACTGTCCGAAAAACAGAGGAAAAGTTGACACACCCAAGCACTAAAAGGTCTCACCATGTCATGTGCCAGGACTTGATTTCACACACCCTGAAATCAGGTTTGCAGCCTTCCCTTTGACACTCCTGAAGAGTTCAACACCCAGCTTTGACTGCACCACTACAAATGCAACACAAGGAACCCGGCTTCCAAAATCACAACAGCATTTACAAAAGTCCTAGTGTCTCTCCCATCAACTTCAGGCATACCTAAGTAAACAGCCACACGGTGTATTTATCAGCAAAACTACAATCAAACCTAGCATTTGTCTTAGAGATGAGATATCTCAAGATGATTTGTACTGAAATGTATTTAAAAAAAAAAAAAAACAAAACAACCACACACATTTACTTCCAGCAAGGATCTTCAGCGAAACCAAAATAAGGCACGTAAGAAGCATTACTGCAAACATATAGAAGAAAACCTCTGGCAGAAGTATGTCGTGGCATTTCCAACATATTTTCAGTTTTCACATGATTTTATAGTTCCTCCTTTACCACGGAAACGTGGTTACAGAAGTTGATCAGCCTAAGAGAGTCACTCATCAAGAAGAGGAATCCTTTTTCATTGAAGCAATAATATGAAAGAGAGAGGCATGATGTCTGACCCACAGGCTTGGCTATACCACTCCAGTATACTGTATAACTCCTGTATAAGGCATCTCATTCAGGCCTTTCTCTATGCAATCAGGTTGCCCTAAGATACATAATATTATTAGACAGGTCAGTAATAGGTTAAATTTGTTAATGAAGCCCAGAGTAAACAGGGTAACAAATCAGAGCCTACAAATTTAACAGCAGCAGCTGCTACTGACACTAACGCAAAACTTTGATTTGGTAACAAAAAGGGAAAATATGGGCAAAGAAAGGCCACCGTCAAACAGTCCAAAGGCAACTATTTTCGCAAGACAAGTGATAGTTTAATTTAGTGGCCATGGCGAGTTTTGCAGTGAAACAAACTGCAATCTAATTACCTCCTGCAAAACAAGAGCTTGATTTGATTTTAGGAGAGGTTCTCTCTAATTCCCTGTTATTGTTTTGTCACTGTAAACTTAGATTTTGCTACAGGGCCAGTGAGTTTAATTTTCAAATCAATCCTTGACTTACACACACACCCTGACTGGTGTGCATGTGTAATGTGTAAACGGTACGTCCCCAGGCATGACTGTTATACAAACATAATTGGAAAAATATCTACCTACCTCATTTCTACACACACAGATCTTGGGGTTTAAAAATAATAATTACAGAAAGCCCTCAAACACCTGCATAAGGAGAAACGAGTACAGAAAACTCAAGAGCCCAGAAAATATGAAACACCTGGTGCAGAAAACACACACCAGTAAATAAGCAAATCTTAGATGCAAGCTGGGTTTCTGGAATATCTATAAAGTGGGTATTCACAGGTATATGTTAGAAAGAAGTAATTCTGCATAAGCTACAGAAAGTATAACAACATTTCTAAGACTGATCTCTTGCAAGTGATGTTAAATTGTTTAGAAATGATTCAGTTTATGACTCCTCTGAAATTTATTTGAAAGTCATCAAAGAGAGCACATCAATTTTGCCACAAGATGCTCTTACTAGATTGCTCTGTAAGTGTAAGAGATCACATGCAACACTAGCTACGTTATTTAAAATAATTCTACACAGTTGTCCCACACATTTTCAGCTTGAGAATCTGAAATACTATGCTACCTGAAGGCCTCAAAGACATTTTCCTGGAGAAAACTCTAAAAGCAGGAGCAACGTCTTTGGAAAGTATCTCAGGAGTCCTCCAAGGGAAGCCAGGCTTACCCTTGTGCTCGTGCAGAGCTCTCCTGGCTGATGTGTAGCTCAGCCAGTGTTCGCAAGCATCAGGTGAGTGTGGTGGCATGGGCAGCGCTGGACCCTGCCTGCAAACATTGCAGGCTCCGTGTCCGACAGAATCGATGCTATCTCACAATGAGGGAAAGGAGCTCTATGAACAGGAACTGCAGCAGAAAACCCACCTCACAACTGTTTTACTTAGATAGACCAATGGCACAGGACAACCTTGCATTTTTGGCAAGGAAGGGCCTTACACACATCACCACCTGTAGGTTATCAAAGGGTTCGAAACATATGATTTATCTTGCCATTTACAACGTTTTAAAATAACGTTCCCCATGAATTTTGAATCACTGAAGATGGCAACATCCACAAGAGAGGGAACTTCTGCTTCTATCCAACACCAAATGCACCAGCAGTAAATTCAACATCTGCCATGCTGAATAAGATACAAGTTACAACCAGAGGAACGTAACTAAACCCTGACTTGGAGATGCAACCTCTCTCTGCGTCTGAAGTGCCTTATTATTTTCTCTCATCCCCAGTCAAGCTGTGGCAGTGATAAAGCACAAAAGCAAGAACAGCTTTAGACACAGAAAGCCCAAAGCGAGCAGGTATACAATAGCAAAGGAATCAAAAAGCCCATGAGCTCACAAGCAAACAAGCAAGATGCAGTGAAATGCTGTTAAGAAAAATCACAATGGCACAACAAAATTTCATTTAAGTTGACTTGAAAGAATGAGAGCACAGCTCAGATACGTGAACAGTTCAGGTTTTGTGCTGGGTAACCAGTGCAAACTTGACATTTCTTCTTGGAAGCATTCTTCTCGCCTGTTCCCCCACATACAGGTAATCTTTTGTCAGAACATAAAAAGTTGTCTGTATCAATCGCATATAAAAAACATCTACCGCTGTTGTTGAGGTCACAAATTATGATAAATATGCATTAATTAAATGTGCCCCAGCTTATTAAATAAATGGATAAAAAGTATTTTCCTATGGAGATTCAGTGGGAAACTGCTCTGTGGGAAATTACAAGCAAAATAAACAGCAGACATCACCTAATGATGTTAGGAAGTGTTGTGGAGATGTTTTTATAACATTGTTTTTATTAGTACTTTCAGTAGAATGAAAACAACAGCTAGTTTTAGACAAAGAAAGCTCAATTATTGATAGCAGTAACAGGATTAATTCTAAGTTTATTCTCTGTCCCTATGCCTGGAAACGTGCTTCCGGCGAGCCACTAGATCATGGTGGACAAAGAGACATAGTAAAATGATAGTTGGCTAAATGGGTGAGCCCGGCACACTTGACATTTCGGAAGGATGGTCTGTTGAAGTCACTCACTTCCTTTTGCCTTTCTGAAAGGAACATGAAATAGGGAGTTTCTGGTGAATGCGGAGACAGTCCAAGATTCTTTGAAAATGTCAAATTTAACAGCATGAGGAAACGTCTTTTGAATCAGAAGACGAGCACTCAGGGGAGTTAAATTAACAACATAGCACAACATTTTACCAAGTAATAGCACTATATTTTTTCTTTTATGGAGCACTGCTCGGGGCAATATTTAATCTCTTGAGTTTAATGAACTTTTAAAACTACTCAATAAATACTCAAGGCCATGACAAGTACAATCATAAGATAAATTTAGCCCTACTCCAGCAGACTATATCACTTTTTGTTATTAAAAAATGTTAATTTTAATATACTAAGGGACTTCATTTCTATGAAATAAGGTGTCAGGGTTTCTGAATTCATATCACAATGGTTAGTTTTCATTAAAGATGTTAAGTACGTTGTCATTTCTAATAAAAATACATGGTGAACCCTTCATTCTAGGCTAATAATAGAACTTTGGATAAATAGTGCTATCTATAAAATGTTCCAGCTCTCAGCAAGGCTTCCTTTAGTCACTACGGAGGTTAAGATTTCAAGAAATTACTTAATAAACTGAAGTCACATAGCTAAATAATTTGTGATGGACCTCAAAGTGAAGACCTAGCTAATTACTGCATATTAATGTATTACACATATAAAATAGTGTAGCTACAGCAAACAAATAGATGCTACATCTATGGGAACACAAATAAAATGACATTCAAAAATACACAGAATTCACATTTCAAGCGTGATGAAAAAATCACACAACTGAACTGGCTCAGCATTTCTGCAAGATCCTGGCACATGTATACTGAATGCACAACATTATTTCATGGCTTTGGATGGATTGAAGACTCCAGTAGATGGGCAAAATCATTGTCACAGTGAAGTCAACAGGAATTTGCCACTGTCATCAATGGGACCAAGAAGTGCGACAACATCCCTTTTCTGTCACCATTTACGCAAACAGAGCCACTCTCACAGTAGTACCACTCACAAATAACACCTATAAGCTGTGTTATTCCTTTTAGGATGCATCCAGAAGTAGAGCATGAAAAGAGTACAAAAATTGCATTGTCGAGGAGTCAAAAGGTAGGAAGCACTAAAACTAAGTTTATGAATGTAGGCTGTCAATTATCTCTAATTTCAAAGCATTTTTAGTTAGCACTATAAAGAGCATCTGCCTGCAGTCGTTCAAGAGCAGCTCACAATTCTCTGTCTATACCATCTCCTGGTACCACGATGGCGTATCAGAGGAAACAAAATCAAAGCATCAGGTGTTTTTGGTCAGTGGCACAAGAATATCAAAGAAAGAGAATTCAACGTACAGAGGTCATCACGCTGCCGCACGCACAGACCCTGTTTAAGACAGTACATCCAAGGACACCATCCACGTTGCCTTCATATGTAAGTACATCACCCCGTAAAAGCCTTCAAAATTGACTACAGTTTTGTATATATGCTGAATTATCAGACAAAGTACGAAGTAGTCTACCCATTTATTTTTCATTACCTCCCTGAAAAATGGAGAAAATCAACTGCTGCAATTCTTTTTGAAATACATTTCTGAAAATCTGTAGATTGATTTAACCTCTTTCATGCCACATTTCTTTCAATTCCCAGAAGCATGCCTTAGTAAAACATCCGTATTAGCTTCAAACAGCAGCCAGGATATACTGTGCGACTTATGCAAGGATTCTTCTCATGAGAAGTAACTAACTCCATAGACACAAAATAATGTTCTGCTCACTTTTGCTTTTCATGTATAAGAAACCATTTTATGTCATCTTTCGCTAAAATCAAACTTACTAGGCACTCAAAAAAAGGGGAAAAAATATGTTTAAAACCAGCACGCATTTTTCTTATATAAAATATCTGCATGAGATCTAACTACATAAACACACTGCCTTGCATCCAAAAAGTTCTGTAGGGTGTCTCTCAAGCTGTACAGATAATTTGCACTGAAAGCATCCATGAAAAAGCATTCAGGGTTACACAGAACTCATTTCACTGCTTCCTAAATTTTTTCTCAGTCTGGTAAAAAGGTTTAACGGTTTTTATGGGACACAGGAGGTTGTCATTCTGGTCCACTACAGGGACTGACAGAAGTGCCATGCCTAATCAGTCACCACCGAAAACTGTTGTTATTCCCAGCAGTGCTCTGTCAACAAGCCAGTGGGGCCACGCGCCCGCACCTGGGCCTTCTTCATCAGCTGCTGTTGTCAGATTTAATGTGTTCTGCAGGTACCAAAGCAAAGCACTTATACTTTCCATTTTCCCCTCTAATAAACCTTCTCTGCACCTTCTCCCACTTTACGTGAAGTTGGTTCTTTTCTGTTTGTATGAGCTGCTCCACCAGAAACACTTCCCTTGCAAAACTGCTGAGATTGGCCAAGGTACGACTCGCATCTCTACGGCTCTTTTGGGATGTTTATATTTCTGTTAGATAACACCCAGCTGCAACTAGTTTTTCAGCTATAAAACCCCATAGATTTAAAATGACAGTTTACTGACATTAACCTAGCTAAATAGTCAACCAACTCCTGGATGACCTCTTAAATCAGGAGAGCCCATTTACTTAGCATAATGATCCCTGATTCCTACCTGCTTTGTTAAGAGGAGGTAGATCAAACTCAATGTCACCAACGTGAGAGCTTCATCAGGAGTGCTCCTCGAGGGCTCTAAAACAGGTTTTTGCCAACAGCTCCTTAAATGATGGTGATTAAAGCTGCATAAGAGGATGAATGTAAGGTGCCTTCACCTCCTATGCTTCCTAGCCTGCCCTATAGGTGTCCCAACCAGAGCTCTTCCAGCAACCCAACTGCAGGTGGGTTCCATAACTTTGACCCACTCCAGGAGGAACCACAAAGGGGACCGCACACCCGTCAGCTCTCCCCCTTCACTATACCATTTCGCAGGGGCAGATGCGTGAGGAAGTGTCCAAAGTGGAACCACCACATCTGTGCAAGCTGGGCTTGTCCTCCTCAGGGAAGGAAAGGCACAAATTCCACCATTCAATGAATTAAGCACAATCACAGAGATGGCTTAGTCTTGTCTTTCTTCTGCACTCACACTTTTCAATTAGATCACTGGTGTCAAGGAAATCAGGATCAGCCCTTGGGACTAACAGCTGGACAAAATCAGATAATTAACTTTACAGAAAAAACTTAAGATTTTGCTCTGAATAAGGAGAGTAAAGAGCTCTCAAAGGCTGTGATCTCTTATACTTAGGCAGTTAGCCATAAGTTCTTGGGGAGGAAAAAATTGCAAAAAGTCAATTTCTGGTTTTGCTTTTTTTTTTTTTAAACCTATCCATAATTTCTGGGTCTCAGAATTTACCACAAGACCCACTCTTCTAATTAACCTCTCTCTATTCTTTGTTATTTCAAATGGCCAGGCAATTCCAATGTTTATATAGGGTCTTTCAAGAACAGCAACACACTGTGTATTTAATAGCGTTCTTTTTAATGAATTGTTCATAAAGCATCTCTATAGAATGACTGAGCCTTTAGTTCAGCTACTCCAGTCAGTCACTATGTGCATTATTACCACCAGACACAGTAGATAAGGCTCATGTTCAGTGTTATTAGAGTCAGGTTCTGGCACCCTTGCTGCTCACAGCACTAGGCAATACGAGCAAGTGAAGTTAAAAAAGTGGTTCTTACATGTAACTAGTTAATTCATATGCTTTCTTCTGATGTCTGGAATTGCCTTCACAGTTTTATGAAGACATTTTAGGACTGGAAAGGAGAAATTGGGTGGTTTCTCCAAAGCCACAGAACCAATAGTCTTTGACCCAGTCTATTCCCTCTTCTCTGATCCCATTACTCAGCGGACAGAGCTGTTGACATGAAAGTTTAATCACTAAATACTTTTACTCTATTAGACATACTGTACTAGACATTTCACATATAGCTGAAAAAATGCACTTTCAAATTTGCCAATTATCTTTACTGAACATAATGCTACCCAAAATAATTGTGCACATTCAGTGCAGTTTTCGTAAGGATTTTCTTCTCTTTAATTACGTGAGGAAGGCTGCTGATTGTAGCTGACGATACAGCTTTGTCAAAATGGAGCCAATGCCATCAAAAGTAGAGCACAAAAGGCAAGATGACCTTTCTGCTGGATATGTAGCAACAGACTGAAGTGAAGCAAATTAGATGGAAAATGAGACTAAAAAAGGAACCCACTATTATTACAACCGTGCAACTATGTAGAAAATTTACACAGAAAAACTGTACTTGCAATTTCCCTTCAAACAAAGACCCCATCAAACAAAAAACACCTTCAGCATTTTGCATCTCCTGTGTTGAGCTAAACAAATCCCTTTGTAGACTGCAAGGTTGACGCCTCAGCAGATTCATCACTGAGAAAAAAAATTCTGCTTGGTGCTTGTATTTACATTGCTTCTCTGCAATATGCTGAACTAATTCAGATTTCATCAGTCAGGCCCAATCGACATGCTGGCTTACACCGGAGCTACCTTAAAGAGCAGTTGTGAACAAAAAAATCTCTGCCTTTACCACATAAAATCCATTTCTTCCAATTTCAGGTGGAGGTTTCCAGTCTCGTAGGAGCAATGGGACACAACCACTGACATTATAATTCAATAAAGGGAAAAGAAATCATATCTGTCAGTCCATCTTTAGATCACAGGGCCTCTTTCTTGTTCCTCCTAGCTGACCCCTGCAACAAAGCTGTCAGCTTGGAAGAGCTTAGTATCTTGAGAAGATAACCCCTTTAAATTTCTTCGCTGGCTCACTGACATTCTGTCAACTAGGAAAACAACTGGCCCAAATTTGGGATGGCTGGGAATTCTTTTAGCTTGCTCAGTAGCATGCCAATGCTGTATGCATCTGCCCAGGGTAAACTCCCAAAGAGCCTGACCTTGTAAACTGTCAGGAGTCTGAGAACTTCACTAATGCCTCTTAGTACCAGACTGCTTATAAAATAGGAGGAATTTGTGGGCAGAGAAGGTTTAATTTTATTTGGTCTTTTAAATGTATAAGTAACATCATACTAGAAAATACTGATCTCGGCCCACCTACACATCTCTGTGCCTAAACTTTATTGGCATAATCATAAGGACAGAAATTTCACTGTCCTTTCCCAATTGGAGGGACTTGTAGTCCTCCTTGACCAAAATGGGAGGCTCTGCCACAGAGGTGGAACTGATTTCAACCTGACTGCGCTGAGCACCACCTACGCTCTCATACAACAGCATGCTAGGAAGGCAGACTTAAGCTAAGGACCCTCTCACCCCCCCTTACTGTAACATAAAGTTGAGCGATGTAGCTTTTCTTGGCATGGACAGTTAAAAAAAAAAAGTATAAAGCATTTATACAAGGGTGCTGGTAACCATTGGAGATTAGTGGTCTTCAGAAAAAAAGCAGCATTTACTTCATGCACAGCTATCGAATATGATGCCACACATTCAACATATGCATTTCAGTGGCGTTTGTTTTGCTTTCTAATCACGTGATACAGTTTTTGAAGAAAAACCTTCATTATCCTTATATTGTTATAATACACAGGTATCATCTGATGTTATTAAGGAATTCATCTAAAGCGAAAAGCTATCACTACTAACCCAAAATACTGTGAGAGAAATCAAGATTTTAGGTAATTAACATTTGGGCAGTCAATTTAACTACCACCCAAGCTGATACTTTGCTTTTTATTTCCTAATTTTGCTGGACTTGAAGAAGTAAGTCTTTGCCATCAAAATTATTCACAGTCTTAGCACCAGAATCAGTCTTTCATTATCTGAAGCCCATTTAACCAATTTTTCCACAATTATTTTTCAGTAAAATATAGCTTTTAACTTTCTTCTTCCCCCCTCAGCTGAGCAATTTCCAATCACCTTTTACATGGTTGCAATTTCAAACACTGAGTGGGTGATAAAGAACCAGGAGTGAAAGAACTCCAGGGAAGAAACTGACAATCAATTGAAGACATTATTTATTAAACCACATTAAGTGAATACGTATAATTGGCAAGTTCAGTCGTAACACCTGACATCTGCCCTTTGATATGTTAACAGTGAGGTATGAAACCCGCATCAGCCACCCTAATATTGGCACTTGGCAATTAGTATGTTTTTAAAAGCGCATCTAATGGGGAAATCCAATCAGATTTATTGTAGGAGTGGAAGAAATTAAATTAAAATTGCCTGCTGTTGGTGCAGTGGAGTATTATTGCCTGTCTTTATTGTGCACAGAAAACAATATGAAGGATTTTGGAGGGGAAGTTAGCAGGGGCTGCAAGGTGCGTCCATTTATTTTACTTTAAAATTCGATATATTTCTGACTACGTGCAGGGAAATGCCACAAGTTTCGTGGATCTAAGGATACCTGAGTAATATGACTACCAACAGCCTCTGACATTAGACTTTGCATACAAAGACAGAGATGGCTAGATTATTACATCTCTATCAAGGAATACGGCATTATAAACTTAAGCAAAGGAGCGGGATGAAGCAGAGACAACAATGATTAATGTATGAACAGTGTCCACTCAACCATTGAGGCAGTAATAAAGGTATTAATTTGGCTGCAAACATTAAAATATGTACAGTAAGATGGATTTTTGAACAGTGCAGTGTGGCATAACCTTAATACAGTACATTAAAATCATTCATTACAATGAATAAATAGCTTAATGAGATTTGAAACATCTAGCACCCTCTGTGTAAGCGGGTGATGAAGTGAAGCCTGATATCGGCACCACTGAACATAAATTATGCAAAAGTAATACTTTTAATGTCATCTATTCACTGGCATTGTTGCTTTTGTTAAATATGCAAGTGTTCATCTTTCTAGGACAATATCAAATTAGTCTGTATGAGAGTTTACAACAAATTCACCTACCATAGCCTGATTTGCATAAAAGTAAACAAAATAAAAATATGCGCATATAGTGTGACTTCCTTCCATTGATTTATTTTAGGGAGGAAGAGAAATACATCTTACTAGTGGCTTAATGTCTCTTTTTTTCGGGTTGGGTTTTTTTTTTTGGTGGTGGTATATTACTTCCAAAAGTTCAGTTGTCACATTAAACATGGTATTCTATGTTAAACAGCAGGAGTATGTAATATACCATGTTAAACTGCAGGGGTATAAGATGAACCGCTGCAGCACTTTCCCCCCCCCATTAATTTAAACAACTTATTAACAAATCAAGCCATTTTATTTAAATTACGTGCCGAACCATGTAATTAGTTAAGTAAAACCACTTAAAGCACATTTTTCTTCCCATTTTAAACTGTGATGTTGAAGCCGTTATATGCTAAAGCAGAAAGAAAAGCAATTACTCCAACAATGATTTTTTAAAAAGGCTGGTACAAAAGTTCTGTGCAGCATAGACAAGGCTGTGGATTTTGTTTAATGATCACTTATTTCTTTGCTGTGTACAGACACAGCTCTGAATTTTGGATTAATTTCAATAAATATAAAAATCTTTATTCTAACTGTTCCAAAGCACTTGTTATTTACATTTGGAAGTGCAGGATTACTCATGCATGGCTGCCTGTCAATTAATCCAATATCACCCTGTGGATTTTCCCATTTGTAATTGGAAAATAGAGCTTTTCTGGTTCTCTGCAGAAACAGCAGCCATTTAACTACAGGTGGTACTTGCAGTGGCAATGCATGCATTTATCCAATGTTTATATAAAAAATAAAAACCGTATTTCCTCCAGAGATAGTAAAAGCATTTTTTGAGGTTATTTTCCTGTCTCTAGTATTAAACTGAACTTTTATAAATGACAGATGTTAGAATAGCAGCAACGGGTGAAAGAAATTAACAGCCTTAACAGCGTCAGTGTAATTTCTTGAAACAGGGCAAAACACACTCGAGAATATTAAGAGAGGATTTCAGGATTACTTTGCAGTTTTATCAAGGATGCAATATTTTACTTTGTCATTTACATGCTCCTGTACTTATTCTCCTAAAAGCACTCAATTCATTCTTTCAGCTTGGAAAAAAACAGAATGTTTGGGAGAGTGCTTACGAGACTGATCACCAACCTGCGCCTGCTGTCGATAGCCTGTTACTCAAACAAGATATTTATTATGGTGTTTGGCATTCCTGGTAGTTCACTGATCTCTCAGGGCCCTGGGCCATGACTATTAGCAGCGCAGACAGAAATCTGCCTTTGGCTCTCCAGTTTCCACTGCGAACTCTCCCCACAAGCAACACCTCCCTCCTCGGGAGGCGAGCGCAGCCTCTCCACAGGAGCTGAACGACGGCCAGCGCGTCTGGGGAGCGGAGTCCCCCCGGGACGATAAACAGGGGTAATGGTGAACACAGTCTGGAAAGAAACCACCCAGCTGCAATGTCTGCTGAAATACAAGCTTACCTTCACACCAACGCACGCTGGTAGCAATTCTTTCTGGTTTTCCCAGAAGACCAAATCCTGCCTCAACAACTGAGAAAACAGATTGGACTTCTGGTCAAACCCTAGAGAAAGCCACATTTTGCCTTCCCAGCCCCAATAAGTGTACTTCAGTGGGATTTCCAACTCAGCTGTTCTCAATAGCGCATGTGAACTGCTGATCCCTTCTGCTTGCTCCCTACAAGTACCAGAAGCAGAGGGAAAGTGGCCCAGAAGAGCGCTCGGCCGCGACGCCACATGGGAGATGGTGACAGTGGGATCGGCCGACATTCACGCAGCCAGGCTGCATGAAACCAAATGGAAAAGCTGATGGATTGCTTTGAACACTGGCTCCCAGAACTCCTACATATTCAATGCAAAAAAAAAAAAAAAGAAAGAAGGAATAAAATAAAGATTAACTAAGCACATATTCCCTACAGTGTCCCAGAAAACTTGGTATTTTACCAAGTTCAAAATCCAGCAAGTTTTATCGTATGGCACCTTTTCATCAGCTATGAAGTGACCTGAAAAAAGTTATCAATCTGTCCTTCCAATTCCCTGTCCTTACGCTCCCAAGTCTCTTGGATTCATAAGGTATTTATACGCAATTATTTCCATCCTTTCTTAAGTTATTTCCTAGAATTCACACCAACATTTTAATCACTGGGTATTTCTCTGGAGGCTTTCTGTTTTAGGGGATGCCATTACACTGACTGGTCACAGTGCTACAACAGTCATGGTACAAGCCATCATCCCAGTTTGAAGGGTTTGTATGCAAGAGGATGCTGTAGGGCAGCACCCGAACTCTCAGAATACCAAGAGGTCCAGAGAGGAACCAACGCTTCTGTTCTCGTTCAAGGAAACTGAACCGAGTGGTCAAATATCCCGGCATCCCGCGTTCATTATAGGAGGTCAGAAAATGAAAACAAGTCAGTTCAGACTTGGGTGCTATGAGGAACCCTGTCAAAGTCCCATTTCCAAACTTCATGGAAAACACAACAGCTCTGACAGCGTGACTCGACTGGAGAGCAGTTGTTGACCAACAGCAGGTGGGAGGGATTTACTTTTAAAGCACACACAGCAGAATATGTTGCATGCTCCAATAAGCCAAATACAATTTCATGTACAAATTCATATGAAGGAAAAAAAAAATCTCAGAAAATATGACTTCAGCACTAGAAATTTCACTCCAAAAAGTAATTCTGGGGGAAATAAAACCACAGAGGTCAACTCTGCTGCAGGATAAATAGGTGCTTACCTTCATTCAAAGTCAGAACTCTCAATGGAAGAGTCATCTCAACTATCACAATAGCATTAACATCACCTAATTATTCATCAAATGCAGAAGTGAAGCTTGCTGACCCAGTCAAACATCTTTCTTTTTCCCCCGATACTCACTCTGTCCATATCTCTGCAACACACAGCAAAACACAAAGGTGGCACAACAGCTGTCGCAACAGGGGCCGCGGACTCATGTTTCAGAATACATCCCAACCCGATTACACGCTTCACCAGCTATCACTTTTCAAAATTCAATAGAAATTAATTCCTCAACAATGAGGGCAATTAAAAGGTCTGCATACTATAAAGTAAGAATACCTCCTGACACACCGGCATATTTTTTCCAGGATCACCAAGAGAGCTATAAACAAACAAAGCTGAAACCCAACGATATTAAAAGACAGACATCAAAATTCCATGCTCTGATTATGGGAGCGTTAATATGGTTAATGAAGCAGTTACTAGCTTAATACAGTATTACCTCCAGCATAGCTTGTTGTATAGTAAGTTACACACAGTAACTAAATTTTGTCCTCTAATTAAAGGACTTAATGTGAAGTAAAAAAGAAAGCTCTCATCGTATTTGTGGTAAAACATCATTGTCAAAAGGTTCAAAACAATCAATGCAATCAGCAGTTCTGGAGCTTATTTGCAGTCTTGTTTTCACCACTCAATAGTCGTTGCTTCAACCATGCTTGAAATCTGAGCAAAAAAATAACGGTCATCAAAAAAATATGCTGATGACTCAGCAGACCAACTGTACTACCTGTGAAGCAGCAATTTTCTGAAAGCAAAGCAAGGTCAGGTAAATAGGGGTTGTTAGAAATATTTCAGGAATACCGTGATTATCTACATCGGCTTCCTACTCTTCATACAAAACAACCAGAAGAGCCACACGTAGTTTTGCCCACTACGCCCAAAATACTGACACATATCACCATGCAATCCCAACACCTGCAGGTGATGGAGGATTTATTGCCCTGCTACATTAGAACTAGAGAAAGCTAAAAGGAGAGGCAGGAGGAAAAAACCAAAAATTAGACATGGCCTGCGCAAATCCAGGAGGGAAATCCCTGAGGAAAGCCCATGAAAATGCTTTTTTACCCATGGAAGCACTGCGAGGAGGAAGGCACCATTCCTCCCATTGAAAGAGGGCTTCCCACTCCCTCTGCACTCAAACGTGACTGCAGCCTTGAAACACGTCTGCAATTCCCTCTCTCCTAATACAAATAGCATGAAAAGCCTTCCTTTTAGTTAACTTTGTCAAAATTAAACAGTTACCTTTTTAGACCTAAGCAGCCATAGGGAGCAAAAGAAAGGGAAGAGCAATTTTGTTGGAAATGTGTTGGCTTACCCAGCTCTCTGGCACAGCTCCTGGCTGACCGTCAGAACGGACTTCTTGTGAAATACTTCTTGTTATACACTTCGGCCAATATAAATTCCTACAACGGGGCATTTTTTTTCTTTTCTTCTGTGACAGAAATCCTTTGTGCCCTAATCACATATATAAGTGAAAGCCTTACTTCAAATCAGCAGTGCTTGTTCTATTGTAACTATTCCAGCTAACGTACAGGTAATCAAGATACCTGTATTTAAATACAGAGCACACGGCGATCTCCACAAAGGCAATGTATTCTCCTTTCCTTGAAAAACACCCCAAACTCCTAAGCATTCATGCTGAACATCTTTTGGTTTTAATGTGTCTTCTCAGTAGCTGCCTCAGACCCCTGAAGAAAGCTCCCACCGTAATATGACAAAAATAAAAGTATGACAAAGTGCCTTTCCTTATCTCAACAGCTGGCTTTAACTAATTTTCAGTTATTGAACAAGCTAGCGCAGGTGTGGAACGTTTGTGGGAAACTTGGTGGCATGCAGATAAATAAAAATACCAGCTTCCTGCAGCTAACAATCACACAGAATAGCGTATGCGCCGGCTGCCACCACTACCGTCAAAACAGAAACCGCAGGGTGTCATCAGAATTCAGGTGGAGTACACATGGTGGCTTTCCTTTCCATAATCATTTTATTAAGCAGTTTTCAAGGTACCTAAAAGCTGCTGCTTTAACAGCCCACAGGCTGCATTGTCTTTGACCACATGTTCTAGCATTACATCAAAAGAAATTTTATGTCAGATGCAAGTTATCATTTGGGGAGAAATAATCATATTTAGTTTTTTCTTCAAGAACAGAGTAAGCAAATCGCATCACCTTTGCTGAGCTCGGGAAGGTTACTGGCGTGGCTTGTCACGTTTGACCCGCAGTCTTGAGGCTACTGTAGCTCTACTCTTCTTTTACCTTTTAGTGGAGCTAAACCACAAGTCCATAACGATATTACGGCAGAAGAAGAAAACTCCAGTGGTCACAAGCGAGAAGCTCTCAGAGCCAAAGACTACTCTGGGAAGCTTCATGAAGTATGGGGCTTAAAATCCATAAACATTTTTGTAAATAGTTCTTCGAAGTTACATTAGAAATTAGACCTCTAATATTGACATTTGACTTTCTTGGTGCAAAGTGTCACAAACTCTGAAGATTTGAATTGCAGTCTAGCTAGGAGAAACCATCAGTCAGTGAAAAACAGAGTCTAGCAATTTCAGTGTTTAATTTGGAAAACACAAGACAATGGTTCACAGAACTGTTTGGGATGTTATTTCATTTTCACACACAGAAGTGAAAGGATCTCTCTGAAACTAGGCTAAACAAGCAAATGCAGATTTTAGTTGCCAAAGATGGGTACAATTAGAGAGACAATCTTTTCTCGGAAGCCAACTTTAAATTTACACTCTCTTTAATTTGGTTAAGTTCAAAATTGAAGCAGATTTTTTCCACTCACTAGTACCAACATGTGCTTCAACATGTCTAATCAGGAGAAGTTCTGCATCAGGGACAGATGCTAGCTCTACATGCCAACTGGCCTGTGTTTGCTAGCCACCCAGCCCCAAGATCTGCTAAGTCCTCTCCCCCTATCATTATCATAAAGGTACTCCCTGAGATACATGATCCTTTTTTCACTAGGTCTTACTCTACAAACACACACGTAACAAATAATTAGGCTTGCAACTCCTTATGCTCAAGCTTGCGGCATTTTTCAGTTTGAATGAAACAACAATTTTCAAAACTCCTCTTGGGACTAACTCCAGGATCTCAGGGAATGCCAGAGACCTCAGTAAACAGAACTTTCTCCTAACAATTTGTAAGATGACTGGAAAATTTGAAGAAATGAGGCTGATGGGAATGACAGAGTCCTCTGAAAAAAGAACTGATTGTCAGCTGACAGCAATCATTATTCTAATTCAGAAAAATTACTTTACAGATTAAATACTGTGACACCTCTCTGCCCGCAAAAAAACGTTCCACACCTGATTTTTCTGTTCATTTCATTCACCACCATTCTTTATTTTTTTACTGAAATACAGTGACAACTAATGAAGTTGTAAATCACAATGAAGGACTGGGCAAGACCAAAAGTCTACCTCAATATTCCCTCACAGAAAAAGATCTCTTCAGGTGATCAAATTTTGTGAAAACTTAAGAGAGACAACTTCATATGAATTAAAAAGTGCATTGCCATTAGAGGATCAGGGGGCAGCCCCGAGAGAAGATTCAGCTGCTGGTAAAATCAGGGCATTGCTGTGGCAAGACCAAACACTGAACTTGATTGTTTCCGTATTTTGCATTGCAAAACGTACACATGAAGTGCCAAAATATTATTTTTAACACGTGTTAAAACAAAAACATTTTCTCAAGTCAGGGAAACACTTTCCTTTTCACTGAAGAAGTAAAAGACAAATGGCATTTGGTCATGCCGTCAGGGAACAAGGCACACAGGAGGTCTGGGGATCACATCCCAGCAAACATATGAAATTCTGGGCAACCCCCTTAGCAGCGTATTTTCCTCACCACTGATGAAACAAGTAGTTCTGGAAACACTGGCACTAATAAAGCCTGGCTTCCCCAGGGTTAACCACTAGCTTAGACCAGAGTTTCCCCCAGGTGAAGCAGTTATAAGGTTTTGCCTGCCACCTAGATGCTCCAGTGTCAAATAAGGTAACAGTTACAGGTTTTTCCCCTTGGTAGAAGATTTATCCTCTTATGCCCACCTATAATCCTTGAAGGAACTTTATTATCTTTGACACTTCTGCTTCTTGCCGCAAAATCTGGAATGGGGTAGTGAAGCTGGCCAGCTGGTTGAAAAATTACTGGGAAGTCAACAGGGGAGAGAGACAAGGGGCACCCAGCTTCGTTTCCTTAAAACAAGCTGAAAAGCTCTTGATGCAACGCTGCCTACTTGGAACTGTCAGAAGACAAAGAAAATAAAACTTCAATTATTTATTTTACAGGATATTTCTAGACTAGACAGTGAATGTGAGCTTTAAAATTATTTCTTTTTAAGTTCAGTATTTACAGACCCCATCTGTGTATGAGTTTAACAAAAGTTCCCTCCCCCAAGGCACACCTTTACCTAAGATGATTTAGCCTAAGCAACATGGCAGAGGGAGAGCTGAATCCATTTGACCTTTTATTTTTAATTAAATTTCCCTTATTTCTACCATTCTTTCTTCTCAATGGGATATAGAGGAACCCATTTTTCTCTGCTTGTTATTTTCTAAGTCTGAGTAAGTGTCTCATATGAGAAACACAAAAGCTGTTTGGGTTCTTGGGGCAAGGGTGGGACAGCAGCAAGTTATTTTCTTGGCATTTCTAATGCAAAAAAAAAAAAATCATCATAAAAACAACCTGAAGAATAGATGGGCCCACTTCATTTGCAAGCACCAATGCTTAAATTGAACACACAGCCCAGCCATACGTACCTGGACATTTTTCACAAACTCAATTAAATGCTCCAGTGCTTTTCAGTATTTTTCTGCTTGTCAATGCAACAACATGCATACATACAGAAACCTCTGCCTTTCAATCAGCCTTTTTATCTAGTCCCATCACTTCAGTGACAGTGCTGTGTTTTGCGATGTAACGACGCAGTGCTACATAAATGGCCGTGATGAACCACATCGCGCATTTCAATATTGCGAGGTATTAAGGTTCATTTTAGATTGGAATCTCACAGGTTTCCCCCCAGTCCCTAGCGGGGAAACCCACTGTGGGGGCTTTTCATATTTAAGACATTTCCAAGAGGCTAATAATGTATGAAAATTATGAATTCTCAAATCCGAAACTTACTTTAGACTAAGCAACATGGCAGTATTTTTTTCCTTCCTTAAAAACTAGTTCACTAGTTTTAAGTGAAATCTGACTGCAGGTCTTTGACATTTCCCCCTCTACATTTTTTTGTTAAAAGAAATAATCCTGGAAGACCTCCTATGACAGGGGTTTTTTTTCCTTTTTGTGTTTTTTTGGTTTTTTTTTTGTTTTTTTTTTTTAAATTTCTGAATTATTAAGTAAAATTTCTGCAATGGACCCCATTTTATGCTTCATTCAAATAAAGCTATTGGCACATTGCACAAAAGCTCCTTCTTCAGAAATGGGAAAGCTAAAACGGAAAGGAACTAGGCCTATACTATGAGATTATTAAGGAAACATTTGTCTTTAAACCACCTTAATTCCCAGTTCACTGCTGTACTGTAACACTAGGCTCATTGCTTTCTCTCTGCCTACAGCAGAATAGGTTGTGTGAGTACCGAGGGGACTAAAGTAAATTCTTTGTTATGTCTACACAAAGTAGTAAATGAAGCATGCAGCTCAAATCTCTCCTGCAGTGGCCAGATCCTTAGTGCCTTTCCTTTTGGAATGGGAGATTTAATGCTATTTTCCTTCCCATATGCTTCATCTTTCAGCTTTAGCATAAAAAGGAAAGAAAAAAGAAATCTAAAGGCTTCGTTTCGCGCTAACTGCTCCCTTCAGATTCTGAGACATGTCTCGATGAAAGCTTGGTTGTGATGGAGCAAAATCAAAAGAGGAAGAAATTTCACCCCATGAGATGATACTTAAAAGGGGGGGAAAAAAGGCCTCGGAAAAAAAGTTCTTTATTGAGTAATTAGCCATAATCTTAGATAAGACAACAGATCAAACAAGTCCTCTTAAAAGAATTGCTATGGGAAAGAAAGAGAGGCTTTCTGCAAGGGTTTACAAATAATGCTAAAAAAAATTAAAATGCAGAAACACTGGCAAACTTTCCCATCAAAATTCAAACAAATCATGCAGTTGTGTCTGCTCCATTTCAGGATGTGAAACGGGTCTGGGAGAACTCCAGAGTAAAAGAGCTGTGAATGGGCTCTTCCCCTTCCTCCCCAAACGCCAGGCTCATGGAGGTTTCCGTTCTACAAAGATTTCCAGCCACTTACTGTGGGGCTGCTTGTCCAAGCCAGAGCTCGGGAGCTGGGGCAGGGGGACACGCAGCCAGGGAGCCCAGGGGCCCAGGAGCAGGTCCCAGCGTGCTGCTACTCAGCTCTAAGTTCACAGCAGATTTCTTTGCCCTCTCCCTCTGCTGCCTCTCGCCACCAGGTTAAAACAAGCAAGACTTCAGATCATAAATGATTAGGAATTCTACATTTTCCCCACCATCACAGCACTGCAGGAACAATAATTTGGAAGAAACCATTGTGTATCTGTGATCCCCACTGCCTTAAGACCTGAGCCCACCTTACAGTCTAATTTCCACAGATGTCATCTATGAATTAACATGGTGGTGGGCTCCCAAGGACACCTGTGTTTATCAACTCTAAATGAACTCTGGAAAAGCAGCTGGATAAGCTGGTGTCTAAACTTGTTGGCCTGAATAAAGCCTTAAGAAAAACCACATCCTAAACTTGCCAGCCTCATTTTAGACACATCCCTCTTTGGACACATCCATACTACATCTGAGTAACTTCCCAATCCCAAAATAGTCACGCTCGATTCATGAGCTAACACTTACCAGCTTGCCAGATGCTTTATCTCAGATGACAAATTTTGTTTCATACATGTGATGAAGACTCAAATCAAAAACCAACTATAAATATTTTAATTAGAGACTTTTTTGTCACATTGTGAAAACTTAATTAAAGGGCTTGTTACATGTGAGCGTAAGCAGTGTCTAAATAAAGCTGGAGTCTTCTTGCCCTGTGCTTGTTATAAACTCAAGCTAGAGAATCCACCCCTACTCCCAACCCACACGTGGCTCGCTGTCCTCTCGCAAAGACTGGGCTGGAAGTGTCTCTAACAGGTCTGTAATGGCTACCCTCCAACAATAATTTTACTCAGACTGCTGGATTTGGGGCAGCACAGTCTCCGTAGTCAGTGGCAAACCAAACGCAGGCTCCGCACACAGCAGAAGGGCTGGCAATACTGTGACGGATCAAGCTAAATCAGCTCAGTGCTGCCTTTCCCCCCCGACCAAACTATCTGCACTTTTGAGCCAGATTAATTGCAGGCTGTTCTAATTCTTTGCAGTCTTTTGTGCCCTCACCTTATTTGTGTTACTCTCAGACGTATAAAAAATTTCAGACAAAGAAATAAACACACACTCACTTAGTTGGCAGTTTGTTCCTTCTTAAAATAAATGTTTTTTAAAAGTACTTTCCCTGAGTGATGAAAACAAAACATGAAACAAATCTTTGCAGTTTTTTCGTTGTTTTTTTAACAATAGATTTTTAAATCCTAACCTCAAAAAGACTACAAGCAAAACTATTATGTTTTAGTTGAATTGCATGCCTGACCTCCTTTATAAATGTTTTGCCCCTTTCATGCAAGGTACTATTAAGTTTCCAGGGGTGATTTGGAGTTTAAGGCCAGGAGTCACTGCCTGACCGTCTGCACATCTGTTCAGATTCATTTACCAGCCATCACATTCTGGCATGCCCTTCGCTCATACAAAAGCATGGTGATACTGAGCAAGCAGTGACCCGGGCCACAGATCAATCCACGGTCTCAAGAATCAAACCAGAAAAAGTGAATTTTGGAACATTTTTCCTTCAGATAGCTCTTTCAACATATTTTATACTTTGTATATTTATTACATGACTAGTTTTCAGCTGTTACTTAAATGCTTCTACCTCTAGAATATTTTCACCAACACTGCTTGTCCTTCAGAGCAAACTGATTATCCAGAAGTTAAAAATAGGAAATAAAATGCAAGTTATTAAACAAGAACTCTTCTATCTATAGGATTAAATGGAATTAGGAATCCTAGGTCTGCCGCCTTAATCTAAACCCTGAAGTACTCAAATATGATGAGCTAGACTCACGGACTGATGGGACCAAAGCAGCCTTTACATCATTCATCAATGACATATAGCACATCTTGGTACATGCAAGATGGGATTGTGCCAGTGACTGAATGTATAAGGTCTAAAACCAGAAATACACGTCCACACAGAATTTGCAATAAAACAGGCTTTGTGCTCTGGAAATGTATCTTCACATTTTTGCAAGGTTTGATCTTGCAGGTGGTTTTCCTGAAAGAGGCAACACTAGCCAGGACACAGGGATTATCGCTTTAAGTGTCCTGTGTTTTCTAAGGGACAGTGCCAAACTTGGAGTTTAGATTTTCTAAGCTAAAAGGACTCACAGCAAAAAGGATTTGGCTAGTTGGAGATTCAAGTATCTTTGATGCCTCAGAATATTATACATAAACCAGCACAGAATTTATTTCCGTTCCCAGTTTCATACCTGGACATCACTCAGTGTTTGTTTGCAACAGTATTTTACATTATTTACAATCAATACAAATTCATTTAAATGTAGAGCTGTAGCACATTGCTGTTTGCCATCTCTTCTCAGATAGGTTACAGATATTTAAAAGGCAAAACGCTCTTTAAGGGAGCTGACGTTGTACAGATCTATTGAAGGCACAAAGAAATCAATAAGTGAATGAAACGCAACTGTTCCAAGCTCAGCCCAGAACGGAGGCTGGGTAGGAAAAGAGAGCTACTATGTAAAATAAGTTTTCCCTGAAAATCATGGAAGTAATTAGTAAGAACAATTTTTTTTACCCTTTATTTTTGGGGTTGCTGTCATTAGGCACATTACAGTTATATTTTAATTTCTCCCTCAAAGGACAACTTTCATAAATCAAAATATTTTACACAAACTGATTTCAGCTAGCATTTTGCTAATGGACAACTACATATGGGAAAAAAAACCCCTGTATTTATCTATTTGCCTTTAATTTTAAAAACATCTTCATTTTGATTTGAGCATTTATTTTCTGTCAAGTTCCTTTTCTTCAAAGTGCCCATTTTCCAGGACAAGGTTAAGAAAAAGAGAAGAAATTGTTCCACACAAAAACATCCGTGAGAATACAACTGAATATTTCAATCAGTGATAGACAGAGGCATTACTGTAACACATTTATGCATTAGTTAAATACAGTTATTACACTTTATACAGGAATAAATGGGTGACATTCCTTGATGTGCTACGAAGTTAGTCAGAAAAAAATAAAATAAAATCTAGTTGACCCTTTTGACCCTAATAGCCGTGAATCCAAGTTTCATGAATTGCACATTCACTTGACTCGGTAGCTTCACCCATGTTTATAGCATAAGTAGCAAACTATACAGCAAGGTCTTCATTGCTTCAAGGTTAGACAACTCTCAATCAATCAGTGTACCTCCAACTGGTTATGGTTCAGCTGGAATAGCTGATGCTACTGCTCGTCACACTCAGTATTGACAACAGAAATTAAATACTTGCTCAAAACTCCCTGTTTGCTTTCCTATGAACTGAGCTTAAAGCTCTAATGTAAAAGATGCTTCATTGGTCCAGGAACAAATAAATTCTCTATCCTCTCTGTGTATCAACAGGGCCAGAGCTTAATAGCCCCTAGTCTGTCTGGATGATGTACGCAGAGACATTTGTGGTCACAGGATCCAGAACCTGTTCCAAGAGACTGGACCGAATCAAAGCTGAGGGCTCCCACCCTGATGAAATCACAAACGTTTTAAAGATAGTCCTAAAATTAATGATCATGGAAATATACAGCACAAAAGCCGCACTTGCACGCTTTTCTACTCTAATTTATGCGACACTTAAATATCAAGGTGCCATACAAGATTAGGTAATTGCTATTCGTTAGGAATCAGCAGAGAGCTCGACTGCACCATCCAGCCGTGCATGTCCTACCCCAAACACTGCAGTACGTTTTGGACTTTTGTTGTTTTGTACACTTAGCATCCAAGCTGCGCATTTCTTCCAAGTGATGAACTAATAACATTATTGCTCTTTAATGGCATTTTTGATTACATAATTATGCCAGAAGCCTCACAGACATGGAAGATATATGTGAACTGGCATTTAATTGCTTTATCATCATGACTATAATCACAAATGAGGACCTTCCAGAACTGAGAACCAACCAAGACTTTTACTCATTCGGTTCTACCTGTCACCATAATAAACACTCCTTGGAAATCTCCCATGTGCTCTGCTGTATTTTAAAGTATTACATATCAAAGAGTCTCATTTATGTATTTTCCATGGGTGGTTCCTTTGGTACAAAACTGTTTTCATTTCTCAGGTTGAAGCACACTGTGCAATGGGATGAATGAATGCAAATGTAGGTATTCCCATACAACCACTTACGACACACACTTTGAGGCAAGCTGGCCATCCCAGACTCAGGGTGTTGGTGGAATTGTGTTACCTGTGCTATACAACACGTGCTTGTGTACCTTCACGCCTGCAGATGAGCTTGCTCAAACAGCACCCTGGTCTCATCCAGCTGCTCATGCCCAGCTTGGCAGGTAGCTCCCCATCTTCTCCTCATGCTTGAGCACTGCTCCCCATCCCACTGTGAGCATGGGCATGAGGAGCAAGTCCATAAAAGCATTGCATGCAGAGCCCCCGAAAGACAACATTATCCAGAAAATACCCACAAACAAAAAAAAAAGGTATTTCCGCAGTAAAAACAAAGCCCCTCAAAAAAACCCCTTCACAATAATGCACTTCAACAGACAGGATTATTTTTAAATTAAGTAGGGCTTGCTTAAATAGTAGAAAAACTATTTAAGTTCAAAATCCATAATTTTAAAGAGCTCAGTCCTTGGCGTTAGATCCCATTTTACGGAGCTGTAATTGAATATCAACTTCTCCTAGATGAAAAAACTGAAAGAACTCTTTTCAAGGCTATTTGAAGGTAAGAATTATTTTGCATGAAAGCAACAATTAATTAGCACTCAGCAAGGTTCCCTTTACTCTATGCTGTGAAGTAAAAGCAGGTCACTTCTGCAGCCCCTCACACCTGTTACAGGTCACAGATCCTTACCTGAACACAGTATCTTATTTGCTGTTTCAGCACCTCAAGGTTAAAGCCTCTTTTCCTTCCAAAAATAACGGTGAGTAAATTTTGCTTTTTGAGTTTGACCATACTAAGGGATGGAATCAGAGATGCTTCTGTTTGAGAGCACTGCTACAAAATTTGTGCATTTTGAAAAACTAACCATTTGTTCTAAGTCACACAGCTACACTCCAGACCCCATGGCTGGTGCAAGTCAGCGCAGCTTTCTTCAGGCTGGAGACAGACAAAGCTTGCTTGTTCCTCTTCGTACCCTTTTTCTTAGAAGGACACCCCCACCTAACGGAAGGGCCACCACATTCACCCTCCGTATTGCTCTTGCTTAAAGAAGATGACTTCTTCTCTGCCTTTACTGACTGAGACAGGGGGCAATCTCCATTTGATTAGTTAAGACAGCTGGCTGGCAGATTTAAATTATTTGTATATCAGTATTGATGCTGCTCCACATTTAGTGTAAATGTAATTATCATTAGGGCACTCAGAGCTATCAAATGAGAGTACTTTGAGGAATGTCAATGCTTAAGTAGAAATAAATGCATGCACTCACACACGGGTGGACTCAGAATAAGTTCTTGGGCTCCTTCCCCCCACCCTTTCCCATAAAATTTCTCCTCTATGTATCTCTGCTCTCATTTTCTCACACTTCCTACAACAAAAGCTAGCTGGGAAAAGCATTCAAATCCATAGAAGACAACCTTAAAGTTTCACCCACTGCTCTCTCTGGAGCTGTGATAGCTCTCATGAGGTTAATAGCATGCTCTGCTGAAGCGTCAGGAAAGGCTCCAGTCCCATTCCCATCAACACCCAAGAACCTTGGTTTTAGAGCTGTAAGGGAACTCAGTCTAGTTCACCTCCCCCCTCCTCATGCCGTAACTACTTCACACAGGTCTTGCAAGGCTGCTGGGTCAAAAGCCTTGGAAGGGTCTTCATGAGAAACCTGGAGCACAAAGAAATTTCCAGGAAGAAAGCAGGAAAGACAAGAGAGAATTTGAACTTTTTTGATGCTGCCCCTCAGGGAAGGTTTAGTGACAGGGCTGCTCAACAGTCACATCCCTGGCTCAGTCAACAGCAAAATGAAGATACATTGGCTAGGACATCAGACTGTGATACACAAAAAAATACAATGTGGGACACTGGTCTACCAGACGTTTCCTACGTGACTTTGTGCGAGTCTTAATTGAGACTCATCTCACTTAACCTGAGCTTAGAACACACAGTCTAAATCAGCCTCCATTACCAACAGAGAAAGACATGTTTGAAAAAAGCATTTAGACCTCCCTACCAGGAGAGGACAAACAACGCTCGGGACATTTCTCCCTCTCCCTGCTGAGTAAAGGGGGAGCTCATAAAACTAGCACTGGCTACATGCCTAACTTCTCACAGCTAATGCCAGAGGAGATAAATCCCTGAGCCAGGAGAACAGGGGCAAGAGCAGTGCCTGCTACCCAAAAGCGCTGGGAGGCCAAGTGACCCGAGATGGATGGTCTGCGGAGCCTGCAGACGGATTACTAAAAGAGGTTAGTAGGCCAGGTCTCCACAGAGCACAAACGTACTGCCAAGCTGTCTTCTGAAGATGCAATTTCTTCCAAAGAAATTCACCCACAAAGACTGAAACTAGACCCCACAAGCTGGATTCCCCCTACTTGACTAACTTGGGTGGAAAAAAAAACACCCAACCAACCAACCAAACCAAAACAAACCACCAACAAAACAGAGTAACCAAACCAAAACAAAAGACACTAAGCTTCCTCGCTCTACTCTAACACTTTACTCGGGGAAATGACTGCAAGCTGCAAACAGAAGATGATTTCCAGCTACAAAGAAAAAAAAATTACCCTGAAAAGCAAGAATTTAATAAAGCCACTAGAGCTTTTTTCATTGCACTATTAGTTAAGATTTTTTAATACATAAATGAGAATTTTTTGACTGACAGCCTCTTTATCAATAGTATAATCAGCTTTCTGTTGTTGGAATAAGTCATTTATTTCAACAGTAGAAACATTTATTTTAGCTGTAGAAATATAACCCTATTTATTTCCAATCTGCAAAAGTAACCCTTGGTGGTATAAATGAATTTAAAGAGAAAGGTGATTTCTTATCTGCAGAAAGCAGGAACAACACTAGCAAAGGACAATGGTCTGCATTTTTATTAATGCAAACACTAACCTTCAATTTCCACACTTGAATTTCTAGCCTCAGAACAATATTAATGTCTATAACAGAACTAAATTTATGGTAATCTAATTTTATCATATATTATTTAAGTATCAGGACATTTATCTATTAATCTATCCTTTTACCTCTTTAGTGTTAATATTCTCAGCCTGCTTACAACTTTCAAGGGCAATGCTGCTTCATCACCAGCTGTCATCATTAAAAAAATCACTTCTTGTATTTATAAAGAAAATGTAAAGCAGTGAGTTATGTCACAAAAGCTAGACGGAGAGCATACTTCTGCATACAGACGTGCTGATTCCTACTTGACTGAACATGATCGTATTTTTAGGTACTATAATTAATAGCTAACAGCTTTAAAAGTCTCACTAAATATTCATTATTAGAGGGAAAATTGAAAAGGTCTAATCCATTTTAAATGTCTCTGACAACTGCCATTAAAGCATCCTTGCACAATTTGTCATAGATATTTTTATTTAGTCAGCGCAGAGCTGGATCACAGGAGTCCACATCCTGGGTTGTTCTTCCTCTTTGTTAAGTATGAGTGGAAGAAAAGTCAAATGTTATAAAAACACCTTACACTCTTAACCCCTCTCCAAACACACATATCTGTGTATCTGCATCAAGTGACAGGGGGTGTGCCTTCTGCAAATGAGGTACACCGGTGCCAACCTTTAAGGCTGCAGCATATATCGTTTTTTTAATGCTGCCCATGGGGCCATCAGGATCAGCGGAGTGGCAACACGGGAACACGCAGCCATCACTTCATTTACTGCTGCTTGGCCAAGAGAGACCTTTTCCTCGGCTCGGGCAAAGCCGACTTCACCGGGAGCTTGAAGCTGCCTTTCTTTCCTGGCAAGACTGATTCTCCTAAAGGTCTAAGAAGATGCTGCAAATGTCAATCCTGCCCCTAAACAATAAAGCCTGCGCTTGCATTTTCATAACAATTAATACTTTTTCCCTGTTGCTTAATATAAGCTTCAAAAGCCAAGGATTTAGAAGTTCATTTTACAATTGACTGAGATTCTGTTTGGCTCCAGTAATAAGTTTTGCTTGGCCTTGAAATTGCCCACTTTCAAGTCTGATGGAAATCCACTGTACAGAAGCAACATATATGATCTTTTTTGGTATATATTTTTCAAGGATTACAATTTAGTTTTATTCCTTTTCTCATGAAATCACTTCAAAGTTACACTGCAAACCTCCAGTGAAGCATATAGCTACTGTGAATTCAGGAGGCCCAGGGTGCCTGGTACAAGTAGTTTAAGTGGTATGGACTGCTCTTACAATCAGCATGTTCTCAGAAAGCTAAAACTCAATTTTTCAGACTGAAATGCACGACTGGCAGTAATCCATAATCCTGATGCAGTGTCATGGGTGCCAAAGGCCCTCCAGTGAGTGCTGCCTTTGCATTTTTAAAAATGTTTTATGAGCTCAAGACCCTAGAATTAAGTATCTTTACTTTGCATGCAACCTGCCATCTACTAATGCTATAGGAAAACCAAGCCAAACAAAAAAACCACAGCCAAGCACAGAACAAAGGATCTCCAACCCATAAGTAAAGTCTCTTTATCCCCAAATCCTCCACTTCAAGGGCTTGAGTGTTAAAAGCTAAGAGCTCTCAGCTTCAAGCCCATTACCATTTGCTCTTTTTTATCTGTACCAACTTGCTTTCTTTGCAAACAAACATTAAAAAAAAGAAAGCAAGACAAACAGATGAGCCTACCACATGTATGGATGATTTCTTACAAATGACCAGGTCTCCTATTAAGGATATTGTAGAATTAAGCAATAAGGAGATATTTACAGTTCTGGCAAAAGATGGACTATGTTATAGTGAATTAGGTCCCCAGTCAATTTCCTAATTGCCAGATCGCAGCATTTACTAACCTGATTCCAGAATTACTTCATTCTCTGGTCTAAATAAAAACATAAAACAGCCTATTGGTCATTTAACCAAGAAAGCGGCTGATGCAGCTCTATTTAGCATGACGGCATGATTTTCCGTTTAATTTCAAAGAACATGGAGATATGGAGCTCCTTACATACAGCTATCATCTCCACTGTCTTTCAGTCACTAAAGCAAAGAGGAAAGCAAAAGGGCAAGCCTGGAGCAGCCTAATCAGGATTATTCTTCTCCGGACACTGTCATAAAAATCAAACATTAGTTTTAAGGAGAGTAACTGCTGTGATCCTGAATGGAGAAATACAGAGCTGGTCACAGCTGGTATTTCATTAACATTTCACAAGGAACTGTGCTCTGGAATGATTTCTCCAGGTAAATTCTGTAGATGCTTTTTCTTAAATAAGCTTATGGATTTTTAAAAAAGAAAAGATAGTAGCGCTATATCAAGTATTCTCCCATACTGAAAATTTTCAAAGTGTTACACAGACACCTTATGCATCTTTTTTTCAAGCTTTGTAACCTTAATATTTCTTAAAAAGAGATTAAAATCTCATCACACAAACTAAGCAAGTGGGTAAGGCTGAATTAGATCAGTACTTCTTCCAAAACCACCTCAAGTGCCTCTACTGAAGGGAAAGCAACGTCACGCAGGAATAACACGGCGTAGCAGGCTTACACAAGCTCTGTAGCTTCTCGGATAACACCAAAAGGGAGGATTGAATCCTACTGAAAAATGACTGCATCAATTATCTATCAATATTTGAAAATTAAAACCTAACAACACAAAACTTCACTCTTTGCAGCTTTGGCTCCTTTTCTTACATCTTCCATCTGCTGGTATCCCCGTGACATCTCACAGCTGGATTAGTGCTTCTTTAGTCTGGAGACTGTACTTCTTTCTGGGGCTTTATTCTATGCTTGACAATGAGGCTCTAAGGCACTATTTCAACACCAAATTATATGAATTATTGTTACTTAAGATAATATCAACACTTAAGGAAACTTACTAAAATTCTGCATGTGTTGCTGTCATTACACCATCACTACCACCCATCCCTACCACCAAGGTTAAATGTCTTTCCCTCTCCACCTCAGGATTCTTCTAACATCCCATAATGACTCAGACTGGAACATCACACAGCATGTTAATTTGGAAAAGAAGTGAGAAACCTTTAAGAACAAGAATAACAAAGAATTTTTAAAAAATCATTAATAAAATGTAAGATGAGTGAAAAATATTGGTCCCAGAGTAGAATTTATGAGTAGTCTAGCAGCTGGCATGTGAAGTTTCTGCTCATTATGATTTTTAATGTCCTAGCTATGATAAAACTGGAGAAATTAGAGGTAGGCAAGAACAATTAGGCCAAATAATCCATCCCCCACCAATACAGGATGGATATAAACTGTTTAAGAAAAAAGCGTCCCAGTACACAATGACGATACCCTTTACCCTGACCTGTAAGTCCAGTTCCATGAAAATTTTACTTACTTCTCAGTATGGCAAGGCACAATTAATATTATATAAGAAATACTTACCGAAAGACGTGGTGAAGAATTTCAACTGTTGTCTCTCTATTCAGGGATACATCATCAGAGGAACTTTAAAGATGAAGAAAGCTCAGAGTTTTCTGAAGTAATTGATAATTCCACCAGCCAGAAAAAGTCACAGACAGCAAAACTGCATTTTAATCAATTAAATTTATACATGGAATACCATAACCTTATTGATGATAACCGGAGATGGCTACTTGGAAATGCTGGTCTGCCCTGTCCTCCAACATAGCTCTCAGAGCTATTCCTGAAGAAGGTGCACAGACTTACCTTTAAGGACATGACAGTTCTACTGCAGGTAATGTAAATACTCAAAGACTTAATGATCCTCCTGGAACTCAGGCTTCCTAACAAATCCCCTCAAGTGCCAAGAAGTTGTGGATGTTTACCTTACACAATGCCTGTTAATCACTCATCTTCACGTTTGATAACCTTTTCTCAATGCTTTCATCAAACCAGTGGGATTGACCCCAAACCAGTTCACACATTTAAATTAACATGCAAATTATACACTTAGATCACCTAGAATCTGCCTTTGAGGGACAGAAATTGCTTGACAAGCTTTGTGATGACATTTCAAGAATGATGCAGCTGCTTGCAACAGGGCATTTAAGATGAGAGAAAGCAGCCTTTAGCTACATAGTCATTCTGCCTGTGTTGATGTCTGGCTAAAACCTCATCCTGGGGAAAAAAGCACATTTTTTAATATCCAACTCCTAATCATTATCACCTGCTAGAACAAAAAGTTTCAGGTGAAAATTATATTGTTAAGTCCAACAGCTGGCTTTGAAGATTTTGGTAGCACCTCTAGTTGCAAAGATAATGGAACACCCTTCTGGAAGACTCTCAGAAAGTAGGATTTTAACAATAGAAGCTCAAACACCTTTTTCCCCAGGTGCCTCTCGGATGGTTCCCCCAGACATCCCAACCAGGCAAAAGGCACTAGAATTCTGGGAGAGAAAGTGATACAAACTGCCAGAAAAGTTAGCATACTGAAAGAGCTGACAGACACAAGCATACCATGCAGACATCCCTAGCAGGTGTCTGAATATATGACAATCCCTCTCCGAAACACTTCTGGAGTCAGCAGCCAGCCATGTGACATCAGGGCTTTCAAGTCAACAGAGAGCAGGATGCCTGGCTGAAAATAGTAATTTTTGTTTCATTGTACTGTGTCACCAACACTAGGAGCTCGATATTTTGTGATTAGCGCCAAGAGAAATGCTCCCTCAACATAAGCAACACCATAGTGCATCGCTAGGAACAAGCAGAGGATATGGCTTAGGGCACTGAGGTCTGCGTAGGCTTCATATAGTTTTTAAAACATATATTATTTCAGATCACTGGATGTGCTAGAAGTGGTCTGGATATTTTACCTTAATAGTAAGAAACTAAAATATTAAGCGAATGGCTGAGGTAAGATTAAGAATGATCTAACTTCCTTTTTTAAAAGCATAGCTCGTGCTTCATGATTTAAGTGAATTTGCAAGGACTAAACCCTGTAGGAAAGCCACACAAACTACAGCCTTTCAAACACTAACATACAGCAGTAACATGGAGGGCACAACTACCAGGTCAATGCACAGACAGCAACATTTCTCAAGATGCTTGTATTCAAGAAGAGAAAAATACAGTCACTCTGTCTTCACTGAAGTTGTCTTTTTTTTTAAGCTTATCTAATTAAATCAATGCAAATACCCACAAAGCTAGACTTATTTCAGTTAAAGATGCAGTTAAAATTTCTTCTAAATTAACTTGAAAAAACCCAACTGTCAAATAGATTAGATATATGTATTCCTCCAGTTAAATTAAACTTCAGTTAAACTGATGGAATAATTAATCTTAAATGTCAAGAAAATAATAGGAAATGTCTCAAATTTACATACCAAAAACAAGTTCTACGGAGTCCTAAACTAAGAATTTCTGTCAAACATCTGGCTTCACACATGGTTAAATTTCATGGTTACTAACAATTTTAAATTCAAAATTCTCAAAGAATTTATTGTTTTGCATAATTAACAAAAGTATTACTTATAGCACCCTTGGGTAGACATGGTGATCCACAATCAGACTTGTAGGAGATTATGCGTTCCAGCTGTTTGCCTTGCCTAGTAATCTCCCTAAGGTGCTGTTTCCTCATGATACCAGTAATCACTTTTCATGGGTTTTCATAAAAGGTGCTGTATATCATCAAATCAAAAGAAGGTTATTGCTCTCTCGTTATGCTGAATATGTGGCTTAATTCTAAAAACAGAAAGCTAAAATAAAATGTGCCTTTTTACGTTACAATTGACCTATTCAGTATATAAAACCAAGCGTTGAAGTTGCCTATTAACAAATTTGCTTCAATATTACGTATCGAATCATGTAAATATATTCACATTCTCAAAAGTCACACTTGTCCAGTACTGTTGACTTTTCAAGTTATACTCAGGCTGAACAATACAAAGCCATGACTCATCAACATATTTCATCCTACTAGTTTCACTCAGCAACAAATCTCAATCAAGTTTATTAAAATACAGATTGTTCTTGTACCCTCTTGAAAGTTATGGGAGATCTGAAAGGGCAAAAATTCCCACTGTCTTGTACGATCTTCCGAAGTTAAGAGTGAAAACTCAAGCATTTCCTATCTCTTTTCTGTATCTGACAGAAATAAACCTTACATCACTCTTCTGAAGCACCAAAAATAGTCTCCCGTTAAGTTCATATAGCCAGGAAACTAGCAGAAAAAACCCAAGAGATTACAACTGGACAGCTCACTCCTCAGTTCTGATGTCAGCAGCTTCTTTGCATGGAGCATCTGAGCCACCGCCAGTTCACAAGAACTAAGTGACCTTCCTAGAATTTGAAGCTAGGGACTCCCAGAGTCTCCATAAGCCAAAATCAACCATTCTAAGACATTTCCCACTTGTTCCAGCTGGAGAGCTGAATTTCAATGAAGTTATGTTGATTTGCAGTAGAAAGGAACCTGAATATTAGGGAGCATCACCACCTACCTACCCTAGGGGTGATGCCTGTGGAATGAAAATCGTCCTGGGCAGCAAGATCTAAATTAGAAATACCAGTGTCTTGCATACAGGCAGTACTCTGTAAAAGCAAAATCCACAGTAAACCACACCTCCCTCAAACAGCAAAGCTGCACATACAATATCAGTGGATCAGGTTTGATTAAAGGTCTCCTGTTGTGTCTTCAAGCCAAGACAAAGACCCACCTGTACACTGAAATTACTGTCGTTCACTGGAGAACTCTGGCAGTTGTACAGCCAGTGTGCTGAGCTGATCGGAAGTCCTCTGTCACCACGTCATATTTACATTGATTTCTCCTAATGAGTACATATATAGCAGACCCAACAAGAGGATGGCCTCTGTCTTGGACAACTGCAGACCCAACTGGGGAGTAGGAGAGCCAAAGTTTTTGGCTGCCACATCTGACGCTGAAGAGCTGAGTCCACCAGCAAGAACGGCCATCTCAGATCTTGAACTGATGAAATTGGTACCACACACATGCCAGACCCTCTCTCCCCTCCACTTTACAGTAACATAAATAAGGGCATTTTAGTCTTATGCACCATACTTTCCCACCATACTTTCCCCAACAGCCTAGAGGAGAAGTTTTAGGCATGTTCATACCGGTCTATAAACTTTTTGTTCTGCCACGTTCCCCTGAAGTACCAATGTAGGGCACTTGGTTTCTGCAGCACTCTCACATGCTAGCCAAGGCCAGCACATCACAGCTGCTGCAATTTTTCTAGTTTAACTATTCAGCCCCTTTAACTTGCAGTACTGCACCAACTAGCACACACTGCTGGGATAAACTACTCACAGGTCTCTACGTAAAATCATTTTTGTCAATGATTTCTCTGTAGCAACATTTATCCCCTCATTTCAACCAATCTATACTGCATTTTGCTGCACAAAGCGTCTCCTAGTTAATACAGAGACCTTTTTTGTCGAATAGTTTACTGCTACTGCTCCATTAGTCTATGGCTTATGAGAAACAATTCATTGCTTCTACTCAGAATTTTAATATCATCATTCAGGACATGTTACGATTGCAGCTTTGCTTATGGCAGGGTTTCCTTTCTAAATTTTTTTTGGTAGGAACTCAATCTGGTATTTAAAAAGATCTTTAAAATAAAAAACCTGCCATCTAATACAGAAACTGTCTTACGGAGAAGGAAGGACAAAAAGAGAGTTTGGATATAAAATTCACTAAATCCTGTGGTATAAATAGACTTTCACTGACAAGATCAACACTAAATATATGGCTAGACAACGTGAAGAACCTGTGTTTCCAAAAAACATAATGGACAAACATTTCATAAAGATGCATTGTTATTTACAAGGAAGATCTATCAGTGTCTGCAGTTTAATATTTCAAACTACAGCTATTAGTCTCCAATAAACCCATTTTTAAAGCAATCCTTGTAAAAACACCCAAACAACATGTATATAGGTCTTTTCTACTATCTGAACAATCTTCTATTAAGCTTACGATTACGATAAGGATCATCATTAATGTCTCTAAACATTGATAATATTAATGAAGATACTGGAAGCACTGATCATTTCGTATGCGTGAGCTAGGTGTCAAAGAGAAACTCTCCGGCTGCAGTTCTTCAGATGGGAGTTCATGTGGACATCTTCATTAAGATGAAGCTACACGTCCCACAGTGAAGATGGCAGAAAAGCCAGTTACAATGAACTAGTAGTACACAAGAGGTGTAAGACACAAGGAGGCAGCACACCTGACGCAAACAGGCAGAACTGAACGAGTACGAACTCGGGCTAAGGAAACATGTTTGGTGTTTTGAACAAAAAAAAAAAAAGAAAAACCAAAACAAAAAAACACAAAAAAAAACCACAAAAAAAACCAAAAACAAAACCAAAAA
This sequence comes from Morus bassanus, assembly GCA_031468815.1. Taxonomy (NCBI): domain Eukaryota; kingdom Metazoa; phylum Chordata; class Aves; order Suliformes; family Sulidae; genus Morus; species Morus bassanus. The sequence continues at coordinate 37,007,939 of CM062575.1, forward strand.
AAAAAAAAAACAAGAAAACCCACAAACAAACCCCCCAAAAAACCCCACAACCAACCCCACACCACCACCATCAAAAGAAAAGAATAACAGGGTTTTTATAATTTCTTATCTTCTACCCATCTATTTCAGCATAAATGATGATCCAGGTACAATCAATAAGGAGTTATGTTGCTGACTTCAGCGGAGCCAAGGTTTCACTCGTGATGTCTAAAGACGACAAACTAAAATACAGATTTTAATTGTTCTAGGGTTTTCCCCAATCACAAGTGTTTACTAAGAACAGGCTACACGCCTTTTTGGCACGGACAGCACACAAAAATTCATGTAACAAAACTAGCTGTCTTACATTGACAGATGACAATAATTTTATCATATAAGTATCTTCTATGACAGTTGCACAGGCCACATCCATCAGCGGCTCCCAAGAGGGCAGGCAGAGCACATGAAGCCCTACCAACCTGGCTAAGGGCAGCGAGCGGGATCTGTGGAGGACAAGAGGACCCCAAGAACGTCAGTCCTAAATCCTGAACAATCCTAAAATCGTATCATCCCTCCCTTCACTCCTCTGCTAAAACAAGGGCAAGAAGTTTTGTGACCATCAGGCATGTTACAGTGCCTTTTTTAAGATACTTTGAAAGCAGCAGGGGGAACAAAAAACCCAAATAAACAAATAAAATCACTCACCATATTTGGTGTCAGTCTTTACTGTCAGTGCAACTAAAACTCTTCAAAATAACGAAAGCTCCACAAATGTTATTAGCAAAAATTTCACACTTCTTAATGGATATTTACAGTTCGACGCAGTCTTTTAATTACTTTTGCTATTTGCATCTGATGGTTTTAGGAAATGTTGAATTCAGATATTAGACTATCCAGGACCACTGGCTGTAGTCCAATAAGAAACTGTGATCAGACTAGTTAAATTAGCCATCTGTCCTAAATAAACACAAATCAGAACTACTTTTTAATAGTCTTTCTTTCAACCCGATCTTAAGTTAAACAAGAACTTTATAAAAGGCGGCAACTGTGATAAGGTAGACCCCGAGAAAGTTTACATCCATCTGTTTCATAATGTATCTTAGTCTCAATACCCAGTAACTACAAAAAAAATGTCCTAGATATGGCATAAGGCCACATGATAACAACCAGATTTCAGTCTTTAAATTGTCATAAAAATGAATTAATGAATTACATTTGTACCAGTTACTGTTCTAGTTAAATTATTACCAGGAGAGTGGATTTATAATGTGCTGGTTCCTGTTCTCATTACAATCCATTCTCACGAGAACTTATAATCAGAATTTTAATGCCTTGTTCATTCTGTGAAAGATAGCTGTAAAAATATATTAATTTGACCTTTTCAAAATTTTGTTATTTGACTTGGTGCCTATTCTTATTTGCTCCTATCTACAGCTCCTACACTTGCTCTTATCTATAAATTACTAGAAAATGGAAACCTGTCAGTAAGTCAGAAGACTTTTCTGTTCATTTTTTCCACCCAGGGTAAGGAGTACAATCTTATGACGCTCCTTCAATACCATATGCAGGCCAAACAAAATCACTGCCTTAAGCAATCATTACACTCTGAGTAATGTTTCATCCTAAAAGTATAGAGAAATGCAATAAAAACCCCATTCACAGTGGACATAGCAAATGAGCCCTTCCAAGAGACAGTCCCAGAGGATGGCCTAAATCAGACGCCTCTCTTGAGACAAAACGAATCTCCCTGGAGATGCCCCCCTCTCTGTATGACTACAACAGGAGCCTTGAAGACTAACTTAGATTACAACATAAAGGTGGTTTTAATCCTCCTAATTGTCTTTGCTTGTGAAAATACGCCAAGAAGCTGGGCTCCCAGGGACCTGGTATTAACCTGATACACTTCTATGCTGAGACAGACCCAACAACCTGTGCCTGAGGAGCTGGTGGGAAGCAACTAACAAATGCACGAAAAAAGACATTACAGTACTAAAAGGAGTATTTTATCTCTTGCCAACAGCCCACGGGGACTACTCCCTCTCGTGAACTATGCACAGACTTGGAATCATTACATCAACCCTCTGCCCACCAAAATATTCCTTGATATCTTCATCTGAATTAATCTTAATTTCATAGCGTACAAGGAGGTTAACAGAAAGCAGATTTATCAGATGGCAGAACTTGATCTTTCTTTCATAACCAATAGCAAACAGCCAATCTTGCTGTTCTATCTCTAAATCTGGTATTATGCTGCACAGCTTTGTGGTACCAGTGACAGACTGAGGACCACCAGTCCAGAAACACAACATTCAGATGCTATCTTTCAAGCAAACTGATGATCTGCATTTCCAAGTTTTGGGTGCTTTATGTGACACCAGATCATAGGATTTTTTTTCTTTTCATTGGGGTCATAACACTGAGCAAAATAATATGTCACCTTTCAATCACTGATTTTTTTAAACACTCCTTAGGGTTCCACTTAGCCAATGTGCTATTAGAAGTACACCTAGCTAATTACATGTGCACTATCCGGGAAACTTGTTATAAAATTCAACTGCTGTTCCACAGCATATCCTGCAAACTAACAAGAGATGATACTTTTTTCAGCATCACATCAGACTGGACCATCAGTCCATTCAGGACTCTGAAGTAAACCTTGTGCAAGATCAGTACCATCCCCTCCAGGAGGAAAAAATGGAGCACGCAACATCACGTAACTCTCTTATTCCTCATCTGGTGGAGTTTCAGATTCTACTCATCCTGCACAATTCAACCCTTCTGTTCTCACAGCAGTCTCAGTTATGCTTCTCCCTTTTTATCTGCCTTGCAGGCAAAGGCTTCTGTACAGCTACCTATGATTACAGATAAACACACACAAAAGGTAGCTGGGCAGAAATATATGTGTGTGTGTGTATGTATATATATATATATACACACACACCCCCCTATATACACACACGCACTTCTCTAGGTCCCTCGTTCAATTTCAGATGAAGCCAGACAGAAACCAAAAGTGGGACAGAGTAACACTTTAAGCAGTCAGTGTTGTACGAACATGAACTTCAGGGATTACACCGTTGATGGGTTTTGGTTCCTAAGTTGCTTGGGTACTTCTGAAAATTACACCCAGAACACCTACCTCATCATTACATGAATAAAAGTTGTTTGAGCCAAACTTGAGTGCATTTCCCATCATATCCATCACACGGCTGACAACAACAACAATGTTCAACCCCAAAATAGGATAGCAGGGAGACAGATACCTTCCTTCCCCCTTGTGATTTGTCGCTCAGAGGGTTTTGGAGCCGTAAGTCACATCTTGTACACAACACTTCTCAGCAACCCAGCTCCTCTGGGTACGAGTTCGAGGAGCTACATACACGCATGGGTAAGAGAACACGTGAACTTCCTTCTCTATAGCAAAGACATCGCTAATAAGTTTTTTGCCCATGTCCCAATGACTTAGTGGAACCTACGTTTAACTTTCTCATTTCAGATTAAATTCATCTGTCCTACTTCTAAAGACACATCGTCATGGTTTGGTGTCTTTTATACACCTAATGAAAAAAATCCCTGAAGCTGAAGTTGCACTGTACAGAGATGATGTTCCTGTTATCGTGTTACTGATTCAATGAAGGTAATAGCACGCAGTGTTGTTATAGTGAAGCTGTTGCGATCTTGAAATGTTAATTCCCGGAGACACCAGGTACTGGAGATGTCAGCGTGGCAATGTTTTTGGCTTCCACAGGGGACGGAGCGTGTTTGCAGCTCTGCTCTTACAGCAACCCCTACAGTTTAGTGCACGGAGTGGAACTGATGCCTGTCTCCATAGAGACCTCCTGTCCTGCTTTTGAAAACGGAAAGAAAACGGGAACTATGACAACAGACAAACCTGTGGGATGAGAAGGCGTAAACAAGTCAGCAGGAAGCCCACAGTCGTACACTGGGGCCAAGCCCAGTGTTTTCGTTGTTATCCGATATTAACATAAACAGATAACTAAAGTACTGGGGAACTGAGCTGTCCGCATAACTAGCACCAGCAATACCAGATCCACACCCTGAGCCACAAGACAGCAGCTCGACACACATCCAGATGCTGTGTATGCAGACTGAGGAGGAAATACCTTGATTTCCCTCCCGTAAAACCACACTCCCAGCCTCACAGTGTTACTGCGGTCATCTTGATATCACAGAGAGCCTGAGACAAATATTTAAGACACCGCTAGACTTATCACAACATCTTTACCCAAGATGATTTTAGGTAGAGAAATGAAGGTGATGTATTTAGTTGATGAAGAAAAAAACAAACAAAAAAACCCAAAATATCTTAATTTACTATGCCTTCTTTGAGACAATTTAAAACAAACCAATCTGATGACACTGCTCTTCTAGACAGATCTAGACAGAAAATAACCCCTGCCTTCTTTGTATGAGATATTCCAGTATACCTCAGTGGATTGAGAAAACTTTTCCACTTAAGGGCAAAGAAATATTCAAGACTTTTTAATAGAAAACATCCCTATCTAAAGAGTACCCTTGGGATTTGTAAAGCATTTTTCAAAAGTAATTTGCTTTAAGGATGATAAAGTCAGCTCTGCATTCTTTTATTAGAAAGCATCCAGAAGGTAGTTACCTCCAGCACACAGGGATCCATCTCCTGGATAGAAAGAGAGATGGCAAAGAGGCAGCTGTTCGGCAAGTCCTGGAAGAATTAGAGCTTGTAATCAACTTCTGGACAATTTTTTGCAGACATAGCCTGGATTCATGGGCTCTAAAACATGCTGCTATATCAGTCTCTATCTCATTTCCTAACTGGCAGTATAATAAGATTTTTGTTGTATGTGCAGTATTTGTTCAGTGACTCTTGACTTACACACCTATGCCCTTTTCCTACAGAGGAAAAACCACAGCACCATCACCAAGGTATGTTTTCAGGGTAAGGCAGCCACCTAAAGTAAAGCACTGTATTTTTTTTTGAGAGAGAGAGCGAGCGCGCACACTTTCCTGGAAGGACAGAGCTTCTCCAAGATGAACAGTTTTCCTGTTGTCTGTACTGTCTCTACATAAATATCAGTGCTTGATACTTGCTCTTCAGATGTTTAGCTGTTTCACTGACTTCACTCAACGAATTCATTAGCATTTCACCAGCTTTTCAGTAACACACAGACATCCTCCATTTAGGGGGTTACCATCGACTAACTCTTCCCAGTGTAATGTTGCAAAAAAAATCAAGCTGCATGGGTTCTGAAGCAGTACATTGTCCAGGACCGTGCGTGCAGAAACACTTTGTACTCATTCCATTGTCAGTAATTAAATTTGCTGTTCCCATGTGGGACACTATCTTCCCTGAGTTTGCAACAGAATCTCTTTGTCTGATTGCACTGACAGATTGAGATGATGTTCCTCATTATTATACACTTCAGATAACAACAGAGATAGAAAGGGACCATAGCCAATGAGGTCAAATTTTCATGTAATAAACAATATATTGACTAAATATACATTTATCCAATCACATCCTGGGATGCCCTTTTGTAGGTACAATTGCAAGTAGTATGATACAGATTGAGGGATGGGAGGTTCATCAACTGGTAAAATAAATACTGTAATTAATCAGCTTTTCTATTTTACTAGTAAAAGGAACAAGGCTGGATAACCTGCTACAAAGACTAAACATAGTTCCTAATTTTAAAGGGAGTAATTCAAATTTTTATCCCCCCCCCCCTCCCCTTTTTTTTAAATCGCAGATATTCAGGTGAACATGTGTAAGAACTGCTTTCTGAATGCTTTCACTAAACAGACCTTCACACAGAGAAACGTGGGACAGTTTAACCCACAGACAGACATTCCCAAGCTTGTTTAACAGCAGCAGCACCAGCAAGCAGGTTATTTGATGGTTGCCCTACAGAGCCATGTATGCATTTACCCGTAAAATGCCACAATGAGATAAGGAAGCTTTACCATCTCTGCCACATATGGAAGAATTGCACAAAGAACCTCCTGAGCTCATACACGTAATTTATAGACCTACGAAAAGGGGGTGCTCAGGGCAAGCATAAGATCCCCACACAATAAGAGCCTGTGAGGAGGTAATAGTGTGTAGCCAGGGAGAGATACCACAATAAAGGAGGAACCTATTATATCAGATCTAAGCCACATTCTGGAATGCAAATCAAAACACAAATGGTAGATGATCCATGACATAGACTCATTTTTCATGGGTTCACAGATAAGGAGCTATTGAGGCAGACAAAGCACAGCAAGAAAATTTATATTTTTGAGAGAAGTGCTTCTGATCTCGCAAGTTTTAGCAAGACAGGCAGGGCATTTGAGACCAGCAGCTCCCCCTTCCCCACCTTTTTTGTCTGTAATTAAAGGTCACGTTTATAGCCACAATCATCAGTCAGCTATCTGAAGGCCTTGAAAACCACACAATTAGCTCTAAGCACACTTTATTGCAAATAAACTCAACCAAAGGGCTGTAAACATTTTTAATCCTGTTCCAAAGTCCATCAGAATCAGAGACTCCTATGGATTGCAATGGGCATTTGATCGATCCCTTTTCACACTGGTGAACAAACCAGAGAAAATACTTAAGTTATAGTCTCATGTTTAATTTCATTTGTTAACAAGTTCATTTACTATCAAATATTGGAATCCATCAATGACATGACTGCCCTGCTAAATCATCATTGCCAAAGGCAAGCCTGCTCTACCTTCAGCAAGCACAGGGATTTATTTACTCAAAAGATGCAGCTTTTAATGAAAAAGGGAACTCTTGAAAAAAAAAAAATTCTAACAGCTGAGAAGCTGATGAGTTTCTCTTTCCCCTTTCTGCCCTTCCCCCTACCACATACCAGCCAAAGATTTATTCAGTCTCACTTAAAATAAAAAATGTGTTTTGTCACCACTGACAATTTAGGAGAACTACCCAGCAGACACAAGTACAACTGGACTGATTTCCTCCAAAAATCATCCTAGCTGTTGGGGGGGGGGGGGGGGGGGGGGGGGAATCACAACAACAGTGATTCACAAGTTTGAAATGATCTGCATGAAGTTTTTGCTAAGGTTGAGCTCAGGCCACTCCAAGGGTAAGATACTATCACTATAAAAAAAGGTAGAATCTGTCTCAATTTAAGGTTCTCATCTCACCACCTTTTAATATACTTATGCAGAGAACAGGTGTGTGCCTGAATAATTTGTGCCATGCATTTTCACAGGAATTTTTGGGCAAGTCAGCAGCTGAGAAACTTCAAACTACTTCTCTAATTCTCGTAGGCAAGGGAATTTTCACTCCACAGTACATCTAATGATACTGAAACGTATTACAGGCCAACATGAGCACTGTGAACATCTTAAGGGAAATGAGACTTAAGTGTGCCATGGAGGAGACCAGAATGATGCAATTGCTTTTGATAATGAATGGTCCATCTCTTAAGAGCCAAGACTTGTCTTACGTGATTTATGCCTGTTGATCTGTGATTAACTGCCACCATCACAGCGCAAGATTTACTGCAGTTCATGTTATAATTGGAAGCAAATTGACTGCTTATAATAAAAAAACACTGAAATACCTGTAGTAATGAGTATGGTATAGACTGCCTTTCCTCAGAGCTTTTGTGAACAACACACATTTCTCTCATCAATCACAGAACTGCATGTTCGTGTCAATCAATCACCACATTAATGGACTACTCCATTTTCCACTGTAAACATGTATTTATTTTGTAGAGATGCTTATAGAAGGAATCAGCACTTACCTCTCAAAGGGTGCTTCTTGAAGAATTGAGAAAGTCAATATTTATCCGACGAGGGGTAAAAAAAAAAAAAATCTGAGGTACATGTTCTCTTTAGTTGGGAGAAGGAACAACAAGCAGCTGGTTTGATGCCTTGGCTCATGCTGCCACGTCCCTCGTGCACACAAGACTTCGGTCAGGAGTGCCGTTACATGAATCTAGTGTTTGCACAAGCTGGTGCACAACAGAAATGCCCTCAATCTACTCAAGATGGGATAATTTTGTGTTCTTATTCTCTGTATCTAATTATCTTCATAGTCTGCTTTGCTTCAGGCTGTAGGTTCATGCTGTATGGCCTCTCAGTAAATCCCCCCACCCTTCTATGTTCAAAATACGTACACACCAAAGTGTAGAACAGGCTTATGTGAGCAAATGGTGGAAAGCCTGCCTGATTACCAGTAAATACATACAGAGTGTGTAACTGACAACTCTTTATCTAGCAGAAATCAAAATGCAGTGCCAACAGCTGAATATCTAGAATAAGTCAATACACTTTATGAAGTACATACAGAACCACCTTAGGACACACATTTTTACGTAAACGCACAACGTGCTGTTTTACCATTATTTTCAGCCTTCTCTGCAGAGAAGACCTCTCACGTAAAAGAGAAAGAGCGGACACGAAGCGAGGTGAAAACTCAGACAGTATGACTGCCAATATACAAAACGCAGCAAATCCCCAAATAAAATCGGAATAGCAGACAGGAAATCAACAACAACAGCATGTGTGCATGAAGGCAGCCCTAGGGCAGCTTTAGTTAACATCTCAGCAAGTTACACAGGTTTTACATGACTATTTACTTTCCAGTTCAATAAAGCTTGAATAGTTAGAGTACAGCAATAACTCCTTCAACACGTGCCACCTGTGCTTCAGCCAAGTTACAGACCACTTTCCCAGAGCCAAGCAATTTTTTGCATGCTGCATAATGGTAGAAGAAGCAGCAGTATGTTCACATCTACAGTATCATCTGTTTGGTATTGGCGCTTTTGTGGTGAGCACTGCTTCAAGCGAGAATACACCAACCACAGTACTGCCCGCACAGCTGGAAGTACGCTACCTTCACCAAAAGAACAGCATGGGCCTTTGTAGATTACTTCAAAAACATTAGTTTGCACAGCTGAAATATTCCACATAGATCACACTTGGCAGGCCAGGACCAGTTAAAGCTGAGGTTTAGGTGCCACATCTCTGGGAGGGAAAGCAAAGCCACATGCTAGGTACCGGAGTGCTTCCTCACAGAAAACGGACATATAAAAATAAGATACAGAACAGGCAGCATGCTGAGCACTTTGCCATTAAGAATTATCAAGGAACTGGGCAAAAAAACAGAATTCCGACTGTCTTACGGGTGTCCCCACCTGCTTGGGAGTCACAGCCCCTGCCAGGCATGCAGACTGGCTCCTCAGTTTACCACAGCAAGCATCAGGTCCCAGCACCCACCAGCCTCCTCAAAAACGGGTCACCACACATGCAATCAATGAAGGAGCATTCTTCTAATCCCACAGCTGCCCCAAATCTCTGAGATGATGGTAGTTCCAGGTGCCTATCAACATTCAGCCTTAGAGCAGAGGTTTTGTGCTCCTCCTTACCCGCTCAAAGCTTGCTGGGAGTCACATCAGCCCCTTCGCAGTTTCTCTGCAGATCCTTATGGCCCTGCTGACTAGAGAGGATGCTGGGAGCAATCAGGGTCTAGAAAGCTACGGAATTTTAGGGTTAACTAAAAATTTGCTTGAGGAGGGACAGGTGCCTCCCATGATTTTGGAATTCATGCTATTAAATTCTAGTTTATTGAACCACCTAAACATTACATGCCAGAACGTCAGAATCACTTCAAATGCTTACAGAAACTGTACATTTTAACCTTTTAATAATGTGTTCTTCTGTTCTTATAGAAGAGAAATATGAAACATGGCTTAGCTTGGGGGAATAGAAAGATCATTCATATGGGAAGCATCAGTATCTCGTTATAATGGGCTTTTAATTAAGCAGACGTTGCACAGTGCTTGGTATGATAAAGTAAATGCTGTTAACGTTTCCCCTACTATTGCCCCTATCTTATGAAGCAAAATGCAATCACAAAATCAAGTGAGAAAATAACAACTTTATTGAATTTTCAGATTTATGAACAATAACAGACCCCAAAGCTGTTATATGCCAGTAGATGGCAATCTTCAGATACAGTAAAAATATGTCATTAGCAAATACAAAATTTGAAATTAGAACTGTATGAGCAAAAAAAATACTCCAGTCAAGGACTGAAATTGCTAAGAAATTATTCAGAATCACTCAAGTTTCATTTTATAAAGACATAAAAGGTTAGAGAATGTCTTTTATTGGTTTGGTTTTACTTTTCATCCTAAAAATTTAATTTTTTTTTTTTTAAACAAGTTAAAAAAAAAAAACAGTATGGAGACATTAACCTGAAAACTGAACCTTTTTTCTAGACAAGTGAAATATTTGAGGTTTTCACTAAAATTCATGTTTCATAAGCATGGCCAGTTTTACTGAAGCAGATGTGGCCTTCAGTCTGCAGTTGAGTACCTCACCTTAGAGAAGAGGAGATGGAAGACTAGACTTATGGAAATAAGAGAAGTTTGAATATTCATTGCTATTAGGAAATAAAACTGTGTACACAAACTTACTGGTTTAAAGTTCAACTGCATCTCCATCTGATAACATGTGGTCAATATATCATCAGATATGCAAAATAGTACACTGGTCTATATTCAATTTCTGTTCTTCAGAAAAGCTGCACTGGAAATTCTGCTTAAAGTTGGTTCTTGGTTTTTTAAGACCTCAGGACATCATGAAATGTGATCACACTTACAACAGCAGAAGAAACCCAATAACACTTTCAATATCCATGCTGATCTGAGCTCAATGTGCAACCATGGGAGTGCTGGTAACACATGCCACTCTACCGTGTCCACTGATAAAAGAACACTTTACAACACATCAAAACACATCAAATTTTTAAATAAAAAATATTTCTAAGATGTAAGTTAAAAAATTTAATATTGCTTATAGTACCAAATTTAAACACAAATAATCACCTGAGATTTATTCCAAGACAACTCCTCCCACATTCACACAAAAGTACTTTACTCACTCAAGCCTGATTTCTTTTTTATTTTTTTCATATTTCCTCTTCTACTCCAAGAAGCCCCACTTTATTCAGACATGGAATTCCACTCTCATTCACGAACATTACTTCTCTTTTATATTCATACAGGTGAGATCAGAATTGAGCCTAATTTAATATTAATGCAGCTCTCGGGAACATCCTTACTGACCACCAGGTCTGATGGCCTCCTTGGCTAACTCTGGAAAGGTTTCGACTCCTTTGGGAAGTCCAGTTGCGGTCACCACACCAGCACGAGGAGAACCATCATGCACTACGTTGGCTCTTAGTAACTCCTGCTCCACCAAAGGGAATATACGCAAATTAAAATGGGTTCCCGCTGTAGGATCATACTGTGAGGTGGAATTATATCCAAAATTGTATTTTAAAAGAAGTTGCAAATTCACTGTCTGTGATCATCTTTAAAAAAAATCATCATCTAGGCACAGCTCAGACACAAAAACCCTCCAACCTTCTACCAGAACTCTCCAAAGGAAACTCTCAGCCTCCAGAGAAAAGAAGTGGGACAGTTTATCAGCTTTCAAGAGAATGACAGAAATGGAAGCTAAAACAAAATCCATAACAGCTGGAGCAATTTTCCTGGAATTAAAATTAAAAAGCCTGACAGTGTCATAAAAATAAAAGATCTCAGAAAAAATGATGCAAAGGATGTTATTAAAGTAAGGTTTACGAAGTTTGAGAATAATTACAGATAATGTGTATTTATTACTCCTATAGGATCAATCTGTGGCACAGATTTTCATATCTGAAGCCAAACGTACAGATACTTATCATATCTGTAGTTATCTTTGCTCTCAACTCTCACTCATCTCCCTAGCGACACATTCAGTTTCCATTTGTGATATACCAGTTTTCTTCATTTTATTTATTTCGGTTTTCTCTTTGTAAGAAAAAAGAAGGAAGCTTATTTTAATCTTTGATAACAACCCCTACCTTTCTGAAAGGACCTAAATCCAAGGAGTAAAAGCTTATGTCCAGATTGTCATACTGGGCTACCTACGTAATGGCAGATCCATTTTAAGATCAGAGACTAAAACCCTGGAGTTAAAGAAATACCTCCAAATACTCAGTGTATTCAACAGTCAGAGGGAAGAGCAGATTTTCTGCTCTTTTGAGGACACCTATCCCAGCAGCACATATCAGGGCAAATTATGATCTCTGAAGCTGAAATACTATATACCTCACTGGGCTCAGCATCCACATATGAGGAAGGTTATAGCTAGATTTCAATTTATTGAAGTCATAGGATCAGCTCCAGACAAAAAAAAAGACTCAGCCCTGCTCCCACTGATGGCTCTAAGTGGGAGCAGGGCTGAGCAGCGCTGAGCAGCAGGCATGGTTTAAAATGTTCTGTATCCATACTGCACCTACCTTGCAGGGACAGTCACATCAGCAGTGCTTTTTGCTAGAGGGTTGCCATAAGGCTCTCAAGACCTCTCTGAACAGAGGTGAAAGTTGTTTTTGTCTTCTCCCCCCTCTCCCCCAACGTGACCCTGTTCTCCCCAAACTCCCACTCAAAATGTGCTGACTGTGCTGCCAGCTCGGTCCTCCCTGTGCCAACGTGGCCGGGTGATGGTACAAAGCGGCAGAGCTCAGGCTTGCTGCAGTTCGCCACACGAGAGCCGTGCAATGGAAGCGCACCGGGACTGCTCCAGCGGCACAGCCAGCTGCGAGGGTTTCCTCTACACGACCAAAGTCTCCCGTATGCATGGATAACACCTTCAGGCATCACTGCTGGTACTCCATCTTCTCCCACCTCCCATAGCTCCAGCCCTGGCAATTCTGCATGGGGAAATCATTTGTGAGATTCCCTCTGCAGTATAAGTGCAGCCCTACATATATGTAATTGATTTTTCAAGAGTACCAAACTCTTGCGATCTAGACACCTTGACTTCAGTTCTTAAATGAGAATGCAGAAGGCCTATTTTTAATTCTGAAACTACAGTTTACCTTATTAAATAATACAGAAGTCATCACTATTCAAAACCCAAAATCCAAACATGTGGAGGGAAAGAAAACCACCACATACATATTTCTGTAGAGAAGTTTCTCCTCAATATGACAAAATAAATACATAAATTCATGATACATACTTGATTAAAAAAAAAAAAACAAACCAAATTTACTTTCAGAGGATATCTGCATCCTTTTTACCTAGCATGTGATAAAGTTTCTAGGCACAAATATGAAAGAGGACAGAATGCACTAGCTATCCTCCCAGCCAAAGTATGCCGGAGTCAAAAGTCACTCTTCTTTCTTGCATTCTCCACTTGTCTTGAGCAACCTTGACCCATTAAAAAGTGTAACGGGGGGGTGAGGGGGAGTGGGGCGGGGCATTTTGTTTTTGAAAGTTAAGTACAGCAGTATTCCTACACACTGGTCTTGCTTTGCAAACAAAACTTTTTTAAAAGAAAAGAAAAAAAAAAAGATCAAGTAGCCAGGCAGACAAAACCTCACTGTTTTCTTTTGCTAAGAATAGCACCCTAATTTCCTATGACAAAAGTTAACACAACCTCCCCGAACGTGTTAAGAAATTTCACTACTGAACAATTTCTTTTTATTATATCATTTTAAAAGTTAATGTGATCAAAACACACCACTTAAACACGTCCAGGCTGTTTCTAAGTCTTGTACCAATTATCCTGCAGTACTACATCTTTTCAACGTTTCCAAGAGAAATATCACCACCTTAAATACCCTCATTCGTTCTGAAAATATTCTTATCTCCACATCCTATAGTGGCACCTAAGATCATTAGAACTGAATAATTAAAGAGAAGGAAATCCATTCCAGTTTGAAACTTTGAAAATTTAAACCAGCTAAGAATTTGACCCAGAGCTTAACTAGCAGATCCCACAGTGCTGTCCCCGACCCCATGAAACCCTACCCAGTAGCACTCCTGCCAGCACCCCTCCCTTCTTTGTAAACACGGCCAGCATCATATCTATTCCATTCTATAGAAAAGAAAAAGTCGGTTTTCTTGTACTCCATCAAATAACCACATCTTCAGCCTTTTCAATGACTGCTGCAAAACATAGAGCTGTTCTCCTAAACGCTGGCGCATTTTTTATTTTGTTTCTTTAAATCAGCATGTATGCCAACAATGGTCAAATCTTTAATGAAAAATAGAAGAAAAACAATGAAGAAGGGAAAAGAAAAAAAATTAAGTCCTTTTCTGCTTCTGAGAAACTTTTAGAAGAATTATTCTTGAGGAATTAATGGAAAGAAACTATTTTTTATACACAGTATTAAGTGATTAAAAGCTTGTTCATCACTTTGCTTAGTTTAATTTTAGAAAGGCCTACTTGCAGATTCTTTGAAATGCATAATTAATTGATAGCAGCGTGGTTACATCAGTACAGAAGTGAACGATAGATATGAAGTGGTTTTTCCACAAAAAAAAATACAACCAGTGCAGTGCACAAATACAATATCCAATTCACTCCACCCTCCAATGAAGCTGTTTGATCTGCACATCTGATTGCACAATCATCCATAAATATCACTTGCATTAAAATTCTTACTGGTTTGCAACTCATTTTGACTTGTGATTTTTTTTTTTTTTTTTTTTTTTTGGTCAATTGGATCTGACAGAAAAATTAAAATAATCCTCTTTTACCTCTGCATTATCCTTTAAGTACTTAAGTTTTAATTATATCTCAAGTCTACCTGAAGACATTTTGGGCAACTTCCAATAATGTGCATAAGCAGTTGAATACAGTGTAAAAGTGCATGTAATTTCCAAGTCCCCAGTTGTTAATGAAATCCCAAACATTCAGATTTTAATTGAACTAGATAAAGATTAAGAAGCTTAGCAGCAGCTGGCATTACGAATTAGTTCTCAGCAGATTTTTATGTTGTACTCTAAATCATTGCTTTTGTAATCTTCCTAAATTGTCCTTTATCTTGCTAATGCAGATATGATTCTCAGAAAGCATTAGGCTTCCACTGTTCCCATTGCCTGTAAAATCTTGAACTGTAAAATCTTAATAGTCTTTTTTAATAAGTATTATGATCTATATGTATAGTTTGCATTCAGTAAAATCTTACTGTAATTAGAAGAAAAGTTTTTAGGTTTTTTACGTGACCTGTTTTACAGATTAGATTTGTTAAATAGCATAAACTGTTGGAGCTGCTTTAAGACCTATTTAGAGCCGTCTGGCATCAGATGAAAAAACAGTGCTAGACCCAATGCTTGGGGCTTGGCTCTCCAGGAGGTTCATTAGGAAGTTTCCTTCTTCTGGTTCAGAGACCTCAGCATAAACACAGTTATGCCGCTTAAACGCCTGACAATATATAATCAGCAGCGATCAAGTAATATTTTGCTTGCAAAGACTTTCCAAGACTCAGAGAAAGTATTCAGGTTAATGCCTGTGTTAATCAGTTGTTCCCACTTTCTCTGTCCTCTCCCTCCCTCCACCTGAAGTCCAATGCTGTGAAGAGCCCTGCCTGCACAGGTTCTCTCTGCAGGACCCAGACTATAAACTCCGGACCGAAGGTCTGTATTTGATATAACCATGACAAATGCTCTCTCAGGACTTGTTCATGCATTATAACAGCTCTGAAGAGAGTTACAAGTGCAATTATTACTTGCATAGTAGAAGGGGTTATATTTATGCATCTCAGTTGAGGACGCATGTTCCTTATTCGCACTAATGTAAATAAAATTTGAGTTCCTGCCTCTATGGGAAAAGGACTGGGCGGGGGGGCGGGGGGGAGAGATAAATACTACTACCATCATCAAAAAAGAAAGAAACACTTCAGTCCATTCTTCTTCCTCACAAAAAATTCTAGTTATTTTCCTGGCTAAATGGTATTGGTCTTTCAAGTCTGTTGGTAAATGACCAACTAATGCAGTTACGTATGCACTGAAGGAGAAAATTATGAAGAGATAACACAGCCAACTGGCATTAAAGTTTTGAACACAACGGAATTTTAACAGTTCCACTAAGGTCTTTTAATATTAAGAATCTTGGCTGCCCCAATTTTTTCCTAATAAAGGAAACGTTTGGCAGAACAACAAACATGAATGTTAGAAGAGAGGAAATATCTTCACCTGCACTTCTTGAACTTTTTTTTTTAAAAATGAAAAGCGTGGTGGTGTCCAGACTTAACTGATGGCATTTCAGTGCCTTCTGTTGCCCCAGCTTCTTCCCAACTGCATTCTTCCTCTTTACCTCATGCACTGAACTACGAGGTAGCATTGACACCTGCTGCCAAATAGTAGGTATGCTCCAGTGCAGAGAAGGCTGCATTTCAATGATGAGTAAAGTGATCATTAGTCTATACCTCTCTTCAAAGAATTATGTTTGGTTCAGCAAGCCTTGAGATCTTTGAATGAAAGATGCTGTAAGTAGTGCTAAGCAATTTTCTCTCCCTCAAACTAAAATGAAGCTGCTAGCTTTTCATGTCTCTTTAGTCCCCTTATTACTTGCCATTTCCCCTTAGCAATCTTCTCATTCCAAACACTGACATTCTGGCAGCCCAGCTATTTTCAGAAACTATTATCTAAGTTTGAGATTGTGAATTTTTTGCTAGGTATTTTTTCCAAGCAAGCATTCTGCTACCTAAACTTCAGCAAACTTACAAGTAGATTCAGAGACAGAACTCTACATACTTTTTTTTTTTTTGCCATAAAAGGAGGAGTTAACTTCACAATGTTGACTTCTCATTTAAGCCATTTTGTGAAGAACAGCTCTAGTTCTAAGAGTGACTTAGGTAGTTTAGCCTCAATTTTCTGAGCTTTTTATAAAAGCTTGACAAATTTTTTCCTAACATTAAATAACACATTCTTTGGATGTTCCAAGTTCACGTAGGGTTTTTAGATGTCTGCTGCTGATTCCAAGGTGGCCTAAATTGAGCATTCATTGAAAAGCCTGTTAAGAATTTTGTCCTTCAAATTATTCCCCTAAGAGCAATGGAATTCAGCTCCCAAATTGATTCCAAGGCCGGAGGGTTTCTCCTGCTCCAGGATAACCTGTAAATAAGAACTTTGATCCTTTTTTTTTTAAATGCAAAATAAATTATGCAAAAGCAATTGACACCAAAAGGAATTTTCTTATGGCCTTTACTGGGAACATATTCAGTTCCAACCCTGAGAGTAAGTCATCCCTTCTGTGGCCTTATCCTCAAGTTTCATCAAAGTTTACCAACATACTGTCAGAACAAGAGTAGTGAAATTGGAAATATTTAGTTTAGAACAAAAAAGAAACATTTACTTTTCCTAAACAGACACAAAGGCACGCAAGACAAAATATTTGTCTTATTGCAGGGAAATACGCAGGGTGGGAACTGCAAAGAAATTATCATTATTTGGACTCTTGTTAAACAGACTAGTGAGCCTTATAATTAGTGACATAATCACTTTAAGACAATACACTAAATAAAATAATGGCTCTTCAGCACCGCTTTGCATAATAATGCTAACAATTTATGCTTTATTAATTAGCTTGTTGCTTTCTCAAAATTTGGAATTCTGAACCTCTGAAAGTTGAAGTCTCTGTTGACTGGAGGATTCATTCTTGATTCAAGAGACGTGCAAGAGCAGAAAAGAACTTCCATCGAGTTCTCACACAGCTTTAAGACCTGCTTGTGGGGACGTTGATTGTACAGGACAATTGATCAATAAAATTCATGTATTTCAATCCTTTCCTTCTAACACACCCCCACTACCCCTAATTGAATTCTCTGCTGGCTAATGACCAACCCAGATGCTCACTGACTTGAAAACAACTGACCAGCACTAAAAGGCGTCGTGGCCATGTCCAGGGGATAAAAGTGACTGAAAACAGCTAAGTAAGTTATTTTTCTGATATAGAGCCACAGATGTTATTACTTCTATTACTCAAATCATACGGCAAAGAATACTTCATCAACTGTCTGAGTTATTATAATTACCCATTCAAGTGCCACTTGCAAGTATTAAACATTTTTCACAAAATTTCACATTTAGGTGTGTTAATGCATTGTCTTACATGGCCAAAATAAAAAAAAAAAATAAAAAAATTTAAAAAAGAGTAAGGACCTGACACCAAGACACAGATAAGGATGCCTGCAACAGCTATAAAGGGAAGGCAGAAGTGAGGCAGATCTGCACCAGGCCAAGGAGGCCAGACAGGAGCTTGGGCAGCAGGAACAGGCTGAAGCAAACAAGCTGCCATGTTAATCACCAACATGCAAACCAGTAGATACACTCCAGGATCAAAACTCGTCATGTACCAGGGTCACTTCAGAGAACAGAAAAAAAGGTCCAGTGACGATCTCACATTAAAGGCCCATAACCCCATCAGAGGAATTTACTAATGAAAATTATTTTATCCCAAGAGCTCTCAAAAGCCTAAGTAGAAATCACAGGTTTCAGCGAGTCTCCATAGAGAAGCAGAAAATTACATTTTAAAATGCTGCATAGATTTGAAGGATTTATAAGCAATAGAGGGGTCCTGAATGCGGGGTCTCATATGCACAGAGGCCGTATCACAGCATAGCGGGGACTTGCAGAACTGGGCTCTGGAAAAGGCTCAGCATCATCCAGAAAAGAACTTCTCAAGGAAGAGCGGGTTATTCTAGCCTTTGATTTACATAAGAGTTTTTAGAAGTGTATGTACCTTTTTCACAGTATCACGGAATAGCCCAGGTTGGAAGGGACCTCAAGAGATCATCTGGTCCAACCTCAAAATTTTTATTTATTGACTGCTCGGTGAATTGTTCTATGACTTTACTTAAAAACACAAGCTCTGACTTGCATCCAGCGTTAGAGTTTTTGTTGGTAGAATGATTTCAGGAATGCAGATCTCAAGCATAGCATTTACTTTCTTAAAGCTAGGAATTAAGAATTAGTTGACTGTCAGCATGACTTTTATTAAAATAACTTTCTTCAAAAGGTCTTCAGAAAAGGCTCATCACCAGCAGGTATTATTGCCCAACTTATTCAGCCGGAGGCAAACACTCCACCTGCCATCCAGACTACAAAAACCAGGTGCTCACTGGATGCACACAAAGGCTGATGTTTTTTTAAATATTAAATGAAAGAAAAAAAAAATTCTCCTTCTGTTTTCCTCTCCCTTCTATTACGTGAAAACAATTTACCTGCTTTCACACTCCAGCTACAATTACTTTGTTTTTACTTCATCTAAATGCAATGAATAATCTTGGTCACAGCTACCAAGATAAAAGCTAAGAGAATTCATTTGTTGTTCCATGCAGCCACAAGATGTTTGTGACACCTGTAACGTCGGGAATACAACTGCATACCAAAAGTACAATCTGCTTCACTCATGGACCCTAACACACCAGCCTCCCAAACCCACTTCATTCATTTTTCTAATAATTGCAGCCGTTTTCTGGACAAATATATGATGTTGTAAGAACCAATCTATACTGACAACCGAGGCCAACTGTATAATGCTTGTCTAAGTGGCAATGAGAGTCATTAATTAGGTTGCTGCTTTAGAGTGTTGTTCCCCTGCAGCTATATTCTGCTCATGGGTATTTTCAATAGTATTGAATAGATGAAGCAATTACTAAGCAAAATCCACTAACTGATGGCCAGTGTCAGATTCCTCAGGCCATACTTTCAAAGGGTGTATATATATTTACTTGAATGAGTGATTGAATTTAGAGAAAAAAGGCAAAGCAAACAAAAATCCCCAGTGAGACAGCTTATGTGTTCTTCACTTGTAGGAGTGTGATCTTTAAAACAAAGCCTCCCATTCCGCAGACACAATACTGCAGACAATTAAGACGTAGAAGGGCTAGCTACAGGATACCTAGCTGCCTGACTGCACACACAAATCAGGTTGGTTGCAATCTAAAGGCACATACTTACTCTCACAACAAATGGTAGGCAAAGAGCTTTATCTACAGTTATTTGCCCTCTTTACTGACAGCAGTATAAGCAACTTGTAAAAATAATAAAAGCTTGTGTCCAACCAAGTGTTTCCTGTTCTGGTATCTGACTTACATGCTACTTATTGGTTTATTCCAGAAATGACATTTTTATAAGATGACACATCCCTAATATTAAAGTTAAATAAACCGAGCACAAATATTTTGGCTTTACTGTAAATATGTGGAAAGATTTTCTTCTTGAGAATTGTTGGGTTGACTTTTTTTCCCTTTTTGCTGCCTCAGTTACTATGATGTTTAGACTGTGCCTCATTAAAGTTGGGAGCAAAAGAAAAAGAGTTTTCAGGCAGAAGCATTATTTTGAAAGTTTAGGATATCTGTAATTCTAACTGATCTTCCACCTGGCATTAAATCTTCAAAGAATGTCAAAAAGCATCTTAAAAACTTGAGATGCCTGACTGTTTACAGATGAGGAACAGATGCACCTCTATAATTTGCCCATAAATAAGTAAAACTGAACCCAACAGCTATTCAGGGATACTTGCATGCAAGCAGGCAAACACATCCTCTTTTCTTTTTTGTTTGTTTTTGGTTTTTACATTTTTTAAACATTTTCTGAACCAAACCTTAGAAGGTGCTGTTAAAAAGCACTAAACACTGATGTGTTTGTTTTTAGAAACTTACTATGCCAAAGTGCCATCTCATAACTCAACTCTCATCCTTAAATAAAACCTTTAGCCACTGCCCTTGGCCTCCAAATTCAGTGAGACCCATATATGGCAGTAAAACACACATGCACAAAATGCACAATTTCTTCTCCCAGAAATAGAGAAAGCTCAGTCTGCAGGAGCTTCCTTTAAGGTCACAGCAAGTCAACTGCTGAAAAGAAGTTAAAACATCAGAAATTAAACTATTCCTGAAATCCAGCAGACACTTAACTGAGTTCTCCTAGATTTCTGCCCCTCTTTTTGGTCTCTGTTTTTACACGTGCCTTTGAGCAGAAGTGCATGCCCTTCTCTAAGCATTCATCTAGCTGAGCAAATAAGGGAAAGAGGACAAAATCCATAAATTTGAAAGACATTTAACTGAAGTTTTAAATGGAGACAAGTTTCAAACGACAGATCTAAAAATCAAGTTTTGGCCGGTCCAATACCACTCTCAAGCAACCAACTCTGAAACTTCCTCTTTATTCTTTACAAGATTAATCAAAACATTCCTAAATACTTATTTAGGACACCGGGCCCAGTCCCTCTTCTTCCAACTCATTTGATCTATTTATCTAAAAAGTAAACACAACCACTGCACAGCAGGAGAAGTGGACTAAAGGACATGAATTCAAAAAATCCTTCAAAGTAATCTGAACAGAAAGGACACACAATTTCTGACTTGTGAATTCAAAATAAGTCAGCTACAGAAACACAGGTGAGGAATTCATGTAGTAGGAAATCCTTCAGGCTGGCAGGGTTCCTCAGCTTGTTAAAAGTATGTCTGGGTAGGTGATGAGATGGGGTATCATGTTGATGCTTTGTTCTTTTTAGTAGGCTGTGCTGGTTTCTGTAATGAGCCAAAACATCGATGTTTGAATTACACGTCTATGAAGTAATCCTTTCACTCCCTTATATAGAATGAGTAGAATGAAAAGAAACAAAGAAATCAGCTGGTTTCTGACTAAAGATTTTCAGTGCAAATTTTTAAGCCAAGAACGGAGTAAGATGCACATCAGCCACTGACAGCACATGAGTTCTTGCGCTGTACTGTATTATTTCCCAGTTATCTTGTGTCACAATTATGGCAGACTTCTTTCCGTTCTCCTTGGCATCTTCTAGTCTTCCTTCAAGACTGCACAACAAGACACTGAAAACTCTCCGTGCTAACAGTACCAGCTATGCTGACCTCTGCAATGGCACACCGTCAGCTCAGGTTGTCCGTCCCGGTCTACAGGCCATGCGTGTGATCGCTGCCTCCTGCCTGCATCCAGATATATGTATGCTCCTATTTCTCTTTTATTGCTGTGGTGGGTTGACCCTGGCTGGACACCAGGTGCCCACTGAGCTGCTCTGTCACTTCCCTCCTCAGCAGGACAAAATGAGGAGAAAATAAGATAGAAAAAAAACTCGTGGGTCAAGATAAAGGCAGTTAAATAAAGCAAAAGCAAAGGCTGTGTGTGAAAGCAAAGGAAAACAAAAGATTTATTCTCTAATTCCCACCAGCAGGTAGTGTCCAGCCACTTCCCGGGAAGTACGGCTTCAGTACGTGTAGTGGTTGCTCCAGAAGACAAACGTTGTAATAACAAATGCTCCCCCTCCTCCTCCTCTTTTCTCTTAGCTGTTATTGCTGAGCAGACATCATATGGTATGGAATATCCCTTTGGTCAGCTTGGGTCAGCTGTCCTGGCTGTGTCCCCCCTGCAAGATCTTGCCCACCCCAGCCTAGTGATGAGGGGGGGAAATGTTGGAGAGACGGCCTTGATGCTGTGCCAGCACTGCTCAGCAGAGGCCAAAACCCTGGGGTGTTATCGACACCTTTCTAGCTACCAATACAAAGCACAGCACTATGAGGGCTGCTAAAAGGAAAATTAACTCCATCCCAGCCAGACCCAATACAATTACTTTCTCCCATTCACAATCAACCTTGAAGAGCCCTCTTTCTCAATTATTCAAATCTAGGAATTGCCTTTCTTCTGCTCACAGCCTCTTCTGAAAGAAACACGTCCTTAAACACAACAACAACTAAACTAAACTAAACCAAAACAAAACAAAAAAAGAAAAAAAAACCCAACAAAAAAAAAAACCCAAACGCCACCAAAAATTTCTGGACAGATTTCCTTATCACCCTGCTCTAAAACAACACCTGAGCAGGAGACTGAACAGCTAATCAAAGGCATCTCCTATTTGTTTTATTAATCATTCACTTCAAGGTATAAGCTAGGAGACTCCACACATGGCCAGAATCCCACTATTCTAGATGCTTTACAAACTCAGGTCAGGAAAACTGTGATCTCCATCTCAATTACATTTGCAATTTAAGAAAAGATAAAGAGGTAGATACAGAGGAAGACAAGGACACAGTGAACCAGTATTAGTCAATACGTAAGAATATAAACAATACACATTTGGTTTGTGGGTTTTTTGTTTTTTATTTGAAGACATTCATTTCTGGCACATCCTAAAAAAACTAACACTGAGTCATGACAGGTACACCTGAAAGGGAGCAGGCTGTCTAATACCTGAAAGACATTCGTTAACACTTTGCCACCACCTAGGTTATACAAAAGTCCTCATGCTACAATAGATAATATATCTCGAATCCGTATTTGAGGAAATAGTTACAAGCAGTATTCCCCTCCTTCTATTACCTTTGATCAAGGACACTTAAGAATTATGTTCTACCATGCTTTAATTTCACTTGAGGGTTTTTTGGTGTTTAAAGTAGTGAATAAAGATGACAGGAAAATAGTCTAATTAGCACAAATATCTTGTTTCTTGAAACTTCCAGCAATTTTTAAACATCTATTGCTCAGTATTATTACGATACTCTCCACTACCAACACTTAGCTAGCATGGACCTTTCTTCTGCCACAAGGACAGTTTTCTCTTCCATCTATACAAGGCAACAAGGTATTCATGCCTGCACCATCCCTGACCTCCCATGTGAAAGGCCTCCGGTGCTCCTGATGCCAAAAGGCAGCAGGACCCCTGGACGCTCTCGCCAGCCGCACACATTCCACAGGGTCAATAGATTACATTTGGGTAAAGCACATCTGTTGGCAGTCGCTAAATTGCCATTTGCAAAGCTCAAGGGTCAAAGCATATTTCATTTCACTTGGTAGCCCCCTCCAATGGCAAGTCCCGCACCTGTTAGAAAATAACATCAGAGCTCTTACTCAAATTTGAGTATTTTGGTTCTCTGTCAAACTCTTGTTATTCCCTTCTCTGGTAAGGAGACAACAATCACCAAGGCAGACTGCAAACAACCCCTGTGGATCAGCAGGACTTTATGACAAAAAGTTTCTTACATTTGGCTAAGCCTATGTCAAAATGAATCATGGCAAACTTTATTAACGTACAAAAGACATCGCTGCTGGAATGCCGTCAGCCTGAAGCACAAGGTGACAGAGCCCTCCCAGCATCAAACACTTGTGATAATTGAAGTCTGAAAATATTTCACAGACAGCTGAAATACCAATTTATATTTAAGGAATATACTGAATTACCACAGATCATACAAAAAGGGTGACTAGAGCAACACTTAACATATTTTGTTGTTGGACTTTTAGCTTAGCATTTGATGAAAGGCCATCTAGTTTTACCCTAGATAAGTTGGAAAGATTATTCATCTAATGTCTTCTCTGAAAGACTGCAGCTCCAGTGCTAATAAGGGAATTTAATTAGATGGACAAGCCTTGACAGCAATCCTTTTCCAATACACTTAGTATTGAATAGGTCTGGGTGTTCCAAGATTTATAGAAGAAATCCACTATTCGAGTTAGCGTGGAAAAAATATCTGAAAGTTTTGACTATCCAAGTTGTAGGCTCCTATTTTTCCTACTCCATTTGTGACATACATTGCATCACAAACAATTACACCGACTGCACAGATGAAACCCCTGTTCCAAATGCATACGCTATAAAATTTGAGCAGAACTGATATTGCCCTCGGCATTGGTAAATCTCACGGTTTCTCTGGAAATCAGCCCAGGACAACAGACCATTCAGCAGTGCCTCCGAGCAGGACACCAACCATTTCTCCTTCCTCCAGCAGCACCCAGAGCCCCAGGACAGAGGAGGGCTGCTGTGCACAAGGGCACGGTACAAATACGATATGCAATCTCTTTCAGTGTATTCACAATAGAAAAAGACATGCACACACATGAAATACACAGCAAAAAAATAAAAGAATGCACAAAGGCTAGTACTTTCTAAAATTGTAGAGGGAACAAGCCTGCCAGCAGGCTGATGAAACACTTGAGATAAAGTAGCATAATCAATAACAATGCTGCACCTTTAAAAAACAGCAAGTACAACGCGATCAATTCATATCTCGGTGAAGTAGCGTAATAAGAATCTGCAACTACAATAAGCTAATTTAATGATACTTTATCAAGCGCTCACATTTTCAACTACTGTTGTTCACGGCAGAATGAAGCCTGTGTAAAAATATGTCATGAGTCAATATGGCATTCTACTGAAGAGAAAAGACCCACATCATTAAAATCTTAAGTAAGCCTTCATTAAATAAAATACATGAAATTAGCTCCTTCAAAAGAATTTAATTAGTCAACACATGCAGGTTAAACTCACAATCTGCCATTGTGGTTTTTTAAGCCATTCATTTTCTTAAAGCCTTGTCCTAAGAAGGATTTTTTTTTAATTGTTATTATTTTTATAATACGGTTAGAAACCATGGTTCCTTTATGAAAAGGACAAAGTATCCCTTGCAAACAGCAAGACACATTTTCATTGCTACTGTATATAGAGCGCTGCCTTGTTAAGGAAATTTCAATCATTTTACGCATCTTCATTAAGTCAGAGACACGGTTCAGCTTTTCACAGAGAGAAACCTCAACAGCTGCAGAGAAAAGGAGGAACAACAGATTCTTAAACAGAAAAGAGGAATTACCAGTTATCTAGCTTGAAATGAAACCTCTGGGAAGCCCCATTTGCAGGCTCAGTCATTACAAATCACAATAATTATGTGAGCTCTCAGCCCATATATAAAATTTCAATACCTATGAAGAGCTGCAATACTGCAACGTCCACAACACAAAAACATTGCCAGCTCATTTTGCGAAGCTTCAGGCTACTTGTAACACCGAGAGAAGATGAATCAATAAAATGTTATCAGTAAAACAGTTTGATTCCTGCACAGTTAAGCGCATGGCCACTTCTATATTTCAATCCCCTCAGGTCAATATAATTTTACACAGTTACCCAATTCTCAGCAGTGAAATGATACTGGTGGATGTTTCAGATATTCTAAAGCACTTATTTCTACATGGGAGATTAAAAAAAAAAAACAACAACTATTTTGTCCTGTCTTGTGCAAAAACTTGGATCTTTAGCACAGTCTTAAATGTTAGCAGTTACCCCAGCTCCAGTAAATTAAGTTACTCTGAACAGTTCACTAGGCCAAATCCTATGTGTCCTATTCACCCACTGCTTAAATAGGAGTTTGGGAAGAAAAGCAAGTCAAATCTGGATTTGGCCTTTCATTTAAGGTAAATCTGAGACATGAAATAAGATGCAATTTCTGCCTACTCAAGAAAATCAGCCCATTTAAGCAAACTGAACTATTCACCAATAAATTCTGCTAGGTTACTCACCACAAGGACTGAAGGAATTGTAAATGCTACTGACAAAGACTAACTGCATAGTTAATACAACATTTTTCCCCGTATCCAGATAATTCTTTATGCACACTCTTAATTTCCAGCTTCCCACCTGGGTATGCAATAAAATAATGCCTCAGGTTAATCACGTACCCCCAGAGAGCTGCATTTTTTGCATAAATAAAAGCAACAAGTATACCTCCAAACCCGAGTTAGTAATAATCGTCATCTCTAACAAACTATAGTGCTCCAGAGACAGAGAACACTCAAAAGGAAGCTCTTTTTAGACACAAGTCTGCCTTCCTTGATTTAATTTGACAGTGTCCTAATGAAATAGTATAAACCTATTATTGGACCAGTCTTGGGCACCGTGAAGGCAACTGACTTTAGCAAGACAGGACTGTAGACCCAAAAAGGCAGAAACACCTCAATTCTTTTCATTTTGCTACCAACTGCTTCTCATCCATTTCCTTCTTTAACTCCTGCACTATAGACAACAGACGAAGAAATACCAGTCCACTCAAAGGCAAAAAGTGTTTTTTTTTATTGTAATACAAGACTTTATTCCTGTAATCAGGTCTTAGAAAAAATAAGGAATATTTTAATAACTAGGATGTCCGTAAAGCACCATCTACTCTCCTGCCATAGCTCTTTTAAAAGGTTTAGTTTCCTTAAATACTTAAAGGATGTTGGAAATATCTGAGGGGCAAAGCTCCTCAGTATATATGGTACAATTCCCTTGCCATGTTTCCCTTATTAGGAAATTACAATAAGGCATTTCTAGCACTAAATTTTAATAGTTTAAAAATTAGCAGAAAAGACCTAATCAGTAAGAAATGAAGCAGGCATTTATGAAAAGACAAAGCTGCACTAACCCATTAATGTTCATATTTTGTTATATCACCAAAACTGTTCTCATAACTTTCCTCTGAATGAGTTTAATAATGGCAAATTCTCAGACAGTAAAACTTAAGTGACCCCCTATTCTGCTTTCCTCCTAAATAACAAACCAAACCATCATGGACACATACAGGAGGAGGAAGCCTGTGTATTTTACTAGAAGACTTGAGCTCATGAAAATCCAACTGCATCAATCCTTCTTTTATTATTCTTTCAAACTTCCCAAATCAAATAACTTTCTTGAGCTTGGCTAGAGCCTTCTGAATAGAAATTCCACTGGGTAAAGAAGTTTTAGATTAACAGCACAATACATTCAGAAATCAATAGATAAACCCTTTGCTTGGCAGCACTACCCGATACCATGAGACTGAACTAGGTCTCAGAAAATAGACCAAACCGCTTGGAAACAGCTTTCCTAATCTGCCCACTTTTGTTTTGGCACTGAAACCAGCAACACGACCTTCACCTTTGCATCACACACAGGGAATTATTGTTTGAAAAATGTTCTAATTCAATAACACTTTTTATTTTTAAAAATACTTCCATCTTTGTGTTAAAAACAGGAGGTTTTGTTTGGTGGTACTTTTTTCTTTTTTTTTTTTTTTTTTAACTACAGAGATAAAGCTGAAAAGCAATAAGGCAACTCAAAGATAACCACATATACAGGGTGCCCATCCTTCTGATATAATGCAAGTTCCTTAAAGTGAGAAAACAATGTGATTAGACACTCAGGCAAGGCAGAAGAGATAAAATGAAACTTCTAAACTTTCTGTAAAAATTCTTTAAGCCTGATCTCAACTTCATTCTAACACCTGGCTTAGACAGGATCGGCTGAGATTGTTCTTTATGCTGGAAGCAGGATGGCTTTTACTTTTTGATCTGTTTGACCTTTTCTCCCCTCATTAACAGTGTTGCTTTCTCCATTCACCAGAATCCGTTTTGGACAGCTCATGAGCACTGGAGAGGAGAGGTTAAATCAGAGCAACATCCGTACTCGGTCAAAGAAAGCCAGACCAATTTTGTTATGAGCTGCAATCGTGAAGCCCAACTGGAAAGCACGGCAGAGCTGGCTATACTTTTTAAATACACAAAGCCAGTAGTTGTCAGTGAACAGAAAAACGTGCTTTTGCCTCTACCCATGTGCCTATTATAGTAGTCAGACATCCCACTTCTCAGCTCTGTAAGATGTGAACAAGACACATTTTACCACAAAGTGCATCCCACTACTTCACCCCCTTGGTTTAATTCCAAACGCGCTCAGAACAGACAAGAAATATCCATATACTGAGACACAAAAGGAAATGGATTTCCCAAAATTTTGCTAAGTCACTCGAACAGCTCTAATGGTACAACCCCCCAAACTCAGGCAGGACGCCTGACTGGTGCTACTCTTGTGTTATATTCATTAAAAACTTACATCCATTATTTATTATCCTGTAATTCTGTATGGCAAATCTAAAGAAACGTTGCCATGACAAACACACACAGTGGAGTTTTCATAGTAACCTGATCCCCATGATATCCCTTCCTTCAATTAACAGAACCCCATTTTATTATATCTCAACTAGACAATCAAAATATTTTCAGTACTGCCGGTGTTAGCCTTATAAAGCGACAGATCGCCAAACCTAAAAATCCTTTGCAGCGAAGCAGAAGAGCTTTACGCACAGCCAGACCTCTCGGATGCCACGGGCTAGGATACCATGTTATAAGGCTGTAAAACTATGGCCTGTGGCTCCAGTCCAGCCTGCAGAGTAATTTAATCTAGCTCACAAAGAAATCAGGAAAATGGCCTCTGCTGTGCTGAATCAGCAGTGCTGGAAGCCGTGCCACCCTCTATCAGCTAGTAAGAGAGCGCTTTGTCTGCAGTGCCAACCCCGTGTAGAGCAACTATTGGGCAAAAGAAAAGACCAGCAGGAATATTATGTGCCAGATTTTCACTAGTTGTAAGTCAGAATAGTTCCAATGACTTTGGGAGTTGCACTGATTTACATCATTTCAGGATTTTAAGGATTTACGTCCACTGGAAGTTTCACTTCTTTTTGTCTTTTAATTAAAAGAATAGTGTAGACTTGGCAGCAGTACGAGTCTTCAACAGACTAAGATTTGGGAGGGATCTCGAAAAAGTTTTGTAAAGCTCAGGGAAAGGCAATAAGCCATTTTTAGTTTAAAAAGATATGGTAGCTAAACTAAAATTCACAAGATGTACATAAATTCTGATCAATACATGAGTAATATACAAGTATATACTTTCACTCTTTACACTGGAGCTCCCTGAATATAACAAAGGCAAAAGAACAGCAATAAACGGAAACTCTGTTCATTCAATCTGGTTATACATCATGAAAAACTATCAGCACAGATGTTATCCCTATTTATGAGTCATGACTAGGGCCAAAACAAATGCCGTGTATTACTTCATTTTATTTTTTTTCTCCCAACTGTAAGTGCCAAAAAAATGACTGCCATTGGGATTAGGAAAAAACACATGACTGGAAAAAAACCAGGGGGCACTGCTTGTCAGGAAGCAAGCCAACTGGGGCAAAGTTTGGTTTGCTCTAATTTCCAAATAAACTCCTAACTATTACACCATGTCTTGGTGACCTCAGAGCAGATTCTGTTGCTTATTTGCTCACTTCTCAAAGCAAGCTCCAAATAAAATAAAAAAACCTCTTTGCCCAAGACAGAGCGTGCCTAATACTGTCCTCAGAAACGTGCATATATCTCATTTGTTTCCCATATGTGACCTTGATGGGGAAAGAACAGAAGGAAAGCGAGAATCGTTCTGATGCTTGAGATCCTTACGCAGGCAACAGATTTATGTTTTAAGACTGAAAGTGAGCAGAACCTGCAGGCATGGCCATGTGAAAAACTACGTGCAGTTCCTCTTCATGCTATTTCTGTGGCACAGTGGCTCACTCCCAAGCCAGCCAAGCCTCCAGAAACACTTCGAATCAGGCTCATAAATAACCAGGACACTGTTTACTAGTGCAATTTGGCTGATGTGTTACATGAGAGCTTAAAAATAAACTGCTTCAAAAGCCACTTAACGAAAGAAAAGCTTATGCCAAAATGCCTCTATATTCAAGAAATGTACCCTCATTCCATCATATTTTTCAGTACTCACCTCTGAACAGGTCAGTGTTAAACCTCCTGCTTCCAATGAGTCTGATTTAAAAGTGTTCTTCAAAGGCTTCTGCAATTTTAGGAGTATTAAATTTTATACCTCCTAAGCTATTTATTAGCTGGAGAAGTACTTAATTGACATTCACCAGATATTAACATTTTTGAGCATGTGTTACTGATTTTGTATATAACCTTGAGGGGTTTTGGGTTTGGTTTTTTTTCCTTTTTCTTCCTTTTTTTTCCCCCCCTCCCCCTTTTTCAGGACAGCTGTCCTAAGAACGGTAGGTTTCTTGATGTGTGGATTCCCTACAAATTTTTCCTGGAGGTGAAGACACATGTATTGCAATCAGAGACTCGTCACAAGAGACCCCAATGCAGATGAAAGGTTGAAAAAAATCACTTAGACTGTTAATAAACTGTGGCAGAAATTTTGCCTTCTCTTTAGTTCTCCGTAATACTGGAGTATTTCTTCCACTTCTGGAGTTGTCCAGACCCAGCATGAACCATGGCCCACCAGTGTGTGGGGTACCCAAGTCTCCTAGCATTCAGCATGCAATATCTCTTCTCCCCACCAACCCCCATTTTAATTTTCTTTTTTTTTTTTTTTTCCCCAGGAGCCACCCCACTCCACAGATGTTCAACTCTCCTTCTTACAGTTGCTTTGCCAAAGGACACTACTGCTGCAATAACAGAACTTTGCTTCATCATCATGTCTACCCAGGCAATGAAACCTGCTATATTATTATAAAGGTAAAACCAGCTGTGCCACTATTGCTCAGTTCTGCTGCTATTTAACAGGATACAGCCAACATTATGCCTCAATTCACAGTAGAAAGGGAAAATAAAACTTTGTTTTATTGAAAATACTAGGAGAATTCATTCCAGCGAAATGCATCGTCTGCACTGAGCTTTGCCAAAACACCGCAGTTAAATCACCACTCGCAGAAATTCCCGCAAAGACTCGTGCAACAGGTATTCAGTGATCGGTATGGAATTGTACCTCTGTTTTATGTCTAACACAAAACCCAACATTTCTAACTGCCCACTGCCCCACACAACCCTTCTACTTGGCTTTCTTCTAGTCAAAAACCATCCTGTATGATTAGAGTAGCTTGCTTGTTATCAGGTATAGCAACCAGCCTTTTAACTTCCAATTCCTCTTACGTCTCAAATTCTAGGCAAACAAAAAAGAAAAAATCTCTTTCGTTAAACTTTGCACAGAGATAATCAATCTGCTATTCAGTTATTTGAACAAGCATCTAGAGTTTAGTGATCTAGAGATCATTAAACGTCTCCTGATGAGGGTCTCTTCTCGTAGTTTGAACACAGTATAGGGAAATCTCTGGGTGCAATCCAAACATTTTTGACAGCTGCTGTCCTTGAAGATTTCATCGCAGCAAATCTTACCATGACCTATAGCATCTCCTTTGTCCAAGCAACTGTACAGGCACCTTTCTTCATCCTCAAGCTATCCCTCCTCTCCACCGGAAAAGAAAAACCCAAACAACATGAAAAATCCCTTTTTTTTTTTAATGCCATTTACCCACATTTCTGCATCCTCTACAGAGGGTCAAAAGGACATGGAACCAATTGAAAAATGTTCAGAAGCCCATGAAAAAATAAATAGAGGAAAGAATAATTCACCCAAATAATTCAAGTACAAAATAAAAATATTTAAAGCTTCTGGAGATGAGCAAAACAGTTGCCTTTCATGTGTAATTGTGTAAACCTTCTGTTTTCAAGGGAGCTAAGCAACCAGCCAGCAATAATTAGGCTCCTGAAAGACAAGTAGCAAGGCATACAGGACCTGAAACGATGACTTTTTCCGATTCCCCAGGGAAGCACTTTCACTGGGGGGAAAATACTCTATAAATAATTTTCCATCTGGAAATCCACTAGCCCTACTCTCTTTTCCCCCCTGAAGGGAGATGCTCCAGAATCAGATCTTATCAGCAGAGGGAGTCTCCTCCTCTAACACAGAGATCAGCATGCATCTGGCTTTCTTCAGTTACCAAAAACACACAGGCACGACAGGCAAAATTAAGCAGCTACTAAACATTAAAATATTTAAGTGTGGGCTGGGCCTTCTAATAAGCTTTATGAATAATACAGATGCGATAAAAACAGGCAGCACAATACCTAACTGCTTTGTGTAGAGCAAACATCTTGCCCTCAACACATTACA
Source organism: Morus bassanus (assembly GCA_031468815.1). Lineage (NCBI taxonomy): Eukaryota > Metazoa > Chordata > Aves > Suliformes > Sulidae > Morus > Morus bassanus. The sequence goes on from CM062575.1 coordinate 37,040,240, forward strand.
AGATCAGACACAGATCACAGGATGGGAAATGGGACACAGCAAAGGTCAGAATCCCCAGCCATCACTACAGTGAAAACAGACTATACCGAAGCATCCATACTGCACACATAGGTACAACACTCGCCATTTATTACTTTAGGTTTAATTTAATCCTGTTCTTTCCGCTCATGTTGGGATTAGTAATAGCTTCCTCAACAAAAACATCCTCTACTGAGCAGACCACACTAGAGACTTGGGGGAAACCAGCCTGAAGAGCATGTCTTGTAGCCTGGAAACAGACCTCTGGTGCTGGTCAGCAGTTGAGTTGGAGCACTTAAAAAAACCCTACAAATTCAGTGTGTCCAACACTGGACAGAGAATTGCAGTCCTTCCCCTCCAACAGCAACAGCAATTTATTTAACTTGCATGAGCCTATCCCAGGCCTTTAATCTGGAATGTTTCTAGATGGTGAAAATTCAAAGATCCCGATGTTTGTAACTCTCATAAAAGCCAGGAAAAGTACTGCCGAATGGAGACATTTGGATTGTGCTCCCAGAGATCCCATATATACAACATCAAGACATAAAAGGCTCAAACTACAAGCCACTATTTTAATTTTAGTTATTTCAATAACTTCACCTGGAGCATAATTTTTAATGGTTCATGGTCAGAGCAGAAGGCTCTATCACATGGGCTCTGCGACAGTCTGTTCTGAACTGGTTTTGTTCAATGTGTTTATTAACAGAACAGATAAAAGAATGCAGCGTATGTTTTTTACATCTGCAAATAATATGAAAGCAGGATGCAACTGCAGCTCTGCTGGGGGTCAAGATTAGAATTCAAAACAATCCTAACAAGTCTGATCAGGCCAATAAATTTTAAAAAAGATGTAATTCAATAGAAGAGGAGCAAGGTAACCCAATTCAGCAGGATTAATCAACTACACATATAGAAAATGACTGGGTAGGTAGCAGTTCTTTAAAAAACGATGTGGGAGGTTATACTGGATCACAAGCTGAATATGAGTCAACAGTGTCATACTGTTAAGAAAAAAAGCAATCATCACATTAGATAAATCGACTGGAGTATTGCCTGCAAAACAGGCAAAGTAATCCTCCTTGTCTGTTCAGCACTGCGAGACTTGGCTGGCATAGTCACATCAACTTGGGGCATCAAGCTAGTAGCAGTGATAAGGGCTCAGAAGAAGGGAGCCCAGGCACGACACATGAGAGGGAACAAATGAGTGGTTCAGCCTACAGAAGCTGAAAAAAAAATATTTTTCAAGTATGTTGCGGGCGGAAGCAACAACTGTTCTCTATGACAAATAAGACAAATACCAACAGGTTTAAATTGCATCAAGAGAGCTTCAGCTTAAACACAAAGGAAAGAAAGGGAAGCAATATAACATATTGGCTGTGGAACCTACGACTGGATCTTCAAGACCACACAGGGGACAAACCTATTACAAAGGAGCCGCTCGTGCCTTGAGGAAGAAGCGTGTGTTAGACATCCTCTTGAGCTCCTCCAAGCCTATTTTTCTATGAGTCCACAAAACATCAACGAACAGATTGCAACGAGCACGGGCAGGTCCAGGTAATACCACAAACAGCTCTGAGAGAAAGCAGTGAGGCTTCTCAAAAAAAACCTGTATGGCCAGAAGCAACCACAGGGCAGATATCAAACGTTCCCAGTTGATTTATGGAGAGTTCTCCATTAATCACCACCGACTATATCAGGAACAAACAGATTATTAAATGTTATGCTTTAAACTAGTCTTGATTTGCAATTTTTCAAGCGCAACTGTTTCTTTATTTTCTAACATATTCAGAAGCTTGTTCCTTGATGTTTTTACTTCATATACTAAGAATCCTGATACGCTTTTCTTGCTACACGGTGAAGTAACAAACGTTTCTTTCACTGACCTACCTTCTATGACTCTCCAGACACAAACCAACAGAGCAGGCTGATACTTAGCTTTGTATGAAACAATTTTTGTAATCTTGACTATTTATCTTTGGATAATTGCTATATTCGTAATTATTTTAAAGACAATTTTGCTTAATAAGGATTGGTATTCCTACTAGACAAACTCAGTATAACAAAATTTTAGACTAAAAGTAATTTTTGTGACTAATCTATGAACTGCTACAAAATTGTGATTTATAATAAGCATAGTAATAGCCTTAATGATTGCAGTGCTTCTGGGTATCAATGAAACACACAGATTGGCTCATTTCAAAGCAGAAAGGGCATTTTTTTTTTTTCCCCTCCTTCATGGGTGGCCCATACATATCTTCAGGGTCCTTGGAGGAGCTTCCAACATTCCCACTGCGCGTTCCACATAGTGGCTGCTATTACCATGCTAATGTTAATAGGCTGTAGCTTATGTGACCCCTCCGAGCAGCAGCTATTGCACAGCGTAACTAGCAGCACGCTGAATTACTGCCACTGGCTCTCTATTACAAAACGCTGGCAAGTGGTGAGGAACAGTGGCAGGAAACTAGTGAGGGCAAAGCAAAAAATAATTAAAATTTTGTATTGGAAAGGAGCAGAAAGCAGGAATCTAAACAGGCTGGCAAAGAGAGATGCTGGAGCCTGGGGTCACGAGGCATGGTGCAGCAAGAGCGGCTGAAAGTCGCTGTTTCCAATGACAGTGCAGCCCATATGCCAGAACATTTGCCATTTCTCTCTCCCTCTGTGCAACTGCGATTCAAAATTAATAAATAAATTAGGAACAATGAATATAAGCAAGAAAAATCATAAAGCCTGTGGCAAAAAGAAATCTTGTTCAACCCAACTATTTTTTATACTGCAGAAAACTCACTTGGGAAGGATTCTGGTGAAAGTGAAGCAGCTAGTACTAATCACAAGTATTTTGCGAAAACACAAACTCCGTATGCTCTCCTTTTATTCTACTGAAAATAAAGAGGAAACCAAGAGCTTTTTGCATTTAAGTGTAACATTTCCTTATGCCAGTAGACAAACTATGCCTAAGTTAAGTCCGGACATTAATGGCAGCAAACAGCAGAATACAGGTCCCTGGTTGTGCTTGTTTTCACTGGACTAGAGTTAATTTTCTCCAGAGCAGCTCGTATGGGGCTATGGTTTGGATTTGTGCTGGAAACAGTGCTGATAACAGAGGGATGTTCCCGTTCCCGCTGAGCAGGGCTTACGCAGAGCCAAGGCCTTTCCTGCTCCTCACCCCACCCCACCAGCGAGTGGGCTGGGGGGGCACAAGGAGCTGGGAGGGGACACGGCCGGGACAGCTGACCCCAACTGACCCCAGGGATGTCCCACACCACACGGCGTCATGCTCAGCACATAGAGCTGGGGGAGGAAGGGGGGGACGTTGGGAGCGATGGCGTTTGTCTTCCCAAGTTACGTGTGATGGAGCCCTGCTTTCCTGGGGATGGCTGAACACCTGCCTGCCCGTGGGAAGGGGTGAAGGAATTCCTTGTTTGGCTTTGCTTGTGTGCGCGGCTTTTGCTTTACCTGTTAAACTCTCTTTATGTCAACGCATGAGTTTTGTCACTTTTACCCTTCCGATTCTCACCCCCATCCCACTGCAGGGGAGTGAGCGAGCGGCTGCGTGGGGCTGAGTTGCCACCTGGGGTTAAACAACAGCACTGGTGCTTCAATTAGTCTCTCTTTAGAGCTTATGCTTCCAAGAAGTTACAGAAACACGACTTCCCTGTAAGGATCATTTTTTTTGCAGGCTTTTGCACTGTTTTTATTTAAAGCTATTTGATCTGTATTTGCAGAAAAGCTCAGTTCTTTACTCTGCCTTTTCATATATTCACCTGTAAAGCATTTCACAGGATCAGCGCGCATTGGAGGCTGGAAGGCACCTCTGCAAAGTGTCTCGTCCAAGCCCCTGCTCAGCACAGGGTCAGCCAGAGCAGGCTCCAGGACTGTGTCCAGTTGGGTTCTGAGTATCTCCAAGGATGGAGACTCCACAACATCTTTGAGCAACCTCTTCCAGCGTCTGACGATCCTCACACTGAAAGTTTCTTCCCACATTTAAGCAGAGCGTCCTGTGTTTCAGTTTGTGCCCGTTTCCTTGTGCCCCTTCTCTGTGCACCACTGAGAAGAGCCTGGCTCCACTGTCTCTACACTCTCCCGTGAGGTATTTATACATGATGATAAAGTCTCCCCCTGAGACTTCCCTTCTCCAGGCTAAACAGTCCCAGCTCTCTCAGCCTCTCCTTTCAGAAATACTAATAAATAAATATTTAAACAAAATATCAAAACCAATACATGACAGTATACTGAGCAGTAAGGGAACCCCCTGATGGCACAGCTGGCCAAGGACACTGCTGGGCTTTACCTGAAAAAGCAACATTGGGAGAATCATTTAAGCACCAAAAGGAAAACTGAATGTGAAGCCAAATGCTCTTCAGAGCCTTTGGCTAGTGCACAAAAGATTTACATACACAAAAATGGATACAGATCGAGTCCATCAAACCTGCATAAATTCCTACTGCAGTGCTCAGGATCTGGGCCCTGGAGAAATCGGTCTCCAGTCACTGGCACAGGTTCAACTCAAAACTCTCATCAAACCATTTGGAACTGGAGTTCCCAGAGGCAAATACTGGTCTTTATTTTTCAAACACTGCTTTGTGTTCTTAGTTCTTACGATTTCCATTTGCCTAAAAATAAAAAAAGTAGATTTTATACAGGAATGGCATTAATTCTGAATATACCAGTAACCTCAAATTGACCAGAAACTCCCTTCTTTCCATATGGTACTCAGATTCATTCTATTATACAAAAAACATTAAGAAGCAGATTTCCAATGAAACCCTATCCTCTGTAGTTTTAATCTCTTCTTGCCCTTCAAATAAGACTTTTAAGTATTATCTGTATTACTAAAATATTCTATGAGCTATGCACATGGCCCATGCTACTGTCAAACTAAGTACTTCAACAGCTTTAGTTTGCAATGAAATAAGCCATCTCTAGAAAAACATTACACTCATTTCCAGGGTAGAAATTAAGGCAGAAGGAGGGATGCACATAAATATCAATGAAATTAGGCGATGAGAACTGGCATTAGGTCAATGAGAATTAAGCAAGAAAGTATTTCACTGCTAGAATAAATAAGTTTCATTTACCACATGCAAAAAACCCAGAATTTCCAGAATGCTTTCAGCATCTGCTCTGTGAGATCAGAGCTCATAAGCTCTGTCAGCGACAGTCAGTTTCTAAACACAGAAGTGACTTGAAAATTAACATTTTCTAACCTTAAAAGACCAAACATTACCAGTTTGGAGTTCAAAACAACAGGAGAACAGGTATTTCACAATAAACAAACTGATAGTGTTCCACACATGGCTTATTTCCTAAAAGCCTAAGCATAAATAAAGAAATGAATACATTATTCAATAGAAATTGTTGCTTTGTTTTTTCCTTAATATCTATTTGTTTACAGCGCCTAATTTGAAGCAGCACAATTCTTTAACAGACAAATTCCTGAAAAAAGAGAGAAGCTTCAAGTCTGTTATTGGAGAAGTAGATTTATTCAGATAAAAATCCGTTAGCTCTCCAGAACGCAGAAAAAAGTAGTTTTACTTGGGTTTGAGGAATTTGGTTCAAAGCTCTGATCTAGAAAGCAATATATAGTTATTAAACAGTGTAAAGGGGATTAACTCTACAGAGCGTTATTGACTACTCCAGTCTCATTAGCTGCAATTTTATTTAGATGTAAATGTCATCTTAAACATCATTTTTCTGTCAGAAGTTAGATCTGAAGAAAAACATTAAAAATAAATACGCATCAGCAGTTCCAAAATCTGCAGCAGCTCTTTCTGGGGTCTTCCCTAGAACTCAGGATTGAAATTATGGTTTTGATTTACAACATGCCCATCAACAGAAACTGCTTTTCAAATAAGTTGTCCTGTGGAATGTGAGAAGTGTTTTCCAAGAGGCAGCTTCACTGGAGCATGTACAAGCTTAACACGGAAAGCTGATGTCTGTCTGCCTCTTTTTCCTCCAAGAAAGGAATGAAGAAAGGTTAGAGAAAGAGTTCTGGGCTCCTGGTGGACTTTCACCTACTTTCAGATTTTATTAGGGAACTGTGAAGCTAATTATGTGTACAATAACTTCAGTAACTGCTTCTCATGCAGAATCACAGACCAGAAAATAATGAAAGCATGAATGTAAAAGCCTCTCTGCCTTTTAAACTTCGAGCAGCTCAGAGAAGGCACTGGATATTTCAGAAGGCTGCAGCAGAGCTTCTGTACTGCTATGAGGACCAAGCAACCCCCAAGAGGTGCTCAAAAACCCCACCAAACACCAGAACAAATGCCAACATTCCTCACGGTCTTTGCTTCCAAAAAACTGCCGTACGACACACCAAAGGGTGCTCGGAAGATGCAGCACAACCAGATGCACAGGTGGCACTGCAGTGCTGCAGGTGGGACACCTTTGGGAGTGAGCATCCTCCCAAGCACGCTTCAGAGGGAGACCTTGACCTGCAGAAGCCTTTAGGAACCAAGCTTCTACCAAAATTAACAGCAGCCTATGTATTTTTTTGGAGTCTAGACCCAGGAAAAGTGGGAAGCCAGACATATAGACAGGCAGAATGTCCCCATTAGCAAATTCACATATTGGAGCCACACAACACTGCAGATACACACTGGCTTGCCAGGTTAGTGTTTGTTACCCCAGGGGCATGCTCCTTCCCCCAGGCACTTAGCAAAGCTGTTACTATTCCTCCTGAAAGATTTGTCTCATGCTTTTGCAGGGGCCAAATTTCATGCACGCAGTAGTATTTTGGGGCTGTACGATTGTTCACAAGCAGAGCTGTTAGTACATGTCACTAACACACTCCGCATTCAATTACCTTAACCACAAGAATACAGTACATTTACCTCCAAAAGCAGGTACAGCATGTACCCCTCCCTACAGTTACTACTGCATGAATTACTAGTAACCAGACTCAAACATAGCTTGCAAAGGCTTGCTCAGGTTCTCTGCCCGTCCCCCCCCCTTTTTTTTTAATTTAATGTTTGCTTCTACACTATCCCATGAAGATTTGGGGTGTTGGGGTTTTTTTGGTCTATCTGGTCTATATTTTCTAAACAGCATTTGCAGCCTTCCTAAGTTTTACTATTGGAGGTGATGAAGGCTGAATAGGAGGGAGGTTTTGACACCTCAGTGGGAAGAGCAAAAAGCTTTGACCATGAAGAAGAATATCCTACCTTAAAAAAAAAAACTTATGAGAGATGGCCTCCATCCTGAATTCTTATGAGAACAGGTATTTCAGTAAAGTTTTAATGTATTTTATTTATTTGTTTTTAACCAAAAATAATGCTAGTAAAAAGTCCTAGCGTAGAAGCAATTACATTTTTAAACATTTGCATGAAGCTTGGCTACTTTCGGTCTCATACGCTTGCTTAAAGCAGAACACGCTGGCACAGTTTATTCATCTTCCCGTATGAAAATAAACTGTGCTTCCACGCGCTTCTGCCCAAACGTAACTGCCTACACAAGTGAAGCTATCCTGCTACATCAGTATAGGCACTATTTAGGATGGGCAACAGAAACATGAATCACTGCAGATGGAGAGATGCACAGAAAAACAAAAAAAGGGGCTGTACGTCTCAACTGCTTACGTTGTCTCCTGACTGTAGGGAAAGCTATGAGTTATGCTGCTTAGCGGTATTTCTGAGCAGTGACCTGCTACAACTGTGATGGTACCGGGCTGGAAAAATAATGCATTTAACACCGTGATGTCATTCCACCCACTACCAGTTGCCATGGTCTCACAGCATGCCAATAAAACTTGAATTTCTAATTTAGAAAAAAAAGTCTTTTTTTTTTAAATCACAATCTTCAAAAATCTTACAAAAATGGATAAGAGCATAAACCCAATATCAGGAGTATCAACCTCCCTTTGATCATACTGCATACAACTTCTAGCATCCTATTGCTTATTCCTCTCCTTCCCCAAGAGGCCACTAGTCATCATCATTCCCATACACCTGAGTTAATACACAGGGATCAGATCCCCCGAGTCAGTCCTGAACCGTCCTCAGTGCAGCGCAGCGTGTCATTGCTCCCCACCCCTCAGGACCAATGTTCTCACCATTTTAAGTTAACATTAATAATTAACAAAGAGAAAAAGATACCCGTGCCGTAACTGTCCTCTGACATACTGCGGCTTTGAGATTTTTCCTTAGGCTAAAGAAGAAAATAGTTAACGATCCTATTTTAAACATTATCATGCATCAGTGATCAAGACTAAGTTTATTATCCTGCAAACAAAACCAAAGACCAAAAAATATAACAAATCACACCCCACTAACTTTTATTAAGAGATGCAGGGACAGCATTTCTAAGGAAGGCACTGGCTCCACAAATCAACTCAGCTGATACCCCATCGTCAGGCTACAATGATGGCAGTGATGTGTAATATGTGGTTTTTGTGGCACTACTGGGGAAAACTATTTTAAGTCTAATTTACATGAAATTTTTAGAATGCAAATGCTTTTCATTTATACATAAAACAAAATGCCGTGACATTTCTCCCATCCATTTATCATAAACAAGTTAATTACTGTGTAACAAATAGCTCCTGCTAGAATCTGTATGTTTTGAGAATGTTAGAGAGCTGACTCAGGCAAATGAGATGAACCACAAAGTAGTAGTTAATAGCTTATGGCATACTCGTAATAAAACAACGACTCTGTAAAAGCTCTTGTTGTCAAATTAAGACTAAGCTATTTCCATTGGAATAAGTCAATTATAAGCAGTCATTATCTGTTTAACTTGATCCAAACCTAGACTACTATAAGCACTTTCATTTTGATACATTCATAACACTGCGCACATTTGAGAGCTGGATATTATAAAGCTTAAAAGGGGAACGCTGGGTTTACTGACGCACAGCTTATCCCCAAACTATGTAACATCCAAACTTCCCAATGCTGCCTGAAGTTCACCACTACGCTGAGGGCTACATACTACCTGATTTCTGGAGAACAAACCTTTACGCAGTATAAATGGTCCCAGGACTCCTCACACCTCCTTCCTAAGGACAAAGCGAGGATTATGCAGCATAAAGACTTCACGTTTGCCCACTGGCAGGCATCCCCTGAGAGCCATCCGAACAACACATACACTTCCCCACTCCCCAACTCCATGAAAGCACTAAAAGGTGAATTCCTACCCACGTTTTTCAGGCAAGCAGTCCCATTTGGCCTGAAGATGAATTACTGAATGCTGATGAATAAGATGGTGGTAGCTGGCAGCAAAGCTTTGCGTGGTAAGAGGGTGTGAAACAGTACATATGTCAATCTATCAAACACGATAATGTAAGCAATCTGAACCCATTTTTGGTCTGAACTATTGTACAATACTTCACCCAGATGGAAGAAAGAGATAAACATTTTATGCTTCAGACATATCAAGTGTTAGGAAGCAAAATTAAACCTAAACTGGAAAACTACCAATTTTACATGCTAGAGTATATATCAAGAACAACACAGGCATGAAGAATTTTATGTAGCAGACTTTCTCCCCCAGTATTGTACAAATTAGATATATTTGTTTCCTACGATAAACAGCAGCATGTATGTGACTGTAGATTAAAAGGTGTAAAGACGATAGTTTACTTATTAGCAAACACAGCATTTGCACTTTTTTCTTTCTCCCTCAGTTGTCAAAGTGCTTACAAATGGCATAACTCATAAGATTCATGTCCTGATAACATTGTCAGAAGTGGTGCATGCGTATACAGTATCCTGAGGGCCAGTTCAGCCCTAAATCAGTGGCAGGTTTGCCATGACTAATGTAGAACTACAATTGGCCCCTAAAGGATAAAATTAAATAGAAATATATTTCTATTCAAATCAACTTGACAGCCTAAGTAAACATAATTTCATATTTAAAAATTATCAGTTGCAACTGAAATGAAATGACAGCCACTATGCTGTCTTCTAAGTCATTGCCAACTAACTCCTCTAAACAGACCTTCTGCTCCATCCCTATTGTCCACCTACATAAACACGCAGCACAATTTCTCAAGCACTGAACTGCAAAAAGTACTCCTCCAAGCAAATATATTAATGACATGATCTAGTGTTTGGAAGACATTGTTTACTAAATAATTTCCAAAGCTGAAAAACATGAAATCTACTCAGTTTACAGACTGACCTGTAAAGCCCTACATTGTGTAAGTTTGGGTAAAATTGCTGCTAAATATGTAAACAATTGGTACTCAGTCTCTTCATGTGTTGCTATATTCTTGGGCTCGTCTATGTCAAATCCCTATTTGGTTATGTTTCAAACTGAAAATAAACTCCCCAATGTCTACTAATTGATGCCAGGCCAGTCAAAAGAATTCCTGAACAGCAAAACTAAGACAACTGGGCTCAGAAACAAAACTGATTGCCAACTCATGTAGAGAAAATATGTCCAGTCCTGGATTCTGCTGAAAGCAGAAAGAATACTGACAACTCTCCCTCTCTTTTGAGAAAAATCAAAGTAACGGAGCAGGTGTTTGCTCTGGAGAAAGACAGAAATCCCAGCTTTCTGGCAGAGACATATGCATGTGAGTAAATGTACTCAGGAGAAAGTAGCAAAGGGATTATAAACCCTTGAATAGAGCATCAAGTCCTGATGTGCTCCCCAGCTTCCACAAGATACTGTTTTTAGAACTGCTGTAATATCCACTAATGGCTAGCGATTTAACTCGAGGAGGGTGCAGGGGGAGGTGGGGTGGGACGGGCAGATTTTGATCTTCAAAAATTCTTTTGGAGTAAAACAATTATTTTCTACATCATGCAAATATAAAGTTTAATTATTTTTAACTTGAAAGGGAGACAGATCAATACACAGGATAATGTATTGTTATTTGGATTACGAAGACATCTTAGAGTTTACAATCACAAAAGTGGTTATAATCCTGCAATTACTATAAAGCTAATTGGTAGTTTCTTTTTGCCTGTGTTTTCATGTTGTCAGTGGGGCAGTAATGAAAATGAATGCCACATTTGTGAACAGAATGTCTGTAGGCTTGTTTACCACATTTCCAACAACAACGTCTGCTTTATCATGCATTTCAAAGCAGAGATAATTTAAGGATCTCAGAATTTCATACATAAAAATACTTTCTAAAATATCAAATGTAGAGTTCCTTCAGATGGGGTGGGAGCGGGAGACTTAAAAATACAGTGATGACCTCGCGTACTATAGGCAAACAATCCACCTGAAGCACAGAGCACACGGACTTTGAATGACTCATCTATATTCAAAACCGCGCTCAGGTAAACTACTTAGTGTTTCATCCTCCTACAAACATAATTCTGCAGACAATTTCACCATCAAAACCAGAATCTTTAAGCCTCCTTTCACCTCTCAAAAATACAGTTATTACAGCACCTATTAAGCTTTTTATTCCACTTACCTTTGAGTAACTTCTGCCCTTCCATGATGTTTTGCGAGACGAACGCTGTGTAGTCTTCTTCTGAAAAGCCAGGCTTGCATGTGGGTCTAACTGTAAGATCCCCATTATGTGCCTGCAAAAACAAAACAAGGAAAAAGCACACCATGACTTTTGTCATTTGGGAAAGTGTTTTGCCCTCAATGACTAGGTGTTTAGGCAGGGGCAAACCTGAACAGTAAAGCAGCGTGCAAGTAGAAACCGCTTGTGGTAAAGTGCCTGTCTGTTGGAGTGGATCCATACTGTAGCTGCAAAAATAAAATGGGCCAGAAAATAGTTGCCTGACTACAATAGAGAGCATTGTTTGTGGGAAGGCTGGGATACTGGGCACTGTCAGAAGAGGGGAGGAAACAAAGAGCAGCAATTCATCAAGGCGAGCTGTGCTCGCACTGGAGCCACGCAAAGGCCTGATGTTGCAACATCCAAATCACTGAGTTTTGCTATTGAGAAACTGGGCAAGCCCCAGGACTGAAGGGGGAGAAACACCCCAGCCCGCAGCAGCCTCAGGAGCTCGTGGCCAGCAAAAGTCCCCTTCCTTCCCCTTCGCCCTGCAGCAGCCTCCGAGGCTCTGCCTGCCGCTGCCTCTGTGACCTCCAGGCTCTGCACCTGCCCTAGCAATGGGGAGGGATGGGAGGGACGGAGGGGATGCAGGGCATGCCCGATCAAAAATGTTACAACGCGACCGAACAGCACAGCCCCATGCACAACCTGCCAGGATCCAGGAGGAAGCATCCAGCTAAACACTCGCCGCTGCAACTTTGGACTGCTCAGCAGGGAACCCTGCCACAGGGACAGGTTAGTCTGGTCGTGGTAGTCCAGGCTCCTTGGGATGGAGTACACACTCCCCAGCAAGGAGGGTCCCAGACCCCAGCTCCAGCCAACTCACTGAAAGCACATAAGCCAGTGATTTATGCCTAACAAGCGCCAGGTGATCTATGCACAAACAAGCACTGGCAGCAAGGGATTTCTAACGCTCCCGGACCATCGGCAGGGTTAGCCAGAGCATCGCTCAGCAATGCGGGCTGTGCCTCCAACACCTCCAGTCCCAGCAGCGCAGGCTGAAGCCCGGGGACCTGGAGAGTCACTTCCCCAAGAAAGTGCAACTCCAGGCGCGCGCCCACCTCCCCGGGGAGAGGAGCAGAGCTCCCCCGGGCTTCCCCAAACACCCCTGGATGCGGCCAACGCTGCATTACAGAGAGAGACAGAAGGAAGAGGAGCGAAGGGTCCTTTCGGATGAGCTTAGTAAGCAAAAAGCAAGCCAACGTACTCTGCTAAAAATCACGCTCGGGAGACGGATGCCAGCCGCTGCATGGGAAGCGCAGGGAAGCAGCGGCTCTGTGGACTCTGACCGTCGCTGGCAAGATGTTGCCATTAGGAAACATTTCAAAGGGTCTGACTGAAGATAATAGGCTTTGAATCTGAAACCATCCCATCATTATAACGGCGCTGGCTAGATGAGGGCACATCGGGGCTACTTCTGCACACCCTCCGGCCTCCCCGAGGGCTCGGACTCGGGACACCTTCGCGGATTCAACTTCGCACAGGGGGATTCGGGCAGAAAAATAAGCGGCTCTTGTTCCTGCAGCCGGTAAGTAACACGAAATACAGCAGCCGCCCCGCTCGCACCGTAACACTGCAGCCACGCGTTCAGGCGTTTGTTGATGTTCTGCAGATATCCCGTAATTTTTTTTTTTTTGGGGGGGGACCCTAAGAAAATACGCGAACTTTTCAGACCGCTGGCCCCCAACGCGGTTCAGGCCCGCTCCGTGTGTTTACGGGCTTGTAAAAATAAAAAGTTAAAAGGCGCGGCCGCGGCGCCGGCACGGGAGGGACGCCTGGCGCGGAGCGGGAGCGCTGCGCGGCCGCGCTGGGGCGCGGAGGCTGCGCGGGGCTCCGCCGCCGGGACGCCCCGCTACCCCCGAAGTTTATCCGGCGAGGCGCATCACGGGCGGCAAGTTTTGCCGGTGTCGCGAAGGCACCGGATTCAAAGCGAACGACGGCGCTAAAAACAATAATTAAAAACTGCCAGGGTGGGGGAAAAAGGGAGGCAGGGTGAAAGCGGCGGGGGGCTGCGGGGCGCCGCTCACGCTCGCCCACCCCGGACCGGCTCCGCGCCCCGACCGCGAAGTTGCCGCGGCTGCCGTGCCCGCGGGAGGGGGGGGGGGGGAAGGTGAGCGGGGGCGCGGAGCGGAGCGGACCCTCCGCGGGGCGCGGAGCCCGGAGGTGCTGCCCGCCCTCCCCGGTGCGCCCCACTTACCGCCGCCGAGCCCCAGACGGGAAGGAGCAGCACCAGCAGCACCCGCGAGCCGGTCCTCATGGCCCCGGCGGCGGCGCCCGCCGGCCGCGCCGTGCCCGTGGCGGTGGGGCCGTTCCGCGCAGTGCCGGGGCCGGGGGTCGCTCCCGCCGCCGCCGCCGCCGCCGCCGGGCGCCCGCTCTGGGCTGCAGGTGAAGCGCGCGCCGCCGCCAGTCCCCGCCCCGCCGCGCGCGGGCGCGCGCCGCCTTAAAGCGACAGGCACCGCCCCGCCGCGGGAAGGAGGAGCTCCGCGGCCGCGCGGGGGAACCCCGGGAGCCAGAGCTCGCCTGTCCGCAGACCAAACTCACATGTCCAAAGGCGAAAAACTAACGTATTCAAGGAAAAAAAACCAGCCTATCCATGCGAGAGGTGTATCCACTGAGGAAAAAGTAGCATATCCCGGGGAAAAGTAACATCTCCAGCAGAAAGATGTACCCCGTGGGGAAAAAACTGACGTGTCCGTGTGAAAAACGGGTGTATACGGTGAGGAAAAACTAGCATGTCTGTGGGAAAGGCAAACACCCGGGGCGCGATGAGGGAATCCAGTGAGGAGAGCGTAGCCCAGGCTGTGAGGAAAAGGTGGCGTGTGGGGGGAGTAGCGTACCTACAGGAGAAAATAACGTATCGGAGAAGGAAAAAGTAATATATCCAGAGGGGAAAAACTAGCATACCCGGAGAGAGAAAAAAGCGGCACCGGAGGCAATCGCAGCCCCGCCACGACAGGGACGCGCTCCTGCAAAGGCCTTTGCTGAGCGTCGCCTCGCTTGGGCGGGAAAGGCCTCGCGGGGCGGCCGGAGCGCGGCGCCGGCAGGGCCCAGGGGCTTTGCAGTGCTGCCAAGTGTGTGTCTGGGTGGGTTTGATGGGGGTGCGAGACAGCGAGCACCCCGGTTCGGGCTCGGGCTCTGCGCAGGCGTCAGTCGATCCTTGGGCAGGAAGAGGGGAGGGCGCCGCAGGTGCCTTCCCGAGAAGAGAATAATTTGGGCGGACGGCAGTTTCAGGGTCAGGTAGAAAAATGGGTAGTGCCTGAACTGGCTCCTCAGCTGTGTACATGAGCCAGTCTGAGCCTGGCCCTTCCTTTCTTAGAGGGAAATAGGCATATCAGGACTAGTCCACATTCACATCGATAGTGGAAGAAGCTAACTCCGCTAAACTAGAGGGTTACTGGTGTAAAAATAAAGGCAGATCAAAATAGGGCCAGAAAGCGAAACTCAAGTCAGTTTAGTTTTCACAGAAAGCTGCAAATGGAAAGCAGCGGTTTCGAGCGCTAAGTATGGCTCCTGCTATTTTCCTCCGGCTTGACCCTGGCATCCAAATATGGTCTTTTTCCTTTCTGAATGCAGCTCAACTCCACAAATAGGAGTTCTCAGGCTTGTATATTTTGTGCATATAAATCCAATATTGATTTGCATAAATAGATGCATACTATCTGATGTACGTGCAAAATCAGACATTGCAGCTGAAAAATCTGGCCATTAAACTCTTCTGTTAGATTCACACATTTCCAAAGGAATGAGACACATAAATCCACTGACTGCATCTTTTGCTATTGAGTAGATTTAATAGCATTGTGTTAACACCTAGAGATGTTAGCGAAGAACTGAGACCTCATTGTATTAAGCTCTGTAGACACAAATAATGAAAAGATTGTTCCTACCCCACCAATTTACAGTCTTAGTGGATTATGGGGTTTATTTTGTTTTTAAACAAGTATTTCTGAGTTTGTTATATAACACCAAATAAATCCCATCGTGGTATTAAATTTCATGTATACCCTTTTGTATGAAGCACTTTCACAAAAGTAGAAATAATCAAGTGACACTATTGTAGCAAAAATAAATCCTTGTATGTATATATAAAATCTAAATTTGCTCCTTTTATTTTTATCCTAAATTCCGAAGTTTGGAGCAGATTGTTCCAGGTTGAAGGGCAGCTGCGGTTGTTGCTATTTAAATAAAACTCAAGTACTCTGGAGACTTCTGGGGATATTCTGGATTTGTGCAACAACAGTGTGGATATTTCCTTGCGAATACCTATGGCCAGTTATTTTGACTCTTGCTGGACTACAGCTGTTGCTATGCATGCGCTCGCTCTGTTTGATAACTTCGTTAATATGACAAGTTCTACAAGTATTGTCAAAATAAGTCTGACACCACAACAGATTGTGAAGAAAAGGCAGAGCAGTAGTGAAAAAAAATAGAATTCTTCAACATGTTTACAGTTGATTTCTAATCTGATGGCAAATTGATTTTTTTTCCCAAACTGGTTTGCCATCCCTCTTTTCTAAGCTGTGGTAACAGACTCTGTGCTTGGGCAGCCACTCTGCAAATGGAGTGAGTATGCTTTCCGGTTACGTTTCCAGTAACACTGGCCTATGGGAGATACCGGGTACCTTGCCAAGCTGAGGTTTTCCCAGAAGGATTGGAGGAGAATACAAATCCAGTGGTTGGAAATGGAAATCACTGGTTTACATGTGTGGTTGTTTTCACTCTACCATTTTCCTTCAACTCTTGACATTCCAATTAATTTTGGAAGGAATTAAAGTTTTGCTAACCCATTAGCTACTATTTCAACTCCCCACTTGTTTAGAAGCACTTAACATGAAGTGCTTATAAAATATCTTCCTTCAGATCTTTAAGGAAAATTAAAACATGCCATTTCCATTTTTGTACCTATTGAATTTTTCACCAACTATTGCATTTAAGCATACAGGCCTGAGCTGGGCCTGAACATATGTTATTTAGGAAGGTTAGCTTCAGGCTCTCGCTTCACTTTGAGTCTGCTGGGAGCCTGGTTATGAATTGGTATTCTTGCATAAAAAGGAAATAGGAAGCTCTGCCGTCTAACGTATGAATGCTACGAGACGTGGATTTGGCTGGATGAAGACATTTAGGAGCGTACACACGCACAGTAAATCAACTTGCTAAACACCTCAAGAGCAAAACTGCTGATCCTAAGAGCCAACTTGCTATACTGCACAACACTCAAGAGAATAAAAGGCTCATAGACGAGACATCTACAGAACTGACTGTGCCAAGATAATGAGGAGCGTAGAGTACACAAGGGATTTTTCTCTCCTTGATGCACACATGTAATTCCTATTGACAGCAGCGGGAGTTACACGTACATATCAGGGGGACAATAGGACCCTTAGTGGTGGAGATGAGTATCGGATGTGAGCTGCATTACCACGGATAGGAAATGAGAGAGAGGGAGGTGTGATCACTGAGGGACAGTACAACATACAATAAAATTGTCAAGCAGCCATCAAATATGTGAAAGCATGGGAATAACAAATTAAATGGACGGGAGGTGAGAAAACAGTGTCTCAGGAGACTTTTGCCTTCCTAGCTTAGGGCTGGTATCTGAATTCCTTATTTGGCAAATATTCCCACTGGCATAACCTGTTTAATTCTCTGGTAAGTAAATGTTTCACTGAACTCGAGTAAACAGTTATGGCCTAGATGCTAAGGATAAAAAGTGGTTTTATTAAAAAATCTGACAAACAAGGAGAAGTGAAATTAATACAGTGTGCAGACCACACCTTAGGTTTCTTCTGCATGGTCTGATGAGTTTTGCTTCTTCTAGGAGACAGGTAGCTAACTGGTGATTTAGAAAGTCATTATTACTAATTTTGGTTCATGTCAAAACTAGTAACAAAGGCGGGTATATATACAGAACCAGAGAAATAATGATGGTTCTGGATTGATAGATAATGGCAGATTATAAGTTTATGTCAGCAGTTCAAACCTGCAGTGAAAGAGAAATGCCCTCGGACTTACTCCACATTTGGGATCTTTTCAGAGGATGTGTAGGGAAGATGGGACAAAATGGAACTGAACAGTAAAGTGAAAGGTAAATCAAAGCTGTGGAGGAATTAATGATCTGGAAAAGACATAAGCACCTACCAGATCTAGACAGAGGCCAACAGAGGAAACAAAGATGCTCCTGAGTAGGGAGACCACAACCACAGAGAGAAAATAACTAATAGTAAAAGCCAGACTTTGGTACATTTATGTAATTTTTTAAAGCAACAGCAAATCACTGGAACTACACGAATTGTTGGGCAGAGCTCAGAATTCTGGATTACTTATGATCTGGCTCCAGTACAAAATCTAAAGACAAAATGATGAGTCACAGAGGAGAAAGTGACTGGAAGAAAGAAAGCACAGGAAAAAGCAGCACTGAACAGGAATAGAATATGTATTAATCTAAACTGATTCTGTACCGCCCTGCACGTGCTACCTGTGTGCAGGGCTGGTGAGAAAGATACAACTATCTTTCTGGTTAAACAGCTCTTTTGAAGTCACATTTTCAGTCCTGCTAGACCTGCTGCAATGCCAAGGAATGTGAACTTTCTCTCTTTTACACTATCTCCTCATCAGTACATTGTGGCTTCTATCGATTCCCCTTCTGAGTTGGTAATGTGAATGGCAATGAGGAAAATATATCTTCAGAGGCCCTATATAAAACCTTCCTGCTCAGTTAATTACACTGGCCAAGGGAGGCCAACTTTAGTGTAGCCTGACCTCCAATTATGAGACACGCTGTGGTCTCCTCACTGAACTATGCAAGCATTAATGGCAGCATGCCAGCAATGGCTATATTAAAATCAATTTAAAAAAAAATCCCAATTCTACGTCCCTTTCACCTTAGGTGAGGTAACACACCTTATACTAATGTAACTCTTATTAAAATATTGTAATACAAAATTGACCTATGCAAAATTTCTACTACTTTTTTTGATTCATTCTAGCAAAAACGAAGAAATTAGGCAAAAGCAGACTGAGCGGTTTAATAGGTTTGTACTGTTACAGTGGGCTGCAGTTTAAAGTAGTAGTATTAAAAAAAAAAAAAAAAGCAGAATTAAGTTTGGTCTGGGAAGATACAGGGCGTGCCTATTTATGCCAATATGACCCTTGTAACAGCTTCAGAAAAGTGACCTCTCTGGTCCACGGACAAACCTGCGTGCCTCAGACACAGAATGTCACCAAGGAGAGCATACTGGAAGAGATCCCTCACACAGCAGGCCGCCAGCTCCCCAGGCTGCTCCGTGATGCAGTGCCTTGTATTCACAGAAACAATGAAACCCCGCTAGAGTTAGTTAAAAAAAAGATTAATCGCCATTGTGCCATTTTGCAAGGGGGAGGAAGGCCGCAGATTCCCGATTTCCCCAAAGGCTCCCCGGACTTACTGATTTTAAGGCACTCTTCATACAAGCATGTATTTAAGCATGAATTGTGCCATCACCTCAGAAACAGAGAGTTACCTAAAGTAGTCATCATCTAAAACAGTTGCATTCACAGTGGGCTTTACACTAGAACAGCAATCTGAGAAGAACCTTATTGAAGGAAGACAAACCAAGTGATTTCCTCCCCACCCTCTCCATGCACCCTCCTCAGCAGCTGAGGAGGAGACGCTTTTTCTAACAAGTCCCGTCCCTGGGATCTCCTGTGCCACCGGGTGTGCTCACACAGAATCAACGAGGTATCAAGGGAAGGGGGCAGGATCTACCCTATGAAGCCTTACAGTTCTGTAATTTTTACTCATCACACACCAGAAAACTCCAAATGAATATCAACATAATTAAACTTTACACCCCTAGTTTCTTATAGGACTGACAAAGGAGAATGAGGGTTTTTCAGACTTGCAGCTTTTGCTGGTTTTATTGTTTATAGCAGCAATTTTCCTCATTGCTTCACCATCGCCTTTCTTTCTCCCCACCGTTTTGGTGGACATGGCTCTATCTACATTGAAATGTTCACATTAATATACCTTATTCCAATCCAGATCTCAGAATAAGTTACACTGGTACAAGCAGCAATATTAATAAATAAACACTCTTCTATCTAGCAAAAACCTGAGGCCCAGATCAGGCTTTCTTATATTGCTGACAATACATGCTTTTCTTCTTTATCAGAAAAGAAAGGTGTATGTTTTCTTCTGCACAGATTGGTAAAGCATAAATAGAAGTTTTATTCTGAGCTCGTTCTGTCTTTTGTGGCACCCAGCTTGTTTGTATGCCTCCCAAATATTTTTTCCTCCTGAATATATCCAACAGTTGTAGCACCGCAGCAGATACTCTAAATTGCGTGTGCATGCATGCTAAATGCTGAGGCAGAACTCCTCAGAGAAAGCCCCAGTTACCTTTTTAATATGAAGTCATTTTCTGGAGCTGTCAGCATTTTTGGTCAAAAACTACCTAGAAGACAAAGCACTTTACAAGAGACAGCTTTGACAGCCTATGGATTTGAATAGTAGAACTGAAAAGACAAGCAAAGAAAACTTGGAGAGAGGGGAGAGAGAGGAAGAGATGTGCTCTTGTAAGAGATTACTTGACGACAAAATATCACACTTTCAAAGAAATTCAGCATGTTTCCAATTAAAAAAGGTAGTGAGAAATTTAGTGTTTGTCCCCATACAACTTCAGTCAAGTTAAAGATGTATATGAAATTTATTTGAATATCTGTACCACTCTTTTAGCTATAAATGAGGATAGTAGTATGATGTGGAGGAGCTCCACAAATAATATTGCATGCCTAAGTGAAATAAAGCCTAGAGATAAAAGAAAGGGAGCTATTTAGGAACATTATATGCACGGTCAGCTGAGTAATAGGAACTGACTGTAGGCCAAGAATATTAAAAAACAAAGTCCTCCACACACGCATAAACAGACAGGAAGAGGAAGAATAGAGTCACGTGGGTTAAAATTTTGGTAACCACCATTGGAAGTTATCGCCTGACTCTGCTGTTCAACTGATAGATGCTCTTTTTTGATGGTGGTGGGGTTCTTGCATGAGCCCAAAGAGTTCTGTGTACAGAGTAACTGCTGCCTTTTGTCAGTGTCTAGAAATACCTGAATTCCAAAGATTAATTTCTCAAGTTCATGCATTCATCTAATGAGATTATCTGTGGTTATCCTGCTAACACTGGCCAACAGATCCTGCAGTCTCACATCACCTAATCTGTTCCCGACTGCACGCATGCTTCCGAGTCAGCCTGGAACTGTGTCTAGGACGCACGTACAGGCACTAAAAATATTGGTACATGCAAGACTGGGTAACCCCCAGCTAAAAAATAATTCTGATAGACAGTGGATGAATGTGCATTTTCAGTCTCTTTGAGAGAGAAATACTATGGGAGGTATTCCAGCACCATCGTCCGTTATGAACTATAGGCAGACTTGTGGTTTAATAAAACTTATTGTAACTGACATTACTTCAGTGATTCTGATCGTGCTAATCCATCAATAGAAAATGGCAAAATCATGTAACAGGTTTTATTGTAGCCTAGGAAGAAGCACAGGATTTAGATGGGACATTTTTATTATAAGATTTCAACAACAAATACAAATTATATCTGGTGCAAGTTACGGGCTGAATAGGATAACCTGTACTTTACCTATCCAGATATTTCACCAGGATGGTCATTTGCACAGCTGGTCCTTAAGTATTTTATGAGAGATAAATCTAATAACCTTTCTGTGAAAACCTCAGCAGAATGTGGACACTATAATAATCCATATGCAAGCTACCACATTGTATTGTACGCTGTCAGACAGCTCAATTATTTTCTTCCAGATCTAACATAAGCTTCTGTTTAGTAAACATGATGAGAGTCAAACTTTTACATATATATATATAAAGTGCTTAATTTGCATGCAAAATTGCCGTAAGTATGTATGCAAATAGGAAAACTCATGCACAGATGACTAATTAAGTGCATTTATGTGAGAAATTACCCAACGCACGCATGGAATCTCAGTAATTGTACACACAACTCAGATGTGCGATTGCATATGCATTTTGGACACATAACTGATTGAAAAAATTGTTTCTTGGTACTGTGTTGGAATAACTGATGCGTAGCACACGATCAGAAATACGAGAACTGATAGGGCTTTTGAAAGGAACTGCAAAAGCTTGTGAGGGGCTTTACAGTAAGAACGGAATTTACCATCTCTACCATTACTGTTTTCCTATTCACTTATAACCATAGCGTACTAATCTGTGACTTAAAAAGAGACATTTCTGCAAGTACTGTAAAGAAAGACTCGGCAAAATAAAATTAGTGCCATGGTACAAGAGATGGTGTCATTAAACTTAAACCTGAAGTTTTTAGCCCACTGTTGCCTGTCCAGTATGTGTTTTGGAAATAAATGGGAAATTTTACTTCATGTGTCTTGATCAAGCACCCTTTCTTCTCATCTGAGCAGGGTTTGTAGTATGACAGCACGATGTCCCTTTGGAAGGTTCAGTGGGATTTGGTGAGAAAAGGGGTATCTGTCTGTTTTAATTTTCCAGGCATTGATGTTATTGTAAGTTTCTTTATCCCTAAACACTGTCTAGTTCTCTTTATATCCCCAAAGTGAGAAAGTTCATGCTAACATTGTTAAAATTCAATACAGTAAACAAATTCTTTCAATATGATACGATAAACATCCCTGACATCAGTGTCCTGCAAAGGAAAATACCTGTCTGTATTGTTTTCATATGCTCTGGCTGCTGAAAGCAGGGACACATCCCTCAGCCTGCTTTATGTTGTTTTCCTATTTTCTGTTCTGTTCATTGTGTTAATAACCAAGTATAACAGCAGTTAGGGTAGCATGCGTTTATTTAAGCACACAAACAACTTGAGGTCAAATGCTTCAGTCAGCCACTAACACAGGCAAAAGATACCCGTCCGCCTTTGTGGGCACGGTCAAATGAGGAACACGTGTGAGGGGAGCGGGAGAAAAGAGTCTGGAAAGGGATGTGCCGTGATCAGTTTGCCAAAGTGCTGTTCTGCTGGAGAGACAGACTCACAGCAGTGTCGTGGGGCTCTGAACATGAGAAGTCCGGGAGGAGGGAAAAGGGACGCTTTGGTTTGGTTTGGTTTGACTCCGAACGAAGTTCCTTGGACTAGATTTCAGAAGGCAGTGTTTTAAGGACATTTTCTGCCACTAAGTGGTGCTATATACAGTACAGCATCTTTATGATACCACAGTTTACAAGGAGGAATAAACCAGAACGCTGTCAAGCTGATTAGACTGATGTAGATGCTTAACAAGTGTCAATTACGCTGATTTAATCTTTCTGCGGCACTGGATAAATCAGGAGGAAGAACGGGCCAATCCAAATGATTAAAGAAATCCAAAGATTGAGCCCTGGCATACTGCATCTGAAGTGGAGGATTACAGAAAACAACTCCAATTTTTTTAAAAGCTGTGTCTGGCTTATTTTTGTTCTTTTTTAATTATTAGTATTGTTTTCCCGAAGTTTACAGGTGTTAGATCCCAAATACTTACCAAATAAAACTGGAGGGAAAAAAAAGTGGGTTTAATTAATACTTGTAATTATTCCAGAACTAGTAATCCCATTTTTAAAACAGATGCCCTATTTTGTATCAGCTGACAAAAAAAGTAGAACATGTTCTTCCTGGAGTACATATCTACATGTAGCTTTACTCCCTCCCACCCTCCAAAAAAGATGCAATTTAAAAATAGGATGTAAATTTGTAAGGAGAATGCAAACTTGCAACTTTTGCTATCCTCAGTCCTCGGAGAAGTGCAAATACAGCAGGCAGAGGAGCTATTCTGACATTTTGACACTCATGCGATCTCGTGCCCCGAGCAACCGTACCTACATGTTGCCTCTCAGCCGTGGCTGCAGCAATACAGCCTGGGTGAGGATCAGTGGACAAGACTGCACTGTCCCAGGAAGGGAGAGACTGAGTTCAGGAATCACAAAGCTTTCCTCCTGTTTCACCAAAAGAGGAGGAACTTACTTAACCGCAGTGTATGAAGCGGCTTACTCCTTTTCTCTGCCACTGGTCTGTCCTAGAAAATGAAGACAGGATGGGGAGAAAGGACGGAGCAATGAACACTCACGTTCCAGGATCCCCCAGGTCTATTGGTGCATTTCTCAGCTCATGACGGACCAAATTCAGTACTTTGTATTTAGACCCCCACGTAGATAGTGTGTCTGCAGCCAGGCCCAGACGCAATCTGGCAGTCAGCATTTTTTACCAGATCTAAGGACCCTAAAACATTGCCTCATGCTGAAACCCAATGAATATCTGCCTCTATGAGTCACTCTGCTGAGCAAAATGCCTTTAAAAAAAGAGGTGGAACTTCTGGGGAGAGAATTAGTGCCTTTTGTGGACTGTATTTTTGTGCAGGGTGTTGGTTTATTCACGATATTCCTAGAGAAGTGATTTAAATCAAGAGTCAAAAGCCGAAAGGGTATCAAAGCTGTACAGGAACTGATTACTACTATAAATTTTGCTGAAACAAGCTGATGCTTTGCTGATTCTTTGGTCCTTTTCTGGTAAAAATATTCAGAAGATGCCAGTGTTAACTCACAACGTTGACTTCTCTGTATTTTTCATTTTTGTTCCATGAGATTATTTTTAGCTGCTGTGCATTAGCTCTGCTTCTGAAAAATATTGATAGGTAGAGGTTGCAGGTTCTTCGTGAACATAACAAATGATTTATTGACAGAAACGCAATGATACAAATATATCCATAAAATTAATGTTTCCCCCCCACCACTGTTTTTGAGTGAAGTTAGAGACAGATGCTAGAGACAGATGTGAATTTCTCAGGAGAGAAAGAAATACCATAGGTAAATCAGTTTTATACCAGAAAATCTGATAAAGATGAGTATAACAGCTGAAAAATAAGTAAACTTTTAACAGAAGAAGGAACCCTTTTCATTTTTAGAGGAAATGGCAACAGCTAAAGTAACTGTATATGAGTTATTTATACTATAGCATAATTTCTGAGCCCCAAACAATAGCTAGATGCAAACACATAATAGGAAACAGTAGCTGTCCAAAATGTCCTTGGGAGAGAGCAGCAGAAATGCAAAATTAAAGTGTCACAAACAGGGTCAGCCGCAGATCCAGAAACAATATGATTCTTCTGACGTTTACTTCTTTTCCAAGCACCACCAAAAATATTAGCAAATCAGGAATTTGCTTAAAGCAGCAATCTAACAACGTAAATGTTAGATGATCCTAGAAACTATTCTCCATTCATAGTAAGCATTAAAGTAATAAGGTATCCCAAACAAGGAAAAACTTGAAAACTCAAAAAAATTTCCTGAACCAAGTATCTGAATTAGATAAATATTATTTAAAAAATTTTGAACTGTTCCATTTACATGGTTTAGACATCCATTTACATATTTAAAACTAAATTAACAGTGATTCAAAATTTCTCTGGTAAGTTTTTTATTTTATCAGTGGCTTCACCATCACAATCATAGAGCAGATCGTCAGCACCTCTGCATTCATCCTCAGGATTCCCAAGATTTAATGACTGTATTTCATCATTAATGTCTTTTTTATGCTGCAGACTGTTACAATATTTTCCAAGCGTTAGAATTTATTTTCCTGAGACCAGTACTGCATTGTGGCATCAGTCAGGCTTGCTTGTCTCGGTGCTTTTCCTACTGCTCTTGTACTTCCTTCTCTTTCCTTAACAGGCTTTTTGATTAGAATAAAGTCAGCAGTAAGTAAACTTTCTGAGCTGATGAAGTCTTACTATTGTATCTCTAGGCAGATACTACAAATTCAGTAGCAGTGACCTCACTTCTTCAGCTGAGTTTGAAATTGTTATTGACTTTCTGATATTACTTTATATTCTGTTGCCTGTAAATTTGGCCTCAGATCTTGCTACATACAATTAACGCTGGTTTCTGACATCACCGTCTCTGTATATGTTAAGTTCAAGGCGGGACAACGTTTAATTTATGGCTTCTGGAGCTTTGTCCTGGCTACGCACAGCCTGGGTCAGACAGTGCTCCCACTACCCCGGAGGAATCACGGAGATGTTCCAAAAACAATGGTCCCACCTATCCAGCTGCCTTGTACTGGAAAATTAATCTGAAATTCTGTCCCACGTGGCTGATCCGCCGTGTTCCAGGCTGGACCTCCAAGGAGTTTCAAGTTATTTTATAAATCTCTCCATTTAGGAGACACGAGTCACACACTCGTGCATTAGACTGTGAACGCTTTCATGGACTGTTTTATATTCGGTAATTACTTGAAAAAAACAAATACAGCTACTTATATTTAAAGAACAATCAAGGCAATATTCTAGAAATATCGCTTTGCATTACTTAAAGACTAAGATATTACTTCTCAGTGTTAGTCTCGCTCACTAAAAACTCGTTTAAATATTAGACATAATTCCTACAGTGGTAGAAATGGATAAGGAACTTGAAAGCTGCAGTTTAAATTTGCAAGAAGCTTTTTTTCTGGAATATAAATGAAGCACTGGCTAGGTTTTCCTACTGTAGAATGTGTACATCTCGTATATATATTAATCTGCAAACTACAGACCAAATATTGATTAAAATTTGAAATAAAATATAAAATGTCATTTATGCCAAGTATCATAAACAACCCAATATCCTTTCATTTCTCAGTTTATGAAGAATGGAGACAATAGCATTCCCTCACAGAAACCATAAAGAAGTTAAAAAGTAGAGTCAATATCGTAAGAGGAACTTCTAGATGCACATATTTAGCTGAATTCCTAGTAATATAAAAGGGAAATGTTTCTGTTGGGCTCACTGCCTAGGGCTTTAAATTGCTGTATACTGTCACGCAGTATGGACTATCTATTCATTATCTAATTTAGACACTTATATGGTCATCAGACAAGTGGGGACCTGGAGAGAAATCCCTAATTAAGACTTTAGAGTTTGATAAGAGGCTGTTGCTGCACGGTGATAAAATATTATTTTTGTCTTATCTTATGAATGTGTCAGGGCAGATTATGTTAAATGCTACCTACATGCATAATCAGATGACATATCTCTGGCAAGGCCCACAGATAACAGTCTGCAAATGCACATTTATTATTTTACAGTTCAGAGTGTTAAAAGGAGAACAAAACTTGCAGATCCAGAACTACAGCAAATCCACCTCAGCTGTGTCTGGTGTCTCACACCACCGGTATTTTCCTTGGGACCTGGGGACAGAGTATTTGGTCTGCAATGACGGTTACAACAGCTGGATGCCTGCTCCTGGTCACAGCACCTGGAACCATTCTGCTGGCTCTGTATTGCTGAACTCTCCAGGCATTCCCTTTCTGCTCCCTGACATGCTGCTTATGCAATAAACCGTTGGTAGTGGATTAAAGCCATCAGAAATTCAATTATACAAAAGGAATCCCTATCTGATTGCTCAGGTTAACCTTCATTACTAACCTTCATTGCCTTTACAAAGAGAGGAGAAGAGAGCAGGGAACTGGCCATTCAGCTTTCAAAGCTCCACATTTCATTCCATTCAGATTACGATCCGGATTTTTTGGCATTATGAGTTTGTTGTGAGTGCTGAATATGTAATGCAAAAATACGAGCTCTGAAGATTTTTTTTTTCTTGACAAGCTTTCTGGGAAAAGTCAGAGCTGTTATATTTTTTGCATGCAGCCTTCCCATCCTTCTTCTCAAGTGCAGGATTGACTTGAACAATAGTGTTCACTTAAGGATCTCTTTCCTCATTAGATGCTTTGACTTCTCAAGGAGGATGGACAGCTCTGCCACCGAAGCAAAAGAAAGTCAATTCAGGGAACAAAACATACATGACAGTTGGTTTTTATTTTATTCTTCTGGCATGATCCAGCACTGTTGATATCAATGGCAAAACTCCTGCTATATCTTCCAGTATGGGAGCTTAGCTATTACCGGAAAAGGAAATGTTTGTGACGTTTTTATATATATGTATATGTATATATAGGTACATATGTTTATATGTATATATGTATATATAATATATAATATATATTATATATTATGTATATGTTTGTATTTATATAAATAAATACAGATATAAAATATATATAATACATATATAGATATGTACATGTATACACACACAAACTAAATTTAATACTGTAATTATCAATTGGGATTATTCAAAGCCCACATTGTAAAACTTCCCTAACCTTCTACCTGGATAATATCTTTCTTCATTTTCTGTTATTTACAAGTATGCATAATACAAACTGACAAGTGCTATAGCTGAGGAAAAAAGGCGAGAAACAAGGACCAAAGGTCCTTGCTAAGTAGCAGGATGGAAGATGGCTTAGTGTTATTTTGCAGGAGGGATTCAGTTTCACAGATTTCCACACAAGAAATGTGGATATTCACAGGGTTTTGCAAACAGCAAACACAATAACAGTCCTATTCAATTAAAAATCCGTAAAGTGTTAAAGTATTGTACCCCAGTTTACATTTAAAGGGCTGTAGAGACTGAATGTCTCAATCACAAGAAAAAAACCCATTGAGTTACTGCTATGCTCAAACCCTATATTTGTAGGTGTCGTCCATTGCCAAACAGGACTTCATTAACATGCAAAATGTTTCTACATATTTCCCAAAACACTGATTAGATTCAAGCAGAAGATTTAGGAGACTTGAGTTTAACCAGCCACTCTATCTCAGAAGCCCTGAGAAATCTCGGATCTGTCCGCTCAGCTCAGTAGTTTGCTTCTCCATGTGCAAATAGGGGTGCAGTGCTGCGAGGTGGCGTCAGGATAAATGCATCAGATTCTGAAGGACTGGATGCTGCTGTAATAAGGATCAACGAGGGCTGGATCTGCCCATGTGTACCAGGTATGCAGCTCTGTTCCTTGAGATCTTGGTAAAAACAGAAGATTAATTGGAAGTATAACAGAAGAATAACTTTTCAAAAGATACAGGTAACTGGTAGAGATATGGGTCATTAGCTTTCGCAGCGTGATGGCCCAAGCATGAAGAAGTCCTGGCCACAACAACTGGTATGTATCTGACTTCCAGGTTTGAAGAGAAAAACCCCAACAAAAACTTGTGAAAACTTTCTAACCCCTCTGCAGCTTGTTTAACCTCATCACTACATGTCTGCATAAAGAGGCGATGGAATGAACATGACCCAACAAAGCGTATGTGGGTGTGATTAATGGAGTGCCCCAAAGTAAAATAGTCATGCTGAAAATCTGAAGAGAAATGCAAACTTTTAATAACATTTTCAAATTATTTAATCATACAATCAGGCCTGACCTTGTTCGATATGAAACTTCATTACAGCCTGGAATGTTAATATAGAGTTCCAAATGCATCATAAATTACTGGTTTCTTCAGTGATGCATGGGCCTGTCCTGCTGTGGCCAACTGCAATTTTAATATTTTCTTAAGAAATGAAGAATTAGCAAATAATGGCATGATCCTGAAATTACTATTCTAGGGATCACAGTTTATTAATCGGCTAAAAAGGATAAAGACATTACTCACTTCCCACAGATAAATGATGCAGCCAGTCCTTTTTTTTTTTTTTTTTTTTTTTTTTTTTTTTTTTTTGTGGAATCAAACCCTAAATGCTTATTTTTGAGTAGATCCATTAATAACCAATTCAACTGACCTACCATTCTGCAACATGACAGGTCTGACAGTCAATGAAGGAATTACTATATGTAACTGGCAATTTTACCATCAGAAGCATTATTTTGTATACAACTACTACCCTGTAACAACTTAAAAATTATATTCAGTGTTTGGAAAGGGTAAAATAAAAACATTTGCAATATTGACTGACAGAGATTCTTATTTGGAGCTTACTATTTAACAACAAAAGAAGAAAAATGAGTGGACTATTTAAATGGGTAGAGAAATCAGGGAAACTGAGAGACCACTGTACTTTTAGTTGAACAATACATTTTGTAAATGATCTTCAGTAGCCACACATTTTTTGGGATTAATAACAGAGTATTGCTAGAAGTTTGGTGGTCTTCAGGAATAGTCCAGTCCAATCAACCAGTTCAGTAGTCCAGTTTAATGGTTCTATTGATTTCAGCATAATTGGATTGAAATACAATTTTCTTTGCTTAATCGCTTATCAAAGCATCATAAACACTGCACAGCAGTTCTGCTGTGGATGAGACACTGGCCTAGGAAAGATTGCACTGCATGTATTAACATGCCTGTCTTCACTGAGGTCTGAAGGTCCATGGTGTGCGTTGTATACCAAAGATGAACTATTTGCTATCAGTACTGAATAATAACAGGGCAGTCCTGGAAATAAAGCTAATAAATAAAGCTAATAAAACATCCTGCAGCAATTAAAAAAAATTCTGCATTTCATAGTATAATTTTCATGTAATGAAAAGCGTGAAAATGTGGAGATTCAAGCAGCTTGAAGACTCAATTAATAAACATTTCAAGATAAGTTCAATTATCATTATGACCAGCACAATGAACCTTTCTCATTCTCCTTTTTTTTCTAGATCTCTCTGTAACCTCTTCTTTGGTCTTTTGAATCTTTACCAGATTCATTCTAAAAGCATTTAATGTAAATAAAACACACACGAGACAGTTCAGCTTTTTTCTAGGATAGCCATCCAAAGCTTTGCTTGCCAAGAGGCAACAATACTGAGCAATATTGTGCAGAAGTCTATAATTTGCTCTATAATAACCTCAGTTTGCTTTATTTTTTATTTCTTCTGGCCATGAGACATGTCAGGAGTTTTCATGGGCAACCCATTGCCCAGAATGAATTGGTTGGAAATCACAGTAAGGGAAGAGTTTCATTGTCTTCAACCATAATACTAAACAACTGTTTAGCAAAGGGAAAGAATAACGCAGAATAATTACTAATTGACGAAAACATTCAGGACACATGAAACATGGTGAAACAAACTATTAGGTCCAATTATGCCGCTTCTGTGAACACTGTTATGCTATCTTTAATGAACTCACATTTGAAAGCTCAATTTTATATTGGGCAGTGGTTCAAAACCCAGAGACACATCAGTCCCAAGCCCTAACTCACAGAAAAGTGCTAGACTGTAACTGCCTGACAGCACTTCCCACTGCAATCTGGGTTTACCTTAAAGAGCTTCTATTCAGCTCTGCTTCAACTCAAACTTAACATTTAACTAAGGAAATCTAGCAAGGTCACAATGGAAGACAGTCTGCCTGCAGGCACCAGCCATCCTTTCGTTTATTATACAATCATACACATGAGATTTTAAGAACAAAAATGACGGATACCTTTTGTAGCAACAACCTTATCAGACAGAACTGGCACAAAATCCAAAATGTTGACTTTGCAACTACTAAACCATGACTTAGTCTGTTTGTGAAGACTTAGTGCAAAAATATAACTGGAAGAACTAATATAACCAAAAATATATCTGGACAGTGCACTCTGACAATTACAGAGCTGAGAATTAAAGCTGCAGAGAGAAAGAAAATGTGTTTTGGTGAGAAAGTCATCTCTAGAGTTACAATTAAGATGAAATTTATTGCCTCTGCTTAACATCTGTTTTATATTTATTACTTCTGATAAAAAATTATATCCTGGATCCAAAGCTTCATCTTCCAAAGTTGCCGAATAAATGTTAATTAAATATTTGATATAAAGTCTTTAGAAAACCCACTAAAATTATTCAGTTTACTTAAAACAGGACCCAGCAAAATATAAAGGGTGGTATCAGATCCCATAATGAAGTCTTTCAGTTCCCTTGAACTCTTTGCATTTAATGTGAAATATAAAGGACTAACTTTCATATTTGTTTCCCTCTGGTATAAACAGACTGTGTAACGAGCTGCTGTGTGATGTGAACTGAATGTCACTCAGAAGGCAACACGTTCACAGCTCACTGGTGGCTTTACCCCTCTTAATCGTCACCTTATATCTGAGATGTTCTTTCCCTTTTTCATGGATGCTCATTATGTATCTGTTATTCATTCACTTTGCTGGGTTCGAATAAGTACAGAATTCTAGATATGACATAATCTACCAAAACCTACCAGAGAAATGAATGTTATTTGCTGAAAAGCTTCATGCTCCTGAACAGCTTGTCAGTCTGCTAGCTCCTCAGAGGTCTGTTTCCCCATTAGTGCACATTTTCCCAGTTGAAGATTTAAGGATTTTTTCCCACTGTCACAATAAAAAAGAGGAAAAGGAAGCAGGTGGTGTCATTTCTAAAGTCCAAGTGTTTTTAATGATCATTCTGTATTTCTTCAAGTGCAGAAATTTCAATTTTGATTAAAATGAAAAAATGAGAAGCCATTTACAGACAGACCTCCGTTCTCCAAACATTCTGCTCTGCATACACAATATGTTTTCCTATATAATGCATGCACCATATTTCAATATTAATTATATGCAGGTCTCTTTTGGGTCACATGCTAATTACATCTATTTAGAATTTATCATGCTACTTCCAATAATGTGCTGTCATTGTGCCCCATTGTTTTTCCTTGCCGGAGGCAGAAGGAAGCTACAATAAACCTGAAAATACTGGCAAGAAAGGTTCTTTTTAAAACATATGGGGAAAAGCTGCACTAAGGGCCCTGTCCAATGCTCACTGAAATCAACAGGAATCATTCTATTAACCCCAAGGGAAAATGGTTTGAACCTGTTAAATGTCTACGGTTCTATATGACGAGCTATGTGCATCTCTCACAATGTAATGAAATGGTTATGCTATAACCATCTGTAAATAATCAAGGAAGCATTCAGCATTATGCAGAGAGGATATGCAAAGAGGAATCTGAGCTTTTCTGATTCTGAGGTAGTTAGACTGGTGCTAAATAGCCACAAGATAAAGAAGAATCAAACCCTCTGTTCCCAACCATCTTGAATGTAACTGTTTCATATGTTAATGTATAACATTTTGTGATCACTGGATCTGTGTATCAGGTGATAACAGTGGGGGTTTTTTATTACTAACTACTGTATGCTGTTGGATTCAGATATGTCACATTGTAAAAACTGTGCTCTATTACAAGCACTAAAGATATCAGCATGTTTGCCAAAGTTATTGACTGTGTTTACAATTTCTTTTTATGATGACTGGTATAAGTCGGTCTGCATTTACCAACCCATGGTATCTTCTCTGTATGAGGAATACTTAAAGTTCTCTGCACAAGTCACAACCAGAGTTAAACAGTGCTTCCTCCATGCCACCAGTTTGTGAACACAGAGCCAAATTTTCAGCAGCAAACCTCACTGCGTACATACAATTATGAATGCTGAACATTTACATCTGCTTTCAAGAAATAGGTGCCTGTGGGACTAAACATAGATAACACACAGAAAAAATGCAGGCACTGAAGATAAGCATCTTGGACAAAATTGTGCTCCTCAAGTTTCCTAGCCTTCTAAATTGTTAGTGCTACATTAGTAGTTAGCAATGACACAAATCAGAGAGAGTCAGTGACTTAAGTCCAATACGCAGGAGACTACCTCAATTTTTATGCATCCTTTTCACCCATCTACTGCTGCTGTCAGTCCTTTTACTTTCTCTGCCTTTGTGGCTCATGGACACATCAGGACTATTCTAAACACACCACTCCTCTCATTACTTTGGTGGTGCCTGTAAATAGCCTGACTCCTAGAAATAAAACTCACAAGATACAAACATGAAATGGCATTTACATGTCTGTATCTCACTGTGATTTTTTTAATCTATAATGAGATGTTTTCAGAATAAGAAGAAAAATGTTAACATTTAGCCCACTAACTATTTTTTTGCTGATAGGTCTCAGCAGAGAGCAAACTGATATTCAGGTATAGAAAATGAATTATCTGAAGCCAAATGTAATTTTATTTTGGTGGGCCAACAATCAATAGAGCAAATGCACAGTCATTTCAGTAATTGCCACAGCTTCATGACAAATACTTACTAGAAATTCATAGCTAGGTAATCTCAGCATCCCGTATTACAAAGGGGCCTAGGACAAGAAGCAGTATGCATCTTTAATGTATGTTAGCTCAAATGTTCAGAGACACATGCAAATCAAGCAAGCATGTATGCAATTTATTTTTTTTAATATTGAAGGTCATAAGTCAGATTGTCTCATCTCATCTTGCATAAAAACATTATAGTGGAAAAAGAAGTTTAAGTCTGAGATTTTCACTTTACTTACCTACATAAAAGGTAGCAGGGCCCATTAAGTTGGTAAAACCACATAGGAGAACCTGAAGACACTAATCCCAAGATCTAGAGGCACGAGACCACCTTCTCATATGGAGCTTATTGCCTCCATTCCTTCAAGACATCATCGTTGCAGGATCCCTGTTGCAATTAGCTCTGCCTCATGAAACTGCAGTAGCAGCAGTAAATCTGCTTTGATAACTGTTGAGCAAGAGGACTCCCCTCTGGGGTCTGTCTGCTTCTTCCATACCTCAGTCCATAACTGATCTTCCAAAGATTAGATGGTCTGGGCTGTATGCTGTGGGAGCAGCTCAGGGTGACCAAAGGTGCTGTATATAGATTTCTATAGTCTGACAAGGTGAGGAAGAATTCAGACTCGGAAATGATGCAGGAGAGATGAAATGCCAGCAAGATGCTTCACAATTCCAAAACCTAAAAGCCGCATCCCTAATATGAAAAATGTGGCTATTTCAATATGAAATGATCATGAGTTTTAACTATGGTTCACCATAGCGTTTTGGACCCTTTTGGAATACTGAATACTGCCCTGCCTGGGGAGTTTTATGGCATTATTAGGGCTCTTTGAAGCTCATGTAAGACCTGATACTAGCCTGTTTTTGAAAGGCCTTTTAGGAAACAAAGGGCAGTGCAATCACTAATTGTGAGGAGGATTACAGAGGAAAAAAGTAAAAAGCACATTTTTCAAATGTATATGACTCAGTAATCCACTTTCTCCTAATTTGCCACAAGAGAAGAAATCCTGTTTTACTTACTTAATACTTCTGGATTTTTTACCAATGGCCATTTGTCTCAGAGTTTTCAGTTATGCAGATCAGAAACCCGGGAAACCGAGAATGTCTTCATTTTCTTTTTTGTTCTGAAACAAGAAATATTCTTTATAGTATCTGAGGGAACCTCCAAAGTATGAGACAGACTTTAGATATAATTTTTCCTTCGAAGGAAAGCTATTCTTTTATATAAAGGAAAAAAAACCCAAACCATTTGAAGAGTGTTCAATCAAAACAAACAGCCTTGACTGTTGTTGGAAGAATAGAAATTTCTCCTGGCAGAAATCTTTCCTAAAGGTAATGCCATCTTTAAGCATCCTTTTTCAAATGTAACAGAAAGAAAAGAGTAAAGCCTTTACTTGTAGTATAATTAGCAAAGCTTGCAAGAAGAAAGGGAATAAAATATTATACACATGTTTTTGCAGGCTAAGAAATGGATAGAAGAAAATAATTCTGGTTGAAAAAAACCTAGCCTAGTCGTAATTGTACGTTAAAGAAACATTGTCGTGCACCTGTCCATACAGGAGCAACATGACTGCAGTTGGTCAGACCCAAAGAAAGACACAGGGTTCATTAATTTTAAATGAGAGAGAGAATGCCTACAAAAGCACAAAGATACCTTCAAGCAACGAGCGACTGATGGCAACCTTTGGAAATTGTTTTCACACCTCCTACTGTGAACATACAAGTTCAGAGCTACAGACGATTCCTAATGCCTAAAACAGGAGCATGGCTAGCTTGGTTCAAAGTGTCAAACTGTCAAGCCAGTATGCTTGTTTTTTCCCCTCATTCACAGTTGTCTTAACCTGAAGCAAAGTTATTTTAGTTGGCAGAGACTAGACCCAAAATATTAATGGTAAAATCTTCCTTTAGACCAATCTTACAGCATGGTGTCTTCAATGAACTAGATTCTCTTCTTCATCCAGGTTATGCTGCACTCAGCAACAAGAGGGAACCTTTGGAATCTCTCCAGTTCGTGTCCTTGCCTAGCCACAAGCTAATGCTGTATTTTAATATGAGCATCGTGGTATCACCTGTGCCATCCTTTTTACGCTTGCCTGATCTTCCTGCTCTTAATGCTGATGGATCTTCAACACTACAGGCCACGGGAAGGAAAGCTGGCAAGCTGGCTAGACTGGGTCCATACTTGTAAGGGATTGCACCCCATTTGAGATAATCCCTAAGGACCTGAGGACAGTTTATGCCTCTTCTCTCATTTCTGGCCACAGAAGAGACAGAATATTTGTCCCATTAACTAATGACCAAGTATATATAATGACCAGAATAAAATCTCAGGCTTCCTCTGCCCACAAGCATTATCAGGCTGGACATGGTCGTTCAAGGCAGCCAGGTACTCATACTCCTAGCTTTCGCACTTACTTATTCTGACTGCATACACAAAATGGATAACAAAATGTGCAAAGTGTCCAAGAAGACTTATGCCTGCAACTCTCCAGATTTGCATACGTGGCTGCAATAACTGTGTATACAACTGAAACACAGCTCTGCTCTGCAAAATGCTAGCTTTACACGCTATTTTCCTAACCCATTCTTAACTGAGACTCTTCATTTTACACTGTAAGCACACACTAAATTTGTTCTCGTTAATTAAACAGCATAACTAAAATGTATATTGCAAATATAATAATCTGACTGTTCTTTCCTGAAGTGGTTGTTCTGTGTACCAAGGAGTTTTAAATTAAAAAAAAAAAATAAATCCAATCTAGTTGTGTTTAGCCACATGTAGCCACGTTAACTTTAAAAAAGAACAAATAATGACTGATAGGCACTTACGTTTCCAAAGTTTTTGTGATCTTCCATTTTTCTGCTCCCACGCTACTGAGTTTGAACTGCTTCCCTAAAAGCCTGCATATAGCAAAGTATGAGTAAACATTTTCAGAATACATCTCTCACCCTGAGGATCCACACTTGATTTTGATATAAAATGTTATTAACTTTAGCTCCTAGTACAAAAGGTCTTGATCAATAATTGTTTCTACCTGTCTGTCTTATTTCTGTGTATCTTCTAAGACACTTTTGGGCTGCTGCCAATACATTTTGGTTTGTAAGCACATAACAGTGTATCATACACCTCAAATCTGTGTGGGTTTATCTTATCTTTTCATTAGGTAGAAGATTTTTTTTTTATCTACATAGATTAGATTAGTTTAAGGTCACCCTGAGAAAGGAAAGGAAAAAAGAAAAGAGAAAAGAAAATAAAAGAAAAAAGAAAAGAAAAGAAAAGAAAAGAAAAGAAAAGAAAAGAAAAGAAAAGAAAAGAAAAGAAAAGAAAAGAAAAGAAAAGAAAAGAAAAGAAAAGAAAAAAGAAAAGAAAAGAAAAAAGAAAAGAAAAGAAAAGAAAAGAAAAGGAAAGAAAAGGAAAGAAAAGGAAATGATAGAAAATGGAACCCCATATATTCTAACATAAGTCATCCTATCATCACAATTAGTCACCTCTTCAAATCATTCTTACTGATTTTTAAAGTCTAGGAATAGAAGAAACAAAACTACATGACCTTAAAGGGGATCCTCTGAACACCTGCCCAATACTATCTCTTGTCAGTTCTTCAAAAATACATTGTCACCATTCGGCCATAATGTTCAAAAGGTCAAGCAGTATGGCCGGATGATCCTAAATATCTCCTTCAGTGTTTAATTCTTGAAGAAGCAAAATCACTGCATGTTTTTTTCTTTATTCCCTTTATTGACCTCAGTGGAAATACCATCAGGTGTGAAAACAGCGCAGAGACTCAGAAGCTGATAGTTTCTGATCTTTTATCTTGGAGTGGGCTATTTGTAAGATTTTGTACAGTGATTCATAAGTATACCAAAATGACTGAAGGGCGGAAAAAAAATCACTTATTCTGTCATCAACTCAGTTAATATTAAACCTGAAGGCAAGAAGTATCACCTTAAGGGTGACAATAAGTATGGTGACCACTGTGAATTCCCCAATGACACCGTGCTAACAATGACGATATTAAACATACCATTGCTAGTACAGTCTTGAAAGCAGTCATGGGGCCCTGAATCAGATGGATTGCAAGGGAGGTGGCTACCAACATACTAAGGCAGCCAAGTGTGTGAGTGGGAAGCATGAAGACAGTCCCTGGAGATTGTAAAATCAGCAAAAGTTAGTTTCAGTAATGAAGAAGCATTCTGGTGTCTTGGTAATCATCAGTGTCTCCATATCGCATCCATTCATTCAACTCAAACTTACAGATAAAATCACTTGTTAAAAATTCTGAACTCAATATATTTACATCACCCATGGTGGCTCACCTTAGTGACAACGCACTGCAGGGTGCGTATTTACTGATAGCTATAATAAGAAAAATATAACTTTCTGCAACACTATTGTGAATATATTTTAAAACAACTCTCCTCTGGTGGTGGAGGGAGTTGAGAGCAAGCTGTCCACAGCCACCCGCATAGCTTTAAGCTTTTATCTTGAAAGGACTGAGCAGGAACTCCAAAAGAGAATGAATCACACAAACAGATCAAACATTTTTAAACTCATAAAATCTATTTCCTGGTACATGATACTTTTGCCATAGCTACATTTTAGCTAATTTCTGGGTAAATTATATTCTCCTAGTGATGTGCATTCAGAACATTAGTAAAACATTAAAAATTCTTCAGGGTAAAATAAAAATCAAAGGAGTTTTTGAATGTTTGGAAAATAGTACAGGAAAAGAGGAAGTGGTGAAGAAGAAAAAGAAGCATGCCTGGAGGTAGCAGGAGAGGTAAATCTTCTCTGTATTCTGGTTGATAAGGAAACAGGGAACAGTCTCAATTTCAGTGTTCATTCTACTCATTTAACGTTCCAGGCAACTTTCTGAGACAAAACATAACATGAGTCTTTGAACTCTTCATTGTTGAGAGTTAGTCTCTACCTCACCAGAAAGGGCAAAGAGCTTCCTCATAAAAATGTTGCTACCAAGACACAAATATCATCAGTTGGCTAATTGCGTGGGAGAGGTTAAGGGAGCAGAGCTCAAACAGAAATCCTGCTGCATAGCAAGAACTGGCATTTCTTGTGTGTGGTGCCTTAACCACAGATTAGACCATGTTTGTTCAAAGAGATGAAATCCACTTCTGTAGCGAGAGTCATTCAAGTCCTGTATGAATCTTCAATCTGTAACCTCTAACTCAAGCTTCAATGGACTTAATTGGAATGCAGCCCTAAAAAATCATCGAGTATTGATATGTTTTTAAGACCATATATTTAAGACTGTTATGCTTAACACATTATATATAAAAGAATTTCTGCAAAGTACATGATTTATATTAGAGACTCTCTTTCTCATGATCTACATTGTTTCACAAGATCTGCGCTAAAGATGGAATTTTGGAGGCAGAGCAAGTGGGAGGTTGTGAATAGTTTATTCAAGAAAAAGTTAATTAGAACTGAAATTATTCAGCATTTTGAGTTGAGTTTGGCAAATAACTTGGACTGATTGAAAAAAAAGTGGAACTTAGGTGACCATTCACAAAACTAGCAAGGCAGAGAAGTCTGCATACCTACCATGTCTCAGTGATGATGACATTCATCTCAATACAGGGACATGTGAGTTCAAGTCTTGCTCCTGCTTGTTTCAGAGAAGGATTTTGGGAAGCGCAGTCTCCCATGTTCCATGTGAATGCCTAACCACTGGTCTATGAGTGACATCAGCAGCAACAAAGGTTCGTATCCCTTATGAAAAGAAAGAAAAAAAATTGGTGATAATTTGAGTTGAAATATTCAACTGGTCTGAAAAAAATGAAAGATTCCAATTTTTGGTTTGGTTTTTTTTCTTCTCAAGTGAGACAATTTCACTCCCTTCTTTCCCTCAAACTTATACCTTATAAGGCATTTACCTTCCTTTCCAGGGTGAGCCTCCTAATTTCAACAAATGGACTTCTCATTTATGGTCTTAAGGAGGATTCATCTCACCTAACTTCAGATCCCTATAATGGACAAAATATTGTTGAATTTAATCCTCCTGAGATCACTTTTATGGAGTCGTTCATCTAAGCTTTTCCATATATCTGCTGTCCCAAAAGATGAATCATATGTAGGTGGCCTACTTTCCCCAGTGGACTATTGGGGGTGATGAGCAGGGGGTGCAGTTCCATGGTAGTTATCTGTATTTGGTGACATGAATCCCATCCTTGATGGGATCCTTTTTCCCCACCTAAGATTGATATTAAAAGCAAACATAAACCCCTTTCATAATCCTGTAGCTTTGCTTTGATACCAAGACACTTTAGAAAATGGACAAATTGGTAACTACTAACTAGCCCTCCTTTTGATTTCATAAATGCAAATTCAAAACACTTATCTGCTGTATAAAGACTTGGCATGTTTAAATAACTATTATCCTTTAAATATATTCCAGTGATGTAGGAATCATTATTCTAACAGATAGAATAGGCATTAAATCCACAGGGGAGTCATTAAAAGATGGCTATTTCTCTCTGTTTGACCGAAGCAGCAGTTGTAATGTATTTATTCAGGATTTAGCAAATGGAATTCAATTAGAACTGAAATGGTGTTAAATTGAGTAATTCCTATTGTATTTGTCTGACAGACAGGAGTGGGATGACCTGAAAAGTTGAAAGGAACAGTATTCAGCCAGGATCTCTCTGTTCTGTAGCACTTGTTGACAGAGCATCACTAAACAGGTACATATCTTGCTTAACTTCTTAATCACCTGCTTAACACCTGTAGTAAAAAATAAAGACCAAAAAACATTTATTGACATTATGTGATAAAGTCATACCCTAATAGGAATAATCTGCTTTATTCATAGTGGCTGAAATAGAGCTTAAAATTCATTGTATTACAGTCATGTTTGAATTAAGTGTTCTGATATAGTTCCATTCTATGCAACAAGAACGAATTAAGCATTATATCTTGTTTCTCTGGAACAGTTTTTATTCAGGGACAATGTGCTTTTAAGGTATGTAGCAAAATATTGTCTTTTTAACATAGAATGAAGGCATGTGTATTTAACACCTTCTATGCAAGTGTGTGCATCTACATACATTAAATGTAGAAAGCTACAAAGACATGTGCGATGCATATGGATGAAGAAGGTCAAACATTGATATACTGTATATAAAGCAAGACACTACATATGATGTGGTATAGGTGAGTGTCATAAAACAAGGCAGGTACGTGACTTCCCTGTTTTTGTAAAACCTCGTCAATGTGAACAGATGGGGCTGGGGTGGCATTTCCTGTGATTATCCGTGGGGAATGCAGCCTGATGCCATTGAACACCAGACGCTGCTACTCATCAATAAAGTTGCATCCGCTAATGCATTTGCTTGGCTGTCCCTCATGTTGTGCATCTTTCACACACACAAAAACATCAGTCTGGAAATGACATCTGGCACATGTTGAACGCAGAGGAAAACAAAGAAAAATTACATGAGAATGGTCTAGTAAATTTATGAGTCTTGTTAAGGAAATAACCATGCTAACAATCCACTCAGATACTTTAGCCGCTGCCTCAGATCTTCCGCAGTAAAATACTGCATGAAAGCAGTAATCATCGTAAAGGACTTTACACAACGTGGGTATAAATAATTTTTTTTAACAGTGGCAAGTGAAACAGTCCTCTTGCTTTGGTTCTGAAACACAGAATGTGACCTCAGATGAGGGAAATAATTATATTTTACTTTTCTATTATTTCTATGGTTCAGATCTTTCTAGCCTTAAGCGCCTATATGATTTCACTCACATTAGTATTCCCACTAGTTGCCAAATCTCTAATTTGACAAAATACTAAAGCTCATGCTTAGAGTTGAGCATGTGCTTTACTGCTGGTGGCTGAAAGGGACTGGGATGTTAGTTGAACTTAAAGGAAATAAAATGTCAGTAGAATCCTCACCCGTACCCCGATGTGATCCTGACGAAAGGCTTTCATTGTAATTAGCATGCAAGTAACGAATTTTCACAGGAACAGAAGTTGCTCAATCAGGTCAATAGAATTCACAGTTGAATAAAGCTAGATTTTGTTTGTTCTTTTTAAAATGTAGATGTGATTGGTGATACTAAAAGGCATTTCTGAGAGCATGTTTGTGAGCAATTGTTAGGGGACCAAATCCAAAGCTCCCATTTCAGAAAATGGGTCGGTTGTTTGCCTAATTTAATATATTTACAATGACTCTGTACCAAAAATCACTTTTGATGAGTGATAATATTTGACTAAATATCCATTATTAAATATGGAAGTATAACATTTATAAGAAGCATTTTACAACTTTAACCTCAATTTGCTGAAAGTACTTCCATGTGATTTTAATACACAAAGAAGTATACTGTTTAGGAGGGAGAATTATGCCTTTAGCTGCTCTCTAAAATATTCAGATGTTCAGAAAAGGAGGCAAACATACGATAAAAATCCCGCTGGACACCACAGTCCCCTTTGGAGTACTGGAAAACAGATGGTGCCTTTAAAAAACAAGACAAGATCAGTCTTACCAAAAAACAGATGCTATCCATTTTCCAGGAAAGATCACTGGCAACTAATAAGTTCATGCAATAAACTTCTGCTGACTCAAGAAACATATTAAGGAGCTTAGAATAAAGAAAATTATCTAGAATATTTCAAGGGAGAAATAACCTGAGGTTCAATAAAATTATTTTTTTCATAACTATTATCATCTTCACATCAATCCAGACCTACTTCCAAGACAAAAGATGAAACACTAAAAGCTCCAGGAGGTGAAAACATCATCTAGAAATTTAGGAAAAGAAAACAATACTGTCCTAAATTCCTTAAATTAAAGGCAAATCTAGAAGTATAAAAGAAAAAAAAATTGCAAAGCATTAAGAGATGCAATTTTGGATTCATAAAACAGGCATTAGTTACCTCTAAGTCCTTAAGTTTAAGAGCACAGAGCAGTTTCCAGGATAGCTGCTGGACACTATGCAGGACAGTCATTCGCCCTAGTGTAAAATGTCATGTATCACTCCACATAGAAAGCAACAGCAGAGCTATTACATTGTATGTATAGATTCAACATGTCATCTCTTTTTTTCCCAATATGTACTGAAAAATTAAAACCACACTTTTTTTTAGCACACTTTTTTTTTAGGAATATATCAGTCCGTGGACTTCACTAAAGCAGGAAAAAGCTTTTGAAGTCAAATTCTATAATTGGATTTTATAAGGGAGAGTAAAGTACAAGAGACTATATAATGTAAATTTTAAAGACACTAAAGACATTTCTACTTATGCATTCAGAAGGAGAGAAACTGTAACTGTGAAAGTCATCTGATCACAGCAGGAATGAATTTTCATTTGTTGTTTCCATATGCAGCACTGGATAATGGGCCACTTGCATTATTGCAGGGAATGAATATTCCTCAGAAATGTGAGATATAGACATAATACAGATAATCTCCTGAGTACAACACTCCACTGACATACACTGGTGCAGTTCCATTAATTCTGATACAGTAATTACAGTATATATAATTAAAAAAGAATCTGAATTCTTACTTCTAAACACCAAAATGTATTGACACGTCACAAGTGGGGTTGTCCTTCTCTTTGTGTTATACCTTGAGATGTAGCCAGCATTTGAAAACAACGTACCAAGTGTTAAAATGAGATGCAACACCTTTAAGAAGAATTTAGGGGTAGGAAGTAGGGAGTACTATATACTGCTGAATATTTAAACCAAGATTTAATAAGACAAATACACTTGTGCTGTTAGAGACAAAACACCAATTGCTGTAAAAGGTGGTGTGGATTTTTCATGCCCAAAAGCCCCATTTTAAGTCCTGACCTGAATCCTTACACTTGTAGCTAGACAGTGTCTTTGAATCCATGCCACCTTTGACCACTTCAGGGAGCTTCAGAGCTAAAACCCATAAGCCTCTTTCCTCTCTTTGAGTAAAGGGGCTCTTATTCTGCCTTAGGTCCAACTCTTCTGTTAGCTGGGCTGCTGTATGCTGCTACTAATGGAGCGACCGTCAAATCTAGTACCATTTTTTTGAGTTTTGTAGATAGATATCTACAAATACATATGTATCATAAGCATACAAGGAAAAGAATGGCCTATGACAAAAATCTGATTCCCAGTTCTTTTAATGTGACCTTGAGGAACTTATATCTGCAATATAAGGATAATAATAACAATATAATGTTTACAGAGGGCTTATAAAAGAGGAATTCTTAATGTTTGTGAAGTGCTCAGATACTCCAAGATCAGATACGCGGGGATGTACATTTAAGATAGGTATTTTGCAGCCTAGGCCATAGACAATTCATACAAACGCAAACGAACAAAGGAAAAAAAGGTAGACGGAAAAAGAATGGACTTTTCACGGAAGCTTCCTGACTGCCACATTGCAGTCCTGCAAAAGTAATTTAAATGGAAAATCATTTCCATTCTGAACCTTTCACAGGCCTTTCACAGGGCTCGCTTTAGCTTCTTTCATAACAATTCTGCATTTGGCTCATCTTCCCCTCCCTTCTTTCTTTTAAATCACAGTCAAACTTAGATAATAAAAGTCGAAAATAGAGAGATAAAGTCTTTCTGCTACATTTTACTTATTCAGGTTGGAAGATAATTCTGTTTACTTGGTTCAGGTAATATTCCAGTTGTATTGCAAGCTGCCGCAGAGGAATGAAAAATTGATTTTCTTCTTGTAAAATATAACGTACATGAACACCTATAATCTTTATACATTTACAGTGATTTTTAAAAAGGCCACATAGTACATAAGCATGTTAAAATCATAAAATATTCTACAGGCCATGCTGTCTTTAGGCTCCTTTAAGCTGAGGCTGTAATATTGACAGATGCAAAACCAAAATGCAAGCTTACACGTACGATTGGGTGCTGCTCTGCCTGCCTGCATCCACTGAAACTGCTTACAAGGGCATGCTGGATGCAGGCTTTCCAGTTGCATTCTTGGGTACCCACTGCAAATTGTAGCACAATTTCTCTAGGAGGTCCAGAACATATAGAAACACATAGATGTACACCTAGAAAGCGTAACTGTTCTCATTTATTGTTGCTGTAGTCTGTGGTAGTGCTTTTCTCAAAAGCGGAGGACCAGGCAGGCAGACACGAGGCTAGCTCTTTCTCTTGACCCACTGCTGCACATTGAGTCAGC
The DNA here is from genome assembly GCA_031468815.1 of Morus bassanus. Classification (NCBI taxonomy): domain Eukaryota; kingdom Metazoa; phylum Chordata; class Aves; order Suliformes; family Sulidae; genus Morus; species Morus bassanus. Next base: position 37,084,775 of record CM062575.1, read on the forward strand.
TCAAACCCTCGGATGGGAGATCAATTTTTCCTTGCCCAGAGAGTAAGTGATTTTCAGATCTGTTAATTTAGTCTTTTTCACCTGTTAGATCAAATTTTCCTATTTGAAGAGTTACTCTGTCTTCATCAGAATGTGGTTTCAGAGATTCAGAGCCAAGCACGTGAGGTATCTGGGAAAGAAGTGCTAGATCTTTCCTGTTACCTATTTTCCCAGTCAACTGGGTTTCAAATTCAGCTTATCAAAACTCGAGTCATGAAAATTACTGACTCTTCACAAACACAAAGCTTTGAGTTAACTTTTTATGCAAATGTCACCAAGATACTATTTATCAACTTAATTAAGGTGTAGAGAACAACAGACTCTCATTTTTCTTCCTAGCAAGCAGGTTAAAGAATGTTAAAAATTATATTATCACAATTAGAAAGTATGCCATAGTAAAATATGGCGGAGGGGGCGGGCTGTTTTGTGTATTATAAAACCAAATGCATTTAAATGATATTTACAATGTGGGCCTGCCACTTTACTGCATGATGTGTAACAGCTTGAACAACAACATGGTTCACCATTTGGCTTTGCATCCTTTCGCAGCATCGATACAACCACAGCCTTCATTTTGCTGGGCAGAGCAAAATGCCACCGCCTGGTGCAAAGGGAGCTGGGCAGGTATGTGGCAGCAGACCATCAAATGGTTTAGGGCTTGTCTTCATGAGCAAATTGACCTCTGTAACCACACCAGTATAATTACGGCACTGGAGTTAGAGCTGTACAACTGCCCATGTGGAGAATCTTATTCTGCAATCAGAGTGCCTTTTCTTTGTTCAGCTTATGTTGCTTTGAAAGGTGTAATTATACCAATATAGTTACATTGATTAATTTCTCCATGTAGACAAGTCCTTACATAATGCCAGGCTCGTTTATTTCCCAATCAAATATTACAACTTGAAAAGCTCTCATTGTTTCATTTACTTGTTTGGCATTTACCTTCTTTTTGATGTTGATATTGCTTGACATATTATTCAATCAATTGTTAGATAGAACAATTATTCCCCTAAACTCCTATTAGAAATGCCATCTATTTCCTTTTGTTAATTTCTCTGCATCGAAGTTATTAACCATCCAATCAACTAATGTTGTAACTACTACACATTTCACTGCCGAGTGATATATACTTGCACCAAACATAAAAAGCAAACCCTGACTCTTTCCCAGAGACCAATCCTTTTTCCTGCTGGTTAGTATTCTTTGCATTTCTTTGTTATTCTATGCCCACAACTAAATGAATTTAAATCATTTGCTAAAGATACATATATATATAGTATTATCAGAGAGTCTGTTATTTTTTTCATATACTATCAAGCATGGATCCAAATGCAGGATAAACCCCCTCAAACTATGTAGAAACAATTTTGAAGAATTTGCTTATAAACTATCCGTGAAGATGTACATTGCAACTGGTGACACAGATTGCCTGTGGCAGTAGCTTCCTTTAGTTCCCATTTGTTTCAGCAAATAAAGATGATAATAAAAAAATCAGAGCTTGAATCTGTGCTCTCCAAGCTTTTGTAAGTCATTTTATGTTTAGGACACTACAGTATTTTGAATGTTGTAAAAGGCGGATTGTTGCAAAAGGTGTGAGGGGGATTATTCAATTCTGCAAATTTTAAACACAAGGTGAACACCCTGCAAACTAAACCAAAAAGGAAACAAAAAAATCCAAGTTTATGAAGTAAATCAAAAGAAATTAATGCCATCTTAGCTAGCTAGAACAAGCTTCAGGACTTTTTCCCCCACTTAACCAAAGTGTTGGTAACATGGATGTGTGCTAACCAGTAGTTAGTCCATGTGTGCTAATTGATTTCACTAATCTGAAATATTCTTAGCAAAGCCACATAACTATCTAAAGCTATCATTAAACATCTGATGTCCCACAAAAACAAGTAATGCTAAAATGCTTCCTTAACTCTCTTCATCGTTAGGGCAGATTGGTCAAGTGAATGGTCAATGAAATAAAAACAGCAACACTTTTCCCAGCAAAACATGTTTAACGTGTTTTATAATCATGGGTCAAATATCTGCATCCCCCTTTTAGAGGTAGTGAAAATAAGGCGCAAAGGGTGATTACTCTGATATCAGTATTCGTAGGAAAGGCAACCTAGTAGGACTAAGGTCTCCTGAATCTTCTAGTTGCTTTTCTAATATTAAATAGCCAAAAGATATGAGGAGAAAGGGTAGACAGGTGGGGAAGAGAGGAGGAGAAGATGGCAAAGACAGAAAGAACCCCAAATGAAGGAGGTAGTCAATAGAAAAAGAAGGAAGGATATTAAATTATTGTGTTTCTTTAAAACACTGTTTAAGGTCACCATCTGATCTGTTTATCGGTAAAACACAAATTAAGCAACAAAAGTAAAAGTTAAAGACTGTGGCTGGAGAGATAGTCAACCGTATCCAACAACCCACCTCTGATAAAAACCTGTCCATCCCTTCCTTTTCAAGAGAGACAGTTTCTCCAGGTACCACAAGCTTGTTTGTCCCTAACATTTTGTTCCTCTCTCCTCTGTACATTTAATTGGCCTTTACACTTAAGCCCGCTCCAGTTTTGCCAAATATAACAAATATAGCTTTGCTATTTACCAGTTCTCAGGACTTCAGGGAGTGCTGAGTTCCCCGGGAACAAAGCAGTTTCATTTAGAAGCAACTGACAGCAAAGACTGCTCTTTCCTAGGCTGGGAGGCTAAGAGGCCAAGCCACACTGTGCTCAAATATTCTCCTTCACACTGACTAAAAGGTGCTGGGCAACCTCCTTAAAAGTAGCTGCTGCCTTAGGTTTGCATATCAAATCTTCCAGCAATATGAAGTAATGGAAAGGAGCACAGGAAAGGAAAAAAACCCTATATATCCCCCAAACCCTGAAGTGTTCCCCAAGCGTAACTTAATGGGCTTTCCCATCGACTGCCTAACCGGTTCTGCACCGTGAGCCTGACCTGCAATAAGAGCAGTACAAAAACCTGTGTTAACAGAAGTGGCAATGCAATCTCCTTTTTTTTTAATCAGATGTGAAGAGGAAACTTCATCATGGGAATGCAAACAGACAGTGGTGGACAGCCAGGTATTTATTGATTTTCACGGCAAAAACTTTGCTCTCCATGTCTCAAAAGTTGTCTCAGTTACCCTGGAGAGGTAATTGTAGCTTTTGGGAAGCCCAACTCTGTATGACCTGACCTTCCGCATCCCTAATTGGATCTTTCAATATGAAGAAATGTTATATCCATTTTACAACTTCAGCAAGGTGAGAAGTAACATCTTCTGATTTACTGTCTTCCTTAGCAGTGTAGCATAACATGAGTGCCGTCCATCTCTGGCATGTATACTGTAATATTTGCCCCAGTATGGATATGAATTCAAGACCTTCTCTATACACTAAATATGGGGAGTTCTTGAGTGTTATGGCACTTTGTCAAAATAAAATCATCCCCCATAGAAAAGGGACATTGTAAATTAATGTGAAAATAATATTGCACAGCAACTTTCACAAACTAGGATTTAGTGACCAAAACACTCTTTCTTATGAAGACAACAAGGCAAAATAATAGCCTCTAATTCAAAGCACTAATGTAATCAAACAATAACTGCTGCTATTAATGTGACTTGTCAGGTGTTCTTCCAAAGCTTATCAGAAAACCTGTGACAGGTTTCTTTGTGACTTTATTTAACACCCTAGTCACTCAGTCTGTCATGATTTGCTTCTTATTTGTTACTGTAGATGTTCTAACCTCTTGCAGTTTGATGTTTCACAAACTTTGCAAGCAATATATTGGATTTGTCAAACAATTCTAAACTTGCCAAGTTTCTGACCATAACTTAAATCTACTTTTCCTCCCTCAAAAGCAAAAAATAAGGAAACAGAAAAAAAAACCAAGCCCAAACCCAATCCTATCTCTGAAATGCTACCAGTCAATTCTGGGCAGCTTATCTAAGCTAACTGCAGTTTATCTAAGCACGCATAGTCTGGGATGAATTTGCTGCACGCTCAGCACTCCCCACCAGCTCTCCATTTGGACATTCTTGGACACAGGCTGAAAGTGGAGTTTCTCACACTGCACAGCAGGCACACAGCCAGTGTAAAACAGTTAGCTTGCACTACATTCACACGCTGATACTTGAAACAAGAGTGGTTTGTGCAAAAGAAAGCAGAGGGAGGATTTAGTGTTACATAAGTATTGATCTCTTCCTCTCATTTCTCCCCCTCTAATGCAACATTCAATTAGAAATGAGTTTGGCCTTTTCCTGACCAGACCACTGTTTGCCCAGAGCTGACTGGGAAATGCAAATGTTCCTTCAAAACCTGCAAGTTCCTCTATCACCAGTCCAAACAGCGAACAAAGCCACTGCTCTGTTCTGCAGTGACTGCTCCAATCTTCACCAACCATCAGCAGCCCACACTAGGTGGAACATCTTTCCTGCTGAGCTGCTTCATACTAAGATGTTCAAATGGCAAATGAAGCACCTTTCATATTTTCAATCTAATATTTTTCATTTAAACATACAGCTTGCTCATCAGTTACATAATTTGAATTAATCGTACTCCTGACTTGGATGAGAGGCTAGATGTGGTGGTAATGAAGTCACTTTGGACTGACAGTGAATTTGAGCACGGCTTCCTTCCATCCCTGTGTTTGAGGGAGAATATGGCAATTGCCTGAAGCAGAAAAATCTCTAGGAACGTGATCTAAAGGTCACAGTTATATAGGAAAACACCAACTGACTGTATTGAACTCTGGATCCAGCAATAGATCCTTTTCTTCATAGAGCAGCACACCATTGAAACTCACTGCTATTCTTGGTGCATATTTTTTCTGTTTACCCTGCTTTAACTTGCACGTGCCCTTTGAAAGCCACATTGAGTGCTGGATTTCAGAGCAAACAGCTCTCACAACTGACTGACCCGTAAAATGATTTACCCAGCTTTCAATGGCAATATGCAATGATGATATTTATAGCCAGCCATGGCCAACAAAGATACAAATACATAGCTGGGCTTAACAGCCCTGACTAATGCCAAATATAATTAAAGAAGGCCAGACAGTGACATTAGTAGTCAGTTAATAACAACACAAACTATCTTTAGGAAAAAGGTGAGCTTAGGAGTTATTTGAAGATTTGTCTTTACTTCTATCTGCACAACTCTCCATGCATTACTTTGCAAACCACAGTCAGCTGGACAGCCTAAACTTAAGTCAGATGTACGGAACTGCAGACTAATATAAAGGTATATAAACTTGCTGACTTAGGGATTTGGGACAGCTCAGAGGTGGCAGTGTGTAACTCAGTGCAGGTGAACTTGCCAGGTAAGAAGTGTACATGCTGTGACTGCAGGGTATGCAGACCCTACAGTGATCTACTGCGCCACTGCAGGCATGGGTAGAAAAAACCCCTTGAATTTCCAGGATTCAGACAAAACTCCTAGCAACCATGACTGACTTTTTTTTGTTTCCCCTGAAAGAATCAGCTTCCAGTCAGACACCTGCAGAAGGGCCATGTTTCTGTAAAGACCCGCTCATCCAGGTATGGCCCAGTTGTCAAAAACTTAGCAGCTCTTCAACCCTCCTGAAAATTCAAGCCCTTCTTTGCTGCCTGAGCAGAAATGTAAAAGCCATCTTTGATAAATGCATTTCCTCTATCTTCCCTTACAATGTACTTGAGCACATTTAAACAAAAATTCTTCTATACCAGCTCTTAGTCGTCAGGAGTGTACAATACCTGGAAGTAATCAAGTTTAATTTGAAAGGCAAAAATGTCCTAGAATACACTAAAGTCGTGGTAGACTTGGCACTTTCTGAGTGTCCTGAACTGGTCCATATTTTGGGGAGAACAAGGTAGACTGAAAATGTTCAACAGATCACATCCTGCATTTCAAATATAATGAAGAAGGAACAAAGTAGAAAAGTCATTTGTCATTTATTCTCATGTGGAGGGCACTTGGTCCAGGACTCAGCATCAGTAGGAATCCCACAGCATATAGATGACACAGCTCAGCTTTTCTTTCCAAATACTATTTCACAAATGTCTTTGGGTTAAACAGAGTAATTAGTGTATTGGGAGCCCCAGCACACAGGCGTTTAGTGTACTGTGGGACAAGTGCCTCTATTAGTGTATCATATCTGCTAAAATCCAATAGCATCTAGAGCTGATGCCAACAGCTCCAGTCAGAGACCTTTCTCTTGAGGACCCTTTTCCATTCCTTTCTTCTTGTCTGATGAAGATATTACTTCTTGGGTACTAATTATACATCAATGAGGCTAAATTATCTTCTTTTTCTGTAAATGACACAGAAAACTGGACTCTGCACCCCACAGTCCTGTGGGCTAATTTCCAGACAATATTGCACATTTTCTATGGAACCTTTTTTCCAGGTGCTTCAGTACTGAAGTGTTGCAACACTCTGTAAATTATAGTTTGCAAATTAACAATGGGGATTTGCACAGCGATTTATAAAACAAAGACTGTCTCTTATCCTGTGCAGAGAAGAAAGACAGAACAGAGAGGGAAGGCTGAAGGCCATATGAGGATGTGGTAACTAGGGAGGCTAAATCATATGCTGGAGTTATCAGTTTTATGTACTAAATCACAAGCAGGTTAAATATCACTGAAGTAAGGTGCTGTAAAATCTGCCCAATAAATGGAGCTCCAAGCAAACTATGTCTCTTGCTTTGTTCAAGTTCTTCAAATGTGTTTTATAAGTAAAAGGGAATATGACAACAATTTATGCCCCTGTATGGAGCTAGAAACGAAACAAAATCAAGACCATGGCTAGTGCCTCTCTTTTAAACAGAGACGCATGGAAGGAAAGGCAATGACTCTTATTTATGAAGATTCATGTGACAGGAGAACCAAAGAGAGAAGGCAGAAGAAAGCACCACATACAGCTTAGAAGAACTGGCAGGCTAAGAAAAACTTAATGAGCAATTTGGGGCCAATTAATGACTGGAAACAGCCAGGAGTGATAAGCAAAAGAACTTTCCAGTGGCGATCATGAACGCTGCATGTGGGGAAAAAAAAAAAAAGGACTGCATCAACATAATCTGCATTCATCTATTTTCTTGCAAAATGAAATAATCTGCAGCATCTGAATCTCGATTAATCATGTAGGTCAAGCAAAGACCAGTGTCTGTATAGCACACCTCCACTATTATATATGAGCTCTGTGCCAGACCAAAATAGATATTTATGGCATGAATTATATATAAATATACACACATACATATGCATACATACATGTATACAGGACTATGATTTATTCATTATTCTTAGACATTCTGGATGAAACAAGTGGAAACCAGTACTGGAGGATATGCATTTACACTGACAGAGTAAAAACTGATGCACATTATTTATGAAGCCTGTTCTGTCAAAGTATGTTGGTTTTGATGATCCTATTCGAGTGAATGCCACCCTTATCTGTCAAGTAAGACACACACCAACCTACTACTTCTCTGAGGGAGAAAAAAATGCTCCCAAAAATGCACACCTTCTTATTATAAATATGTATCAAGGCACGGTCAGGTAAACACATAAGCCTTGATACACGTATGTTTTTAATTGGCACCATGGAAAAAATGTACCCAGCATGTGTGTGCACAATCACATAGCCACAGAAAAGTATTTGCAGTTTTTAAATCAAGGTTTATGTTTTCATTTCTGTTGGCACTGAAGAAGGCAGAGAAATAACTGTCAGAAAACTGGAAAGCAGCAAAGGGAAAAGCAAAGATATTCTTCTTATTTGTCAGAAAATAAGAAGTTCAGATGCATCTTGTCATTGAAACAGTTTTGTTCCTAATGCTTCATTTTTCCTCCTTGTAGTTGAAGACTATTATAGAAACTAATAGAGGTGGGCAGCAATCTGATTTTCTGTTGTATGTGTCATTCTGAGATTTTGACAGGCTTTAGGTTTTTATAATGAAACAAAACAAAACCAGAAAAGAAGTTTATTGGGAAAGAGAATCTGATTTGTGGGTAGTTGAAATGTGTCATTCAGGTTCCAGAGATTTACATTTTATAACAAGATAATCCATTTTCAGTTTTTCACAAAGAGAATGATCAGAGCTTGTGTTTCTGTGAAATGTGTTATTTTGATTAATGAGAAAAAATGGAAAAACATTCCACTGAAATATTTTTGTTGTCTAGAATTTAAATTTTATGATATGCAGGGACTCTGGCTCAGAGTACTGATATATAGCACCACAAAAATGAAGGAAGCTCCATGACAGCATTAAGTTAATTCTGGATTTACTCCAAAACAGCTAAGAGCAATATTTACTTCTATATTTTTAATAAGAAAAAATGTGCACAAAGTACAAAATATCCTCAGAATCTCTAATAAGAAGGAAGAACAAATAGAAAAGAGGACTGAAAAATATCACAGCAAGGAAAGGACCTATACCTGAACCAACATTTGAGATTTTTGTGGAGTTTAATGAAGCAAGCATTGGAGATTTTAAAAGATGACAGCAAACATCCATTTTCTTTATTTGTACTACTACGGTTTCTAAAGAATCTGACTGGAGATCAGAGCCTTCTTGACTGAGAAAATGGGTGAGTATTACAAGCAGGAAAGGTAATTATTTTTCCCCTCAAATTTGCAGGTATTCTTAAAAAAATGAAGTCCTTGAACGTTATTCTTTTTTATCAATGACAATCTTTCCCATAGGTTCCCAGAGAAAGTGTTCTTGGGGCAGGATGTGTGTATGTATGTGTGTGAAAATCTGAATATTGTCTGTTTTCAGTCAAAATAATTAATAATTAGGCAAAATTTTGCCCCTAAGTTGCACTGGCTCAAATCAGAGCAATCCCACTAACCTAGGAAAGCACAAAATCTGTTCTCCCTCTCAAATCCATAACTATAGTTGAAATCAAATGCTGTGCTTCACTTTTTGACTCTACGTAGTTAATCCTGGATCTCCATCTGCTTAAAACCATTTCACCTCAACATTTACAATTTCTGCAGCTTTCTAAGCAACAATTCAAAACTAAATTTTACTCCGAAGCATTGGATTAGATCTGCTTACTCCAGTTTTACAATGACAAAACTTCAGCAGGCTATGTAGATGCATGACGAGAATACACAATGTTAATCAGGACCATAATGTAGTCCTGTTTAACATCCTTGTCAGCGACATGGACAGTGGGATTGAGTGCACCCTCAGCAAGTTTGCTGGCAACACCAACCTGGGTGGTGCAGTCAACACAATGGAGGGGAGGGATGCCATGCAGAGGGACTTTGACAGGCTTGAGACATGGGCCCGTGCGAACCTCGTGGAGTTCAATAAGGCCAAGTGCAAGGCCCTGCACATGGATCGGGGCAATCCCAAGCACAAATACAGGCTGGGCTGAGAATGGACTGAGAACAGCCCTGAGGAGAAGGACTTGGGGGTGTTGGTTGATGAGAAGCTCAACGTGACCCAGCAATGTGCACCTGCAGCCCAGAAAGCCAACCATATCCTGGGCTGCATCAAAAGAAGCGTGGCCAGGAGGTCGAGGGAGGTGATTCTCCCCCTCTAGTCCACTCTCATGAGACCCCACCTGCAGTACTGTATCCAGCTCTGGGACCCCCAACATAAGAAGGACATGGACATGTTGGAGCGGGTCCAGAAGAGGGCCATGAAGATGATCCGAGGGTTGGAGCACCTCTCCTACGAAGACAGGCTGGAGTTGTTCAGCCTGGAGAAGAGAAGGCTCCGGGGAGACCTCATAGCAGCCTTTCAGTACCTGAATGGGGCCTACAGAAAAGCTGGAGAGGGACTTTTTACAAGGGCATGTAGTGATAGGACAAGGGATAACGGCTTTAAACTGAAAGAGGGTAGATTTAGATGAGCTATAAGGAAGAAATTCTTCACTGTGAGGGTGGTGAGCACTGAAACAGGTTGCCCAGAGAAGCTGTGGATGCCCCATCCCCAGTAACATTCAAGGCCAGGTTGGACGGGGCTTTGAGCAACCTTGTCTAGTGGAAGGTGTCCCTGCCCATGGCAGGGCGTTGGAACTAGATGATCTTTAATGTCCTTTCCAGCCCAAACCATTCTGTGATTCTATGATAAAGTCTGAATGGATTAAGCAACTCCAAGTTCTTACTCCATTATTCCCACCAGCCAAAGACGGAGAATAATATTGAGGTCATCCAGACTTCATGCAGCAAACCATGGAAGCTCTACAGCAATCAGGATACAAAATTTCGCTAATGATGAGATTACAATTTTGAGCTAGGCTTGAGAATAAGTGCTGTGAGGGCGCTGGAGACAACACGGTGAGATATGATTTCCTTAATTACTCATTGTATTGAAACCCATTTGTGAACAAATGCACATGCATAAATTATCTCTTCTTGGTTAGGAATGTCCTGTTTTAAGTCCATTCAGTAATAGAAACAAGCAGTTTTTCTGGTGATTCATGTTGCAGATGTGTTGCAAGTGAAGCCAGATCTTATTAGCACTACTCTTTTCCTTTTTTTCTTGCACACTGTGAGCTCAGTAGGTCATTTTGTACTACAGCTAATATTTGTTCTGCATAAATTGTATTCAACATAATAAAAATGATTCACTAAATATAAAGAAAATGAAAATTCAGTTTTAAATAAACTGAAAGTGAGGATTAGTGAGTGTGGAAGCATTCAGCATTGCTTTATCTTTTAAAGCTAGGATTGTCCAGAAATATTAAAAAAAACCATAGTGTAAAGATCTCATCTAATTTTATAGTCATAGATGTGCTCTCACCTCATGACGCACAGGCTCCTGCAGTTCAGAGCTTCAGTGACTGGTGGATCAGATCACTTCTCCTGTCCCCAGTGATCTTGGACTCTGAAATTTGGTCCACTTGTACTTTCATTAATGAATAGAGGGGAAAAATACCCAACTCTTAAAATACCTCTTTCCATCAAAAGAAAATTTGATTAATGGACTTCAATTACAAAATACTTAATATGCTTACTGGGACCAAACATAGCCTTCATTTTAGAGATACAAAAATCAGCTGAGACTGTATCTGATGAAACTGGAGAAGCTGAGCAAGTATGTCAGCAGTCTACATGTCTAATGAAAAGGAAACTTATCATCTAGTGCCAGCTGTGAACAAAACAAAGCAATTATCACCTCTGTATTTAATAAACAGAGAAAGGAAAGCAAAAAAATAACTGTGGATCTGTTCTTCCTGCCATTTTTTTAACAACAGTCCCCTGAATTAGTTGCCACGTATTTAGGAAACACTTTCAACCTTCGCTGTAATATTGCAATAATATTTTGTAATTTAAACATAAGCATAATGTTAAATTTCACAAACAGCAAATAGCACTTTCCAATGGCATCCTCTCTATTTATAGTGTTTTCCAGAGAGTATGTAGACTCAGACAGGAAGCCAGCAATATTTACAAAAATTTCACCATGTGAGAAAAAATGTTGGGGAACAAGTGTAAAACATGAAGAAGAGGAATGTAAATGTCTTTATAAAATATATCAAAGCTGTTAATTTCATTATGGCCAAGAGTACTTGCTAATGACTAGAAGGAAAAACTTTCTAAAAAATTAAGAGTTTGCTCAGAACAAGAGATTGATTTCTGTTTGCTAATTTGGACTAATGAAAACAACTGCCAATCACATTTGTTCATAAGAAAATGTAGCAGCTAAAATAGAGCTAAAATGTTGAAAGGCAATTCAGTGCTAGGTGCTACAGGTTATGAGAATATGCTGCATACATCAAGCAAAGCCGATAAAATGTGCCTGAACTAAACTCAGTTATGCTTAACAAAATGTCATCGAATTGCACCGAAGTCAATACTGTCACCTCACACCCACATTAGCACAGTGAAGATCAGAATCTGTTCTCATGTTCCAACATCTCAGTCAATAACATATACATTTTTATTTCACATTTCTGGTTTTAGATCACATATGCTGCAGAACAAAGAGAGGTAGTGACATAATCGGCTATGAACTGTATACCATATTTTACTGTAACTGCTATTATCATGTGACAGTACTGAAAATGCTGTTACAGAGAATAGCTGAGCAAATAAAAACAGCCAATAGGTGGAAAATTAGAATGGGACCACAGAGGATTTGCTGGAAATCTCTCATACAGCAGCAGACAATGAAGGCAACTCTTTACTGAAAGACAGGTTGCCTTACTGTCTGCATTAGCTTTGGGACATTTAGCAAGCATCTCATACACTTAGGAGTTGTTTTTGTATTTTATTTGTTTAAGAAAAGGTTTTGTTTTTTGTTTTTTTTTTTTGTTTTTTTTTTTTTTGTTTTGTTTTTTTTTTTTGTAAATGGATTGCTTATGCCAGCTATTATCATTATACTCAGTAATATCTTGTTTTATTGGGAAGGCCTTTTTAATTCAGTGAGATTGCTTGGACAGTGCTGCGTGGCACTAAGTATATTTGCCTTATTTTGAATAAGAAACTTGATCAGACATCCCATTTCTCCCAACTACCCCATCCAGTCTGTCAGGAGTAGTCTAAGCACTCAGTAATTAAAAAAAAAAACCAACCAAAAACCTACATCAAAACTAGGAACCCTTCATGCACTCTCAAAAAATCAGATTGGACTTTTTTTATAGATGTATTGACAGAACCCTGAATTATGTGTTCAAGTAAAATTCTCATAAAAGTTTACAGGTCAGATCACCATTGTTTTGCACAGGAAACTGGGAGTAACTTGGGGAGTCCACACCGCTTTCACCAGGCTGACAGCAAAGCTTGGTCTGTGTGGAAAATTCAGAATTTGTGCCCCTGTTTTGTATATACCTCAGTGCCTTGGAAAGCAATACTTTTCCCCTTAACTTTGTCCTTTCTAGTTGGAGAATATTGATCTTTACCCATTCTCTGTTTTTCATGGAGTGCAGCAAACACCATAACATTTTATTTATGTCCTTGCTTCTAAGTTGCGTTTGTCTCCCAGAGTGGTCAATAAAGGACTTGGTTGTCATTCTCTGAACCTTATCCGAACCTCTAATTGACCTCATCAGGTTACCCACTCCCACACCGTTGTGGGCTACCTTCATCCTTAATAGCCGTTGTTTCAACTCTGTATTCTCTAATCATATACAGAACTGCAGTGTCTTTACCAGGAAAATATAAATCTTGTTCCCAATCCCATTAGAATAAACAGAAGAAAAATCCTATTAAAAAAAATGGGTTCTCAGTCAAGTCCATAATAGATACCTTCGAGTGAGGGAAGCATCAGCTCAAAAAAGAATTGGTAGAAGGATGTTCAGAGGGCAGAAAAGAATTTCCTTATATTTGGATTGTGTGCGATGCAGAAAAAAGCACAAGGGACCACACAATACACGGAAGTGTTGCTCCTCTTTCTGAAAGTGAAGGAGCTGATGGAGTAGATGAGGTTCATGATGCTCCACTACTGAGCCTGCAGGTAGGGGTGATTCTGCATACACCGGTTGGAATGTGTAATGCAGGCTATGGCGATGGTAGCATAGGTTGCCACAAAATGACATCAATTCTGTAAATTTCTTTAAAAAATAAGTGAGGAATAAAGATAAAAAACCTGGGAAACTCTTAGAATATGGATTTCAAGTCACATGTAAGAAATATATGTTCAGCCTCTAATGTGCACTCTACATCAGTTCACATTGAATTGGCAGCTGTTTTGAGTAAAAGCTACTAAGAATATGTTCACATTTTCTAATGTGCTGTTCTGGGGCTTGATACTACTTCACACTGGTTTTATACCAGATAAGCAAAAATGTCAAGTTCTAGTCACTGAAGAATTAGGTACTGTGGCTTCCAACTAGAGACAGGACTGGGACAACCTCCTCATCTAAGGGCAAAAAATACACTCTAGCAGGTAACAAAGTCAGAATAAGACTACAATGTAAAGCTGAATTTCATTCCATAGTAGCGTATTTTCGTACTGCATCACATTTTATCAATTCTACTAGCCTTTTCACTACTGAAACTTTTTTTTTTCCTTTCTTTCTTTCCTGATGCCAATGATAACTGCATTTGGCTTTTTTTTATCCCAGCATGATAATTTTGCAGTAATCTTTCCTAAATCTCAGCATGTTCTCAGAAGGTAAATGATGGCATAATTTATCACTATTGAAAATGCATTTTGTGCCATGACAGTATAATTAGACATTCTTTTCAGGAGACATATTAAGTATATACCAAGGTATTAAAGCTATTGTGCTGCAGATCCATTTAGTTGATTTATTCCTTGTCTCTGGCTACCTTGCCTTATCATGATACCCACACAATCATGCATTCTCATTGCAAGGAAAAAAAAAAAAAGCTCAGGCAAGGAAGCAACACATTGTAAGGAACAGTATCTGTAGGTTAACTAATTCAAGTGGGAACAGGATGCAATTTGGCTGCACTTTTGTACCAATTCAGAACACATTAATTATGCAGTGATCAAAATAATTTCACATGCATAATGCTGACCTCATTCACTAGAGGGCAACAAAACCCCAGTTTAAAAAGCCTCCACCTTCTACTTTCAATGACAGAGCACTTTTAATAAGATGCTGCATGGATTTCATAATGAATACCTTATTAATTTCACATAAGTGCAAAGTTACTTCTGCAAAGCCAGTTAGGCTGTTGAATATACATGCTCTAGCCTCCTACCAGGTGCCAGGAAGACATTATTGGAGTGATAGCCCCACTGCCCCTCAGCACCAGATCAGTGGGTGCGTTCATTTGTTTATTATTGTTTGACTCAGGTTACCCTAGTGAGCTCCATTTCATAAAGCCCCCTTGAACGTTATACTCTTTTTGTAGATCAAAGCATGTGGACTTACCTAGAGATCATAAAGCTACCAATGTTCAAGCTACTTAAACTGCAGTAATGAAAACCTCTTATCCATCTGAGTGGGCTTTACTTTTCATTAGCATGTTTTTGGGGGCTATTTTCTCTGCCTCTTAGCTGCTTCTTATGACATTACCTTCTCATTTTGACTAAAGAGGACATGTATTTTCATGCTTAACCAAAATGCAATAGACAACCTTTGCTTGTAATTTTTAAGGATGTTAGGAACTCTGAAAGAGTTGATACTATCTCTGCCAACAGTCTAACAACTAATTACTTTACTATGGGCCACCACGTTAGCTCTGCTAATTTAATTTTGAAAAGTTCACTCTGCATAATAAAATCTGGTTGCTGGATCTTCTCCTCGAGTTGTAAATAAGAAATAGCTATTACTGTTATAGTCTATTGAGAAAGGGCTTCATACACTGTGAAAAAATGATTACACAGACACAGACCCAACCAATTGAAAAATAATGATGTGAATTTGTCTTTTGTCCTTAGATGCAAATAATGGCTAATGCAAATAAACTGCCAGAAAAGTATTTTATGTGCTTTTTATAGCATGAATAAGAATATATTTAACCCATTTTTGATGAATAGCTGAATAATTTTTTTCACTGGCTTTGTTATAGAAGATGATTATTAGGACCAGATGCAAACACCCATCTTTTAATGTAATTGCTCCCAGAAACGCATCCTTGGCCTCTCCTTTAAAGCAGTGACCAGATATATACAAATGCATTCTTGTGTTTGAGAGGCAGTGCAAAGATTAGGAAGGAGGAGGGGGGCTCAGAAGGGGAGAAAGGGGAGAGATGTACAAATACTTTTTTCTATTACACAGTTGACAGCCCCTTGGGAAAACAAGTCTAAGAAATGTGCAACCTTGAAATGTGTGCATGCTGCAAGGGATATTTTCAATGTGAACCCAGTGTTCTGATTTTCAAAGTCCTTAATCATTTGGCTATGCTGTGGAAGAGGGGTATACTGAAGCTCCTAAAACAAACAGAAACGTTTGATTTCATTTCCTTCTCCTTGCAGAAAGGCAGAGTGTACTGCCCCTGCTACACCATCTTGGCAGTGCATTACAGCCTACACGTTGTATGCCTAGTTAGCAATATTCCCCTCTCCAAACAGTACAGCATGACATGTCCCCCTTCCCACCAAAGTATTTAACAATTTCCTTTGAAATGCAACTCATTATACAAAAGCAGAACTAAATAAAAAATACTCCAGAGAGAGAACAGATTGCTAGATATAGATTAGATGTGCAGTCTAATCCTTCACAAGCATTAAATATTTAACATAATCACACCACAGGTGACAGGAAGATGTCTGCATTGTTTAATTAGACTTAATTAAACATAAGGAAATTCTAATACTAATTCAGGTCTAGCTTTTAAATTGATTACAAAACTCGCTTTTTAAAGTACTTTTGTACCCGGAGAAATGTATTCTTTCTTTCATTAGCTGGGGAATCCTGGCCATGCAATGCTCGAAACCCATGAAGAGACGATCTGTTGTGTTCAAAAGCCCATGGATGATACTAACTTTACTCTACTGGGTTAAGGACAAAGCCAAAGGACTTGGCACTTCCAGCATGCTGTAATGCTGTGGTCTTTTTGCCATATTTTGTATGAACCATTACACTCGGGACATCATTTTTTCCTATTGCATCTTTTATGGTCTTATTGTTTACAGGAAAATATATAGAGCATTTAATTATGAGATGGACTTAATGTTCTATAACAACTCCTGTATGCAATACATTGCCTCTGGAACTCTGCTCACAACTCACATTAATGCGACAAATGAAAAAACCCACTAAACAGTGTAACAGAGAAGATGCTTTGCAAGAGGAGGGTAATATCTGATGCTATTAATCATTCCCTGATAATATTCCCACATTTCCCAGTTAAAATTATGGTTCAGAACTGCATTTAAGCACAGACAAACACAACAGGTATTGTCAAAGAACCAGAGACAATTTATGGCATATTACTTTGTTTCTCAATCATCTTATTTAGTGACATTAAGTGGAATAGCCTGATAAGGGTCCAACTTAAAAGGAGTATCCTCATGACTGGATTAGAACCTAGACTATAATTTCCTCTAAAAACTAAGTTAGAAAGGATTAAAGAAATCAAGCCATAACCTTCCTGGAAATAAATAAGTCAATTCAGTGAGCCCCAGCTCTGTCGGGCTGCCAGTCACTTCATGATTAAAGTCAGCTGCAAAGATCACCAGACTCATCACTGTATGTTGTTGTGGTGATATTATATATCACTGTACTTTAGATGAGATCATGTATTGATGCAATGTTATAACATAAGTACTACAGCTCTAAGTTTTTTTTGAAAGCTCTTTTGTTTACCTGATGCCATGCCTCCTTTCCTTCTCATCTCTGGTTTCTGAGTCACTGCAACTAGTTTTTTCGGGGGGATGCAACTTGTGGAAATCGTATGCACAGAATTTTGCTTTGCAGTTGCATATTCTTTGAACATGAATGCTGGAGCTACTCAGTCATTCAGCCTCACTGTGCTTCTACTTAGTATGTGCACATCTTGCTTAGATGAAGGAGAGTTTTGAACCATGCATATGCACATACATAGTCCTGGTTAGCAGGGGAGGTCCCAGATGACTGGAGGATTGCTGACGTGATGCCCATCTACAAGAAGGGCCAGAAGGAGGATCAGGGGAACTACAGGCCTGTCAGCCTAACCTTGGTGCTGAGGAAGATTATGGAGCAATACATCTTGAGTGTGCTCACCAGGCAAGTGCAGGACAACCAGGGGATCAGGACAAGCCAGCATGGCTTCCTGAAAGGCAGGTCCTGCCTGACTAACCTGATCTCCTTCTATAACCAGGTGACCCACCTAGTGGATGAGGGAAAGGCTGTGGAAGTTGTCTACCTGGACTTTAGTAAAGCCTTTGACACAGTCTCCCACAGCATTCTCCTAGAGAAGCTGGCGGCTCAGGGCTTAGACAGGTGTACTCTTCACTGGGTAAAAAACTGGTTGGATGGCTGAGCCCAGAGACTTGTGGTGAATGGTGCTAAATCTAGTTGGTGGCTGGTCACGAGCGGTGTTCCCCAGGGCTCAGTGTTGGGGACAGTTCTGTTTAATATCTTTATCAATGACCTGGATGAGGGGATCGAGTGCACCCTCAGTCAGTTTGCAGGTGACACCAAGTTGTGCGGGAGTGTTGATCTGCTCGAGGGTAGGAAGGCTCTGCAGAGGGATCTGGGCAGCCTGGATCCACGGGCCGAGGTCAATTGTATGAGGTTTAACAAGGCCAAGTGCCAGGTCCTGCACTTGGGTCACAACAACCCCAGGCAATGCTGCAGCCTTGGGGAAGAGTGGCTGGAAAGCTGCCCGGTGGAGAAGGCCCTGGGGGTGCTGGCTGACAGCCGGCTGGACATGAGCCAGCAGTGTGCCCAGTTGGCCAAGGCGGCCAACGCCACCCTGGCTTGTGTCAGCAATGGTGTGGGCAGCAGGAGCAGGGCAGGGATGGTGCCCCTGTGCTCGGCACTGGTGAGGCCGCACCTCAAATGCTGTGTTCAGTTTTGGGCCCCTCGGGACAAGAAGGACGTGGAGGTGCTGGAGCGTGTCCAGAGAAGGGCAATGGAGCTGGGGAAGGGTCTGGAGAACAAGTGTGATGGGGAGCGGCTGAGGGAGCTGGGGGGGTTTAGCCTGGAGAAGAGGAGGCTGCGGGGAGACCTTGTAGCTCTCTGCAACTGCCTGAAAGGAGGGTGTAGTGAGGTGGGGGTTGGTCTCTTCTCCCAAGTCACTAGCGATAGGACGCGAGGAAATGGCTTAAAGCTGCACCAGGGGAGGTTTAGATTGGATATGAGGAGAAATGTCTTCAGTGAAAGAGTGGTCAGGCACTGGAACAGGCTGCCCAGAGAGGTGGTGGAGTCACCATCCCTGGAGGAGTTCAAAAAACGTGTAGACGTGGCACTTCGGGACGTGGTTTAGGGGACATGGTGGTGTTGGGTTGATGGTTGGACTTGATGATCCTAGAGGTCTTTTCCAACCTTAATGATTCTATGATTCTATAGGGTTTTTTGTCTGGATCTATGGGACAGAAGTTTAAGCCTCTTTTTAAAAAAAAAAAGTAAAATTGATCCATATTGAAGTGCTGCTGTAAGTTTGGAAGAGAGGACATCTCTCACATGAAACAGCAAAACACCCATACATTACAAAAAACATTACAACAATAAAAACTTATAAAGCAGGTAAGTAACACACAAACTCTTGTTCTGGTTACACACAGCAAAGGACAATTTCTTTTGCTGATCTCTGGCAGAAAGAGGTTGAGACTTTTTGGTTTTTGCTAGGTTAGCCTTTGTCATCTGGTGGTGGTGAATCACGCTCTACTTATCCTTCAGAGTCCTTAGTACATACAGTTGTCTGACATGTTTCTGTCTGCTTTGTTAGATAACACAGCTGATGAAAGCAATAACCATATTCATGGTGTGGTATCTTATCCACTATTGTCCCAGTCAAATTAGGGTTTATCTACAGAGAATAATTGGATAGGCTCTGGAAATTGCCACACTTACAACAGAGAATAGATAGTAAGTTTACAGGAAATAAATTTTAAATGATGGGCTGAAATCAAGGGCAATTTCTATTTTAGGCAGTTTTTCCCAGGAAAAAAAATAATGGAAACAAAATTCTACAAACAGAAAGATAAAGATTGCCAATCAGAGGAAAAAATAAGAGGGAAGTATGGTAATAGGAGGACACTAACAGAATGATTGAAAATGAATGAGCAGCACAATCCTCCCATATAGAAAGTATAAACTATTTTAATCCTAGACACAAGAGGTTCAGTTTTGTGAGTTAAGAACTTTTTACTCACAGTAAACTCAGTAGAAATTAGGAGCATTAGCACCTAGCAGAAAGTATTCAGCACTTGAAGGGAGTGGATTAGACCACGGAGGTGATTAATTCCCAGTTACACAAACTCAGCTCAAGGTTGATGCAGTATATATATTTTAGGGCCCTGCTCTATAGAAGGTACATTGATAAACTAGAGACACTACTGAAGAGAGCAATAAAAATGATAAAGTGGACACATTGCTTGTCCTAGGTAGTCAGGTTGAATGAAATGGATATGTGCTGTATGGAAAAGCAGTGACAAAAAGGGGACAGGTTACCAGCATATAAATGACTGAAGGTTAGTAACTGATACTCCAGTGAGAGATTAGTGCATTTTAAGGAGTTGAGAAACAAATTCCAGAAGACTGTGATTCAGTAATAGCAGCCTTTATGGGTGCTAAGACGGTCACACAAAAATCCAAAAGGTAAAATAATTCATAAATATATCACAGAAATTTTTCCCCATGTGTCCTTCTTCCTGGAGAGAAAGCATCAATGATCCTCAC
The DNA here is from genome assembly GCA_031468815.1 of Morus bassanus. NCBI lineage: Eukaryota > Metazoa > Chordata > Aves > Suliformes > Sulidae > Morus > Morus bassanus. Next base: position 37,104,977 of record CM062575.1, read on the forward strand.
CAGGAGGAAATCCGAATTATTAATCATCTCCTCCCCCAAGCCTTACCATACAGGCACACTTGCACGACGAGACAGTAGGGGAGCGACCTGCCCATCCCACCCAGCCCCATGGAGGTACGTTCACCCGGCACCTCCCGTTCTACTGCCACATGTCTAAAATGCCAAGTGATGTCCACAGGTGAATACAGGCAGTAATGTTCTCTTCAGGCAGTCCAGAAATTATATTCACAGTTTGGGCTCAGTTTTAAGCCAGAAAAGGGAAAGTGTCAATATAGCAATGGGAAAACAACTTTATGTGAATTTCCCTGTTATCAGTCCAGCAAGAGAAGAGAACAAATGGTAGAAATGACTGAGCTGGAGGACTGCAGAGACATTACGTGAGCAGTGCTAACAATTCTGTTCTCATTCACAGCTGAAGTCCCAAATATCTTTGGTAATGTCCTGTTAGATAAGTTTGTGTTACAAAACATACGTAATCAACACATTAATACAATGAGTCAAATTCCTGTTTCAGAATATGCCACAATGTTTGGGTTTTCTACCTTCTGTAAATCGTTTCTAGCATGAAGGCATCAGTGTAGAGCAAACTACAGATAAACATTAAGAGAACTTACACATCCTTTTGTAGGTTGGTCTCCACCAGTGTGGAGGTTTCAGCTCTACCACAGCCCCTCCCTGGAGGACACCTGGAATCCACAGCTTTGTACCACAGTTTCAATAGGGTAATATTAATGTTTAAACTCTAATGGGACTTTTAAAATCCAATTTCATTAAAATTTTATTAACAGCTCTGTCTAGGCAGTCATTTTAATCATTTAAATATATTTCATGGGGGGTGTGGGAGGGTTTGAGCGATTCAGGGGAAATGACAATTCAAAGTCGATTCAGTCCTGCAGTTTTTGTCAAGCAAAACTCATATACAATTAAAGTTAAAGTGAGTTGGCCATTACCAGGACAGAGCATGTGCTGCATAAATGTCTTCTGACAGCGTACATTCTTGCAGACCGTAAAACCCATGAGGAATGACATATGCTGGGTCTGTGCTAAGTCCCACCAGCATATAACCAAATTAATATTTATAAAGCAACCCCATAGCCTTTCAGACTTCTGAGTTGCCAATAAAGACGTTTTGAGGTAAAAACCTCAATGCACTAGCATTTATCACAAAACCCTTATTAACATGAAAAGATAGTTCATCTGTTGATGAACTTTGAACTGTTGAACTTTGTGTTGGCAGCAAAACCAGATAGAGATTCCTGTTCTTCTAATTACTAAATCACAGACATCTAAACACTTGAAAAAGACCCTTTAGCTTTTGGCTGCGGTTCTGAGACAGCTGTGATGCTCTGAGGTCTTCCAGTAGAAGGCAGCGATGTGCAAACACACCAGACAGTCTAGTGCAGAGAAGCTGCTTCTTGCTGGCATAAGATGCCAACTTTAGCAGCTGCTTTTTTAACTACTACTGTGTGATGCATGGTCCTGAGTAGAAGAGGAGAAAATGAGCAACGTTTCACTTCTTCAGGTGCAATCCAGCTACTTATTAGGTACATAATTTGCAAATGAATGACAGATTTTATCAACTTCATAGTTGCAGATAAAATCCAATCCCAAAACCTCTAAGACACAACATAGTTCAATATTTCTTCAAACTTAAACTACTTGCAGTTATTCTGAAACTCCTAAGCTTTCAGCATTTCACAACACAATCATTTCTGGCTCACAGAGAGAAAAAATTGTACATACGACACAGCACTGTAACAGATTCTGACATTTTTAACGACTAAAGGGCTTGAGAAACAACCCTCTGCCCCTCCCCAAAGATAGCAACACACAACCAGAACTATAAAATAAAATTAAATACAGCTTATCTCCTTCATGACATATCTATTATATATACCAAATTGGAAGAAGTTTATAATAATAACTTTTCCTCTATTATATGATACTTATTTCAAGCACTTGAAAACAGAACATACTTCAGAACATTCTTGCTTCCAGCCTGAGTCCTCATTCCTCTTTAAATTTCAGCCTTAGTCATAATTCTTAACCTGGTTTATTCAAGAGCAAGCACTCCATCTCCCACATAAATTCTTCTGGATTTCCAAGAAACATAGATGCCAGATAAATTTGACAGTAATAAGTAAACCATGGGTTCAGTGAGAGGTTTCTGATACCACAGTGACTTACTTAAATTGCAGAGCAATAAGCTAAACAAAATACAGGCATCTCAGAAGCATTCTATTTAAGCATTTGTTCAGGTAAACCTAACCAAATTGGTACTTTAATTTTTGTACTTACGAAAACAGATTTTTCCAGTTGTTCCGTCGCTTATAAATCAGAACAGAAATTCCAAAGAGTCAAGTGCTCCTTTTAGACACGTCAGTGCTCAAATCTACTCAGCACATCTCCTGTATATGATTTACTGAGGTTTGCAAACAGAGTCAGAGGACTCCGAGTCAAGCGATTCTGACCTGCATCCACCCAGCGAGTCAATGGATGTTGTTATTGCTGCATCGTTCTTATTAAGCTTAATACAGCTTCGCTGCTCAATACACCTTTTAATAAGTACCACCACATATTAGTGGGATGTTGCCAACACTGTACACTGTCAAATTAACACTGTTAAACACAAGGTCTTTGTTTACAGTGCGAAAATAAGCTGTCGTTGAACAAATGAGTAGGTAAACATTTACAAAGCTGGAGAAAATACTACATGTCTAAAGCTGGGACAAGGGTGGTGCATTCCTTTCTCCTTTAAGAAAAGCTAGCACAAAATTATTCTAATGCAATCACTTGAAGTAGGGTGGCTTTTCATGGTTTTCATTAGTTTTCTTCATGGAACTAAGTGAACTTGAGTAACGTGCCAGAAGGACCACTGCTTTCTGAAAAGATTTAACTTGAAAGCAAAAGATGCTTTCTGTATAGATAACGGGCCCATCGAACAGACATCCGGATAACACATTTACATGAAGACTGGACTGAATATAGCACAGCAAAAAGAAGAGAGAGCACATAGTTACCCTTAGATGGAAGGTTTGGCTCCTTAATATCTCTGCACTCCTTCCCATCAAATCCTCAACAATGGTTCTCTGTGATACCACCAAGAAAGGAAAGTCTCACCTCACATCCCCAACAGGTATCAAAACCCTCTAAAGCAACCAGATGCAAAGGGATTGTAAGGCTCCGCCATGAGCATGCTGACTCAGACAGAGATAAGAGTGAGCAAAGTGGTGGGAAGCTTTGTGCAGTCCCGTTTTTCAGCACATCTTTGTGAGCAGCTTGGGTCTTTCTCAAAGCAGTGGTTTTATCAGGGTCTTATTCAAAGCAGTTTTCTATTGCGACCTCATTTAAGTCAATGGGACACAAAGGAGCAAAGTAAAGCAAATATGTAGGAGCTGTATTTTTAGCAGGCTGAACTCAGACCTCCTTTAGCCAACACAGTTTTGGAATTCAAGTTCATCCTCATGAGAAACTGTCCACGTGAGGATTTTTTTTCAAGGGAGGAAAAGAATCCTGTACTGCTTGTCATGCCCTGAGCTTACTGCACTGACAAGATGTATCCAGCCACAGACTGCATCTGGAATCAGAACTAATTATAAAACAGGTGAAAACCCAGAAATATGCATACTTAATATAAAGCTTCACGGACCAATTGCAAAACATGCCATTCATCCCCTCTATACCACCAAAATTGGATTACGTTCAGTGCCAGTCTTATTCCTGGAGTTTCTTCTACTGTTGACTGACTTTGACAAACATCCCATCACATTTTTGAAAAGCAAAGGCTGATATTGCTGTACTGTGCTTCCTGCCATGAGCAGCACTTCGGCATTATTGATATCCTAGTGCACTATTTCTTATGAATGGGGCATTGAAAGCCCTCATACATGAAGGTATTTTGCTCTGTGCAGATCAAATACAGAAAAAAATGAACATCAAGCTATTTGCATTGACTAAATCAATCATCTTGGCTATACCAGAGCAGAGACTTTCTCACTGCCATTAGAGAAATTAATATGGACATGTCAGATACCAGAGCTCCCTTTACAGCAGAGAAGGCAAGATACTGATACATAGCAAAATGCAGGGACTAATCCAAGGTCATAGAACCTGTTGCTCCTCTTGCCCACTGAAAATAATAATCTTCATTTACAATGGACTCTATTAGCAAGAAGGAAACGTTGAGATGCTCCTTCAACTTCATGCCCCTGCCTGCTCAAGGACCGTGTCCCAGCTGATGGTGAGCTGGCCACTCTTTAAGACAACCATATTTCACAGGTCTTCCAGCTTTTCTATGTGTGACAGATAACTAGGGTTTGCCCTGTAAACCATAAGGGGAAATTAGAGAAAGCATCTATCTTCAGAAAAGGAACTTTCACAGACTCTTCATTTGCTCTCATCACTTTGATGTCTCCACTTTGTTCTATGCACTCTCTCAAAGGCCAGACTGTTTTCTGTCAACTGAAATGTCTGTCTGTTTTCTATTCACGTATCCTGAAACAGCCAACAGTCCTACACTCCTTGGATCTATAAATTGGCAGGACCAGACAGATTGGTGCATGCAAAAGCAGAGTTGCGCACTCAGTGAGAAGTGCAGTTACCCAAACTCCATAAATTTACAGTGGCATGTGCATACAGTAAGAGGTTTTTCATACAGTTGATAGATGCATATGGAAATCCCAACAGGGTAATTGAGAAAAGTGTCTGGAAAAGACAAATAGAAATTTGATATGCACAGGTAAATTTTGGGAATCAAAAGGTTTGGACTATGACATCCAATTTATTTAAAGACAATAACTTACCGATATTTGTGTGTATGGAATACCATTAATATAAATTAGCTCATAATATTTTGGTAGCGATATCAGTCTAATTTGAATTTTATATTGCACAGTAGTATTCAACGCTAGACTTGACTTTTTTAAAGTAATTAATGAGCTAAGCTACCTGAGAGAAAAACAAAATGATTATTATAATTAGAAGTGTTCCATGGCTGCTACCGACTGTTTAGATGTACTTACAGGTAGCATTTCTAATTAAAACCCTCTTGATGCTTAGACATCTCTCTGTTCATTCGTTATTGAAAAAAAAATGGGATTTTTTTGCATTAAGGAATCCCTTAATAGAAAAATAATAGAAAAAGTTACATGTAATTACATTCTCTGTGCTCTTTGTGGGGAGCAGTTCCTATGAGAAAATGAGCTGCAGGTGTGTAAGTGTAAGAAGTGTTGGCATTGATTTCACTTGTTCAGAGAATTCCACCTGGAAAGAACTTCGAATTTAGGCTGGGATTTTCAAAGGAGCCTGAAGGGATTAGGGGGGTTTCAGGGAAAACTGGGAGTCTAACTCCCTGTGGGCTTTATGAAAATTGCATTATTTGAGGGAGAGAGGAGGAAAAATAACCCCAAGTTATTCTGCTCAGACCTGTGTAAAATCCCAGTAAGTTGCAAGCACAGTCCAGGATTTCCGAAAACGAGCCTAGGTTATGTGAATGTCTGACAAAGACAGGCCTGCAGTGAGTAAGGTTGCTGAATGTTTTCCCAGTCAAAATACATTTCAAGCCACTGCTTTCAAACAAAAATTTCAGTCACTCATGAAAATGAAATCTGTAATGCTGCAGCAGTGTTCAGTTAGATTAGTTACCAGCCAAAAGGCTCCACTATTCAAATTTCCAGTATAAGCTTAAATATTCTACATGCAAGGGGGAAAACACAAACCCCCCATGCCAGCTGTAACCAGATTTGCCAAATTTCAGGGCTGGCAGTGAAAGTTTCAGTTATACCAAGGAGATTTCTTTCTGCTACTGCCCTGACAAGACTGCACGTCTTTTCTTCTCCCAGACTGAGGTCTGCGTCACTTAGATATGGATGGTTGTCACTGATGCTCACATTACTGACGCTGTTATGTTTATGATTCTGAAGCTCATTAACTTGCAATCATAAAATGGACTAATGGAATAGCCCTTCTGCAGATGCAAACTGTCATACCTTTACTGACTTCACTAAACTGATGCTGTTTTATATCACATGAGAGTTTCATCACATAATTTGCATTGTTATCCTTTGTGAGCAATAGCAGTAATGTTAATAGGCTCTAGCAGTAGTAAATTCTGCCTCCCACTTTACATCAATGCCAAAAGGTGAAGATGAAGCTGAAATAAGGTATAATTAAGTCCAGAACTGTGTGTTTGAAAGAGCAACAGCAGCTTCAGATGATCTGAGGAGCTGGGCGATAATCCATTTCCCCACCAAAATCCCTTTCCTGGCCCAGAGTTTGGCTCTAAGTACAAAGGACACAAAACCAGCCTTCTCTCTTTCTCCAGATTGTACTTCTATAAGACAGGGAATTTGTACACATTTGCTGTGTTCAATCACTTCATGATCATTAGGTAGGAGTTGGTTGGTTTTTTTTTTAAATATTTTGAGGAATCATCTTAAAAGGCTCTGGGAATGACAGACGTGACTTTGAAGACGAGTCATGGAGTGCAGGATGTGTGCTCCTGTCTCCCAAACCACCGGGAACTTTGTAGCCAGAAAAACCAATATCACAGTGTGAAGTGAGGGAACCTGTTTGCTTTGATAGTAGATGCCTTGCTGTCCACAGTATGCACATCGGAGAGTGTTGGGACAGGATCACATGTACTGGAGTGCCAGAAAAGTCAAAGTTAGAGGGAAGGGTAGGAAAAAAGGAAAAGATGTGGGTGAAAAAAAACCCCATGATATTGCTTGCTTTGGAGGGACAGGCTTGTGGAAAAGAACAATGAGTGAATAAAGCCACCCTGCTAAGTTTAAAGTGCTCTTTTGATATCAAGTATGCCACTTTCTCCTGTGGGAAGAATGAGGAGAGACACAGCTCTGATGATTTCTTACTGATTTAGAGGGGTGGGGTTTGCAGCTTAATTATCATTAGTTTTGTTTTTATTCATAAATTACAGCATGTCAAAACTCTTCTCAGCCACGATTATGAATTTAGCAGTTTGGCTGCTTTGATCCAGGTCAGCATAACCCAGAAGAAGAACTACCTAGACTAGAATTTTTATTAATTCATCTAAAAGGTTATCTTCGCTGCTAGAATAGATGTAGAATGCTGTAGACAGGTGCTTAGATTTATGTTCTGATCTGACCATTTTTGACCTGGATTTGGCTAGTGAAATCGCAATATTCATAATGTGAAGCCCTTGGCCTGATTTCTGAGATTCTCTCTCTTTTCAATCACATGCAATATGCTTCCTTATTAATCCAGATCACAATGACACTCAGTTTGCAAACAGAGCAGTAAGTTGGGCCTTCTAAGTGATCGTATGCTTGGACACACATAACAGGGTACTCACCCTATTCTATGCACGTGCATCCAGTGATGTATGACTCTCTAGTGTGACAAGTAAAAGGCTGGAGTTAAAAATCAAGACTAATAAGGAAATATATTTATTGTGCATATCTTAAATGAAAGTTAAGGAAATCTGATGCGAGAAACCTTCAAGCTGTTTCATTTAAAATAAACTGGTGTGCAAATGCAATATGGTCTCCCTGTCATTTACATACTGTGCAATACGTGCCCTTTAGAGAAATTAATTAGCCATGCATGACATTTATCTACTGATGTGCGTAGCATAACATCATGATGCAGGTAAGATAACTTTTCACTAAACATAACTAAAATCTCATTCACAGCTGGTGAGTCAATGAAGCAGGTACCCACGATGTACTGCTATTTGATACCCATCAGCTTCCCGCTCTGAATTAGCTATGCAGCATCTTACAGCAGTCTATACAGTCTTATTAAAGTGTTGCACTATGTGTAACAACAGAACTGATCTTTAATCTATACATGCTTCTTCAACCACCCCTCTATCTCAAGTTGATAATTTAAAAAACAGGAGTGATGCAGGTAATTTAACATGTTAGAAAAAGGGAGAAACATCTTTAGGCTGTAATGGTGTAATTAAATCTTTTGCAAATCCCAAGATTATGTTATACATCCATCAGGAACTGACTACAAGGGAGACTTAATAAAGAGGAATGCCTATTTCTGGGTCTGATTAGGATAGAGGGATAAACTGTCCTGTTTCGGTCATGCCAATGAAAACTTCACAAACACCTACATGTACTAGAGATAAATGCGGGGTAATCATCTGCCACAGCTTTTTATATTCTGTTCCTTTCCTGGTTACTGATGAAATAAAAAAAAAAAGAGGGAAGGAGATCTGAGCCACCAAGTGAGAGTTTAGATCCAAAGCTTCCTCAAGCACAAGGATTCAGCTTGGCTTATTACACAGACTAAAAGTCATGAAATTTGAATGGGCTTTCCAAGGTTAAAAGATGTTAGGTTTCAGGCCAATCTTTAGTAAAAAAGTTTCAAAGATATGGAGGGAGGTTATGGAATAGTGGGCAGTGGGTGAAGGAGAAGCTGTTGTATTATGCACTACTCTGTTGCCAATCCCTCTCTATCTTACCCTACTTTTTCTCTTGAAGCACCTGAATATCCAAGGCTGCGTGTGAGCGATGGCAAAGGGCACAATGGCAGCTGCAACTGCGAGTGCCAATGAACTAACAGAATTTCAATCCTCACTTCACAGAGTGCACTGGACTACTCACACATAGAAGTCTCTGTGAAATTGAATTCTATTCTGAAATTCACTACATAAAAAGGAGATTTGTTCCTCAATCTTCCACATCAGAGTCTTATCTCCATTGTGCATGAAATCCAGGGAAGCACATTGCCTTATTCAGTCCAAAATGACAGCAAATTATGCTTACATTATCATTGGGATATTCATACTGATTCTAACGAAAAATAGTCCTAGTTTTAGGACTTGGGATAGGGAACAGTTCTAGGGAACATACTCTTTTTCGCAACCAGCTAGGTTTAAACCAGGTCTGTAACACAAAAGCAACACCAAATGTAGAATATGTTCTGCCTCTCATGAATGCTTCAGCATACAGGTAACATATGCACCTCATCCTGAATTTCAGAACTACTTTTGTGAAGACCTGTGAGTTTAGAAAATCACGCCGCAAAAGAAGACATAAATCTAGAGTTATTAAAAATACACCATAGAAATACAAATTTGTAGAGTATGTCATTCATTTTAACAATGAAAAAATTAAATTCTGGAGAAATGATACCCATAATTGAAACGAGTAAAGCAAGCTTAGTATTCTGATAACCTGGGTGCAAGGCCAAGGTACAAGCCAGTTCATTTATTTTCTGTTCTTCTGAGCCAGCTGAAACTCAGAGTACTGATTTTCACAAGCAGACCCAAAGAAGTCAGCAAGAGGAACTTCCCTTTGAAATTATTTTTCATCTGAGGCAGCACTGAATTATATCTTCCATGACACCACATAGCCGTGTTAATAACAGAATTCAATGTAAGCTTCCTACACTGCTCATTTCCTGGAGAGCTTCTTTTAGTGAGTATGAAGGTCCAAGCAGCAACAAAAAAGGAGCACAAGCTTCTTTTGTATTGCAGCTAATGAAACCCAGAAACTATGCACCATGATCTTAAGTGGATTTTTAAGATATATTGAAAAGTTCTTGGAGGGTAAATGAGGCATACACCAGTCAGCCATGATGACAATACCCACCAGAACAGATATCACAGCCAGCCATTAAATACTTACAGAGACAAAACTTGAAAGACAAAGCATTCATATGACATTTTTGTGAGGAAGGTGGAGTGGGATTTAAAATAGTTAAATATTCAGTAATGAAGCAAAACATTTGTTTGTCATCCACCACATGACAGCTACTGTCATGGGCATTAGTGAGCTTTGCCAGAAATTCCCAGAGAAAGGCAATGAGGCATTACTCTTGCTGTGGGAAAAGTTTGCAGTGGGAAAAGTTTTCCTTGGTTTGTTGATGGTTGCCTTATATTGTCCACAAAATTAACTACAGGCAAAAACCAATTCACAGTGTGTGTACACGTAACTATGAGATTTTCACACTCAGTCAAGCAGTTATAGGTCCCAGGGTTCTTCCTATGCAGAAATGAATGTGTGAATAATTTCCCAACAGAAGAACATCACAGCTGGTACTGTAGCCAGACAAGTCTTATTGCCAGAAGTAATGCTCCTTTATTAGACTAAATGAGAGAAATGGGGAGTGAGAGTGGAGTTGTTTCTGGGATATTCCTTCTTCAGGTTAGGTTCATAGGCCTTCATATCTGTCATCTTTTTTTTTTTTTTCTTTTCTTTTCCTGGATACTGGTTTAACTAATACAAGGTATTAGCACTCCCTACCAGAGCAGGAATATATTTTCCAAATCTGCTCATATTCTGCCAAGTGTCATCCCCTAAAATCTCAGTTTATATATGACCAAGAGTTTGGCACCTAAAATCTCTGATAATTCATTCCACACTGGCTTTGCTCAATGCAGCAAGATGCTAAGGACTTTCACTCTCTCCTTGTCCTGGCTGCCAGGAACTACAGCAGTATGAAACATTAGATCTGAGAGAAAAAGTCCCTCTAGCAGAGCCCAACCGGCACAGAGAGAAGAAGGAAACAGCCACAGTGAAATTCTCAGGGACAGGGAACACAGAGAGATTAGGACCCCAGGGGAAAAGGATAGGCTCTGATGTTGATTCCACTGAATAATCATTCAGTAGACCTCTGCAAGCTATTTGGAAACAGGACTTAAATATAAAATAATACCGCAGTCTGGAACCAAAGAATACGGTTTCAAATAGCACTTGTAACCACACTGGAGTAGATATTTTTCATAATAGAGTGCAGCATGGATCCACTATATATGGGTGCTCTGGGTGAGATAAGTAACATTTCTGAAGGATCTGGTAAGACTTTCATGAATGCCATTTTATCACTATCATCATCTGTATTAGTTCCCAAAAGCCGTAGCCATAGATCACAATCCCACAGTGCAAAGCCTTGCACAAAAGGCCCATGACAAACCTATGCCTATGCCTCACGCAGCTTACAGCCTCAGCTGCGGATAAACTCCTTTTCTCGGCTCTAATCTGTTTTGCAGACATTTTTACAGTACCATGACAAAGAGATACAAGGAACTTTCTGCAACAATACCAGAAGTTACACTAGCGTGGTCCACTGACACTGTAAAAGGCTCAGATTATGACCTGATTGCACAATACAGCATACATAAAAATCACAGAAGCTATAGAGGGGGCAGGTTATACCTAGCACATGCATCAGCAGCAGAAGCCAGAACAAGCAGATTACCAGCAACTTCAGGATATATTGTAACATATCTCTCCTTTTTTGTCACTAAGCCATATGAAGCATTTGCTGTAGAATTATTCTTACATCTCTTCTCTTGATAAGCTACTTAGCAAGGTAGAGTTGAAGCTAATCTGAGTACTGTATGAGAAATGTGATGTGCTATTTCACTGTGCCACTGTTCGATATTTGGTTGCCTCTTTGCAGGCATCTTTTGTGAATTGCAGCTGCTATCTCAAAGCTAAATCCTTGGGCCCATCCTCAGGTCGTAAAAAGGCCCTGAATGTAGAAGCGTCTCCTGAAAAGAAGGATAACACATTTTCTCTTAGTTTGCATCCAAGAGCGAGGGAAGGAATTTGGTATCTTTAAATAAATTTCTTCTGAACTGCACAATGAAGCAGTAAGATTCTGCTGTGCTCAAGTTTGATAAATGACTTATTAATACAATTGACTCTCCTACATAAAATCTATTTCTGAAGAAGAAAGTTCATGTAAATATATCAGGCACCGTTCCAGTGGTCATATGACAGATATTCCACAGTGCAGCCAGCATCTTGCAATTATTTTCTCCTGTAAATCTTTTGACAGTCTAAAATAACTCAATCAGAGGTTTTCAACCACTAAGTTTATAATTTCAAGGTTTTCCCCTCCTCTAATCAGCAGTTTTATAACCTACTGATCTTCCTTCAAAAAGAGCTGGTGATGATCAGTGTTTATTCCAAACCATTTAGGAAGGAAGCTGTTTATTAAAGTGCCAACAGCCATGATTGATTTCTGATGCTCACGAGTGCATCTGTTTTCTAGTTAATGACATCATTGCAAGCAAACAGATATTGCAAGCTGGGGCTCTAATGGAGAACTAAAGCAGCCATGCCTTCTCTATAAAAAATAAATCTATTTCACTCAGAAAAAAATCTATTCATATGTCAAATGTTCAAGTTACATTCATGCCAATTGGCATTCTTATACACAACTGGCATTTCCTCAGAAAGAATCTGTGGGTTAACAGTGTTTATATTAAAATCTCTAAAGAGGACATCTGTTAGTTGAAATTCCAAAAGTGGTGACTGATTTATGATCTAGTAAATCACATCTGTACAGGGAAAAAAAGGACTGAACTACAGTGAAACTAACATCTGTCATCAGGCAAATACAGACCACGATAGTGAATGAAAAATGGAAGTATTTCAGGTTGGGAGGGTTCCCCTTAATTCTTCTCTTTTTGTGGTGTTTGCGATAAGGAATAAAAATGAGTATACTCCAAGCTCCACTGAAACCTGCAAAAGTAATAGCATTTTAAAGCTCATTTCTTAGGACTGAACTCCCATCTGGTGTAAACTAGCTCACTTTTACTGGCTTTACCTTCTCCTGCCTCCTAAAGAATGCACTGCAGATCACAGTGTTTTCAAGAAAGCACTGATGTTATCTCCTTTTAAGAGTCTCTTCTTAATATAACTTTATTTTTGTTAAAGCAAATATAAAGAGCATACATAACCATTTCCTTCGCAATTACTTGTATGCATCAAACAGGGATGTGGAGCTAAGAGCACTGCTGCCTACCTGCCTACTCATGGAAATCTCTAGGCAATTTTTTATATTTTATGACATATAGGGTTTGATGTGCTCAGAGAACAAGGCTGTGACTCAGGAACCCCGAACTGTGAAGGACCTACCCTGACCAGAGCTTTAGCTGTGTCTTTGTAAGGATGCATCGAGAGCCAGAGTACTGAGCTCACCCTTAGGAGGAATTCTGCCTCCTGCTGCCACATGCCTTGGTGACGGCCCAGCTCCATCTTCTGGCATTTCCTTCAGAAGTCCCTTACGTGTCTGTCTCTTCAGTATATGCTTCTTTTGGCCTGCATGCATTTTGCCTGACTCTGCAATACTGCATATTGGTGAGAGAGGATTGAATGAGCGACAAGACCTTAAAAAAACAGCCATTTGAAAATTCTGCACACTGGAAAGAAGTTTTTAAAAAATATCAGAAATGGTGAAATCACAATTTGAGGCCTGAAATAAAGCCTTCAAATTTCTTGGCTTTTCTCCTCTTCCCTGGCTCTTGACCTGAGTAACAGTAGCTTCTGAAATTTGGAAACACTATCCTATGGCAATGCCTGCTTTCTCCCTATTATTTCTATGCTTTTCTTTCCACCCACATTCTTCCACAGGAGCACCAGGGAACATCACTGTTCTCTTTACAGAAAGCAGGAGGTGTCTTATTCAAAGCCTAATGAGTCTCCTCATTCAGGTTTTAATCTTTAGCTTTGAGACTAAACTTAACCCTACCCAGCTAGTTTTCATTCTTTTTAATTTTCTAACTTTTCTCTCATATAACAGCTCTGCATCTCATACCCTTTCCTAGCTTCACTCATAAATTCAATCCAACTACAAATAAAGTGTGTCATTCCTGTTTCCTCTTACCTTCTTGCATCTTGAGATAATTAGCAAAGCATATTAGAAACAGGAGAAGGCTCTGACGAGTCACTTGACTGCAATAAGCTATCCACGGCAAAGCCTGTTGGTGTTAGCTCTTTTGGTTGAGATTGTAAATCTTCTCATCTTAACCTAAAGAGGCTTCCTATAGCACAGTTTGATCCAGAGCTGGCAGAAGCACCAGATACTTATGGGCACCAGAGGGCTTGGAATCAGGTCTCGCTATTGCTCTACATGACAGTATGAAATCTGGGGACACCTTAACTTGTCTCATCAGTGGCCCCACGCAATCATTCGCAATCAATAGCGGGATAATAAAACTCCATTTGTTTCAGAGACAGATTTTGTCTAGTATTATTAATATTAAATATAACCTGCTAATGCATAAAACCCATCATGCACCTTAGAATGAAATGCTTCCACGTGGTCCACAGACCTGACAATTGTAAGCCTGACTACTTATTTTAGTTTTCAAATAGGGAAATAAGCCTAGGGAATTCCCTAAGAAAACTCACCCTGTGTCTTGAAGGAATCTTGAGACATTAAATATCGTTTCCTGTGATTACAGTAGAAATATTTAAAATGGAGGGGAAATAATTATTTTGCAGTAGGTTTTGATAATTCATACTTACTATCAAATCAGTGTACTCATTTTGCAATGTTTGATACCATTTCATTATAAAAATTAGACATCATATTCAATAATGAAAACAAGCTTCTTACGCTTTGGAATAAGCAAAAATGAGAGTTGCTTTCTCATGACTTTTCTTTTTTTAGTTATTTTTAATTTGTTCTTCATGAAACGTAGGGGAGAAATTCTAAACCTTGACCTTTTCTACAACAGCTTAGTGCATTATGCTGCCCTTACTCCATGGGTAAGTGCTTTTCTAAGCATCCCTGATGCTGAATTTGATATCCTAAACATTTTCATTAAACTCATTTTTTTGGGCATGCATTATCACTTCAGGTAGCCAAGCAGCAAGTGAACTTCCCGCTGTGATTATACACAGCAAGCCATCCGAGGTATTCAGGATACACGCAGCAATTATGCAAACCGAGCTGCATCTAGGCAGACCCTTCTTAAAGGTGGTTTGGAGGAACATATTGAACAAGTTATGACTGGGGAATTATCTAGCAGCAGAAACAGCAATAGCACTAAAGCTGATTAGATCATTTGAGAAATTATATTGACAAGTTTTTAAATCTTGTAATTTCACTGCCATCATTTCCCAACAAACCTAAGATCTGGTTTATGGGTAATGTACGCACAAACAGGTTGCCACGGAGTAAGATGTTGCTACAGGTAAGTGCATCTGCACGGGAAGCTTCCGCAGAGCAGATGACAGGCATTACATTCACACATGGGTTTGCCCAGTGGTAATCAACAGACTTAAAATACCAGAGGGACAGAAATGACTTAAGGGGACTGCAAGGGACTAAACTATAGGAAATCATGTCCCATTAATTCTGCTGCTTGGAGAACAATTTAGGGTTTTCACTTATTTTTTTGTCTCATTCTCAGATGACATATGGCTATGGTTTCTAAATATAGCCTGCATTTGAACATTGACTGTATAAAGAGAAAACACTCCCATGATTTCAAAGCTTTAGGGAGGATAATTTTGCTGCCCAGTTTCCTCTGATTTTGAGGTGGGGAATTGCCAACTGTCCTTAAGCAGCTGAACAGGGTATCCGCACAGATGCATTCAACATTAGCACATTATACACTTTCAATGCTGTGACTTGAACAAGAAACTAAGAAGGAATATATTATTTCTGCAGCAATCAAATTAGTAATAGCTTGTTGGGTTTTTTTTTTTTTTTTTTTTAATTCCTAGTAAGGAGAAAATACAAGTTCAAGACGAGAAGAAAAATGTACAACAAGGTAAATGTATTAGTCTGATCCCTAAAGCGCCTAGCACCATATGCACATGTTTGTGAGGGATTCTGCTTCAGTGAACAACTCGAACAACACATAATTTCTCTGATCCTGTTTGATCCCCGGAGAAACACTTGCAGGTCGCTGTTTAAATGAGGAGAAAATTGGTTATAAATCAACTTAATTTTCAAATGTATTAATCCAAAGAGAACCCAATTTTGTGTGAAATGGTAGCATTTAGAAAGGAGTATAAGAAAATCTCAGTAAGAAAACCCCCTGACTTTAATCTTAGCTAGCATCCAAACTTTAAACTAAAATGATATTGTCTCTCACATTTTTCAAGTCTCCAAATTTCAGCAGTGATACAGAACATGAAGGTATAATTAATCATAAGCAAATTATCTACATTTTTTGTAAACATAAGTATGATGGAATAGTTGATCCCCCCCTTTCTTGTCTAACTTTGGGATAAAGTATAGCCTATCAAGAATAGCTGTTACTTGTAATTTCTGAGGCCTGTATTTCTTCTGAAAGGGAACGGTTTTAAATCAGAGCAAGGTGACATCGTTGCATTAATGCCACAATTTTTAACTAGCAAGAATAAAGGTTTGAATTTAATGACATGCCACATTTTTCTCTCTATTCTGCCATGTATGCGCTGAATAAAAACAAACTTGCAATTGTGTCCTGCACTGGTGTGCAGGAATACTCACTCCCCGCTCCTTTCCCCAAGGAACTTGATAACAGTTGTACCTCTAAAAGGGTTTTGCTTACATCACAAAACTACTACACAACTCATCACAATCAAGCTGTGTTCAAAAGAAAATGAGCTGCTTTGATATGTCTACAGAGCTTCTCCTTTCACTTCCTTTCCATGGCTTAAGTGGAGAAGAAGTAGAAAAAGTTTTCCAACTAAGATCCTACATTTGTGCATTCAGTTACTGATAGAATTTTTCACAAGAAGAATTCACTGAGGGGGCTAATCCTGCAAAGCGCTAGCTCTAGTGAAGTGGAGAGAGCTTGCCAGAGATGCTCAACGTCTCACAGACTATACTCCAACTGACAGCGCAAGAACAAAATGACTTCAAGGTCAGAGAAATGCAGAACTTAAATCTCTGCATGCTTCAGACATCAGCTCTGCAGAGTGCCTATGTTTCACTTTAGAAGTTGCCACATCATTTTTATAAGAATTTTTGGAAAATATAGAAAAAATATCAGCAAAAATACAAAGCAAATAAGCTTCAAAGACAAGAAACTCAAGATTCCAGTAAATATATACTAAATCATAGACAATTTGGACTATATGGCTTCCTCATTAGCTGGAGGACAAATTCTCCTCTCTTATGCTGATAGAGCTGTTACAAAGTTAATGAGTAAGGTCTGGTCCAACTGGCTTACTGAATCAGCATTTTTTTCTATCAGTATGTAGCATGCTGGTACTTAGCACTGGGCTTTTATCTCTGAACATAACAGCATCTTAAAAATATTCATAATCCATCAAACCAACCAACCCATATGGAAAATCCAAACCAGTACTGTAGTGATGCACATCTGAACCCATCAGCAGTCTTGTCTTCTCAGAGGCAGAAGGTCCAGTGATTAAAGCACACAAATAGGGCTAAAAATCTCATCTCATCTCACCACTGATTTACTGTGTGACCCTCCCCACCTCCTTTCAAGCAAATTATGTAGTTCCTGTAACTTTTTTTTACCACATGGTCAGGAAAGTACTATTGCCATGTTTCTCTAGCTCATACAAATTGTGAGAACCAATTACCGCTTCTGAAATGCTTTAAATACATATTATCTGAGCACAACTAAGGAAAAGAATGGTAATTATTCATAGCTTTCATTTTCCAGCACATTTAAAACAATTTTCTGTGCCTCAGAAAAAACGATCACACCCAAACCTGATCTCCCTCAAGCCCCTGCTCTCAACATGCAAACATTATAGTGTAAATGTGTAAAACAGACCAGACAAGTCTGAGAGTCTTTAGTAAATATGTTGGCTGTGAGATAAGATGAATTACAAAGTTATTTTCTTGAGCATTTGCATTTACAACACTTTCATCTAATTCAAGCCATTCAAATACAGCTTGTCTAGTGTCCTTTGGATAATGATGTCTACCAAAGTATGCTAAATGCTTGACAAGGCAAGAAGATCTTCCTTCCTGAAGGAGAGATAAATGTATATACATGTACATTTATACATACATATATATAAATGATACACAGATATATGTAAGTTTATAAAAACATGAGCGTTATAGAGAAATCAGGTATCTATAGTAACAAGATGCTGGCATTCTAATGTCACTGTACTTTCTCATAATAGGACCATTAATGAAATAGTTGTTTGATGTTCCATCGCATATAATGATAGCTTTTTGTGCCGTAAGTAGACAGCTATACAGATGTGTGCGGATACATTTTTATTGCCAAAAAAATCCTCAGCGGGGCCATTAGAAAAACCCATCGTTCTATCCTCACTTTCTTTGATTTATAGTTGAAATATTCCCAATGCACATTCAATATCAAAAATACCTGCAATTTTAAGAGTGCTATGGTTTCCCATATGCTGCAATGTGTAAAAAAAATTATTAAAGTGATGGCAAGGGTTCATCTGAAATATGGAAAGAGAATTCTCAGATGAGGATAGCAACATCCTATCACATTCTAGGACCCACCATGCAAACTCACTGATCATGAAATTCTCTCTCATTCCCTGGAAAACTTGTACTTCACTCGTGTAAAATTATTTACGTGATTTTTTTTTTAATCAGATAAGGTGATAGAGTGTAGTTTTGGGTAAGAATTATTCACTGCAATATTTTTTTATTATTTGTTAAAATTGCTCTTGCTACTTTTTCCTATGCTTTATTCTTCAACAGATAAAGCAAAATCCACTCATATTTGGACAAATATCCTTGGGTGATCACACTGTCTTGTCCTTGACTGGCAGGAATTTACATGTTGCAACACAAAGTTCTTTCTTTCTTCCTTGTAGTTGTAAAGCAGAAAAAAAAGTTTTAAAACTTCAGATGTGAAGGTGGAATAAGGTCCTCTGCAGCTTATTTGTACTAACACACATTAACAAAGTCTTTAAGGATGGGCTCATTTTCACTTTTCTACACTCCAGGACTTAATGCTGTAATTTTTCAAAGAGAAGGGGCTTCCTGCTGTTCTCAAGCCTTGCTACTGAGGAACCGATCAGCTCATTAGGTATTACAACAGCTATTCTGAGATGTAAAGCATGGCAGCATCCTATCCTCCTCTTCACCTGGACTTAGAACTTTGGTGACAGGCAGTGACTTGTTTCAAAATATTATTACAATTATTTTAGGTCTGTTTTAAAGAAATGAGAGTTTGGAAATGATGTTTACTGCAGACGGTGAATTATAAGGGGTCATGCACACAATATAATAAACTGCCTTTAACAAACAACTGATTTGTGTCCTATTTTCCAAACATGTTTATAAGGAAGGCTTCACTCCGGCTCTGAAATTTCACTTTGATTTTTAAAGTAATACTTCTCAGCAAGACTAAAGCTTCCTAAAAAGAACACAGCACCTTGAAAACAAAAGCCAACGTATTCAGACATCCATGCAAATATAAACAAACACCTTACAGAGGGAACAAAGTCAGTACATACAATTCATGCAAGTGTGTTCCAAGGAAAATGACATTTAAGTGAAGTACAATGTGTATGCTGTCCCTTTCAGTCTCAAACTAGTACATCCTCAGAAATGCCACACTTCTGCCTATTATCCCTGCATATTGCTCTTCCTTACCCACACTATAACTGCAAGCAGACTTTTCGGTAATATGGCTCTTAAAATTAGTACACTGACTAGACTGATCAGCTCTTCTAGCAATGAAGAGCACTAAACATTCTCCAGTTCACACATAATGATCTAAAACCTAAAGGGATGCAGACCACATCCAAGCAGATGCAGCAACCTACCCCATGATACAAGAAGACAGAAGAGTTTCGTGTTGCCACAGCCAGCAGGAGAGGGCAATCAAAGGGGCTATTCAACCTCAGAGCCTTTCACTGAGAGCGCTTGGGGATTAACGTCTGCCACACTTTCTGGATATTTGGTAAGTGGCTGTCTTCTGTTATTGGTCCAAGCACGTTCCCCTCGATTTCATACTTCCTGCATCAAGGTTGGACTAAGAGCCGTATCACACAACCCAAAGGTGTATTTATCATATCAACCAGTGCTGACCAAGGGGCTACAGTTCTTCATGACTACCCCCACAAACCCTTCTTTTTCTGTATATTTTGCACAGGATTTACTCTATTGTATTTGTATTGGCTAGAAAATTAATTATGGAAGAGTGTTATAGATACCAAAATTAAAGCTTATTAATTTTTTAGGAGGACATGCTTTTTATTCAATGTTCTACTGCACGTATGTGTAAATATTTCTGCAGGAAAAAAGATAGTGACCATGTTGCCAAAGCAAAAATATATGCAGAGCTTTTATAACAAAATGACAGGTGGATGCCTTACTATGTAAAATACATCCTTACTGAGGACACTTTCACCTTGAATCCCATCAGCCATCACTTTCAGTTGAATTCTGTTATTGTTTGTGTGCACTCAAACAGCAAAGGATGTTTTACACAGCTACAGTTTTATAACTGTTTGCCCTTGGCCAAGGCCCATTGGAATACACAGAACTAGTAAACATTCTGCACAAACACCGCATTTCTTTTGTGATCTGAATTTAAGATGTAATGAGTCAATTTTTTTTCTGAGTAATTACAAAGCATTCTAAGTTTTCAAACCTTTATGACATATAGCAAAATATGACTTACAGCACAGAAATAATCATAAAAGCTCTCTAAAAATTTATAGCATCCTGCATGTTGTAAAAATGCCTCACACATTCATTATATTCCCCACTAGAAAATTATTTCCACGGTATGCTTTAATGAATCTGGAGACGGTTTCAACACCTAGATTGTTGAGAAGCAAAACTATTATTTTTCCTATTGATAGACTGAGGAAATTTGTAAGCTTTCACCCATTTAGTAGCTGGAACATTTTTAGACAGAAAGCTAAATACTACCCTTTGCTTATAAAAAGGGAAAATTAAAGACATAGTCTGTACACTCAGTGCTAAATTCTGATTTCTCAAATATGGCTAATTAAAAAAACAAACAAAAAAAAAAAAAAAACAGGGGGTGAAGAAAAGCCACAACTTATCCAGAGCACTGAATTACTGAATTTGAAATACAGAATTAATTTTAAATAGAGAACCTAGACAACCACAATTGATTGTAGCCCAACTTAACACATTTTTATAATGACTGGGATAGATAGCATTAAATAGTATTTTGTCCATAAGCCTGAAAACCGTAGCATAGGGTCTAGTCAATAACAACTCAAATTCACTTATCTAAAAACTTTTTTAATCCAGGCACAGATATGTTTCCCATCTGTATGTACAAGAAGAGGTACGCCTGTCCAAAGCAGAGTCTTTGGGTGTCCTTGCGGAGTAAAGAACGAAGCAGCGCAGAAGTGGGTCATGTGTAAGTTGTGCTGGTCTCAGTACGCTTGCGAGTGTTTGAGTAACTGAATAACAAGCCGCCACTCTTACTGAACTGAAGTGGAAGAAGCAGGAAGTCAGAGTGACTGAATTAACTTTTCAGCGTCCAAGTCTGTCTAACTCCGGTCACATGACCACAGGAGCGTTTCCTGAGCAGCAGCCCATGCTATCAGACCATGTCTTTCATGTTCTCCAGATCGTGAGTCTGCACTCAACTGACGTTGCAGCAGGGTCCATGCTATTCCATACACATGCGTTATGGCTACAGTCAGTATCATGCCTAGAGGACACAGGGCATTCTAATGCCCAGGATAGTATTAAAGGTACATAAAAAGTGACAGAACCATATTGAAATATTCTGTTCATTTTTAGTTCAATTTGCAAAAGTTTTCAATTATTCTTATGCATTGTAAAAAAAAAAAAAATAAGATCCCCAAAGGGCAGCTCCTATATTACATTTTTACTGCATAATGAAGAATTCCAGATTAATAACTTTTCACCAGCACTAAGTTCAGTTTATTTCCTTACGCATTTTCCTAAATGTCTAAATACAGCAAATAGGTATTATAAGTGTCTCTGTGGAGATTAATTGTTATTAAGGCTTTACTCAGTTCTGTCATGAAATGTAAAGATTTTCTTTGAGCTAAACCCAAAATAAATCCCAAACATTACATTTGATGTAATTTCAATCAGGTTTTTGTGACATCTCTGAATTGCATGGGGGATATGAAAGCAAAATGTTGTCTGAGAGTACTTTATTGCTGTGAAGCTCCTCTTTGCATCTTTGCTTTCTGCTTCCAAACATTTTTTCTTTTCCAGAGACCTAAATAATGTGATATC
The DNA here is from genome assembly GCA_031468815.1 of Morus bassanus. Taxonomy (NCBI): domain Eukaryota; kingdom Metazoa; phylum Chordata; class Aves; order Suliformes; family Sulidae; genus Morus; species Morus bassanus. Next base: position 37,126,877 of record CM062575.1, read on the forward strand.
AAGAATACTGCAGTCCAACTTTTCAAACAGGGCTGCTTCTGGACCCACGCACGATCTTCTGCATGTCTGGTCTAAACTGGACAATACTTCTTGCCCTTTTCCCTAACATGCTTGCATAATTCAGAACCCATGTCCACATCAACATTTTTTTGCAGATGAAAGTCAGATGTGCTCTAAGGTAGGCATGCCTGCTCTGAATATCCATAGGTCACAGAAAGCAACACAGAATCAAACTCCTGGCAAGGGAACTAGAGCAGCCTGTGCTCCCAAGGCTATCATCTGAAACAAATGATGTTTCTCCCCATCAACCTTATTAAAGCCTTTGTGTCCTCTGATCTATTTATCACTGCCTGTCTTCTTTTTCTCATATCACACATCTTGGTCTAACCAAATTCTTAACATTAAGCATCTCTCATGAGACAGCAGTTACAGCCTTCCTGTCTTTTCCAGCTATACACACATTAACAACAACAACAACAACAACAACAACAACAACAACTACTACTACTGTGTGCAGCTGGATGAATTATTCATAGCTGAATATACCAAACTGCTTGACAATATCTCCATATATATCCAAGAAAGATGACTATGTATCTTTCAGTCATTTTTCTATTAGATAGAAGAGTAAGGTTTTTGGTGTGTGCGCAGTTAGGTACAGTCAGGTGAGCACAATGCAAAGCAGAACTTACCCAGACCCCACACAATTTTTGCCATACCACACAGCTGACTATGCAAACAGAAGCCTTTGCACATACTACCAAGGGAGTTAAGCATGCAATTTGCCCACAAATACAGATTAATTGGTAAAGCTGTGCAGATATGCCCACTTTCATTTCTTCTTCCATGTATGCTACTTTGCCTGACAATTTACCAATGTTTTTATATATAACTACTCACTTCCCTACCTTCTGCAGAACCGCAATTTTGGAAACTGTCTGAGTGAATTTTTTTTCCTGTTTCCATTACACTGGGATCATTTTAATGGAGTAGAAGAAAATGTCACATAATACATTCTTCCTTTTTCTGCTTACACTTTAAAATACAATTACAGTAAAACGTGAATCTAAAAATGGACTCATGGGACCAAAGTCTCAGACAATGTAAACTGGCACAGATACATTCTCTTGAGCAAAACTAGAGTCTACAGCTGAGAATTTGGCATAGAAGCTTTTTATCAAAGGATTAACGTAAAATTGCAATAGTTTCCAAGGAAAAAGTTTTCCTGCTTACCAGCCTGAAAAACAAACTTGTAAACTTAGTATCGGTGTCCTTGATATTGTGTAAGCAGCTATAAATGATTCTATAATCAAAACACAATTAAGAATTCTATTCCTGATGACAGATTCAAAGCAGACTCCCCCTGCTAAATCTGCCTCCCATGTTTGCAGGACCTTTTTTGTATGGTAAAACGTGCAAACACAACACTGAATTGAGGCACAGTTTTTACTGGTACACCAGAAAATTTGTCACTAATCTTATGGACTTGACTCCACAGCATAACTGTACTTCTTGATTTTTTTACCCCTAATTTCTCTGGACTTAAAGAAGCATTTATTTCTGTCCTGCAGACCTCCCACAATATTTATGGTTGTCCTCCAGGAAAGACAGCAAGAAAAACATAGCTCTTCTAGTGAGCGGCCATGACAACACAAATAGCAGTGCTAAAGCCGGTGGTGGAGAAAACAAAAAGATTACACTGTGGGATGCAGTCTTCTAAAAAGTAAATTAAGTCCTCGTTTAGATCTGCTGGACAAGTGGATAGAGCAGTCTGGCCACCAAAATGAGTAACCTGATGGAGAATAAGAGTCAGCTCAAGATCACTGAAGGAGCTGTCGCTTTCACCACACGTCTGAGCAAATCTAGTACCTCTCTCCAGTTCTAGCTTTAAAGCAAGATGTGTGCCAATACCCAATAACTTACACAGTCACCTGCTTTTAATAAATGTTTCTGACTTTCACAGACAGTTAACTAGTAAGTCTCTATCTTCTCAATAATAGGAATATTGAGAACAATTTATGTTAAATAAAGCAAACTCTGAAAAAAGTCAAGTGCATTTTTACATCTTTCTCATTTCCACAAAATGGGATCTACCTAGAGCTGTAATACCTCTAGACTTCTAATAATAGATCTCTAATATCAATACACAGTAACAGCAGGTGGAATTATCTAGGTCAAATTATTTTCCAATGTATTTAAAATATACTAGTGATATCTTTATGTAAACCAGTGTAGCTCCACTGATGGCAATGGTTCTAAAGGAAGATGATGACTGTACAACACTGTCTGCTAACAGACTAGAGGATATGTTACCCTTTAGAAACTTAACTGGGTAACTTGCGGAGTGACTGTACTCTTTTAGCATTGTTTTTTATTTCAGAGGCTCTCCTAACATGACTCATCAGAACAAAGTGTTCTGTTTATTAATTATTACCCTTATTACTATAGAAACAAGCAAGACAAACAGAAATTAGCTATAATTTTTCATTGCTGAAGTTCAAATGCATGATTGTGCTACTGAAGTAAATCCCTTGGAATATTTGAAAAATTACATAATTATCTCCAAAATGTGCTAATAGCCCTAAAGCAAATGGCTTTTTATTGCATTTGTTACTTGTGACCTCTTAGCTCAATAATTCAGGAGAAGGTGACTGCAACCACTTTCAATCTAATGGAAGGAGTAAATACCGTTTGATTTGTGGTTATTTCTGGCAATCTCAAATAATTATTTCTCTAAAACACAGAAAGTGATACTAGATGGAAAGATGCACAGCCAAAATATTGTGTAGCCATAGGAAAACTGAGGTTATTGTTTTGCTACAAAGCAAAGAGACACTAGCAAGGAGAGACAACTCAGTGTGAAAAAGGATGTTGCATATTCTTCAGAAAGAAAGGAGACTGTGCCAAAGCAATACCTGACTTATTAATAATTGCTAATCAATATAACCAATGACTGATAATCCACAATTAATTGATTTTTCTAATGGAAAGGATTCAGAGAGGCCCAAATCTCCTACTTCCCAACTTACCTTTAACAACAGGTACCACCACAGAAATGTGCTGTTTTAAGCCTTGCCCAACACACAGAACATTCTCCGTGTCCACTGGCTGAAGACATCTACTAGTCTGCAGTCTTCACCTGCAAAGGCATTGTCTAAATGAGATTCTGGCACAGCAATTGGACCTTCCTCCTCTGATATATTATTATTACCAAGAGTTTGGGATCACAAACATTACCCTGTAACCCCCTCTGGTTTTACTTGATCATCAACAAACCCAAGTGTGACATTTTGCACGGATTTCAGAAGAGAGGCGAACCAGCATCATTGCCAAACAGAGGCTCAGCTCTCTTCTTGCTGAAACATGTAGTTATGGGAAATAAAAATTTTACAAATAGGAAACATGGATTGTGCTGCAAAAGCAAAACTCACTAGTAATGAGAATATGTGCACAAGCAGTATGAATTTATATATACATATCTATATACTGTCATACATAAATATGCACCTATGCACATGTATATTACGGAAGATGTAAGAAAGCTCTACATTTGCTGATTCCTTTAGAATATACTTGCTAGCCCACTTACTCATGTTATACGATCACCTCCCCCATGTCTTGCAGTTCAAAAACTTCAAAGAAACTTGGTTTATCTTTCATTACAAAGTCTGCTTTTCCTGCCCCTGCAAATTTCTGCCTCTATAAACTCTGTCAATTGATATAGCTATCAATAAAGCTAGTTTGTTTTAAAGAAAAAAGAAGATTGTGGTAACAGAGACCGCAGCAGACACCTTCCTTTGTCACATGGGGGGAGGACAGGACAGGGAAGAAATTGATTTTAGAATTCATCATTGAATGCCCTTGGATTTTTTCCCTTTTTTTCCCCCCTTTGTTTTTCTAATAACAGTATGGCATTGTCTGTGGATGGAATCAAAGAGAGAACTTCAGAGAAGTCAGATCATTGGAGGGTTGGAGTCTACATGTATGTTTTAATGCTTGGAACTTTATTATATAAGGTATTTTCTGGGAACTTTTTGTGGAAGCTGATTTTCCAGTGCACAAAAATATCCACACATTCACACACACACAAAAAAAGGGATTTTTCATTAAGTGCTCTTGAAGCGTATGGGCTGGGATGGCCTTTTCATCTCTACTGGTTGGCAGGTCAACTGCCTTACTGCAATGCTACTGGGGACTCCTAAAAGCATTTTCAGCTTTATGAACAAACTGATATAAAACATGTTAAGTCTGACCCTGCAATTATGTTGCATTGAGCAGGATCAGCACTGTTATTACCTCTTGCAATCTTCCTGTTGTCGGTTCAAATGCAAAGAGCACTGATAAACATTAATGGCAACCACGTAATAGTTAAGCCTCAACGTTAATTTTTAACCTAACTATTTCAGTAAATAAGTCTAGAGACTGCCATTTAAAGATAATGAGACAGCTGTCAATGGCATGGATGTGTTATAATCACTCAAAACTACATGGAGGACAGAGGAATCAGCAGGATGTCTAAGGTAATTTTATACAGATCCCAGTGTCCTCAATTATGTTAAAAAAGTCTCGTGGGAAGCCTCACTTTTCTGTTTTGCCCACTGCAGTATAAATAAAGAAATAAAAAATGTAGGTGTGTCCCATTAGAAAAATTACCTTGAGTTTGTAATTTCAGATAAATGTTAGCAAGTACATGTAAATATGCATAGGGAATGAAATTTTCCTCCACGGACAGAACATTTGCCTGGAGAAATACCATCGGACACTCTGAGAAGCCGCCTTCCTGTGCCACAGAAAAAAAAGCCTGATCGGCACAGTCTGGATCACCTCTACTCCAACTGAAGCCAATGGAAGCAGAGAGAACCCAGCAGTGTCACCCTGAGCCAGTTCCCAGCAGCTGAGTGGCAATTTCATAACGACACCTAGAAGGCCGCTTACAAACAGAAGTAATACTACAACTTCAGTGCCACCAAAGCTGGTATTTATTCCGCAGGGAATATGTAGCAATTAGTGGGAGCCTGTCAAACTATGCATGGCAAATTACATGCATCATGAATTTGGGATTGTTTTACTCCTGTTTTCTAAATCATTAAGAAATAGTTCTGATCTTCCAATAATGTATTTTTAAATTGAAACACTGGCATGTAATTTCTGGTTTGTTTATGAGCCAATCACTTCAGATATCTTATCTATAAATTTTATGATTAATATTACAATAGTACTCACATTATCTTTTCAAACATGGCAAAAGGTATTGGGTGTCATCTGAGCCCTCCTGCAAAGCACAGTATTTCTCTGATTGTTACTCCTTATTTTATATCACATCTGCAGTTTCTATGTCTCCTCTCTAAATTTGTGGACTGGTCTGTAGATTTGCATGGAACAAAAATTTCAGGACTTCAGTGTGGAGTAACTGATTAAAGTTATGGCAGTTTTACCTAATTTGCGTAAGCATTTTGTCTGCACTCATTCTTTTATACTATCCTGCCATTTTCTCTAGATACCACTTAATACAAAGTTTTTAAACTGAAAGCATATGCTTTGGAAAATTGCTTCTCAAAGCATTACACCCTTCATCTCCCACATCCTGTGATTCAAAGGTACAACTTTTCTCAGCTGCAAAGATTTGCATCACATGCATGTAATATTACCTGCCTTCATACCTATCAGGATCATTGTGTTTGCAAATTTAAAGTAATAATTTCACTTATATTTAGGGTGGCTATTACATAGTTTAAAGACTTCATTAACAAGATTCAAAAAGGCCATTAAACACCATTTTTCAGTTGTGGTGAATAGAAAATCTAAGAGAGACGAAAAATAACAAAAAACTTAAAGCTGGTTGTAAAATTAGAAAAATCTCCTGTGGTTGCTGATACAGAGTGATCATTCTTGTAATTTTAAAATCAGTTATTATTGCAGATTTGTGTATTGGGAGATGTGATTTTTTTGACACTGCCCGTACAGTTACTGATGTGAGTGCTGTTTTGCTTTCCTGAGCTTTTTGCTTAAGGTAATAACCATGTCAAACCCTACCAGAAACAAAGGGACCAGAAAGATCCAGGACAAGAGGTTCTCATTCACAAAACTTCTAAAGATATGTATCAGAACCTGGACTGACTAAAAACTGCTTTTAGAAGAGCCACTGGTCATTCAAATCCAAACCTATTCTGCAGCCACTTCCAGGATCTTTTTTTTTTTAAATTCTTTTTATATTTAAAACTAGCTCACAGTTTGGAGGTGAAGGGGATCGCTGTTGACACAAAACCTCAGCATCTCAGTTCTGTTACCTTACAACTCAGCTCATGTACCGCGGGAAGCACATTCAAACCATAATGAAATGCTAACTGCAAAGGAAGGACCATTTGTATATTTGGTTTCTAAAATGAAAGCTGGGGCCTGCCTCCCTTGTAATTGGTGTTGGGTTGAAGCTATCCTCCTTTCAGAGCACTTTCCAATGCAGCTGGGAGAAACTGTAACCAAGCAACAGCCAGTTCCCGGTCCTGAGCGTTTGCCCATGATTGACGTGAGGAATTTCCAGCTGGAGCCTGCTGCCATTGCTGCTGCTACAACGGGCACAGCGATGCCCCACTGGTGGGGAGCGTGTGCTGTCACCGCCTCAACAAGTGAGTCCTCTGAACATGGATATCGACACTTAACAACTCCCGCTCTGCTGGCTGTCAGTTGGTAGCGTTATGGGCCAAGCGTCCCTTCTTCGTCAGACTGGCTGCACGCGTGCCGATACGGGATATGAGGATCGCGGAGAGGCACCAACTGGTGGAGGAGTAGGGGACAAAGAAATCATAGTGTTGCCACTTAAGCCAGTGCAACTCCAGCACAAACAAAGCCTCTGCATGGCAGGTACATCAGTATGTTGTCACTTATTGGTCATCTCGATGAGAAAAAACGTCTTGATCCATTTCCCCATAATGAGCAAGGTCTGTATCTCCATGTACAAATATCTGGTACTAAATATCTCTTAGCCCCGAAGGATCACTTATCTTCTTTCTGCTGTGTCTTCAAGCCTGAATGCTAACACAAAAGCTTTAACTTTTAGTTTACACAGACCCTAATCAGTAAGGCTATTTCTTGGAGAACTTTTCAAGCTAAAAAGGTATAAAGGAATTTAAATCATGTCTATGGTGTAACTTGAGAGCTCGGAGTTATAATATTCTCTATCTTATGCGCCGTATCTGTTTTTAGCCATCTGTGTCAATGAAAACACACAGGGAGCCAGCAACTCTAGCTATAATTGGTGGAAGCTGTAGGTACAGATAAAAACCAGTTTTTCTCTTTAGAATATACAACTTAGGGAGCAGTACTGTGGGTCAGGAGAATTATTTCTCAGCATTCTGTGGGTAGGTTTCTGATAGCAGTTTTATTTTTCGGTGTTGCAAGCTTTAAAAGAGTTATGGCATTATTGTTTCTTTCTAGATTGCCTTGATTGAGATCAAAGTTCAAAAGTTCAGGGGTTGCATTATGTTACCCAAAGATTGCTTTGCTCCTGTTGTTGTTAAAGAATTGCATGGATCTGTACTGAGCAGCTTAAGAAGCCGTAAGCCTTGGCTTCATTCTTCCTAGTATTAATGAAAATCAGGAATAGAACACTGAAACACACTTAAGCTCATGTAAAAGAGAAGAAACTCCAGCCCACACAATTTTTCATTGTTTTTCTGCTTTGTTATTTACACAGTACCTAAAACGAAGAGGTTGCTGAAAAGATGCTACTTGTTTCAAGCTGTTTTCATTGTTATGTTGTCTTTCACGGCTCCTGCTTTCAGGCCAAAGTCTTTCAGGGTAATTCTGACTTCAATGCCCTTTATACTTATCATATAACTCCACAAGGGAGTTATTATATGCAGTGGATAATTAAGCATCTTTGCTGATGGTAGTCTTTGACTACGGCAAGATTCTTACAGTCCTAGTCTTATTTTCTGAACAATTTTGTCATTCACTAATTAGAATCTGGCCTTAAGGTCTTTTAGCAACATTTTCCTGAACTCATCTTATTATCCAAAACTTTTCTGTGCGTTTTCCTAGCCATCGTATAGCAGCTAATTGCTAATGTATATATTCACTTACCAACAGAACCTTTTGCCCTCCCCTACTGCCCTCTTTTCCTGCAATGAAAAGTTGAAACCTGCTACACTGAAAAGGACAACTGATTTGTTGTCAAAGAGAACAGTATTCTATTGCTCTTATAGCGTTCGTAAACTTAATTCTGAGGGTGCTGTATGTGAATGTCCTGAAACCTCCGAGATAAGATCCATCTGAAATCGAGGGTTATGCACAGTTGAGATGTGTGCTATGAAATACAAGATCACTCCAAGGTGGAATCACCAGCTGGAAGCCGTGGAGCAAAATTCAGGGAAATGGAGCAAGATTTAGAGCTTAATTGTGTGAAGACTCTATTCTGTTTTACTTTACACACATAGATTTTCCCTGTAAAGCTAAAGCACTGCTTGAATATTTTAAATTAAGCACACAATTAAATGCTTTTCTGGATTCTAGCCAGACTGCTCAGCAACTTGCTGTATTATCCCTCTGGAGAGCAGTTAGTTTGTCTTTTGAAAGCCAATTTGTCCACCCTTAATGAATCACTTCTTGCCTCTGTCCTGTGTTTTATTTCATTGGTTTTTACATACACTTTTATGAGCTGAAACGACCATCCTGCCACCCTTCAAACACTTCTGACAACCCAAATATTCAACCCAGGGTAGCGTTGAATCCAAATTCATGGCAGAATCAAGATCCATAGCATTACCTCAGGAGTACAAAGTGTGAACTGCATAATCGCACTATCTTTGCCAAACTTGAACAAAAAATGAAAACATAGAAAACTGCAGCTCAGGAGGATGAAAAAGGAAGTGAGTCAGCCACCATCCCAACTTTATCACAATACAATGTTTCTGTTCTGCTCTACAGAAATATAAAACACAAGAGAATATGAAGAAAAATCATCACTTACAGGCTTATATACTTCATAAACACATACCTAAGAGAACTGGAGGTCTGCAAACAATCTGCCTGTGACTGACAAAACATTTATTAAATCAAACAAGATGCTCTTGGCACTTCCAAAACAATTGAAATAAGAGGAGAAAGGATGAAGTGAGGCACTTGGGCCTAGTGAAACTATCTGAGGCAAAGGTATCAAAAATACAGAAGCCGCAGGACCCTCTAAATGTTATTTTTCCTCATTGTGTAGCAATTCATTTTACTTTAACACAGGCATAAAAATTTATGACAGCCAAACTCTCTTACCCACTAATTATTTCTCATGATAAAATACGTGCTGTACAGTTATCAGTTCACCCTTTCCCATCCTCGCTACAGTAAAACTAAAATGTTTGACAGTTACAAGAGATATCCATGCATTCCCAAGAGGAAAAAGAAAAGTTTAGACAAACTACAAAGCCTTTGCAACTAGTAACTGCCTTTAAACTCAACCTATCAAGAGCTCAGTCAAGCCTCTCAAATGCCAGAGAACTGTATAAAAGTGTTCAAAAAACCTGTCCCACTGTAGCAGCAAAAATTCATCTCTTCTTTTCTATGTCACTAGCTACACCCTCCACTGCAGAGACTGTGTCCGAGACGTTAGCAAGTGTGCTTCCCCTCTGACCAGAACAACGGCAGAGACCTGAGCAGCCTGAAAGGCTCTTGTGGAAACTACAGAAAGAATAAAGATGAATCAGGATGTGAGCGAGGTATTTTAACAGCCAAAACAGTCCCTCTATCTGATTTAAAATGAGGCTTGTAATACAGCTGTTTGGCTTTACGCCTCCAGTTCCCCTATCTGATCATTATCAGAATGATAAAGCTGATGAGAAGCACTCATCTGGGTTTTACCCAGAGATTAACAACATTGTAGCTCAGGCAAACTGGTAAGTGAATGACGACACAGTTCCATATCTTTTAGCTTGTTAAAAATTGCCACTTGGCTTTCTATGAAGTAATTCCACCACATGATATATTTTTCAGGAGAGGCATGTTAAATCTGTGGTAGCGACGCACGTTCTGTCAAAACAAGGAAACATTTTGCTTGCATTACAGCAATGAAACAACTTGCTGAAACACCATCTGAAACAGAAGGCTCCAGCTCATCAAACCTACTGTATATTCATTATATGCATGAATACTCCTCGTAACAACAAAAATTAGCCCGTGGCTATGAAGAAAGTGCAAGATGGCAATGCAGATTTTATCCTTTTACTCACTACCTGACTTGTGGTGAAAAGACAAAGCAGCTGTTGTAAGGACTGTACAAGATCGTACGCCATGCATATAGTCTAGAAGAATTGAACACATGGATGCAGATGGAGTACAATGTCTCTCCCCGTTTAATAAGTTTGTCTCTCCCAATTGGATACATTCAGTCACCTGCAAGAGTTTTATTTCTGACCGTCTTTGGAATTAACTCTGCCAGGAAAGCTGTTGCAGGAAGTGTTAGGAGTGTCCATAGCTGACATGGATACTGTAATACTGAATGACATTTTATATTTTTGGCACAAAAAATGGCACTTAGTTATTTTAAGCTATCACATTCCACCATGCAATGGCAGAGGGAGCCAAGATGATAAAATACCAGCTACAAATTCTAAGGCCTATTCTCTCCACCTATTTTTAGGTATTCAGGTTGCTATCAGCTCTTATACCATCACTAGGAGAAAAAACATGACAGACCAACAATTCAGTGGAGGGACTTAGAGCAACCTGTCAAGCTCTAGCTGTCAGAAAGACCCAGTTTGTTGGTATTCAAATTACTGGCAAGCTAGATGACCTGAATGTAGCTCAAAAGGAAAAAAAAAAACCAAACAAAAAACCAAAAAACAAAAACACTTTCCTTAATAACCAAAGAAGTTTGTAGGAAAGAGAGGTTGGTAGGAAAATAAATGCTGATTAACTTATCATCATCTCCCTACTATCTTCAGTTACCAAAAGAAATTCAAAGTAATATTCAGGTTATTGAATTCCAACAAGATATCCGTCTGCACAGACTTCCCTCAGATGAAGACTAAATAGCTAAAAAGTGGCTCTGGAGTTCTACTTCTGAAGTTTCTAAAATCAGACCATTTCATAATTGGATCTCCGATACATGTGATTAGCTGTGACACTTGCAGCAAATCCTGAAAACACACGCATTTTTGACGGAACAAGAAGAAAACTTTTTCAGAGGTTAGCAATAAAATAAAAGGAAGGAAATGGCTCTCAACCTACCTCAAAAATTGTATCTATTTAAAAGTTCTAGCTATACCTCAGCACAAGTACACATAACCTTTAATACCTTCATTGTTAAGATTTGCCAGTTAAGAAAGTGTTATTATCTGCCTTTTATAGATAGGGAACAGTATACAGAGAGCCTAACTTGTTCAGTGCCATAAAGGAATCACGTAGTAAAGCCGAGAATTAAACTTTGTTCTCATAGCTTTCAAATAAATGCCCCTGTTCATGAGCTCTTTAAATAAATAGCATTTAACAGGGAAAAAGAGGAGGCAAGGGAAGAGGAGTATTTTATCATTAGAGGTAAAGAATTAGAAGTGTTAGCAGGAACAAAAGTCAATGCAATTTAATGTAGGAAAGTACTATAAGGGACTTTTAATATATAAAAGTCTGACCACAAAAAAACTAAGCGGGAGGAATTTTTTTAATTCTACATTTAAATGGAAAAGCAGATTCCATTTTTACTATGAAACAGAAAATCAAACATTATTCATTCTCAAATAAAGTTGGAAGTGATATCGGAGTCTATCATAAGGTCTTCATAACATTTAAAGGAGACGACTTCTGATTCAGACTCATTATCCATCCTACAGTGTTTGAAAAGATCAGCAAATTCCACCCTACCTACATTGGTTTATCTTGTTATCATTTATATAATGATAAAAGCTAATCAGTTAGGAGCTGCTCCGTGAGAATGCAAGGTTGAAGAGAGTGTTTTTCAACTTGAAATAATCAATAATTTTGTTTTGATCAATTCTAATTTCTATGCAAATAAATTCTGTAATCCTGGTCCATCTATTAACTGAAGCCCACACCGAATAAACTTGATCACACAAGTAGTCTGAATTAAATTCAGGCCTGTAACTTGATATTAAAGTGAAAAATTACCCATGATGCAAAAGCTGATAGATGGACTCAGTCACATAGATACCAGGAGTCTGGCCCACTGATAGCATTAGAAATACTGGGATCTTAAGTGTGCCCTAATATCCAAGAAGAAACTAAGCAGAACAGTAGGTGGTGTGCTTTTGATATCTTGAAGATATTTTTAAAATATATTCTCTGCAATATGGTAATTTCCATAATAATACTGTTAGAGAGTATTTATTTATATAGGCACGCCACATATTTGTGCCTGTCAGGAGATGTCTGCATGAAGATTTACTTTAGTAGATATACTATAGTATCCCTGCAAATGATACCTCTTTTACTGGCGTTGAAACACAAACAGCATAACTTCTGATGCTTTAAAATTATCCCCATTAGCGTGACTTTCTTAAGCTGTTAATTCCTGCTCTTGGATATATTTGTACCATAGTTGGTACATGGCTTAAGGAAAAAATGTATTATAGAAATCTGCAATCTGGCCTGTCTCCAGTTTTCCCCTCCAGCAAATATTTTCTGTTTGCTTCCTCATTATTCTTCAGTTATATTCTCTGCTGTAACATAATTCACACAGAATGGTTTATGTTCGTCATTGTCTTGGATGACTACAATTAAAATCTTTTGCTGCCACTAAATGTTGCCACTGTTGTGTGTTCACTAAACAAGCATTGTAAATGAACAATGACACACACACATGCAGAAGAGAATATAACACAGAAAAAATCCTACGCACTTTCCTCCTTAAATCACAATAAAGATCATAAAACCCCCACAAAACCAAGGAATAATCCTGAATAGCTAAGAGCTTACACTGACAAACTGGATGAAATCTTCTTTCTGGTGCTTCCTTCCTCTCCTTTAATTTAGTTGTAAACTAGCTTGGAATACCTTCTGGATTCTCCAAATACACATTAAAATGAGTATGACACAGGGAAAAAAATCTGCTTAGAAATAATCTGCATGTAAGGCTGCATTGTTCAAAGAAGAATTTTTTCAAGCAGTACTCTGACTACATGTCCCCATGAGAGAGACTCCGTTCATCATCTAAATGGCTGTAATTAATTGGGAAAAAAATAACTGAAGGCGATTACTGGGAAACACATGGGAGGTGAGATAGACTATTAAATTTATTTCCAAGAGGAGATGTGGAAAGTATTACATTTCCCTGTCCAAATAACCTTAGTTAATATACATTGATCAACTACTGCTTCAAATATATGCACAGCTTATCAGTTTATCAACATCTCAAGGTTTTGTGCCAATTGTTCTGACACGTTCTCAATAAATATAACAGCAGCAAAAGGACAAAAAGTAAATGGGGAGATCCATCTTTCAGTGACTACTACCACCTCAGTAGATCAATACATGTCATAACATTCTTATCATTTGGAAAACAGAAATCCTTTTATGGCAATAAAGCTTTAGTATTTTAGTTACCAATTTTGATCAGTCGTGACAGACCCAGGAAATTTCAGATTGGTACAGGAAAACCACAAAATTAATCCAAAATAATTGTGAAAAACATTTGTGATCTCAAGTAAAAACTTCCACCTGTTATGTGGGTTTGAGATTTATGACCACATTTTCAACCCCCTGTTTAAGAAGGCAGATTCCAATTTTACTGTATGATGGAATTCTGTAAAATAAGTAAAATAAAGTCACTAATGTGCTGCTTTATATTGCTGTCATTGATAGAATAACAAAATCCTGCTTTTTAGAATTGGAACATGAGAAGTGTCGTACCAAATAATATAATACTGCCAATTATAGACTAGAATGTAGTTGCTGTAAGCAGTAGACAATAGTAGGTGCTACAACAGAAGGTGTTGAAGTTTTTGTAGGTTTCTCCATATTTGGGAATCCCAAATTCTCCTTTCTCAAAGGCAAAGAAAACTAGTTGCTTTAAGTGGGAGGGTTGATACTCCTTGTAGTTTTAAATTGAGCTAGTGGAACTGGATATTATTATTATGCCTATAGCTATCTGTTTTTTTGAAAGCTGTCAGTTACAATTATGACTATATCTATATGGTACTTTTTATTTGGAAGTCTCCAAGCAGCAAGCAATTATTAATTTTTACAATTTGAGTGAGAAATAAATGATTAAACCCTTTTGGCATATGTGCAAACTAAGAAACATAAGGGTTAAATAAGATTCCTAAAATAATTTAGTGACATATAAAATCCAGGTCATCTTGAATTTTAATATGGTAGCTCACTCAGCATTTTTATAGAGTGATAAATGAAACATTTCTGCTGTAAAGATAGATTTAGCTCATTTTCCTGATTAGAGGAAACATTGATAGCTACTGCCTGGTTGTGCTAAATAGCGATACAGGAAGTCCTGCCATTATTTGTCAATTAACATAGAATATCAACCAGGTTTTAAAAACTAAATATGTGTAATTCATTTTGAGCCTATGAACTGCTGCTTAGACTGTGAAGGCTCGAGAGAGCTTAGATATAAAAAGTATGTATAGGTTGTGTACGTTCATGAAAAAAAGATGATATCAAATATAGTCAACTTTTCTCACACCCTATATAAATTGCAGTCCTTGGGTGAATTTCAGACTATGGCTGTATTTTATATTTGGCTGCACTACCACGGTGGCAATACTAATCTTTGGCACAGGGGAAAACTGTCGTGTCGGACAAACTCCAGCTATCCACTCTGCCTGTCACTTCCTTCATCTTCAAGTTTGTAGCAGAGAAATAGAGGGCTCTGTGAGCATGTTAGCGAGGACTCGGCCGCAGGGACCCAAGGGAGAGGAGGAGGACAGGAGTTAGCTGAGTAGGAAGGAGGGAATGGAGAGAAAGGGACAAGCAAATTAGAAATGAGAAAAGAGTTAAGAGAGGGTAGAATGGGCAGAAAATAAAAGCCTGGACAGGGAATGAAAAGGGAACAAGAGGATAAAGAAGTAAAAAGCCACTGGCTGTCCCTTAGGGATATTTGCTTTTTGGAGAGAAGAGGAAGTCGATACACATTTATTTTTAGATGTTCTCAGTGTGTAGGTTCTTTTAAGGTAAATCTAGATGGGTCTTGGCGGGCTGCCATGTCACTCTGAAAAGATTCCGCTCCCCCCCCGAGTAATGACATCAAGGCATGCATGATGGACTCCACCTGATGTCATCGTCTGTGGCTTTCAGCCATGTGGCTCTCAAGAAGAGCAAAACTAGTATCAGTGGAAGACTATTCAGAGAGAAAAGCAGAGAGAGTTTCAGCAAGAGACATTGATCTCTTGAATGAGAGACGTTATCTCCTTTGACTCCTAGGTACACACATCTCAAGGTGAATAAAACCTTAAAAATCAACACACACAGGTGTTCTGGGTTCATTAACATACAATATAACACTAATAAACAGGAATTTTAGGTTCAGGTTAACTTGTAGGGCCTTGGTACCAAGTTTATAAAAAATGTGGTTTCTAGATGTTTCTCCAGTTGGATATCATAAACATGAATTGCTGACCAGAAGGAAAATGGTCTGAGCACAGAGATGAAAGTGCAGTTAAATAACAAATCCTCTGCACTACTTTGTTATGACCTTGTTCTTGCTCGCATGCAATGACCACTGGAAGGGAATGAAGAACAAGTAATTGATGTTGAAACATATAATGCATTGAACACGGCAAGGACTAGCACGTAAAAGACAACACAATATGTGATGGCAAGGTATCTCACACCGGAAAGCACTGGGCCCCAGTGCTCATCTGAGTTGATTGCCTTGCTCACCTCGGCAAGGCAGTCTGGCATGCTTTCTGGTAGCGTAGCCATGACAAATAGCAGAGATAAGACAATATCCATTTCCAGTCTGTGGAGAATGCCTTGTAGCATTTTCATACTCTGTAGATGAGTGTCTATGGTTGGGGAAGCTGGAAGAGATTTTTGAGGTGGGTGTTCCTATACTTCGTTACAGGGGTAAACATCAGTCCTCCCTCAAAGACATTACTTCTTTGTTAGAAGAAAAAAAAAAAGTCCTTTGAAAAATTCATGTTCACTCATTATTCAGTCTAAAATATTTCTGAAAAGTATTTTCCCTATGTTTCAAATAGAGGTGGATATAACATCCATCCACAATCGAGGGCATCTTCATCCAGAGATAATGGAACAAGTAGCCCAAAGGCTGTCTTTCCCCTGCACTTCTTATCAGTGGTCCTGCAGCTGGTCTTGATAAAAAAAAGAAATAAACAAATTTATTTGGCTTTGAGTATTAAACCACTGAACATTCTTTGCAGCTTTATACTTAGTCTAGTACTTTCTATTTCTCTTAGTTTGATAAAACTTTGCTGTACAATTAAGCGCCCCACAGCATCATCCAGTTTTCAGAGGTCTGGAATACACTAGCATATGCCCTTTTGGGAAATTTTAAATTGCCTTCCAATCTTTTGTCATAAGTAGTATGTCCTGTTCCAATTAAAAGATTTTCTTTTCAGTATAAAAGATTATTTCTTAGAAAATAATAGTATCTATAATGTCATTTGGTTTTCTTTCAAGAAGGGTCCCCCCTTTCAGTTTAGCTTTTAGTCCTGGCACTTTTCATGTGGGAGCAATCGCTGGAAGATTTTAATTTCAAAGCTGGGCTCTGGTGAGAGTGAGAGAGAGCGTTGGGACCATCGGGAGGCTCGGCCAGCGCAGAACTCCAGTTTTGGTGTGGCTGTGAAAGGGCTGCCAAGGGAGGGTGAGGGCTGCCAACAGGTTTCAGTCCCAGCCAATTATCTGTGAAAGTCTTATGTGGAGAACTTCTGTTTCCTTGCTGTGCTCTGGAAGCACAGAGCCACTGTTAGTGGGGCTGTGAAGGGGTGACCAAGGGAAGATGGAGATCAGTACCAGATTACAGTCCTTGCCATTTATTTGTAGCAGATTTATGTGGTGGTCTCTTTCGTTCCTGCACTCTAACAAGATTGAGCACTTTAAGCTTTTCAGATTTGCAGACGTACAATTTTTTTCCCCAAATGTTTCATCAACTGATCATACAATGATATGTGACGAAACTCATATTCCAAGGAACAAATGATGTCAACCTATAAAAAATATGGAAATGACAGTCAAGAGCCAAATAAACCTTGAACCTACTTTTCAGTTCAAAAGAAAGCACTATGTTGCGCATTTATAATATTTCCGTATTTCTGTTCTCTTTGCCAACAGACAGGAGATTAATCTTAAAGGAGCTAATGACCAACCCCCATGGGCTGTTCTATGAAATGGCACAATAGACTGAGTAATACTCCAAAAAAGAGTCACAGATGCAATGCATAACTGAATCTGCCTTATTCAAAATAGCTAATGCAGACTACAGGAATGTGTTTCAATCACATATTTTTGCTAAATAACGGCAAGCAACTCTCAATATTTTTTTCATTCCTCTAAGAATTTGTGTCCGCAGTTACTTTTCAGTAGTTCCATCAAATCCCAAACTAACTGACTGCATTCACTGGTGTTTTAATTAAAATATCAGGATCACATAAAGAATATTTTAGCTAATTTTAGGACATGTTCCCAGTGCTTTTATGGAATTTCATTAAAAATCACTGCAGGTGCATTAAAACTTTACAATTTTATTTTTGTCTATTTGTTTTCTGTGAGTGATGTTTCAAGGGCATATCAGAAACATACTAAATCATGAAAGACTCTATTCAGCAAAATTAAGCTTTTCCAGTGCTGAGTAATTAAAGCTCTGCAGGCTTCCGTGGCTCTGTACAGAGCTTAATCCTTACTGAAATTTAAAAGTAAAAAAAAAAAAAAAGTCTGTTTACCACCATTGCAGAAAGTCTTCATTACCTTTGTATTCTTGACCCTATTCCCAAGAAGTCATTAGAAATCTGCATACTGTTACACAACGGGGGAAGATGCTCTTGTAGTCAGAGTGCTGCCCCAGCATTCAGGAGATAATGCTCTGGCTTCAAGGGGCAGCCACATACATTGTGGTTGACCTTTCCTCTCTATATCCTAGTTCCTAGTTGTCAAAAAGAGAATGATAATACATTGCTAAGGCACAGGAGTTACAGAATATCAGAAGGTCTATACCCCCTTGAAAAGAAAAAAAAATTCACCATGGCTTTAATACATTTATGGTATATCTAAAAATAGCTGCACATTTACTAAAAGGAGTTAGCACCCCGAGGAACTGAGTTCTAGTCTGTCAGAATAAAGAAATGCCAAAGAATACAAATAGTTAATCATTATCCTGGGGAACTGGCTGTGGTAAGGTGACTGCATTTATTATAAAGAATCTTTTGTGTGTTTCTACAGCTTTCTATAGCTTGGTGTTGTCAGTTCCACAAAATGAATCTGTAGGCTGCGCAAAAGTCATTGCATAAAGTTAATATAGCTTAGTCTCTTGCAATATATGAAAAAACCCACAAATTTTCTTTCACAGTTTTTCATTTCTTCAAGTCTAAATTAAACTTCCAACATCATACACTGTATAGAGCCTGGAGCTTCCACTAATATACCTGTTTCCCCAGGAAGAAGCAATTGTTTCTCAAGAAAGGATTGTGAAACCAACAGAAAGAGAGTGGTGATGAATTTGGCAAGGACGGACAAAGTGGAACTCAGCCATTTTTGCATGCGGTATCCTGCTTTGCATTCTTGTGTCATATAAAATGTTCATTATCCACATATGTTGCCTAAAATCTACAAGAACAACAAAAGAAATAAAATTCCTTTGCTTCTTACACATATGGTAGATCTTAGCAAAACCCAAATCAAGTGATGAACAAAACTGAATGCAAATCTGCTTTCGTCACTTGCAGTAATTTCCACCATAGTCGTCAAAATTATCCATTCTATGAATGCTTGCAAACCAGGCTACAGCTGTTTCACTGGTAGCGTCCAATGTTATCAGAAGCTACCACGTTCCAATAGAGGACGCTCATTAACAGCACACATCATTGCCTCTAATTGCCTGCAAAGGTCGTTTAGATAGCCATTTTGACCTCACCTATGATGACTGTCTACAGATTGACATTAGCAAGCTCAGCAGCAGGATCACTGACAGCACTGAAGGTGAGAACTCGGATGATACAGTGTAGAATTGGCAGCCAGTCACGAGCAGTGTTCCCCAGGGCTCAGAGTTGGGGCCAGTTCTGTTTAATATCTTTATCAATGACCTGGATGAGGGGATCGAGTGCACCCTCAGTAAGTTTGCAGGTGACACCAAGTTGGGCGGGAGTGTTGATCTGCTCGAGGGTAGGAAGGCTCTGCACAGGGATCTGGACAGGCTGGATCCACGGGCCAAGGTCAGTTGTGTGAGGTTTAACAAGGCCAAGCGCCGGATCCTGCACTTGGGTCACAACAACCCCAGGCAATGCTGCAGGCTTGGGGAGGAGTGGCTGGAAAGCTGCCTGGTGGAGAAGGCCCTGGGGGTGCTGGCTGACAGCCGGCTGGACACGAGCCAGCAGTGTGCCCAGGTGGCCAAGGAGGCCAACGCCACCCTGGCTTGTGTCAGCAATAGTGTGGGCAGCAGGAGCAGGGCAGGGATGGTGCCCCTGTGCTCGGCACTGGTGAGGCCGCACCTCAAATGCTGTGTTCAGTTTTGGGCCCCTCAGGACAAGAAAGACGTGGAGGTGCTGGAGCGTGTCCAGAGAAGGGCAACGGAGCTGGGGAAGGGTCTGGAGAACAAGTGTGATGGGGAGCAGCTGAGGGAGCTGGGGGGGTTTAGCCTGGAGAAGAGGAGGCTGCGGGGAGACCTTATCGCTCTCTGCAACTACCCGAAAGGAGGGTGTAGTGAGGTGGGGGTTGGTCTCTTCTCCCAAGTCACTAGCGATAGGACGCGAGGAAATGGCTTAAAGCTGCACCAGGGGAGGTTTAGATTGGATATGAGGAGAAATGTCTTCAGTGAAAGAGTGGTCAGGCACTGGAACAGGCTGCCCAGAGAGGTGGTGGAGTCACCATCCCTGGAGGAGTTCAAAAAACGTGTAGACGTGGCACTTCGGGACGTGGTTTAGGGGACATGGTGGTGTTGGGTTGACGGTTGGACTTGATGATCCTAGAGGTCTTTTCCAACCTTAATGATTCTATGATTCTATGAATTGACAATGCACCAGTTGGTTGGGAAAGCAGTGATGCAATATGACTGTAAGAGACAACAGCACCCAACCACTTTGCCTGCACTCATATGGAGAGGAAGAAGACTCACTGAAAACCAGCAACCTCTTCTCTCCTTAAGCATCCACAGCCAGTACCTTTGGAACAGCACACTAAATACGATCATAGTGAGGCTCTGCAGATTAGAATAAATCTCACCTAGCACATGAATGGGAGTACAAGCATATTACAGGAGAAATAAACATTCTTAAACTTGCCACATTTCTGCATGCCACAGAAATCTTGCTAATTCAATGGTGAATGCTGGCTGTAGAAAAGACTGGGTAAACAAAAAGTTGAAAGGTGTTTTGCTTGAATTTGGTCCAACAGAGAAAGGAAGAGAGTGCCCAGACTATAAAGGAATATATGGATTAGTTGCACACTTTGTTCATGCGATGCCTCTGTTCAGTTAAACTTGCCCTTCCTGACCTGCCTTCAAGATGTGTTATCATATTTTCTCTGAGTATTATTTTGGAAAAAACAAGACAAGCAATTCTTTTTTATTGATTTCTTCTGCCAGGTTTCTTGATGCAGAAGTACATTTTATGATCAAACTTCAGTCTTTACTTTTATGGTGGTAAACAATATATGGTGTATTTTTTTTTTCTTAGAAGAAGAATATGTGCACATGTGATGGAGGAGGTAGAAGAAATGGGTTGTTTCAAATGATTCAGTTAATTCTCTATATATTTCCTGTTCTGCTACTTCAACCTACTTTACAATAACCATCACTAGAGGTTAACAGTCTAGTATTGCCCAGAAGGTAAAAAAAAAAGTGGAAATCAACTTCTTCAAAACTTTCCTTCCTAATTGCCAATTAAATATTAATTAAGTCTTACTTAATATGTATATCTGCAATGCAGTTAAATACTATCAGAGCATGAATCACAGCTCTCTCTGATGACTGGCTAATGAAGTCACCACTATGTAAGCATGCATGCATACGCATGCAAAAATTTACAACTAATGAATTTAATTCATAGTGCATTTTGCCGTTCTTGAGAAATTGCAAATAAGCTTCCCATCCTGCCCTTTAAGACGTCTGCAGACATTACTGAATCTCTAATAAAAAATGAGTGTTAGGTCTCTGTGTGAAGGCTTTGCAGGAGAAGGCCACATGGTTTCTCACACAACTTTGAAATAAAAGGACTGGCTAAAACCCAAAAAGATGTAGCAGGTATGTACGCTGCCACCTTTAACTAGAGACAGTTTTGATGTCTCCCAGAAAAATATTCAAGAAAGTTATTTGAAGAAACCAAAAGAGAAATCTGCTCTTCCTTTAAGAGCTGATGATATGTACTGTAAAGGAGTTGAAAGTTAATATCCACTAGACATATTTATAAAATAAAGCTAAAAGAAAGTGTTTATACTGAAAATCTATCTTGTATTTTGTCAGAGAATAGGCAAGGATGGAAGAAAGGATTATATGCAGCACCTGACTGCTATAGAATGTGGAATCACAGTATTCATCTATAATTTATGAGTTACTGCAACTATTCATATATGGCTAGATTGTATAGTTTTCATCCCAGTAGCCAGACTAACTCTGACAGAAAGTTTTCTATCCTTCACAAAATGATGATGATGATTAGTTGTATTTCTGGAAATTCTTAAAAGAAATACAAAAATTATAGAAATATGCAACCCTACAGATTTTTGTAACCAGCACTGACCAACAGAATTACTTCAAGACCACTGAATTCTTGTACAATTGTATGTGGTGGTAGGAAAAACAAAGAACCTGTTCAAATTGAAAAGGGGAGAAATTATGAAGCAAGAAATCAAAGCAGGTATTTTTCTATACACAAACCTAATATAAATGCATTAAATCATCATTTTATCTAAGTTGAAATTGCTCTTTAAGGAGAATTCTGGTGTACTGGTTTGGCTGGGATAGAGTTAATTTTCTTCACAGTAGCTCCTATGGGGCTGTGTTTTGGATTTGTGCTGGAAACAGTGCTGATAACAGAGGGATGTTTCCATTCCTGCTGAGCAGGGCTTACACAGAGCCAAGGCCTTTCCTGCTCCTCACCCCACCCCACCAGCGAGTGGGCTGGGGGGGCACAAGGAGCTGGGAGGGGACACGGCCGGGACAGCTGACCCCAACTGACCCCAGGGATGTCCCACACCACACGGCGTCATGCTCAGCACATAGAGCTGGGGGAGGAAGGGGGGGACGTTGGGAGCGATGGCGTTTGTCTTCCCAAGTTACGTGTGATGGAGCCCTGCTTTCCTGGGGATGGCTGAACACCTGCCTGCCCGTGGGAAGGGGGGAAGAAATTCCTTGTTTGGCTTTGCTTGTATGCACAGTTTTTGCTTTACCTGTTAAACTGTCTTTATCTCAACCCACGAGTTTTCTTACTTCTACTGTTCTGATTCTCTTCCCCATCCCACTAGTGGGGAGGGAGCGAGTGGCTGGGTGGGGCTTGGTTGCTGGCTGGAGTTAAACCACAACATCTGGATATCATTTTAGGGCAAACATGAATTAAATGATCGGTATTCAAATGCTGGATTCTTTACTTGACACCAATTGTTGAGTGTCAAGAAACAACATACCATACTGCTCAGTCACCTGGTGCAGGTTGCACATCTTATCATTAGGAAGACACATAAACAGTGGGATGTGTGTTTAATGCTTTTCATTGTAAATCACAGAATCACAGACTGGTGGGGGTTGGAAGGGACCTCTGGAGATCACCTTGTCCAACCCCCCCTGCTTGAGCAGGCACACCCAGAGCAGGGGGCACAGGACCGCGGCCAGGCGGGGTTTGAATATTTCCAGAGAAGGAGACTCCACAGCCTCTCTGGGCAGCCTGTTCCAGGGCTCTGTCACCCACAAAGTGAAGAAGTTTTTCCTCATATTCAGGTGTTCCTGAATTCCTGTGTTCCAACTTGTGCCCATTGCCCCTTGTCCTGTCGTTGGGCACCACGGAAAAGAGTCCGGCCCCATCCTCTTGACACCCACCTTTTAGATATTTGTAAGCGTTGATAAGATCCCCCTCAGTCTTCTCTTCTCCAGGCTGAACAAGCCCAGCTCTCTCAGCCTTTCCTCATAAGAGAGATACTCCAGTCCCCTGATCATCTTTGTAGCTCTCCGCTGGACTCTCTCCAGTAGCTCCCTGTCCTTCTTGAACTGGGGAGCCCAGAACTGGACACAGTACTCGTGGAAAAGTACACAGTACAAATGGAAAAGCATAGATTTTCTCTAACAAGTATCTTGGGAAAAGAAGCTTCCTGTTGTCAAATATTGAGTAACTTAGTCAATATGCAACACTGAAGAAAGTAGAAGCACTCTAAAAAACTATTACCTCAGCAGGTATGAAAAGCAAGAGTTCAACCTTACAGTTATTGCAGTTGGGGTGGTGTGGCAGGTTTATTTTTTCTTTTCAGAAAAAAGACTGTCACAATAATAACTGGCTTCAGCAGAAGCCCTCATGTACATAAAAATGAGGACATAATATCAAATGCTTACTTAAATATCTAAAATCTTATTTGGAAAGTCTTTCCTAGCTTAAAGAAAAAACAGCACTGTATTCCTATATGGAAAAGAATATGCCTCAATATTTTCATGGTTTAGGAATGCTTAGAAACTTTGAAAATATGACACAAATACTGAGAAAAAAATGTTGATATGTTTATGGTACTTTGCCAGCTTGAAATTTGCATTTAATGTCATTTAAACAATGCAGAAGGAAATAGTGATGTCGGTTTTCATGGTGTTCTATTTCAAAATACACATAGAATAATATAAACATCATGTTTTCTCTGTTTTCTTCACCACAAATGCAGTATATTCCCATTTCTTAGACCAAACCGCAAATATTTCCATGACAGGTACTTTGTTGCCTCTTCTGTTCAATTCTGCTTTTAGAATATTTTTATCTTGAATCTATATATATATACACACACATATTAGAGCAAGGATATTTTTCTCAGTAACTGAGCCCTTGCTAAGAAGCAGCAATCTTGCAAATAGTAAGACAAAATCTGTTCCTATTATCAAAACTCATGGTTTCAGGACGCACATAGTAAATAAGGGAGGTACAGAGAAGACTGAGATCATTCACGTCTTCCCGATTATCAGAGAGGTGTATTCACTTGAGCATGGGAACTCTAAGGAACAACGTTCCCAATTGTCATGAGATTTCCAATAAAATTCAGAGAGTTCACAACAGTCTTTTCCCTGGATAGCTGTCTCAGAGAGAGGACTAAACTCTTGGCTCTTCTGCTATTCTGGGAGTACATCTACAGGTTATTACTTTATTAGGATTGAGCAAGCATTCTTCCTGCCCCTTGTAACAACCCTTGATTCTGTTGTTAAATGGCATCACGTAGCTTAATTTTGGTTTGGGTTTTGGTGCTTCTCCAAGCATTTGCAGAGTAAGAAGACTCTTCAAAGTACCTGCTTTGCACCCTTCCTGGCTGATCAATCGGGTCAAGCGCATATGTACGCTTTGTGCTAGCATTCAGAGGTAAAGTGCTATTCCTTCCCCCTGCATCATTGTGCAGGCAGGCAGATGGCATTCAGCACACACCAGAACATAGACATTTTTCCATAGGACTCTATCTTTAGGCAGAATTAAGAACAAAATCCTGGAGAACCAGCAAATTATTCAACAGCAGCAGTGACTACAGAGACAAGACAAAAGGACAGTGATGTCTTTAAGTGGATTTCACAAATAGCCACTTCCCAAACAACTGCCATTGCACCTACTTGCGAAGTACAATGTCTCTGCCAGCCACAGCGCAGTTCTAAAATCAGTATATCTCTCTACAACATTTTTGTGCTCCACAGAGTCATAAAACCTGGCAAGACACAGTATATGGTGCTACAGCTCAAGCTAACCTGGAAACTAATTTGTACCAGTGCTGCAGGTGTCATCCCTGTAAAGGGAGAAGTCTGCTGCCTGACTTCCCTGCCGCTTTGCCAGGGAAGACAGACCCTTTTGTCAACAGATGCGTATGGTGTATTTTCAAAACCAATTTTAAGTTAGCCTGGAGGCCACTTGACCTGCCCTCCAACCAAATTATTTGTTGGTGAAAATTAAGATCCAAATCACTGGAGACTGCCAAACGGAAGGTACAGCTCCCCACATATCACTTTTTAAAGGCAGAAAACAAGCCAAATGCAAACTGAGGTTAATGCAATATATACAAGAAAGAGAAATAAGATTAGATGTGATGTATGTGCCAAGAGGCCTTCTGCAGGCAAGGGAAAAAAGAGAATAAGGTTAACATCTTTGATTTTTCCCCCTCCCCCTCCACAAGAGCTAAGAGGAGTCTTCATAGCAGCAAGGTCAATTCTAATCTTATTTCCTTATTTCTTACAGTTATTTCATTACCTTCATTCCTATTTTTTAAACTTCACAGCAAAAATATTTTTTCCAGAAATCTCTGCAATTCAGGATCAGTTAGATATCAGAGCAGCTCACTTTAAATAATTAATGAGTCATATAAAGAAACCTCTTTAAACAATAGCCACCTGCAACAAATATTCTAAGAAAACACACACTTTTCTTCTTCTGAATGATTGCTGCCTCTCATGAAAACATTAACATTTTGCACACAAAAAATGATGCAATTAGCAAGAACTTTCTCTATTTCTGTTCTCATTATTGCTGATTACCAGAAATTATCAGGCAAATAATGGCTGCTTTCTCTTTTTATGATCCGTTTATTCAACCTCCATCTGATTTCTTTGGTGATGAACTGAAATTTAGGCTCTTGTGTCTATGGCACTTTGTGAGAGAGAGAGAGAGAATGGGGTGAGGGAGAGAGAGAGAAATTAAACAGCAAGTATGTGTTAAGTGTCAGAAAGCATTTAAATTATCTGTGCCAACTTATAATTTTACTTCAAGCCCTGCAATATTTTTTTTACATTTTTCTAAAAATCACAGCTCCTAGAATCATCTGATTAGTCCAGACTTCATTTATTAATTATAACAATAAATAAAACCAGCTTCTCACATAGCAAAAAGATTGAAAGCATGTTTTCAAAATAAGCTTGAAATGACTGAAAGGCTTAAAAGCTCCAGACAAGTATAGCCATCACCAAAAAATCTTTGAAGAGAGACCCCAAATCTCATAATTTCAAAGCCACTCTCAAAATTTTGGGGTGATAATACTGGTTTTCCAATAGTAGGGCAAGACTCTGTTACCATGGCAGCTGGCAAGAGATGGGGATTGCTTCCTCTTAAATACCAAAGCATAGCCAAGTTCTAGCAGTTGCAGCAAAAGCTATCTGGGAACACTGTTGGGAAAAAAAAAAAATTCACCCAAAAACCTGTGCTGAGTTCTACATTGCCAGAGCTCTACTGCTATTACTATCCAACTACCTAATTTAAATCTATTTGGCATACATCTTTGCAAGCTGCAGGAAATCTTTAGACTATTGCATAGACACCCCTTTATTTTTTTTATGCGGGTTAGGAAAGTTTTCTCTTGCTTGAACCACTTAATACCCTGTTGTTTAGGGTACAGTTGAGCAGACTCGTCTTCTGCCTCAAGGACAACCCCCCCCAGCCCCCTCCAGGGAGCTCTTCCCTGCAGGCATAACTGCAGTTCCCATACTTAAGGCCAGGCAGAATGATTTGCTTTTCAAAATGGAGAAAAAGAATACTATTCTCAGCCTGAGACTTTGCATTTTAAGCTTTAGCCTGGAGCAAATTATTAAGGCAGAGTTACTGTCTAAATCCCTGGAAATAGGGGTTTATAGTGAAAATACTGACAGATCCATAACTATAGCCATGCAAATATAGCAGATAAAAATAAGTATAAATAATAATGTAATTTAATGGCTTAAAGAATTTTTACTGGGGAGGAGGGTAATGTCTGCTTTATTTTGACAGTGTAAAATGTCAGAGCAGAATCCAAGGATGTAGCAGACTCATACTCTATACTTCTTGGAGATTATTTGACAAGAACAATTTCAGTGTTCTATTTAATGCACTTAGGACAAATTTAAGTGATGAATTGATGCCTGAGAGACAGTGTGGCTAGAATTAGGAGAACAAATTTTCTTGTTATGGGAGCAGCTACAGGCCAGTTCAGTGCTGATAGGCGTACTAAAAGTTAGGTAAAGGAAATCTGAAAAGAGTGTTCTGTCAGTGGCAGTGAAAGTGGAAAGCTATATATTTATTAAACCATAATGTCGCCAGGTTATACTCTGAAGTACCTCAGAGGCACTGACTCCTCAAAGCCTGTGGATAGAAGAAAAGGATCAGAGTCTTTTTGGAAAAGTCGGTTTGCTAAGAAAAGCAAGCATTACTGTACAACTCCAGATGTCACTTTTAGTCAAATATCATATTATTTCATTGAGCTCCTCTAATATGGAGTAAAATTGAACAAACCATTCTGTAAGAATGAACCTTCACTTAATAACAGTGGAATGAAATCAGGCATCATTCTAGATGTCTCATTTTTACATCATTTTCCATGCTCAGTAAATAGTTACAGCCATGCTGAAATCTGCAGTTACTGGAGGTCTAATCCCGCCAGTGTTCTGGACAGAGTATTTCAGGGGTAGATATACATCCGTTGCAGAAGTCACTTTCTAGCTCAAATGGAATTCAATACACAGCATTAGTAGCAAGGCTTGCTAAAGCCTTAGTCTGCAAGCTGTGAACTTTCACCTAGATAGGCTGACCCTAGACTGAACTTTTACTTAGCTACATGAAGGAAGGCCCTGAAACTGGTGCCAACCACACAGATAAGGCAGCCACAACCATCAGCAGAAGCTGCATCCATTATGAAAAAGAATGTCCTGCCTGGAGACAGAGAAAAACTCCAATGAGGAACAAGACGACCGCAGACCCAAATGTTGCTATTGGACCGATCTGTCACGTCAGGGGAGGGGAACTTGGATTGTAAAGGTATAAATGCCCAGAGATTTCTTTGCTTGGGGTCCCTCTCTGGAGGCATCGAGCTCAAGCTGTTTTTTACTGCTGTACCACTCAATAAATTCGTCTGGCGTACATCGTGTCAAGACTCTGCTTCAGGGAAACCTAGGGTCGAGCCTGAGGGGAGAGAAAGCACCCAAGAGTGAGTGTGTGTGAGCGAGGGGTTGGAAAGGGGCACCTCTTGGCTCAGTGGAGCTGCCCGCTGTGAAGGGACTCTGGTCCTAGAAGTTAAAGTCTCGAGGGGTGTGTGTGCAACTCACTGAATGGTGTGTGAATGCTCGGGCAGTGGTTTCTCCTTTAACACATCCATAAAGAATATTGCAGTAGACGTTTTTGAAGCATAATGACAGAGAAAAGCCATATGCAAAGAACATTTTGTAGAACAACTTAAAAATGAATCATGCCAGCTTTCAAAGATTTTCTGGGCAGAAATCTTCTGACTCAGGCTTCATCAACATTACCAAAAGCATGAAGACATCTCCCACTTCTTTTCACCACAGGTGAACTGGTGACCTGCTTCTAGAGAATCGTGAACTTGAGCTGAGAAACCACATTTGTTTTGTAGGACATAAAAACATCTTAAGGATCTCAGTACACCAGCCAGCAGTGAAAGACCTGCATCTGGGTTTATAGGGCTTGCAGAATGTTTAGAATTTGTACGACCATGCATTTTCAATGACCTATTTTAAATTATTTTCCACTGAAAATGAAACATTCTTACTCATAGCACTGAAGCAGACATTTACAACAAAATGAGTAGTTCAATGTGCTGCATCCTTGAGACTCACCATAGAACTGGCATCAGCAGAGATTTAAATTAGGATAGGGTCCAATGTGGAGAGAGACCAGAGATGCACATTGCTCTCTTCCAGGTCTTTCAAAGAAGGAAGAAAGGAGTAATACTTGCTATCAGAACAGCATCTTGGGTATTAATCAGAGAAGTGTACACAAAAAAATGCTACTCTTCCGTAGCAGATTTTATCATTAATGTCTCAGAATTCAGCTAAAAAATTAAAGCGGCTTCACCAAAAAAAAAAAATTTCAAAGAACGACAGGAAAAGCTGGACCAAAGTTTCCACCAAAGTAATTCATTGGGACTGAAGATGTGGATCTGAAACACAGGTGTAGCTCTTGCCTCTCACTTGGGATTTGATAAATGGGATCCATGAAATCTAGATAGAAAACTATCCTGTTCATTCTGAAGACTGATCCTCATGCAACAGATAGGAAGCATCAGTACCTTATTACACACTGATTACAGCTATTGCCTGTTGCCCTGATACATCATGGTATCATAATTTGTGCAATTACCGCCTCAGGCAGATCGTGTAGCACACCCTCAGGAATGACAATTTAGGGAGCTGAGACACATGGCTGATAAGTACTAAGGGTAGAGCAATCTAAAATGCAGGGGTTGTAAAGTGCTGCCTGATCTATATGCTCGAAATAGTCCACATTTGCAGAAAGCTATTGAAAAGAAAGGGTGGCCCCTTGGCGAGGGAATGGGGCTCAGGAGATCTGGATTCAGTTCCTAGATCTATCAACCTGTGGCCTTAGCAACGTAAAATGTTACACTTTTTTGTCCATTTGTAAAACAGAAATTATCTTTCCTTTCCAGAGTTTGGAGAAATATGCAAATGCAAGTGCAAAAGACCATTTACTCTGCACAGGCATACCTAAGTTCAGGATCTGCAGGCATAAACAGTTAGGTGCTGACATCCTTAAGAACATTGCATGTGTAAATTAGGGATGAAGCTCTGAGTGCAGATTCAGGCTGAGAATCAGACTAAAAGAAGTTCAAGGTGAATACAGCAGAACCTGCTACTGTTACTACTTCTTCTAAGCTTTATGCATTAATGAAGTCAGAAGACAGGATGAAACAGATTGTATATACTTTTAAATATTGTAAATGCAAATGATGTACATTTTTTTCTACATTTTTCAAATTTAGGGTCCATTGTAGTTGAAGACTTATGTCAGATATAAGGACTTATTAAATGCAAATATAAAGACTAGCGTCTCTTAATCAAGAAGAAAAGCGAACAATCAACAATTCAGCTGGCATCCCCATAAAAACATGCTGTTGAGTCCATGAAGTCATCTGTATATGCTTGTGGACTTTATGAAATCTTCAAAACCAGATCTATGCTTCTTTGTGTGCACTCATGTTCTGGCCTATTTTCTTCCATAGAGAAATAAACCACGGATCTCTTTGATTTCAGGTTGTTTTACCAACCAGAAACTAAGTTACAATTGTATACACACAGTTTACAAGTTGGCTTATTCTGTTTGTTTTCAACTATTGAACTTGTTGAACTATTACGTGATGACTCCTGTCCCCAAGTCTAACCCAAAAATTAAAGTTCTGAGGGTCAACTTGGCTTCCAATTGAAGATAACATTATTGCTCCATCACTAAAACAGGCTACTTCCTATGAGATTTGGATTAACTAGGAAGATACATCCATGGCAAATCTAGAGCATAATGAAGTTATCCTGGACCAAATTTTTCTCCTTTTTATTGTCTATTAACTTTATGTTCACTTACCCAGCTTTGATAAATTTAAGAGAAAAAATGGGAATTATTTATTGATTTCTCCCCATTGCCATGCCTCTCTCTTCTAATGGCTGTTCCCACTAATGTTTAACTTTACCCACTAACATTATAGTCAATATTTTTACTGTTTGAAAAGAATGGCAAAGATGTCTAGCAATTTAAAACAGAAGCCAAAACAGGAATTCTCCCAAACCATATTACTTAGGGATCCAAAGACAATCATTAAAGCAAAAAAAAAAAAAAAAAAAAAAAAAAAAAAAATTACCATTACTATATTTTTTAATCCCCATATTACTCTATTTTATCAAAAGCCATGCACTAAGTGATCAAATTAATCTGAGGCATTTAGAGCAGAGACCATGTGGTAGCTTGCAAAGCATTGGTTGTTCACAATAATGTGGACATGGCAAGTAGCCAAAGGACTGCTCCCAAACATATGGTTATTTATTTCCACTAATCAGGCATTAATACAGCCTGTTTGCTACATTACTTTATAAATATAACAAGCTTGAAAAAGAAAAAGGACCACAAGTGCACAAAGCAATTAATGAAAACAGTCCAAAACAGCGTGTAGAATCACTAGCATCCCAAATCCCAAAGTGATTTGCTAAATTCTTTTTCACTATCACTCAACAAATCCCCAAAGACTGGCTCAAACTAATCTACTGTAGCATGTTTGACTCCTTTGTTTAATCACATCTGAAATGGCCTCTTCTAAAGTGACACATCAGCTGAAAAAGTTTAACTGTTGTTCTGAAAACAGCATCGATCTATGTTTTATTATAAAGGCTGTAAGAAGTGTCTTTCTGTGAAAAGAAAAGGTGAGGGAGTGAATTCTATGCAAGTGGCAAGAAGAACTGGGTAAATTTATTTTGATAAGAAATAAATTCACTTAAAAATGTGTAACGTTACTCCAACTCTTTCCATGAACTTAGATTCTCTACTCTTTGCCAAGTGCCACAAAAGAAATCTTTAGTGGCCTATGGAATGTTTCAAGCCAAACAAAGTAATAATTTTTGAATGAAAATAATATCCGCAGAAAGTAAAAAAAAATAAATCTGAGTATGGTTCTTCCTGATTATCCAAATCACACAGCCTTTGTTTACAGTTCCCAAAGCAATCCTGCCACTGCTACCACCCAGACTCAGCCAGAGCTTTGATGTGGATCCATCTAGATCTTTTCCTTACTGTTAGCAAACCAAAGCCTGTTTGTTTTTAGAATGCAAACTGGGATGATTACACTTCTTAAACAGAGAAAACTAAAAAGTAAGCCAGGAGAGAGATAAAAATGTTACAAGCAGTAATCTCCCTGCCAGCTGTGTCCTTGCAGGGAAACTCTCACTTCAAGATCTGGATTCAGAAAACTGTGCTTGGTCCCATCTAGTCTCTAGGAATCTTCTCCTTCCATCACCACGAATACTGGTGCTGTAACTTCCCTGAGCAGTCTTGCCTTGTGCCAACCCTCCCCTTCCTCTGCTTCCATCAGGCTGGAGCCACCCATCCCTGCACATCATCTGTGACTCCCAGAGTATCTCCTGCTTCCAAAATGCCCTACTCGATCAAGGCATAGATTTCTCAAAGTAGGATAACACACTTGCTGAGGGCAAACAGAAGAGACCCTTGTTGTCACATATGCCAATAACTTTGGAAGGCAAAACCCAAGAAATTCAACACATTTTATGGCACAGTTTTCCTAAGACAACAGTGTAATCAAAGATGGAAGGGCAGGAACATGACCCTCTGCCGGAAAATATCATGCTTCTGAACCACCAGAGCACATTTTCAGTTTTTTGAATGGACAAATCTTAGGTGAGAGGAGTGGGTGTTGAATTATGGTCTTAAATAAGAGTAATTCCCTCTGATGGGATCTCACTAGGGATCCTCAATAGCTCATCTGAAACCACTGCTGCACAAATCATTGTCATCACAAGATCTGTTGTATGCTAATGAAGAACACTGACTTCACTATTCAGTTATTCAAGATTAAACGACATGATTTACAATCAGAAAAAGCAGCTAGAGGTTACAGATTCTGAGGCTGCCAGAACGAAGAAACAGCAACAGACTAATGTTTCAATTTGGCATTCAGTGAGGATAAATGTTTAAGGAAAAACACTGGGAATAGGTTACAGAATATTTTCTCTGTATATACAATAACTATATGACCTACAATGTCACAATCATTTACTCCTTCAGCCTCTGCAATATACTAATAGCTGTTAAAAAATAATGGTCAAATACTTTATTTTTAATAGGAACAGATATTTTTCTGTTAGAGAAACTAAAAAAATCATCATGATCAATTGGTAAGCAAAATATTCTTTTACCCTCTTCTAATGAAAAATAACTGAATGCCTTTTAAATAATATTTTATGAAGTATTCAGTCCTTGCCTGAATGTATAGAACCAGAGCTTCACCATAAATTAATCTATTTCCTGGGTGTTTAAGTTCCACAAAGAAGTTTACTGGATAAGAGAACTGACCCAACCTTATCCACAGAAGCACAAATAATACTAATTAATTATACTAGAAGATATGCTGTCATTTTAGAATTTGCCTGTACAGAAGGCTTATGAATAGTGGTTACTAATTTTCATTTATCAGGCATTCTCTTAACAAATTCCATGTCTTTTACAAATAAGGAAATGAAGACAAAAGAAAGGAGAGACAGGATATCGAATTTCCAACCCTGAGCAAGGAACAATACAATTTCTGCAGTAGCAGGTAAATCTTCAGGAACACATGGGTTATCACACTGAGGGATTTTATTACCCAGCAGTGGAAATACACGGGTGACATCTGTGGTTGTTGGGCAGTGGACATGTGCTACACCTTCACAAAACCATGAGACATCCTGGAGAGGGAGGGGAAAAAAGAAACTTATATTGCCAAAGTGCCAGTAATGTTTGTAAACTAAAACCAGTGTAGCAGAGAGCAGGACTGCAGAGGAAATTCAAGGCACCAGTCAGAACAGTCAGTGACCTTCCTAAATTATTGAAAATGTGTCATTTCTTTGCCGCCTGAAAACTTACTTGAAACTCAATCAAGATTTGAATCCCACTTCTGGGTTTGGATAAATAAAAAGTATTTCTCCATGACCCGTTGAGCCTAATTTGAATCCTGCTATGGAACTTTCCTAATTAACCCATTGGGTATTTTCTTCCACGTTCTTTAAATCACTATTGATGTTTGCTTTAGCGCATCCACACATGGGAGCACCAGTCAGACTCTTCTTTGCTTGTATAACATGCCAGATTTAAGCAACAGCAAAACAACCAACTAAATCTGATTTCAGCAAAACACTTTTTCCTCTTGGGAAGGATGTGTCTCAAGATGACCTACTGAAAATCCCATCAATTCAATTTACTATGTTAAAGCTATAGAAATGGAGATGCTAAAGATCAAAAGAAATCAGGACATGTAGAAGTAAAGATGGGCATAGTTAAATAGCATTGGGTATAAAGATCTATACACCTAATATGAAAAGCAAGGTCAGTTGTAGGATATGCCCAATAGTGGTCTTTTTGACACACCCTCATTTAGCACCAAACATGGAAGCTAGTCCGTACTTATATACCTCCTTAAATCCAGCTGGTTTTTATCTACCTTGATGACCCTTGGAAGGCACTGTCACTCAGGGGAATGGACGGTAGAAAGCAGGCTCAGATTTATGGAACTCCGAAGTCAAACAACTTGTGTTGATGATGGCTTGCCACCTAATCTCCAAGATCTCCCAAATATCAGGACCATATCTTACTGAAAAACAAAACAGTTGGGACAGATCACTAGACATTAGTACCCCTGAGTCTAGTTAGGAGTCTCAATAATCCATTTTTTTCAAAAGGTCAAATAACTTCATTGTATCAAAAAAATGTGACTTATCAATGTTGCTCATAGTAATACTGAGTTGCAGCAGACTGTTTTCCACTTTAACCAAAGGCTGTTTTGCCTTAAGATCCTCAAGTTCTTTCAGGCGGAACTTCTTCTGAGGACAAGGACACTTTGCCTAAGAAAAGCCTTAGTAGTTGATTTTGATGACAAACTAGCCTAAATTTGAGGTGCGCTATTTCCAGTAAGGTATTACATAACTTAGCATAATGCCTCCCTTTCCTTTACAATGATGGGCTGGAACTATATCCCCACACTAAAGTGTCCCCAAACCTTCAGCTATTCAAGAACCATAATTCTACTTTCTCACCACCATGTATTTGCACTTACTTTCAATTCAGTATTACTGGAACCTGTGACTGGAAAATACTGCAAAAAACTTAAAGACTTTTTTCCCTCCGAGGTTTGTCAATTTATACCTTTTTTTACTAATTATCAACTGCTAGCATCTTCATAAACATATTTTGCTGAGATACTCATCTTTGAAACTTTCAAAACACAAATGCTGCATCAAACATGTACAGCACTTTATCACGTGTCAAGTTATAAGACAATTTGTTACCATTTCATTCTTTTATATTAACTCCAAAATTCAAAGGTTCTCTGCCTTAAAAGGCATGGTTAGTTTAAATTTCTGGAAGTGGGCTTTTTTCTATTATTCATATTTAAATTAAGTTCCCTTGAGATGGAAGAAAAGCAAGGATTTTTTATCAACAGACTAATAATATAACCAGTGAAAAATCTGAGCATTTTTATATTGAATTTATAAATCATGCTAGCAGTAACCAAACTGTTTAAATAATACATAGAGTTTAACTATAACAGACTTATTGGCATAAGTAATTTTAGTACTTTTTAATGTAACAAATCACTCAGAAAATATTCTCA
Source organism: Morus bassanus (assembly GCA_031468815.1). Taxonomy (NCBI): domain Eukaryota; kingdom Metazoa; phylum Chordata; class Aves; order Suliformes; family Sulidae; genus Morus; species Morus bassanus. The sequence continues at coordinate 37,162,292 of CM062575.1, forward strand.
GTTAATCATTAGCATACTGAAGTCTGGAGAGAGGTATATGCATTGTTCACTTTATAATTTGGAAGGAACGCTGAGTCATAAAACCTCATATTGTGTGCCAATTGATTTATGATTTCCTAACGATGTTTGGGTACCCTGACAAAGTATCAATTTATCTCTGCATTATAAGACACTATCTGCAGATAGAATAGCATGTAATTAAACTCAGGAGCAGGAATCAATTAAAATATACATGCATGAGAGTGCATAGACATATATTTGTGTTTATTATAGAAACAGTAAAAAATACCTGCTAGGACAGATATGGGTGAAATTAACCTCTTCCATATCATCACTATTTGCTACCGTATTTATCACAAAGTCAGACTACATGTAGATACTTGGGGACAGGGGGTATAATTTTGGGCTGTGACTAAGTTAGGCAGCAATGCTGAACAGACTTCATGGTCTCATTCTGCACGCAATGGTTCATTCTGAACATCGAGCTGCCATCTGTCCCCACCTACCCCAAACTGCAAAATCTGTAGGTCCTTATGAAGCAGCAGCTCTGAAATATTTAGAGAGCTTGGAGCTTGTCTTTGTAGCTTCCCTTGTTCCCTCCTACAAAGGAGCCACAAGAGGGTTACACAATATATAGTTCAGAGATATTTTCTGAACAATTAGGTGGAATCCACTTAGAGCATTCAGTGCAAGAAGGGACCAGAACTCAGAGAGTTCAAACCAGACGTACTCTATTGTTAGCCTCAGTTACGTGACATGACATTCTAATTAGAAGGGGTCAAAGCTGAGAAATTTGTGTCAAGACCCAGATCTGAACTTTCCCAGAGTACTATTGTAGCAAAAAGTTGAATTGGGTGTTGTTTTTCAGTCCCGTCTCTCATTTTCATATTGGAAATACTTCTCTATTTGCATTATTACCAATATTCACCCTACAACTTCAAGGAGTTTTCCTTAAAATTCAAGGTATTGTCTCTATTCTTCTTGTTCTTTCAGTAACAAATTCCTCTTCAATGGATGTCGTCATTGTACTAGAAAAGTATAGATCTTTGCGAAAATCATTATTGCAAGTACAAGTATTTTGAGATTAGCTTTAATTAAAAAAAAAATATATAGTTTTTTTTTTATTTTGTAAATTTGCTTCTTTGTTGAATGCCAAGTCATTTACTTATAGCTTTTTAAGACAAAAGAATTAACTCAAACTACAGTGGAAATACTGGAGGCCTCAGGTTTATCAAAGCCAAGATACCAGATTCATGTGCAAGTTTTTAGCAGTGGCAAACACCCTAATTCAACCTGTTGTGTAGTTTTTATGCTACTGTATAAAATCAATTGACTTACTCTGTTAAGGATATTCTATGTTTCTATGAGGAGGTCTTCTGTAGCTAAGAGATTTGAGATGAAATAATGAGTAACAAAAAGCTGAAAACTGCCCACTAGCTTCAGTTTAGTTTTAGGCCCAAACTACTTAGATTATCAATTAGCTTGAAAAGACTATTTCTTCTTCAGATGTTAAAATATTAAAAAGGGCGCAGTCCACAAAACATATAGATTAAAGCCATAACAAATGTCTTCCATATAAATATGAAAAAGATTAGCACAACCATTACAAAAATAGCATAACATAATTAATGTGTAACAATTACTCGAGATTATTTAACCTTTGTACAATAGTCTTTGCAAGTTAACCACACATTTGAGTTCAGGAGAAACTTAAGAGTAGTTCCATCAAGGTCTTCTGCTTAGAGCAGTGTTTCCTCTGCCTTGTACCCCTAAATAAAAATATCTACAGAGAAGCAGGCCAGAATACTCAGAAAGCAGAATGAATTGCATCTCATACAGGAGTATGCTAAGATAGAGTCCCGTATACAGCTAAGCAGACAACAAAATTAGTTAAAGAAGCAATATTTCTCCAATATTCTGGTATTTCTAGTGTATGTCTTTTCAAATAAAGTGATAGCTCCTTAAAACGTTCCTTTGTCAGCTACTGAAAGGAAAGTGATCCTCTTTAGAAAATGTCACATGTAAGAAGAAACTCACTCAAATACACAGATGTTTCATAGGAAATTTAGATTAAATAGCTATATAGATTCCAGGCTGATGATAATCCAAAACTAGGCATTCTTTGCATTGCACTCATCTATAACCTTTGTGTTCCCTAACACCAAGCACATCTGCCTGCATACAAAATGACCGTTTCTCCATACTGTGCTAACCTTTCCTCTATGATTCCCTTCATCTGTTACTGAAAAACATAATTAATTTATATTATAAGTTCTAGTGGACAGGAATGCTTGTCTTGATTTTATTTTAAAGCATTGGGGACACATGTGATGACTTACCAGTAAATAATATGATAAACTTATGTTCTCATGGTCAATAGCACTATGTTAACTGGAGGCAAAAGAAGGGCATTAGTTGAATCATTCTGATGCTTTCATCTCACCCAACTGAGACACCAGTATTTTTATTGAAATTATATGTTATGCTTATAAAGACAAATCTTTCAACTGTCATCTTTTCTCCTTGGCTAGAAAAACATATTCATACCAACTGTGAATTTCCCCATCCTTAAGGTCATGTCTATGGCTCCAGCAATCCCAGTCACTTTGTCCAGGTTGTTCAACAGTCATCTATTAATTTCAGTGTGATTGGAGGGTACACTCAAAATATCTCAGGGGACTCTCATGACCTTGTTATATTAGCCCTTCAAATGGATATAAATTTTATTCCATGGTTCAGCAGACATAGGTTCTATTCATGGTTCTCTGATGTGAACCTAGGAAAAAAAACCCCTCTCTGAGGGCCATAATATTCCAAAATAGAAGTGTTAAGGAAAGCTTTAAATCTCTGTGTGTGCTCCTGAAAAAGTGGCCAGCAAACAGTCCTCATATCCTCCTACCATCAATCAGAACTGAAAGAGAATACAGGAGGCACATTTTCTTGGACCATCTACACTGCTGAGTAAAATGTACTCAGAACAGCCTCCAAGCAAAACTGGCCACACTGATGCATGCCTTGTCTGTTGAAGCGTGCTCTGAGTTGTGTATGGGACAAGCCCTGTTGTATCCCAGAGCATAAAATCTTGCATGTGAATGGCCTTTGCACTCTGGGCAGCTTTTAGCTGTCTCATCTAGCTCTGTTGGAATGATAGCTGCATAAGGGGAAAACTACTAACTTTTACAGATGACTACATCAGGGCTTTTGATATATATTTTTTGCTTGTCTTTGGAAGGTAAGTCATTTGAAGTGTGTATTCTGGAGGGACGAGGCATCCATGACACAGCTCTCTGAAGTCAATAGTCCAGCTAAATCCACATCATGGAATGAAATTCTAAGCCAGATTTTCAAAAGATTTGGTTTCAGTTTAACTCAATACCGACTGAATTCAACAATAAAAGTCCTAGTCTTAGAGGGAGCAGTTTTAGGTCAACACCATTCCATTTCTTTCTGCATACTTTTCAAAAACATGTACAAATACATCCCTTCAAGCACATTTATAGATTTTGTCTCCAGGGCTGCATCTTAATATCAGGGAAAACTTCTGTTTAAAGGTGAATGGAAAGGATAGGAGAGATACTTTAAAGTCTTTCCTCTTCTGCTGCCTTGTCTGCAAACACACGCATCCTGGGGACAAAGGATTTATTACAAGCTAAAGAGGAACATTTTTGTGGGTGCCCTTTGACAAAAGGTACTAGCATTACATTGCACAGGGACAAAATAATACAATTTAGCCTATTGTATTCTTGCAAAGGAAAAGGTTAAAGTGGAGATTGAGTTTTTATGGCTCAGCTCAGAGGAAGGATTAGATAGGAAAGGTTGTTGATACCCACTGAACAATAACTACAGTTGCCTTTTGTGCTGTATTAATTTTCAGCAATAGAACAGCAGCCAGGAGAATTATAAAAGGACAGCTGGACCCTCAAATGGCTGACATCTCTGTAAGATCCTAGTGATTGCCTACCAGGGATCAGAGACATGCATTAAACATGTTATAAGATAAAATCCTTCCTGAATCTGACCAGTTGGAGTGCCATTTTGCCCTATTTAGTATTTTCAAACAGTCCCAGATAGCTAGATATATATCTTAGGAAAAAACTGTTTAAGAGCTCCTACTGACTGAAGGATGTGGTCTGAGAACTCAACTCAAACACTTCTGTGGGGCTTCTTTAGGCATTTTAAAATGTTGAAAGACAGACATACTTCAAGGATAGTGCTCCATTGAGGTCCTTGGTTCTCACAAAAAATAGAAATCACTAATTTTTCATTAAAAAAAAAAAATTTAAACCCTAGCTAATCAGGGACTTTCAAATTTACTGACTTTGGTTATGCAGAGGTACAGTTAGGTTACATGAGCCTGCAAAAAATTACAGCATATTAGACAGCTCACAGATGATATTTCAGGACATTAAGAGGAACAAGAATAAAACAAAGGGAAACTAACTGGTATTTTTTAAGTCTGTAAGGAACTATCCATGCTGAATACCATCTTTCATCTGTTTTCAAACTACACATAAGAAAGGCAAGAAGTCTTGTACTGAACTTCATGTGCTTAGGAAGCCTTTGTCTTTCAGTCTGTTATTTTGAGCCTGTAAATTCCAAAATAACGTACAGTTCTGAAGGCCTGATTTGGGACATTTCAGAAGCACTTGAGGTTTTCTAGAGAATGTGAGACAGAAAAAACAGTAAAATTGGAAGAGGGAAGAAGATGGGGAGGAAGGGTATATGAAAGGGTTCCAACAGGCATGATCAGGCAATAAACTTTTTAAGAGATCTGCTGTCTGACATAGGAATATGTTTTGAACAGGTTTTGTTGAAGGATAAAGCAGAAGACAAAAGCAGCTGAGGACAAACTGATAGTCATCACACATGGTCCATGGTCCAATCTTTTTTTTTTTTTTAAATCAGTTTCTTGAGATGTTTCAGCTTGAAAACACAAGCAGTGGGCACAGCCAAAATTACTACTGATTCTCAGAAATCATAGCCCAAGAATATTAGAAGGGAAATGTAGTAAGATGCTTAATAAGCTTAAGCAACATACTTGTTTATGCATTTATCTTGTTTCAGTAAATTAGATTTCTTTAAGTATTTGCTATTGGCCATACAGTATTTTGCCTCCTCTGTTTCAGAAATTTAATTTAGTCCCATTCTCAAATGTTTAGCATGCATGATGGTTTATGTCCTAATCTACCATGGAAGAAACTCAGAAAATGCTTATATGTATGTTTTTTGTAGGGAAAGGATGAGAAGAGAGGTAATCACAGCATTGTCTCTAATGTAGTTTCATGCTTTCCTTATAGGCATTATTAGATTAATCTGATAGCTCTCAAACAAATTTTGCCACCAGTGATGATCCAAAGACATTTTCAATTATAACCTTCCAATGTTATGCATATCATGATTATGATTTAGTAGATGGAAGAACCATGCAGTGAAAGCCCTCATTGAGGATGTTTTCTCATATCAATGTTGAACACATTTTCACAAAGATTGATTCAAAGCACTTGCGTCCTTAGTCTTTTGCTATTGTCACTAGAAAAAAATATCTTTTTTTGCTGTTAAGTTTTTTTCCTATCAGGAAAGCAATATTTAATTCTTCTGAAGTACATGGATAATAGGAAGCAGAATATGCCACATTGGCCTATTTTTTCCAGCAAGACCAGGATCCAACCTTAATGTCTTTGCCTCAGCAAAATAACAACTCTCAAAGTGTTCTGTGGTTGTTTTTCTTGCTGCTGCAAGTTCTTTGCCATGTTAAATTAACTGAATGGGTTTTGTGAACAAAATCGGTATAACAAGTTGTATTTTTCCTGCCAGCATGTTGGCCTTCTTACTTGTGGAATCTAAGAAAGCTTGTGCTCAGGCTTTCTTTTTTTGTCTTCTACCAGACACAGGCTGATACCATGGTTGTTACTCAGTCTATTCCCACCTTTCTCCTTGAAAGGCTTCAGCTGTATGTTAGTAAGCAGCTCTTCCTGATGGATTCTCATTAGGCTGCAGCTTTTGTGAAGGTTTCACTGCAACTGTCGTTTATCTCACACCTGAAAGGATACGCTTCCTGTAAGACAGGTGGATTTTAAGCATCCTTTTTCTGTCTCTAGTGCTTTCACTCACTTGCTAAAAAATTGTAGCAGATACTGTAAGTTATTAGGAGCAGTCATCAAACAGAGGGAGATACTGGGGTCTGCAAAAAGTCCTAGAAATCTAGGGCTGGATACAGGAAGGTGCTGAGAGATCTAAACTCTCTTTGGTATCAATAGAATTTGAGGGCATTTGGTGCATCACAGAATCTGGTTCCTAATGCAGCTCAGACAGAAAACTGTTCATCCTGGAAACAAATCCCTTGCCTGGCTTGTGTGGCTTCAGTCTGTATTTTAAGGCAAAACCCAGCAACTAATGATTTTCTTCAGAACTGTAAAACCACAGAGAAAAAGCAAGGCAAGCCAGCGTTCCTTGTTTGGAGCCCAATGACATCCTGTAAGAAATTAGAATTGATCTGCAAAGCCTTTTTTTCTTCTCTTTTTTTTTTTTTTCCTTAGAAATCCCACAAGCAAGAAAAGAAACATAATGGAAGACAATTCAAGCAATAAATGGACATTTGAATTTTAGCCCATGAATAGAAAGTACAGTGCCAACATCATCTGCAGCTCTGACTTTTTTTGCAATATACTTTTAAAAGCGTAGCTGGTCCTCTGGCTTTAAATGGTTGAGAAACACAGACTTAAACTGCTATTCATGGAAATGTAATGGTCCCAGAGAATTCAAACAGCCTTTATGTATTTGTCAGCTGTAACTATAACCCTACTGCTCTCTCACAGTATGTTGAGGGCACACTTGTTTGAAAGGTGGTACTGGTATCTTCAAGTGTCCGTGTTTTAAATATAGGTAGTTTCCCAGAAGGTGGCAAAATCTTTCTACCAACAAAACAACCGTTAAATGTACTCACTGCAGCATAAACCTAAACAGTCAACCATCCTTTCTTTGTCAAGTTATTTAACACAACATGCTTCTGTGAAGATTTACACAAACTAAAGAAGCCTATGTGCACACAGATGTAAATATATGTGTTTGTGTGACCATGCATGAGATTATTAACATTCTGTACTAGTGTCCATCTGATCTCAAACCCGGATGCTGAAGCTCTCTGCAGGTACAATATAGCTGCAGAGATTCAGCTGTGGAACTGAGTGCAATTCAATAGCCATTATCTGTGGCAGGGTTAAGATGACAATGCAAAACCCCTGACAATCTGTCATCTTTCTGATGTGACAGCACATGATTCCTGATGTTTGCAAGGAGCCCTGGAATAACTGCTATTATATTACAAATGCACTGATAGAAAACAACCAGCAGAGTTGTTTGTAACACAAATAACAAACCTAATATATTAATGGCAAATAATTTGGGAAATATAGAAGACAAACACACCAGACTGAGATCAATGATCCAGCTAAAGCTGGAAATCAGCTCAGGGATCAAGACCACAAACTTGCAGAGGTTTATGCATGTGCCTTGTTTTATAAAATGCTAGTATTTCCCTTTGGCTTCAGTGAAAATATTCACTGTATAAAAGCACACAGATGCCTAAATCTGTGCTGGATATGTTCCCAAAAGCAGAACAAAGAAGCCAAGAAGATGGACTAATTGTACAGTCCAGAATAGACAATTCTAAAAGCCGGAAAGAGCTTGTTTTGTAAGAAAATGCTCTAAGCTTCACCCAGAATTTGAGCATGAGCAGCATCTAACCATATTAATACTCTGCAGAATACAGGTTTTTACCTTGTTCACCTAAACGTGTTTGCTGCCGTATTCAGAATTGATGTAAAAAATTTGCAGTGCCCTTTCCCTTTTTTTCCTCCTTTTCCTTGTATATGACCAGTGATAGATGGGGTACGATAAAGAATAATTGCTTGCATTTAAAATGCACATTTTCAAATGCTAGGCTTTATTTTTGGGGTACAATTTATACCTCCATCTGCACATGAATTGCTGGTGCAAATATTAACATTTGAATGGAAAATGACCTGATTTATGAGTATGTGCCAGGTTGCTAGCTATGCAAGTGCTAAATCCATATCCCCAATTCCAAGGGTAGGGAAATTCACTGAAGCTGTATCTCAGCCAGGATAGAAACATGTTCCTTAAATATTTATAACCATTGATGGTGAGGTGCAACTCCAAAAGGCTAGAGATGGCTTATTCTAAAGAAGAAATAACAGGGGTTTGGTGCACAGGTATCTTAGAAGCAATATTTTGGCACTGGTTTCACTTCGTTATTTCTAGGAAGTAAGAAAGTTAGATTAAGAACACAGGTTCAAAAATAGAGGCATTCTCCATTCTAGAAAAAGCATATAGACTGCCCTCTCATTGTAATGTAGCTCTATTGCAACTGACTTGTCTGGTTTTAATCTGCCGTTTATAACTCCACCTTCTACAGCTCACACACTTTGGATTTACATCAAGTCCTTAATCTCAAAAGTTCAGGGAACTTCACCAGTAAATACTCAGAGTCTTTCTGTGGAACAGTCAGACTACATATAAATGAAAACCTGAGGCACAACATGGATAAGTAAATTCTTTGTAGGACTTCTATGGGTAGGTTTCAGTATTTCTATTTTCATTTTCCAGTCTGCTCCCTTATTTTGGATTAATAAACTTTAAATATGCAAAATATTTGCTTCTACAATTGAAAAAAATACATTTACCAGGAAGTACAAATATTATCCAGAGACCAAGGAGGCTGAGGCAATGACATTTAAGTTCCATCATTTATAAAAGAGAGAAAACTTTTGCTAACTCTCCTGAAGTCACTGAGCAGCAGTAGGAGTCTACTGAAAGGCAATAAAAAGGACAAAGTGTGACATTAAGCCTGTAGAAAAATTAAACCAACTGCACAACAGCAGGAAGATAGAAAAAGAGGAATATGTCTCTCTCTGAAGAGAAACTTGTAAGAAAGCACTTTCATGTATCAGCAGATGAAGAAGTGTCTGAGACCTATATGTGCACAGAAGTAAACGACAGATCTGTGATGATTTAGGTTGTGTCTTGGTTTTTAGTGAAAAATGTTCTTGCAGTCAGTTCCGGATGCTCACACAGAATCATCATCTATCTATCATGCTAACATGAATACCCTGATAACTGGCAAAATTAGCTATCCCAACAAAACTCTCTAGGCTGCCACCAAACAAGACTCACTTATTTTGATAGTCCAAAGGAATTCACTTTACAGTTTTGATTCAAGGGGGCATAGGAAAGACTGTAACTTCCAGCAGTCCTCAGGACAGAGTAGCAACCTTCCTCAAAACAGTGGGAATGGGGAAAGAAATCTCTCATGAGGATACCAGAAGGTTGTTGTGAGTATTCAAAATTACCAAGGAAAGAACACAACCCTTATTCAGACTTTTACTATCACAGGCAGATAATCAGTATAAACTCTTCTATAAACCCTTTTCTAATTAAACTTCCAAAGAAAAAATAATAATTACTAAGCCCATTTATCCAAACTTTTTGAGATTTATATATGTTTGTTTCAAATATTACATTAACAAATGTTGACAGTTTTCCAATTAAGAAATTAGAAGGCTGCCAATAAAAACAAGCAAAGGGAAACAAAAGAGAAGATTATGAGAAATAGCTTCCATAGCTCCTGAACACCTTTTGGAAGAGAATAAAGTCTATTATTGAACAGTCAATCTGTCCTGACTCAGAGCAACAAAAAAGGGATGCACATCTCTTTTCTACTGGTTTGATACTCCCAGTGTGTTTTGGAGCTTCTTTTCCTTTTTAACCAACTATTTAACCTTGGCAGAACACACCAAGAACACAAAGGCTGAGAGGCAGCATAATTTTACTGCACAAAAGTTTAGTAAAGAATGATGATTGTTTCCAGTGTTCATCAGTTCAATTTTTTTAAGAGCCATCTGATGCATATTATTATTAGTCCTTAGGAGGAATATATTCACCCCAGCCCAGTGTAACCCTAAAATGAACAATCACCATCCTGCTCATACACAGACAGACCTAAAATGTAAAATTCCCTGGATGAAGATACTTAATGCTGAAACATGCTCACTGAATCACCAAGGGAAGCAGAGGGGAAACTTCCCCCCTGTGGAAGCAGGAAGGCATTGCTTAACCAGTCAAATTCAAGAGATAATGGTTTGATCTAACAAAATGTGATGTGCCCCCCCCCCCTCCCCCCCCAATAAATGAGAAAATGTTTCTTTTATGTAGGGGAGTGGCAAGTTATCTCCTGAACACATTGGAGGGAGGGGGCATTAAGTCTGACTGGACCCTCGGTAGTGTTCCAAAATGAGACAGTGAAAAAGCTCTGCTCAGAAGGGCTTTGCTTTGATGAATTCAACCCAACGTGTACAGGGATGCAGGAAGACAGAATCTTTAATGAGGTGTGTGTCAGCAGCTGGATACAGGGAGAGACACCCTTCAGATCTAATCTAGGTGTTAGCAGATTAAATATGGTTTTCTCATCTTTTTCTCACTTGTGTCTTTAGTTGTATTGTCTTTTAAGAATGTTGCATGTACTTTTATTTGCATTTTATGCAGAGTTAAGAGCATTTTCAAAGAGACTTAACTAATTACCAAGCATTCTTACCTGTGAGTACTGAAAACCTGTAAAGCAGAGTGCTGAGGCACCTAATCTCATGCTCCTGCTCCTTGACATGTCGGGTCTTTTTGGTTTGTTTTTTTTTGATACCCATGGGGTAAAAGAGCATGCTTTTTGTTCAGGTGCTGGTACCACAGAGATCAGGAAAAGAAGAAATGTCTTTCAGTGATCAGTAACAAATTGGAAGTTCTCATGCACCAAGATACTGGGAAATACAACTGAATCAAGTATTTATGTAGCCGAACATTAGAGTATTCCTTTTATTCCACACATTTCTCATAGCATTTCTTATTTAATCAGAAATTCATTGAGATAAATGAAACTTAAGGATACTGGAAAGTTTACTTCTTTTTAATACGCACTATGCATTTTAAAAATATGGAGATGCAAAAAGACTAAGTGATTTGCTAGAGACAGCAAAGAAATACCAATGCAAGAAGTGAACCCAAACTATTGTATGCAGGTGCTGTGCTTCATCCACAAACTTTATATTTTCTGTCTGTGATGTCAAACATCTTAAAGCATAAAGGGTCTCATAAGATCTTCTATTTGGTGCGAGTGAATATTGCAGAAAAAAAAAAAAGGTTCATAAGATTCTAAATGAATCTTTTTTCATGCCTGAAGAGGTCTGACACTTGATTAGGCTGAATCAGGCGATGCTGTCAGACAGACTTCACTCATATAAAGCTAACAGTCATGTGCTATGGCTGTGCCCCAGTTAAAAGTTTTATAATCTGAGGGGTGTTGCATTTCTGAGGTTAGTTGTGATGTCAATGAAAGGATCACAGTAAATACTGCAGTTCAAAGCATGTGTTCTCCATGGAGTATTGGCTATCTTCACAACCAAAGACCAGGAGACATATTAGCTGAATACAAAGATGCATCATATTCTATTTAGCAGAACTGATATTATTTCAAAGTTCTGAACTGAACAAGTTTTGCAAAAATACATACTAATTTTATCTCAGATATTTTTCAGTACTTAATGTATAGATTGACTCATTACAGGAAAGTTCATTCTTGGTTTTAGCTTTTATCTGTACAAGTACCTTAAGATACAGTAGACTGAAATCTTAGTAAGATAAATTCATCTATTTCCTCATATTTATAAGAAAGTACATGGATTTACACTGGCAACTGACATCTTTAAAGTTAAAGGAATTATAAACCTCTGTTAAATGAACTACAGCACCAATGAACATAATACTACCTACAAAGTTCACCAGTCGCACAAAATAGGCATAGCTCTGACATGCCAAGGTAAGCTTTCTTCCACCAAACTGCTGATGCAATTCTCCGTTGAACTTAGAGACCTCTGCCTTAGACTGGCAGATTATTTCATTGCTCTGAATTGACTACTGAAAACATCTTTTTCTTCTGTCATTTTGGTTCTTGGTTTCTCTGCTGAGGATATCAACTCAGTGGGCAAATATTCTGAATTACACCACTATGATTTTCCGGTGGATATACTTATTACTTCCCCAACTTCTAGCAACTCATTTCACCGCAGGCCACCAAAAGCTGTGAAGATAATCCAGTAGAAAGGAAGCAGATTTTATTTAATCTGATCCATATCACCCAATCCAAGCATGAAATAATTCTACAAATATAGTTAAAACTATATAAAGCACAAGATGAAAATATGCTCATGTGGTACTTCACATGCTTGACCTGAATCTCATTAAACCTATTGTAGATACAGCCATGTAGTACCCTAGGGACCTATTGCGGTAGCACTCATACTACCAAATGATGTAGGTGAATGTATCAAATCTGCCTGAATACCACCACAGCTAGATCTCTGCTGCCATCCTGATAATCAACAACTTATTCTTGGAGATTTTGGCAGCCTCACCTGGTTACATCAATGAATCTCACTGAATAGCTGCTTGATTTGTTATTGATTTCCAAGAGGGTATATTTGAAGGAGCAATTTTAGTGATAGATCTTCAGAGTGGAAATGCAGGGCAAAGAAAAGCTTTGCTTATAAAGAGTGACTCAAGTGGTCACACTCTAATAAGCTGAATTCAGGGGATTTTTCCAACTGAGGCAAGAAAATCTTTGCAGAATATCTGCAGTTTTGGGGAAAATACAAATAGTTTCAAACACATTATCTGCTTTACTAGAAATCTGAACTACTTTAAATTCCAACACCTGACTGTTAACAGATCTGAAAATAGGTATCTTATCTTAAACCTAGAATATTTGTGACAGCTGTCATATTTGCTGACATAACAGAGATTGAACTGGGGAGCTGTTGAAGCAAAAAAATGAAAGCTGATGTAGCCTGAGCTAATAATCCCTAGATTGGGCTGCAAGCAGATTTTTTTCTACGTAAGCCATAAAACAAGGTACGCATTCAGTTAATACCAGATATGGCATTATGACATCTTCTAAGGAGAGTAAAGCTGTTAAAATTCAGGTAACTTGGATGGAAAAATTCAGTGTACTCACACTTGTGGAGTATCACAAAGTATTAGTAACAGAGATGGTTGCTGCATAAACAGTGTTTTAAGACTGAGCATAGTCTTTTAATCTGACTTCAGAAGAACATGAAACATGGAGAGTAATCAAAATTTCACATACAAGAAAAACACATGGTTACAGCAGAAACTGCCAATGGATGAAAGGCAGAGAAAGATATAAGAAAAAGGATCCTTTACCACACAGAAAGAGACATCTGCCTTTTTAAAGGCTTCCCCCACAGAGTTTTTTATATATGTAAAACCATAATATTTATTATGGCTGTAAACAAATTGTATTTTAAATATTAATACATTAATGGAAAATGCATTACGTCTATAATGACCTCTAAGTACAGACTTCTACTACAAAGACCACAACAAATTTCACTGAAATTAAGGACTTTCCCTAAGAAAGCCCTTACACCCAGATTCTTATACCACAATTTAACTCTTTGTTATTAGATTGCTCATACATACCACTATTGTTTGTAGACCAACATCAACATTTTTGATAATGAAATCTAAAGTGAATGTGTAGCAGCATCAAATATGATGATTTCACATATATGAGTCTGTATATAGGCACAGGTGGGTTTTGTTTTTTGTTTTTTGTTTTGTTTTGTTTTTTTTTAAAGTTACATCTATTCTATAAGCCTCTAAATTCATACCATTATGAGAATTTTAGATGACAGTTATTCTAAGGTTCCTATGCTTTTGTAATCATTAAACACATTCAGTGTATAGTAATGCCTATTTTGGAATAATATGAAATTAAAAAAAGCAATCCTGGAACAACTGCGTAAACCAGTAAACAAGTCATCTTTGCACGCTCTTCCGCACTTCTCGCAATCCGTTTGCTCATGGCAGCTCCTGCAGTCAGTGCCGAGAGAGCATGACAAAGACACAATACATTTGTCCTTGTAAGCTTGTGTCAGCCCATTTCTAATGTGATAACCTATTTTCTTTGATTAAAATGCATGAAAGTAACTTTTAAAGCACACCTTACTATGGAGTTTAATCCTTCCCCAGCAGAAGGGGGAATAGTGAAGACTGTTGCTGCTGTTTACATATGCCAATACTCAAAATAATCACAAAGCTTACATTTGGCTGGTATTAAAATTACTTTCTTCCCATTACTTCACAATGCTTTGTTATTTTTTCAGGTTTCAAAGTTTTATAGAAGTTTCCCTCTCTCACACACAAAAAGATTAGGCAAAACTAAGCACTGCAGATCACATAGATTAATATACTGAGCTCTGGAGGAAAGCTGCCATGACTAAGAGGAAACACATTTGTTTATATATACAACTCAAATTAGATAATGAGAAAAAAAATGTAAAATAAGTATTTTCTTGAACTTATTTGTTCAATCATCTGATATGCCATGATTTCAGAGGCAACTTTCCCCAGTTATATCAGTGTGAAAAAGAACAAAATAGAAAGCCAAAGCCATAAATCCTTTTCAAACGCTAAACAAAAATATAACAATACAAATTGGTACAGAGCTTTCCTTATTTCTTGTTACTTTAATGGAACATTATCCTATGATGCCCTACTTGTGACCTAGTTCTTTAGATAATTGAAAAAGTCCCAATTTTTTGCCCCCAAAATCCCACCATATACTATTCCAGGATTTTCTGTTGGTGTATCTTCTCATTTCTGGAAAAGCACGTATGTACTAAGTTGATGCAACAGTTGTAAATAAAAAACTCTGTGCACAGATTCTATTATTGTAATTGTTCTCTGAACTAAGATTTTCAGTAATATTCATGATAAATTTTTAGAATAGAGGACAAAATTTAATTTGACAAGTAATTCCATTTTGCTACAGTATTTAAGAGTCAAGAAATATAGCCATCCACTTTTTCCGATATTCATGTTAAGACCTATTTGAAAGTACAAAGAAACTTAGTATGCACCTACTTTCTCAGTATTCTGTGAACAACTTAAGCTTCCATTTACTCTAAGTAAATGCTTTAAGACTTCTGCAAAATTGAATTGCATAATTCTTAGTTGCAAAGTGTGAATTTTACTGCTTCCTTCTGAGGGCTTGCACTTAATATCGGTTGCTCTGCCTTAACAGTTATAAGCCATTAGCTTCAGTGTATTTGCTCTTGGTTTGCAGATGTGTAACTAAGATGAAGTTGATTTTCTCAAAAAGAAATTTCAGACTAAAAAAACAGTGGAAAATACAGCTTTGTTTTCTCCCTCAGTAATACTGACTTTTAATGAATGCAATTCATTCAGAGCTACTTCCTTCTTCACAGAAAGCCTGAGTTTTAGGAATTTACAGGTTTGAGAAAAACAAATTAGCTCTGAATTTTAGTTGAAAAATCACACTGTGGCATGTGATGTCAGGTTGCATCAGTCTTGCTTTATTCTATGACACAATTCACCAGGAGTGACACAATCCAAAGTGACTTTGCACAATACAACGTGCCAGCTAAAACACCTGAAACAAATTACTGTTATCAACGTTATAGCTTGGACAAATGCACTTTTAAGAATAAGAATTCACTACCTTCAAAAAGAAAAAAAAAAAAAAAGAGAAAAGGATATGGCTAAAATCTTTATAGACTGTACATTAACGATATATACACTAGAGACTGCAAGGGATTTTACTACTTCTCCGTGTCATCTACACATTTTAGTGCAAAACACACACATATCTGTCATCTGTCAACTGCCTTTGTACACATGAGGCCAATGAAAATCTAATTCAGTAGAAATACAAGCGATCATTGCTAACATACACATGCACCCTTTCTTAAATTGATCAAAAGCTGCTTCTCCAGATAGGACCAAGAACAAATATCACCTCAAATCATTCCCCTATTAATGGAGCTCCTACACACCTCATACATAAAGGCTATCTGGAATTTCCACAGTGTAGTTTGCTCTGATTTTTCTTGCTATACTAGGCTTCTTGCTCACTGATTTTTGAAACAGGAAGCTTACTTTCCTCTTATCTCTTTGTGATACTAACTGTACTTTTATAAAGGTAGCAGGCATAATGCAGAGACAAGAATAAGGTTCACGGGAGGGCTATTCGGTCAAAACAGCAAGTCATGCATACCTAGTTAAAAAGTTAATTGATGTATTATAACACTACCCAAATATTTCTGTTCTTTTATTTCTCCTCATGCAAAGAGTTCCTTTGTGCCCTCCCTCCACCTAAACTCACAATTTCTCCAATTATAAAACTCAACTGAAGCAAAATTCAAAGTTTGTATGTTAGCACAGGCTGTGATTCCATTGCAGGTAGGTGTAATGGGCATCAGGTCAAATGTTGAGAAGAATTGTGCTTGACATCTTTCCGGGACATTCTTGCACATCTGAATTGCAGAATGTGCTCTGTGCCAGCTTAATTCAATTGATAATAGAGACTTCATACTGACCATGACACATTTCACATGTACAATCATTTAAGCACAATGGGCTTTTCTTCATAGAACATTTCTGGAAACATAAAAACTTAGAGATTATATTAAGAGTATGATACAATACACGGTTAAAATCTAAGTGTTATCTTTAGCTTTCTTGGGAAAAGAGCAATTTTTATGCATTTTAGCAGGTCTTTCAGAATCATTCTTAAAACAATAAAGTTACCTCCACACTGCTGAGACACTAAATGTATTCAGTAAGAGGTAGAATTTGCCAGATATTTACAGATATGTACTCTATATGTGGAAATACAGGAAACAATTTTATTTTCTATAATCTGTCCAGACTCAGGGGAAAATGTCCTACATAGCATCTAGAAATACTACTTGCTATTAGTATCTCAAATGCTAGCCATAATCTACACATCTGTAATTAGCCAATCAATACTTACTTTTCATAAGAAAATAAGATAAGAAACCACTTTCCATATATTATCTAAAAATGAAAGCATTTAATTCTACAGAATCGTATGCCTTTTAAATTGCTATCCCTAACTTTACTCCCACCTATAAATATAAAACTAGAAAATGTACCAATATCTTATGCATTGCGCCGTGAAAATTTAAAATCAGATTAGAAAACATGGTTGCCATGGTACCTGAGAACTACACTTTCATGCAAAGCAATTTAACAGGTGCAGAAGAATTGAACCTTACAGCAGGCATGGTATAATTTTTAGATAAACTTAAGAAGAGGATGTAAGGATATTTCCAGCTCAGTCTGATGGCTGGGTGGCTTCTTGTTCTGTATTTCAGGAAGCTGCATCTCTACGTCTATAACTGCTTCAAACTCTCTCTAAGGGCTGAAATGTTCCTAGGGTGAAATCTTGATGTTATTCCAGTTAATGGGGCTTTTGCCACTGACTTCAAACAAGACAAGGTTTCCCCTTGGCTCTTTGAAGATGGATGGCAAAAAGAAACATTTAGGGAGAACAGCGGTCTCAAGCCAAGAAGGTCAGGCTAAACCGCAGTATGGCATTGCATCTTCGCTCGTAGAAAAGTTCACGCAGCCTGTTTTTACAAAAGGTGCTTCCCTGGATCCCCTGAATTAAATTTAAGGGGAAAAGGTTCACAGATAAATGAGGTTAATTTCTATTTCACAGTGTGATTTTAGGTGTTGTATGCCTTATTTTCGTTGCTCAAGGGCATCACTAAGAAGAGAGAACAAAGAAAGAAACATCAGGAATACTGTGGCAAATAGGAGCCAGAAATAATAGGGACTAAATATATATATATTTATATAGTTTTCCATGCAATTTTGTGTCAAAAAATGGCATCTTTTTGTATTGTTCTTACAGGAACATTGCATTGGAGAGCTCCTGCTTCTGACATCGTTGAAATTTGATTCACAGAGACATCTGAGTTGCCCAGGAAAAATCTCCTCCTTTGACAACTAAGTACCACCTCAACAGACTATTAAATTACTCTTCAGAAGTCTGGGCTAGGCTTTCAAATTGTTTAACACCTACTATTTTCTGTTCTGGCAGCCGAATTAGTGGTCAGGAGAGCAAGCTGGTCATTTTTCCAGATTTTTTTAACCTGGTCAAAAGACCATAAGTTCAATGCTTTTTAGAACTTAGTCATTTCAGCATGACTAAATATTAGAAAGGTTGTTTAAAAAAAATCTGTTCCCACCAGTTTGCTCTGTGCATTTTATATATCTTGGCCTGTGAGCACATTAATAGCAAGAGCTGAATCTGAACATGAAAAGCAGTCTCCTATTTTGCCATGCCACCAAGAGGTAGTGCTCTGCCTCCCACTGCACTTCTTCATTACGTGATTTCTGTGCTCATCCAGGAGGAGCAGATGTGGCCAACATGCAGCTAGAAAAAAGGAAACTAGCAACAGCTTCCTTCGATGCTTCAGTGAGATTATTTACTGTAAAAGACACACTCCTAAAACAGACTTCTGATCACATCAAGCCCACAGAGGGTTTCATACACTAAAAGAATTTCAGAAAAAAGCAAGCCAACAAACAGGGAATCTGCCCCAGACAGGTGACTTGATTGCTGTTATTGTGCAGCCCAATGGGATTGCTGAGCAAGAGAAAAGATAAAGGAGCCCTTTGTAGATACTTGCAATGACACAGCACACGTGTATGAACATCGTGTAACACCTTTCACTTCTTTATCCTTTGCTGCTGGGGTTTAGTTTTGAAGGAATTATCTCACTTCATAACACAGAGGATTGCCAGTGGTTTAAGTAAGGCTTTTAGCTAGCTGTAAGTCTTTTTAAAAATAGCACTGTAACAGACACACACACAAAAAAAAAAAATCAGAAGAGTCCCACTCCCACAATGAATCACTTAATTTTGCCAAGAAAAATTAGATATTGTATCGGGAGAGCAGCATAATATGTTGCATCAAGATGTGAACTGCTGAGACAATATCCTGATACCAAACTTGAAGGGCCACGTTCTTTGCTGCTCAGATGTTTCACTGCCTCCCCGCACAGCCAGATCCCGCAGAGCCACCTTCTGCTCACCAATTCCTTCTCCATCAGGGAGGCAGAAGGTGAGGAACAGGGACAACCACCCACAGCAACCAGCCGCTGCAGTACGCAGTGGTTCATTAGAGCACACTTGCACAGAAAATCATCCTCATTTTAAATACTACTTGCTATGACTAGAATATGTATTCTTCAAGAAAACTGAACACACAAAGATGACAATGCCTTGCACGCCATGTCCACTCCTGATTGAGAGGACACACAAAAACTGGATTTTTAATTTCTTTCCAGGTTGCAAGGAAAGAAGAGTGGCCATCGCCACCTGGTGTCTATCCCTGCAAATTCAGGGAGGGGATGTGAGAGGGGAATGCAATGAGTGGCTGCTCGGGAAGCGCCCTTCCCTTTCTGGTTATTTTCTAGCACTTTTTTCCCTGCTATCCACCAGCCTGTTTGCTGTATCTCCACTTAAAGGGCCTCAGAGCTTCTGCCAGCCAGGAACCGAGGTCCTGGCCCAGTTCCTTCCTGGCATTGCAGTGTTGAGGGGCTGCTCCAGTTTCTACGCAGAACCAGCACTTACGGCACATGGAGGAGGAGATGGGGCTTGTGACAGGTATCTGCTGCAAAGTCTCATTTGCAGCAGGACAGGAGGTTATCTGAGGTTTTGAAGGCACAGTAAGAGTATTCCATCTCCCATAGGAGGAAAAAAAAGGGTTATTAAAGGTTGGCTTATTCAGAAATTCAACTGGAGATGAAACAGAGCTTCTTGAATTCACCGGAACAGTTGAGATGCCATTGAGACTGTTTTTGAAGGGATCACCTATTTTGATATCTTATCTGTTATTTTTACAGTTCTTCACAACTGCTTTTTCTGGAAAATGAAGTCATTTGGGACAATGGAACTGCAATAATATCAAAGAATTTTCTTCAACCTTAGATGTGCTGATTTTGGGAGTACACAACTACTTGTAGCAGTCAGGGAGAGTAAATGTGATAAGTTATCAACAATTAAATGATGCCTGTCTGCAGTCCATGCATTCTCTTTGTACTAAAGCATCCATCTGTGTATTTCACTCAAGCCTCTACTGTTTGTATAGATGAGAACAAGGCTCAGCCTTATATTTCTGGTTCTAATTAATACAGCTGTAACAGTAAGATACTTGATTTGTAGGGGGAGGCAACAAACATTTCAATTGCTACTCTTTTCTTTTCCTTGTTACCACTCAGCCTGCTTATAAAAGTTATATAAGGTTCAAACTGTTTAATTCCATTTTCAAGAATGCATTCAACAGCACTTAAAAAGTGATACTGTTAGCTATTCATTTTATCCAATACATTTCTTATTAACAGTAATCTATCATAGTGCATAATGATTATTAAAATCTAAGCAATAGGAGCTTTAGAATAAATGAACTGGCACACTTGACTAACCTTGAAACCTGCTTTGTAGATTAAAAGTGCTTTTTTGCCATGAACACTTCAGTCACTTCACTTTCGTTATATTCTTCGTATCTGAATTGTATTTCCTACTTTCCCCTCATACCCTTGATTCTATTCAAACAAGCCAAATCATTTTGAAAGCATTGAACGTACACCTGATCACCGAGTTTTCCTACTTTTAGGTCATTGCCACCGGGCTCGTACTTGCACTGAGGTTCTCAAAGCTTCACCAGGCAACGTACAAAACCTACACTCATGTAGACATATTTATCTAGGTGGTATATTTTAAATTTTTATCTAAAGAATCTTACTGCTTATTTACTTAACCCAAATTTTAATGCTGACCTCTAAGTTTAAAACTGAATAATTTAAGAGTATTTAAATTAAGGTATCATAGGTATAGAATACTGTGCTTAGGAACTACGGTATAGTGGGACTTGTGACAACAGTCTAGAATGAAAAATTTCTATTCCAACGAAAACCATTTTTCTACTAGAAAAAGGGGAAAAAAACCAAACAAACCAGGAAACAACTTGCAACAAGATATTACCAAAAGCTTATAATTTACAGGGCATAGGAGAGAGATATTAAAATGAAGATAAAATGGATAAGACATAACAACGTACAATACAGTGATAAAAGAAAAGAAAGGGGGGAAGAAATGTAACAGAACTGAAAATAAACACATGCCCATATGATTTACATACACACACAACTGAAAGGTAAGCAACCTTACTTGACAAATCAACATAAAAAAGGGTACCTGAAACATGATAACAAGCAAAGTCAACATAAAGCCACTTTAAGTCCAAACAGAAGTAAAAAGGAATAAAATAAAAATCAATAATAGGAAAAAGATTAAAACTAATAGGCCACGTATATAACACATTTCCCTTTTTTTTTTTTTTTTAATTGACTAACGTCTAGAGCAAACAACACAGGTCACAGTGCTGCAGGTGGCTGCACAGCAATTTCTTCCTGTAAGGAAGGCTTTCAAATTTGATAATTTATCTCATTAGAAAAGCAAACGGTTTTATACAAGATGAGCACAAAACCCTTTGACATTCTAAACCTGTGTAGAATGCACTGGTATTTAGTAGCCAGTACACAGATTTGCAGTTCACAAGCAGGGTTGGTGCGTTTGTTAGGAGATAATTATTATACTACCTGCAGACAGATAAAGGACCAGAATTCCTTCCTGCAGGAAGTTGAAACAGTAATGTTAGCAGGGGAAAGAGGCTTGGGAATCTTGTCCTAATACACTACTCATATCCATAAATGAGTGTATTCTTGCAAATGCAATTGGCTTTCCTTGCAGTGCAGGGGAATACCTAAAAGCAATAGATCCAGGTAAGCATAGATCTGTCATTTTTTTTTCATTGTTGCTCTTCCAGCTTCCCTGGCTACTACTTCCAAGCTCTGATGTGTACCAGTGTGTAAGAGAAATACATAAAGCATGAAGTGTACAAGACAACAACACTGTTCTGCCCCCTCTTTTCCATGTAGCAGCAGCGTACTTGGGTCCAGTAGAAGTCAGGGCCTTTGGCCATTACAAGGGGGTATAGGATGAGAATGGTTATTTTGACAAGAAAGGGGAAAAAGAAATCATAGGAGGAAGGATCAGGGCTCATATTTAAAAGCTACAGTTCCTCTCATATTCTTATCTTAGAAAATAAAATTATTCCCTCATGTTCAGAGATCCCCAATCTGCCTTGGAAATAAACTCCCCTTTTATTTTACGCTAAGCCCCAGCTTATTTGCAAGTCCATGTAGGCAGCTGATTCCTGGCACTATCTGGCCAAACAATGACTAATTGTTACTGACTTCCCAGATGGTCATTCTAATAACTGGAGAAGGGCAACCAACCTAGCGATCAGGTTTCATTTAGTTGAAGACAGCACAACAGCTGTCTTTTTCTTTCCTACACACTCAAGCAGTGCTTTCTGTTGTTCCACTACTCTCTTGAGCATGCAGCAAATAGAGCTCCAATGAGCTGGAAAGTCCTGCTTTAGATGATGCTTTACCGAGTTCTCACCCCCTTCTCCTCCTTCCACATCACTCTGCATTTCTGTTCACTACAGTTGCACAGTTACTTTTGGTGGGGGAAGTGCCTTAAACACATGTGCTATCTCCAGCCTGTTCAAAGCATTTCAGTTCAAAGGCAAGCATCTTATGAGAGTATCCAAAAATCACACAGAAAGCAGTAACACAGTCTCTGCAAACTGACAATTCAGTTCAGTTAGTTCTCACCCAGCTCAGGGTGAGCTGGTTAGTTCCCCAAAGTGGCAGCAGCCAGGTAGCATGAGGCCTTGGTAAAATAGCCAAGTAGTATCTCAGGTGTGTAATGAGTAACAAAGTCAAGATTCAAATTTCATCAGCCCAACAGAAGTTGGATTACCAAGTATGGACATAACAGCATTTTTAATTAAGCGTGAATTGCAGTGGATTCTTCTAAGCTATATCCATCAGGGCCAGAAAAACTCAAAACCTAATCCAATTAGCTGGCTTCTATCACAGTGCATTTACAGGGACCAGAAGGGCATTGAGTTTGTCTGTTCCTGCAGCTCCTGATATCACTCTGCAAGAAAGGTGTAGATAACTCAAATGGATAGGCCTTTCCTGAAGAATATTACAGCAGTGGAAAACAAGAGAGATCAAACCTTTGCCTGGTACAAATTGTTCTGGCTTAAAGGCCAAATAAGTCAGAGGAACCTTTGAGGCAGAGACAGTCTGGCACACGCTCTGGTATAAACACTTAAAACTGGGATGATGTTTCCCTGAACCGCTTTGGCCACAGCAGAATTAAAACTCTTTCAACTGTGTGTTTGCACTTAAGCAGAAAATAATTTCTACCCTAAATATAACTTCTGAATGCATTATTGTCCCTGACTTCCAGACTGAATACACTTCAGCAAAGTGCTAATCTCACAAAGTTATTGGCTACTGAGTCTAACATTATCTCAGGTGAGAAATCTGATCTCCACCACGAAGTTTTAATTTGTCACATTTCTTTCCTTGGCTTTCCAGTCTAGCCTTTTAGACAATGTATTTTGGTCCCATATTAGCCCAGGAGCAGCAGGCTTAATAGACCACATGCTTAGCAGGATACACAAGGTACACACCTCAGGGAACTGAGGGAAGAGGAGCTTGTTCACATGTACAACTTACCGAAGGCTTGCCAGCGACCCCAGTCATCATTGCATCGCATTACTTTAACTGAAAAGCCAGTTCCTAGCGGTGCTGGCAACAAAAGTCCATGCTGACTGGCTACCTCCCATGGCTAGGATTTGGATTACCCTGCAAGTCCTGTAACAGCAGAGTTCCTCTACTAATCACATAATGCAGCTCTACCACGGGAAACCATTCCCCGTAACAAGTCTCATGTGACCTACCCTACATTAGCCATTTGCAGAACAATTACAATGGTAACTGCTACAAATAGCTAATCCCAGCACACGGTTTCCTCTTTGTTTCTTTTCCTCCCTAAAAATGTCAGACCAGTGAAGTCAAGATTTGTAACACAACAAAAATCCATAGTACTTCTTTCCTCGTATTTTTTAATGGC
This sequence comes from Morus bassanus, assembly GCA_031468815.1. Classification (NCBI taxonomy): domain Eukaryota; kingdom Metazoa; phylum Chordata; class Aves; order Suliformes; family Sulidae; genus Morus; species Morus bassanus. The sequence continues at coordinate 37,186,271 of CM062575.1, forward strand.
AATCATGTTGGAAATATGAAATTGGCATTATAAATTTTCTTAAATCCTTTCATTGTGAAATACCATTATCTAAATACCAAGGGATTAATTTTCAAATAATAGAAAAAGTTGCTTGTATGTCTGAACGGGCATTGATTATTTTAAATTTTTGAAGCAGGTTGCAGCCGTTTTTTTTGGCTAGTGAATCACTTTCCAGCTAGACACAATTTCTGCAAATGTGCCATATCAGATGATCTGAATGATTAATTTTTAACTACTTTTTAGAAGCTGCATAGCTAATACGAATGGCTTTTTTATATATAGCATTTCCTATGAAACCACATAAGTCCATAACGCTTGCTTACCAGAATTGTGATATCCTAAACTATCTGAAATTTTGGGATTCAGAAGTCATTCCACACTTTTCCAGCAATTACCCAGATTTATGAACAGCCTTAGTATGACTCAGTGATTCTCTGGTCAGCTAAAAAATACTCACTAATCAGTGCTTTCCTTTCCAATTGGCACCTTTATACAAACATCATCGGTGCTGAAGTTTCTGAATTTGGGTCTGAAGAGCGTTTCAGTCATGTGGACCCCAGGTGGGGATGAGAACACAACCAAAGGGTATATGGATTTTCATCATGACTAGAACTGAATGTGAAATCTTTAACTTAGAATATGAACCTCTACCGACTGGACTAAGAGTTTAAACTATTATGGGAATGCAAAGATTCAGCACCTCTATAAACTAGGCATAGAAAGGGCACTTAACACACTGTAGTAAATAGCTGTGCTTAGGGAGACTGTTAATGCCTAATAAATATTTATTTCTTTAAAAACGTCTCCAAGTAGGAGCCCAACTCAAGCCAAATATATCTGGATCTGAATATGAACATAACCTAATAAAGTGTTTTTATTTTTAAATTATACATTGCATTCAGGATTTTAGAATACATCAAAAATGGTCTTTGTTAGCTTGGATTAATATTTTAAAGCTGGAAGTATGACAAGGAGACAAAAGGAGTATTGTAGCAGATTAAACTAAAAACACCCTTGCCACATTAAAATAACTTTTAGAAATAAAGGGACAGCTGTTCACAGGATGAAAAGAAGTTAGGATAAATGAAACAACTACATGATGTCTTGATAGCCTGATGTATACACTCCAATGCCACATATCTCTCTTTGTACAATATTTATATTTGTTTCTCAGTAAGATTAACTGTGTTCTTATTATTCATTTGCATTTATGACTCAGTTTCAAAGCAGCTCTCAGACCCCCTCCACATCTCAGTTTTGTCTCTAAGCGTGATAGAAGAAGAAAAACAACACCTGTGCCCTGCAAAAGAACAGAGTGTTCTTGCAGAATATACACTAATGAGAGGTCAGGCCATTTTTTTTTTCCTTTTTTTTTTTTTTTCCCCCTCTTATGTTTTTTGAGAAATAGCCTGAGCACTGGTATATTTTCTAATTTTACTTCCACAACAAAAGAAAAGTTAAGATTTTCTGCAAGCTCCTTTGGATAAGTAAAATAGTAAATATTCTACCCTGTGACTGTATCTGATTGCCCAAGGGAATCCTATAAACACCAGCACTCAAGCTAAGGATAGCTCGCAGCACAGAGGCCACAACTCTATTAAAAGCTAGCACACAGACAAGTGTGACTGCAAGCCATAGAGGAAAATGAACATATTTTCTGAAATGTAGTTAGGTCAAACATGAACCACATTTTTTCCCGGCTGGCTAGGTAACCGGTTTCATTTTATGGCTAGCAGTTCATCCATGCAGCTTCCTCAAAATATGTATCTTTGTTTGCTCTAAATCCTATGCATGTCATATGTGGATGAGGCAAAAAAAAAGTCTTATTGTCACAGAAAGAAAACTTGAGAAGACCTTGGCTGCTTCCCCCAGCTCAATGTGAACAGCGAGCACAGGGAAGATGCCTTCATAAAGGTGTCCCATGACTCACCAGAACCTGCAAATGGCCCTGACATCCATCATGCAAAACATCCAACAAACAGCCATTGGAGATTCACATGAGGCATATGCTTACTTCTGTAGTTGTCGCATCTCAGTCACCAAGTATTTCTCCATAGCACAGTCTTCACACCACATGGCTGACAGCATTGCCGCTAAGCCTCCTTGGCACATGGAATTCCTACTCCTGTAGTGCAGTTCTCAGGGGATTTTCCCATAGGAAGAAGGGAATTGCCTATTCTCTGTCAGTCTTGGGGACTGCTCTTGGCCCAGCAGCTGCCTGACAGTGGGGAGGTGAAGATGATCTCCGCATCTTTTCCTTCCATCTCCAGCAAAGAGGAATGGGCACAGCTTGTACAGGGGAGGAGGTCTTTAGCACAGCACAAGGGTAAATACTCACTGGCTGTGACGTATTACAGGTACCTTCCCATGCCAAGCTGTTGAGAGGTATTTACCCTCACAACAAGAAGACAGACTGGTCTGGAGGGCTCCACAAACGAAATCACAAACTAAGAAGGTGAAGCTGTGTAGCCGAGGGCTGCGCTCACCACTGGATCTCAACCACCATCCCTTGTGCACCTACACTGTAAGCTGGTCATATCCTCTCCCAGTATCGGGGTGCCTGCATTGCCTCTGTGCCTGCTCTGCACTACAGCTGAGACAGAGCATTTTGCAGAGGAGAAAAGTATGACAAGACATGTATAATTTTAACATTTAAAATAGTTAAAGGCCTCAATTCCATGTCTAGCTGTACAATAAGACAAGACATTGTTTAAAATACTTCAGGCTTTTATCTATTCCCAGTGATACATATTTTATGCAAGCAGTACAGATGTATTGGCCCATATCTTCTGATTCAGAGTAAAAGGGATTCTATTCTGTCTCTGCTAACATTTCACCAGTTTACCCTTCAGAAACAGACCATTTTGTCTGCTTGCAAAATTACTACTTAGAATATAGATCCATGCAGGCAGTGTTTTGCTCTGAACTTTTTCATTAGAAAAGGATTAAGGTGGGCAACAGAAAAAAACCCACCACACTTTGGAGTATATAAGGAGTGTGTTAGAAATTAAGCACCACAAAAGTGAGTCATAGAGCAGAACAGATCGATGGTAAAATTCAAATGAATGCACTTGCAGCTAACAAGTGATCCAGAGATGCTGATTCTCACTGCAGGGCAAGTGCTATGTTACAAAGAAAACAAAACAAACCAAAAAAAAAAAAAAAAAAGAATTTATCATACTGTTCTTCACTTGAAGCAAAGTGTGAATACTTGATAAGAAAAACATATGAAGTTGAAAAATAAGATTAATGTAAAACAATTTTGCCTTGCTTTTTGTCCTCCTGCTCACAGGGAAGCAATGCTCTACAAATTCTTAGCCCAATATAAAACAAGAAAAGTTTCAAGAGAAATCTTTAGAGAAGCCTTGGAGACTGAATGGGAAAAAAAACCCCAAGCAAACCTGATTTCCTGCCTTGTACCTTGCAGGCCCACCACTGTCTGCATATATCCTGCCTCAGACAATAGCTAGCAGGAGCTACACTTCATTATTGCCTCCGTGAGTAGGAAATGTGCCTATATGCTAATAAGAGACCCTTATATTATCACTACCTGAAGCTCCTTAAAACAAAGGACAGATCTGAATGTACATTCACATACAGGCAGAGGCTGCTCCCAGAAGCCCTAACTCAGGACAGGCCTGGCACAAAAAAACCCCAAACTCGTTTATTTTTAGCAGGCAGAAGAACAGGTGACTATTACACAGAGTCACATGCATAACGGCTGAGGTTGGAAGGCGTGTCTGGAGATGATTTAGTCCCACTCCCTGCTCAAGCAAGGGCAACTGGGGTAGGTTTTCCAGGACCATGTTCAGCCAGGGTTTGAATATCTCCAAGCATGAAGGCTCCGCAACCTCTCTGGGCAGCCTGTTCCAGTGTTTGAATAGGAAATCTGAGCAGTTGAGAATCAGCCACATCAGGTCTGTGCCAAACCCCTCTTGGTCTACAGCTCAGAAGGACCTTTCAGGGTATCCTCTGGCATACTGCTAAGCTTGGACCATCCCCAATTTAGCTGGTGCAGATGAGAGCAGCCTTAAAGCTGTTTTAAGTTACACCATGGGATAAACAGGCTACCAGGTGCCCCAAGACTTGGGAGTCATAAAGACAGTTTAGTGTTGCTGTTTTTTTCGATATATTTTTATACTGCCTCCATTACATGTGAGGACTGACTCCATTATTGCATACCCTGTAGGACAATTCAGATGCATCTTTTTGGACATAGATATTGTTTGGAATTATTTTTGCTCAAGATTTCTCAGCAAGTGTGTGCAAAACCAAGAGCTATTAAATAACTGGCTAAAACCTCCTGTTTACCTGAGAAATTACTTCATGGCAGACACAGATTCTAAAAGGTTGCCGTTTTTCTGCAAATGTATGCAACAGTTACTCTATGATTTAAGGCAAAACTGTATACATTAGCATAGTATGATGTGTGAATAGTCTTTTCCCCACTATTTCAGTGTCACAGGCCTGCCACATAGTTTGGGGAGTAATTAGTTACTGGTTGATAGCCTAATGTATGTGTGACGCACATTATACCATGCCTGGTGCATAAATCTCACTGATTCAGTGCCTGCCTGAGTAAGGAACACATGATAAACATGTCAGGTTTTTGGACATATTTTCTAAACAGGATTGACAGAGTTGTTCTTTGTTATTTTCAGATTAAGCTCTTTTTCTTCAACTATGTTAGAAACGAACAGCAGAGACATAATGAATCCCAGACTTTTCTGACTGTATCTGCTTTCTTCCACTGAATGATGATAATGCATTGCTTCCTTTAGGTCTTATTCTACCTTGACGGTTTCCAGTAATAATGTTTCGTGTCACTTCTAGAGTTGTCTGACAATTGTTCAAAAGGATTTTTATAAAACTCAAAACAAGCTGAACTATTTCTAAGTGTAATTTGGCAAAAAAGTAACAAAAAAGAAATTTGACCTGACTATCTTGTGGGCAAAAACACAAAGGAGCTCTAATATGTAAATACAGCTACATAAATTGTTTGCAAATTCTGTACTGTAGATATAAGGTAAAAATAAATACTGTTATGAAATACTAGGTGTAGGGTTACAGCTAGGAGGGACCATTTTGATTGTCCATGCTTTATGTCCACAAAGTCGGGAATTATTCCCACATCATGCCCATACCTCTTGATTTAATTTGCACATACTCCATTGCAACATAATGAAGAATCTGTACCATATCTAGCTACTTTGGAAGCTGCATCATCAGTCATTAACTAATTCTGGGTCATCACTTCTAATCACAGTCAGTAATCATATTATATCACCCCTTCCAGAACTGTATTTCATTGCTTAAAAAAGTGCTTTATTTCTAACCAGAATTTTTCTAGAGCTAGTTTTCTTTTGCTAGATCATGCTCTTTTCTATCACAACTGAAGAACATTTTTATAATAAAAAATTGTTTTCCCAGTGTTTTTTTTTTCCAGAGGAAGATACTTTCTTATTTAATGGTCAGTGTATGATGCAAATTATAGATCATTTGTACAACTATACATAATATAATAAGCAGCTTCAGTATGAAACAAAATGCTAGGTGCAAGCATCTCCAAAATTTACATGGTTCAAAAGTCTGGGGACACATTATAAATGCTCTGTTGGCTATTATCAACTCTATTCATTTCCTTTCAGGCAGAGTACCTTAATTATAGTCATTGAGCAAGAGACACTTATGAGAGAAGGAGGATAAGAAACTAAATGAGCGGGCTTGATTAGTACAAGCACTATAACATATAAGAAACAACAATTTAGATAAAGCTGAAGGGAAACCATAGCAATGCTGTTACGCAATATTTGTGTCCCCTGGTTTTCTGCATGACTGGGATTGTCCTGGAATACTATACCCTGATTATCCCTAATTTTTAATGGTTAATTTACTTATGAAGTGGCACAAACAAACCTAGTGTAAAGCAACAGTTTTTACATAAGACCACAGTTTGTCCATATAAACAATCTATGCCCATATGTATTTTTAAAGCTCAAAATAATATAGCAAATGCATTAAAGAAAATCTAACAGAAGTTCAGATTTCCTCTGGGCATCATGATGTAAACACACTTGTTCTGCATCACAAATAATACATTCGATCAATGTTCAGCCTTTGAAAAATCTTGAACAATGTTTCTTTCAGAATGATCAGAGGCAATCACACTGTAGGTTGCTGCTTAAAAGCTTTTACAAGTGTGTTCACACTAGGTTTCATGTGGCTTGAATACCTCCTATGGTTACCTTAGAAATTTAGCGATGTTGCTGGCTACATCCCACAGATGTTTTGGTAACTCTGAAGCTGGTTATCCACAAAGAACAGGTCAGCTTCGCAGACTGATGCTACAATGCCACTTAGCAAGAAAATTTTTGCAGGAATTAAACAGCAGCACTAAGCTAAGAAATTGTGAAAGAAAAGCCAACATCTAATAAAAGAAATCTAGAGATCTAGAATTCTAGATTCTAAAAAAAACAGATCCAAGTATTATGCTGACAGTACAGTAAAATCTGCAAACGATCAACCCTCTAATTAAAGCAATATCGTATGAAATACATACACATTATAGAGCAACTTACTGAGCCCCCAGACAGGAAGATCAGAGTTTTCTGACAAATGTGTTTGATTTCTTTTGACACACACTGAATCTGATGCCCTGGTTCTTTTCACATGCAATAGGGTGTTATATATGCAAATACAAATACCAATGTAGCGCTTCTATAGCTGGCCTTGAATATAGCCCTAAAGTATCTTCTGGTTCAAGACAGTAACAAATACTCTTTCAGAGACCAAACGTGCTCTCTTTTGAAAAATGTGTAGTCTAAGCCTTGCATTTATTAGAAAATCTGGCCACTCATCCTGCCGCCTGCTACTAAGATTTGCCAAACTAAGTTGACTTCAAATAAGCATGTTCAGCACTCACTCACTTTATGCTGATATAAAAGCAGAATTTAGCTCTGTGATATTGCTGCAGTTGGCTCATACTGTAGTGCATAAAAATTATTGATCAATTTGCAGAACACTTGGAGAGACAGACTGAAGAACTGAGCATGAAATACCCACAGAAAACATGAAATTTCCAGTTCTTTTAAAAGTGCACAGAAAGATAAACAACCTTTGTGTAATATTAGCCAATGATTTAAAGACTATTTAGATTTAAATAATAAAGGTAGAACTCTATGGTATAGAGAAATTTCTTTATCAAAGGGGAGGGTGTGTTCCTGGAAGAGACCTGTCCTTAAAATTGCTATTAATTCAACTATAAAAATCTTTTTGATTTAAGGATAATAGCTGTAGCAATGCTAGTCCCTTTTGTACTTACACTATTAAAAAAGGAGGAAGAATATTCATAAACTTAAAATGTCAAAACCAAAATCTTGACCATAAATGGTAACAACACTAAGTACTCCCCAGAGGTTAGTTTGGCCGTGTTGTTTTGTTCATGATAACCAGATGCAATGGGGACAATTACAGAATCCATAATCTAAAGATACAGTTATACAGAGAGATAATATATTTCATTCATTCTGTCTAAACTGACTTCGTATAGCATCAGTTATCCTGAATATTCACTCCTCACAGAAGTGGCAGTCACCTCCACAACCGAGCAAATGCTCCATGTTATAAAACAATTAATGACTTTTCTACACAAGGAAACTTTTGTGGAACGTTATTGACCCAAGCTGGAAGTTTGCCAGCATACTGGGTTAATAACTGCTTCTCTAACAAAAAAAGCTTCCATGAGAATTTTAATGACCGGAGGTGGCCAGGGCTTTGGTTTTATATTCTGCATCTTAAAGCTGGCACTGCCAGCCACACTGTCTCTTCCGTAATGACATTGTGACTCTCAGAAGCACTAGCAGGAGACTAAACTCTATGTCCTCCTCATAGACATATAACAAAAGTTATAGATACAGCTCCCTTGTTAAACATGGAGCCACTAGGTCCCAAGGGTATTTTTACACCCCCTAGTGCCATATGTTGGCATTCATTTCAGATGTTACTTAGAAGGGTACACTTCTTGAAATATCAGAAAATTATTTAGATATCACAAAGCCAAATGATAACAAAGACTAGTTAAAATCAGTTTCTTTGACAAGATCACAATCAGCACAGAAGACAGTTTTGGTGACCTTCCCCTTATTGCATTGCCCAATATGTAGAAAAAGCTGCTCCAGCTACCCATGAATCGCTCCTTCTAATATGACTATACTTACTGAAGTAATTCATAAGAATATAATAAATGCTGCAACTGTGTGGCACTGTATGCTTGTAATGTCTCTGTTATGCTGTAAATTGCAAGATAAAACTTGCATATATAGCAGATTCTGTAGCAGCAACCAAAAATACTCAGTGCTTGCTTGAATAAACCTCCTTAGGTATTTTATTCCACAAGTCCTAAAAACCTTAAATTCACAGAGTTATATTTATTGGTTAAATCATCAATAATCCCAGCACTAAACTCAGCAATTCTTGTTTTCAGTCAATACAATACTTGCCTAGAATCTCTTCTTTTACTTCTGTCTATAATGTCCTCATTGTTTTTTGTACACTGACTCTTCTGAATGAGAGGTACAGACTGTGGAAGATTTTTACTGTTACGATGATTTAATTTTTAAATATTATGCAATTTTCCATTACTAGAAACTGAAAAATGTCACAAAGTGTTGTAGAGACTTATTATTCTTCCAGTTAATCTAAACCAACAGTCAAATGCACTAGCCATTTGCTTAGAAGTTGCAGGGGTATGCTTTGAAAATTAAGACAGACAGACAAAGATGACAGACTCCTTCCTTTCCCCTCCACTCCACCTACGGGACTGCTTTTGGCTCTGCCTGTCAGTCTTGAGACCCTCCTCTAAAACTTCAGGTTTCTTGACTCTCTTCCTCACTAGCCATCTCCTACAGTTTCCATCTACCAAGGGGTATCAGGTAGGGTAAAGTGTCTCTGTCCCCCATTCCCTTTTGGCAGTTCAGTGGAGAACACTGCATAAAGGAGAATGATGGCAAAATACGTGAAAGTACTCTATTTTCTCCTTTTATGTACAAGCTATGCTCAGGATAATGGAAAAGAGCAAAGAAAGGCTCCTTTCCCATTTTAATAGAATATAAAATGAGCAAGTAATAAAATAACAGTTCAAAGTGAAGGTTTACAGAAGAAACTATAGCTCATGTATCATCCCTTTGTGGTTGCTCTCAGTGCGCCCATGATGCACTCTGTGCTGTAAATGATAAATGGCCTCAAACTGACCTCTCCTAGGAGCCGGCTACAATAGCACCTCCAAATGCCCCTGTAAGAAAATGCTGTCTGCCTAATTTTTCCTCCCAACTGCTGCATGTCATTTCTGGAGTAAGAAAATTTTTCTTCTTTACAGAAGCCACCCTGAATGCTAAGCAATTTTGCTATAAACCAGGTAATAGAAGAGAATGAACGTCACTGACAACCCCAGGCCTTTTTTTTTTTTTTAAAAGCATTTCAAGCCATAGCTCCACAGAGATACAGATTCTTCTATGAATTAAATACCGTCCTCACTTTAAGGTGAGAAGCAGGTGCTCTACCTGACTATATAGGTTTTGTTCAATGGAGAAGATTGTGAAACTTCATGATCCTGAATCCTAATTCCATTTGAATGTCAGGCAGAAATACTGCAGAAGGCAGGCAAAAGGCCTTGACGCTATGAGCAGGTCCCATTCCGGGTGTAGACGCTACCTATGAATGTCTGGAGATCAGAGTAAAACTTCATAGATACTCATTTTCTTAGATGGGAATTTATCAGAATAGTCAATATTCAATATTTAACATCTTCCCCCCTCCAAATTTACACTTAGGTTGAAGGAGTGCTTTAAATAAAACATTTATGTGTATAATGTCAGGACCACCTGCTCAGTGGAAGGGAATAGAAAATAAAAAATATTGAGATGTTGAGTCTTAAACACATCATTATTTCTTGTTGGCTTCTTTTATGTCTCAAGTTTTGTTCTCTAGGATACTCATAGGATGTAACCTCTTTGTATAATATACTACTACTTTCTTCTGCTTTCAGAATTTTTTCAATTGATTTGGAAGAAAAGCAAGTTTTAATGATTTTTTTTTTATCCTAAAGACAATCTTTTTTTTTCTATCTTCAATTAAACATTCTCAAGATCAAAACTCTCCTTAATGTGCTTAATTTCCCCAATATTTACTTCCTTGTTCATATCAGATAGAAATTAAGATTAGTTAAATAATTCCTAATTTCTTCTTCATCCATCAACCCATAGAAATTAAAAAAAAACATCTTTTTCTCACCCTTTATAAAATAGCCTTTAGAAACAGATTCCTTCATGTCTTTGAAAAAAAGCATTTGGCAGTATCCACCTAATGAAATCTTGCCATTAATGGTTACAGTCTAAACATTAGAAAAGCCTAAATAATCACATACAATATGAAAAAAATATCAACAGTCTACATGTGTGTTGAAAAATACCAAAGACAAAATTGGACTGAGGCTGCAATTAAACCCACCATACATTACTCACAGCAGATCTGATTCTTTCTGGTGAATAGAAAAAAGAATTAAGGGAGATTGAGATGGAGGAAGACCATTCTCATTTGGGCACAGACCTGGCAATTCTATCAGCATTATCAAACCAGATAATGCTTCTCTAATGCTTATGTTTGTGTCCTTTTTTCTTTTCTCTCCTTTTTTGGTGGGGGGTTGGGGGGCTTCCTATGTTTCTCAACCTTCCCCTTTGCTTTCCAACTCATGCTTTCAACAGTGAGCACATCTTTCAGCTGTGTGGCAAAAGTACAAGTATATCTGAAAATTGTTTTACATCATGGAAAGAATGGCAGGAAGGAGGATCAGGGGAACTACAGGCCTGTCAGCCTGACCTCGGTGCCGGGGAATGTTATGGAACAGATCATTCTGAGTGCCATCATACGGCACGTACAGGACAACCAAGTAATTAGGCCCATTCAGCATGGGTTTAGGAAAGGCAGGTCCTACTTGACTAACCTGATCTCCTTCTATGACAAGGTGACCTACTTAGTGAATGGGGGAAAGCCTGTGGATCTTGTATCCCTAGACTTTAGTAAAGCCTTTGACAATGTCTCCCACAGCATTCTCCTGGAGAAACTGGCTGCTCATGGCTTGGTTTGGCATACTCTTCACTGGGTAAAAAACTGGCTGGATAAAAACCAGTTGTGGTGAATGGAGTTAAATCCAGTTGGCAGCTGGTCACAAGCAGTGTTCCCCAGGGCTCAGTGTTGGGGCCAGTTCTGTTTAATATCTTTATCAATGACCTGGACAAGGTGATCAATTGCACTCTCAATAAGTTTTCAGGTGACACCAAGCTGGGCAGAAGCATCAATCTGCTCGAGGGTAGAAAGGCTCCACCAAGGGATCTAGACAGGCTGGATCCATGGGCCGAGGCCAGCTGTATGGGGTTTAACAAGGCTTAGTGCCAGGTCCTGCACTTGGGTCACAACAACCCCAGGCAATGCTGCAGGCTTGGGGAGGAGTGGCTGGAAAGCTGCCCGGTGGAGAAGGCCCTGGGGGTGCTGGCTGACAGCTGGCTGGACACGAGCCAGCAGTGTGCCCAGGTGGCCAAGGCGGCCAACGCCACCCTGGCTTGTGTCAGCAATGGTGTGGGCAGCAGGAGCAGGGCAGGGATGATGCCCCTGTGCTCGGCACTGGTGAGGCCGCCCCTCGAATGCTGTGTTCAGTTTTGGGCCCCTCGGGACAAGGACATGGAGGTGCTGGAGCGTGTCCAGAGAATGGCAACGGAGCTGGGGAAGGGTCTGGAGCACAAGTGTGATGGGGAGTGGCTGAGGGAGCTGGGGGGGTTTAGTCTGGAGAAGAGGAGGCTGAGGGGAGACCTTATCACTCTCTGCAACTACCTGAAAGGAGGTTGTAGTGAGGTAGGGGTTGGTCTCTTCTCCCAAGTAACGAGCGATAGGACGCGAGGAAATGGCCTCAAGTTGTGTCAGGGGAGGTTTAGATTGGGTATTAGGAAAAATTTCTTCACTGAAATGGTTGTCAGGGATTGTAACAGGCTGCTCAGGGAAGTGGTGGAGTCACCATCCCTGGAGGTATTTAAAAGATGTGTAGACGTGGTGCTTAGGGACATAGTTTAGTGGTAGACTTGGCAGTGTTGGGTTGATGGTTGGACTTGATGATCTTAAAGGTCTTTTCCAACCTATACGATTCTGCATGTGATTCTGTGTATAGAGGGCAAAGGTGAGACGAAAAGAGACAGTGCTAATAATATTTCACAGGTCATAGCTACCACATCAAATTTTTAAATAACTAGGTGAATTAGGTAAACATGTTTAACTTACAGCTGAAAGCTGGGCAGTTTTAAAACCCTGAAGTTTTGAAACTAAGGCAAAGTAACCTCCCTAGGGGCAAGTGCTTAATACTAAACACAGAGAGCTGCATAAGTATTAGCAAGATGAGGATCTAATGCTCTCAATTGATTGTATAAGCAGACTACAGAACACAGTGACACCAGAGTTACTGTCACTGATTAGGGATGAACTTCTATAACCTACTGAACCTATGTTTTTGCTTTGTCATTTGTGCATACTAAGTTATTTCTATTCTGCTTTAAAAGAAATGAAAACAAAGAACTTAAAAATGCTTGAATACCTATAATTTTCCAGATAGAACTTATAACATTATAAAAGAACTAATGTGTGGGCTGAATAGGTAAAAGTGAAAAAATAAAATAAATTGGTCTAACAACATTTAAATGATGTCAAATGTAAGTTTAATATAAAACCATATTAGAACAATTGAGAATCATGAGAGGCTGATTTATTATTTATATAGCACACTAAAAGTTATCTGTAAAGGAAATTGTGTAATATGCAGTAAATTAGACAAAGCTGCACTATAAATTGGGATTAAATCTTAAACTGGTTTTAATATTTAATATGCTATCATGACTCACATTTTCAATAACGGTTGATCAAAGTTCGGGAAGAAGCTTGAAAACAGACAGAGGAGGATGAGTTGCAAAACCTCACCTCATGATGATACAAATTAAATCAGATCATCTCTTAATTGTCAAAATCAGAAAAAACTAGCACATTCTCTGTTGAGGACCTGGTCCAAAACTCACCAGAAAGACTGCAAAAACTCCCATTAAACTCAATAGAGTTGAGATCACAGTAACTGCGAGTTACATTACTGTTATGGAAAGATCATAGAACCATATAGGTTGGAAAAGACCTTTAAGATCATCTGGGCCAACCAAGATCAGGCTGACAAGCCTGTAGTTCCTTGGATCCTCGTTCTGGCCCTTCTTATAGATAGGCGTCACATTTGCTAACCTCTGGTCAACTGGGACCTTCCTAGTTAGCCAGGACTGCTGATAAATGATAGAAAAGTGGCCTGGTGAGCACTTCCGCCAGCTCACTCAGTACCCTTGGGTGGACTCCATCCGGCCCCATAGACTTGCATGAGTCTAGGTGGTGTAGCAGGTTGCTAACCATTTCCTCTTGGATCACGGGAGCTTCATTCTGCTCCCCATCCTCGTCTTCCAGCTCAGGGGACTGAGTACCTGGAGAACATCTAGTCTGACTATTAAAGACTGCGGCAAAGAAGGCATTAAGTACCTCAGCCTTTTCCTCATCCTTTGTCACTATGTATCCCCCCACATCTAATAAAGGATGGAGATTCTCCTTAGCCCTCCTTTCCTTTTTTCCTGAGTTCCGGCCAAAGCTCTCTGTGCAGCCAGGCCGGTCGTCTTCCTCACCAGCTTGTCTTTCGGCACATGGGGACTATCTGCTCCTCTGCCTTTAAGATTTCCTTCTTGAAGAATGTCCAGCCTTCCTGGATTCCTTTGCCTTTCAGGACTGCCACCCAAGGGACTCTGTCAACCAGTGTCCTGAACAAGCTAAAGTCTGCCCTCCGGAAGTCCAAGGTAGCAGTTCTGCCGACCCCACTCCTTACTTCTCCAAGAATCGAAAATTCTATCATATCATTATTGGTAAAGACAAACTATAAGCTATAAAAGAAAAATTATAAGATATATGAGATAAATGATAAAATAAATGATATTACACAGGAATAAAATAATTAAAAAATCATTTGGTTTATTTTTAATTATTGTCCCAGTGGAACTCTGGCAAAATCCACCCTTTGATAGAAGCAAAAATGGCACATAAAAAAAAGAAATTATCCCAGAGGAGCATTCGGAATTATGCTGTCTGACTTGAACAAAGTCAGAGCTGAAGTTCAAGTGCCCATTTGTATTTCAAATCACACACTTACGTATGCAATATCAGGGCATGAAGTGACATGCTTATATTTTTTTATAAGTGTGGAGGGTGCAAGAAGATGGGTTCTTGTATATACTAGAATGTATTTCACAATTTAAAACCAGTTTATTTATGAAGTTTTACTTATGGCCATAAGGAACACTGATTTGAAAGGGTTTGATCTGCATAGCTTAGTCCCACCTCAGAGGTTTTTTATTTGCACTACTGTGAAAAAACAATTGTCTCACTTATAGTCTATGGCCTTAACACACTGTACAAAGAAAATAAATTGAAGTCCTTGACCGAAAAAGTTTATAACTGAAGATGTCAAACAACAGACAAAGAAAGCCAGGGACAGTTCAAGGAAACCATGACACAGCTTTGGTCAGCAATTTAGTCAGTGTTCTCAGCACACTGGCAGCCTAACTCCTGTCAGGAGAGCTCTCAAAAAGAAAATGTTTTTGTTTCATTGAGGGTTATAGAGAGCATCAAGGGCAACATGGAAAAGGCACCAAAATACTACAAGTAGTCTAAGGGGGCAGTTGTCAGGCGCAGGAGAGAAGTCAAGCTACTACTACTTCCTAGAAGATGACAGGAAAAGTGGGATATGGCTTTACAGAGGGAAAATGACTAATATTTGATTTAGTGGAATAGGAGGAGACAATCACATAATCCAGGGTATGATTTCAGCAGCAATAGCCTGAATGGAAATGAGTGGGTGATGTTATTGGTCAATACCAGAGAAAAGGATATTGCACTACTAATCAAGACATGAAATGATAACATTATCTGCACAGTACTTAAATTGTGGATTACTAAGAAAAGTCATATTGTACGTACACTTCAGGGAAAGAACTTACAGATATAAATATATTTATATCTGTGTGTAAGGATAAAGAAAAGTCAGGTTAAAAATACCACATACTTCAACATATTCAAATGTCAGACATCTAAACATATCTATGGATCAATCCGCTGAATCACAGTTCAACCAATCCAGCTGTCAGTAATGTAGTTGAACGGTTCCACATTAAACCAGTTCTCTATTCCTTGTTGTCCAGACGAACCCTCAGGAGTTTTATTCAAGTGCCTCGGCCACAGTTTAACTCTTCTGCACTGCTCTGCTTGATGCAATGTCATTCCCCTAAAAACCCTAAGAACTGTGAGTGGAGTAGGTTTAAAAAGAAATGTTGTAATTTGCAGCTTAGACTTCACTAACCTTTTTAAGGTTTAGGTGTTCTGCACAGGAAATCATATTTAGTTGTCTGGAATGTTTTGAGCTGCTTAAAATGCCTAATTGTCATTTTGATGAATGTAAAATAGGCATACAGCAGACAAATTTGGTCCACAGTGAATTGGCGTTACAAATGATAGTACTTTCTAGCACTGCCACTGTAAGAAATGTTGATTTTAATTGACACTTTACTTTAAAAGACACTATTTTGCACATGACACATTAGAAAAGGTCTCCTTATCCATGTGAACTTTAGGCTGCTGTGCAAAGCAGTGTGGCTAGAGTTTTCTCTTAAGCATGAAGGAGAGCCTCCGTTAACAACTCTCATGGGGACATAGCTATGTTTTCTACAGTCACCTGGTTCTAGGAGAGAGTTGCTATATTGAAAGATGTTTCTATCACACAAGACAGCTGCCTTCTTGAGTCACTTCAGCTCTTGTAGTGTATTTCTTCATTACCTCTAAAATAAAGGTTTGTTCATAGCTAGTTATGATTCTAGTTAAATGTGAAATTAAGCAGAAATTAAAGTGTATTAATGGAATATACTGTTACTTATCTGTCTTCTGTCAAGACTGATTAATTTAGCAGACTGACTGTACACTATTTGTGCAATATCTGGGCCTAAATAAACAATGAGAAAGATTATATCAAGAAACACAAATATATAGAACAAAGAGACCCCTGAATTCTCATATTTTGGAAACCAGTAGGGTTTTTTTTCCCTCTGACTTCAGTAAGAGGTTTAGACATTATACTAAATACATTTTTCTCATTTATGACAGCCACTCTCATTAAAACTCCACAGTAGTATAGCATCTAGACTGTATCTTTGAATAACTCCCCTCCCAGCTTTTATTTATGTCCACCTTTGTTACAAATACCTGAAAGCCAGCAACAGTGTTTGGGAGTTGGCTTCCTGTAAATGCATGGCCTGACTAGACTGCTTTTTGCTATCTAGCAAAACTGGTAAAAGATATGAGAATATCTTTAATTGCCAACGTGATCCAGTCACTTTATCTGTTGTTGAAAGAAAAGTGACAAATTCTTGGTTCTTTAGGGAAAAGGCAGATTAGGAATTAAAGGTTTCCATGAAAAGTACACCATCCTCTTTCCACCTTATTAGAATTCAGGTGTATCAGGTGCTGTTTATCTATATATTTTCCCAAACAATATTTTAACTAAAGGTTTATTGATTTCTGGAAAGTACAGGCTACAGTGCGGAGTATGAAAAAACCTGCTGTATTCATTTACCTAAGGACATCTGATGTTCAGAATGTAAAGGTTTATAAATTAAAATTGCAGACATATTCTGCACCTGCTGACTCTAGACTCAGTCCCAGGATAACAACTAACTGAAGCTGTACTTAACAGCATCATCTTGACAGCACTGGGGACAAGACCCCCTTGTCACTTACACAGCAACTCCCTCCATAATTAGCCATTTTAACGGATATTCCTGCAAACTAGGATTCCTATGAAGTATATCACCAGACAGATCAACTGGACCAGGCTCGTCAGAGCTCCACTGACTTCAACATTGGGCTAGACAAATCACACAGGGTCAAAACTGGGATGTAGCTTCACCTCTACTAGGCTATGTTTACTGCACAAAAATAATCATGTAGGCTCTCCTATGGGAGAGGAAACTCTGGGAGTGCTTCTGTGTTTGTTTCCCAGGCCAACATCTGTAAATCCCTCTCACTACAGATCAAAGATGATAGATAAATAGTCCATTAAAATATTTTCAGGTGTGTATCTTTATATATTATTACCATTTTATTGACAAAATATAGCTCAGATAAATGTCAGCCAGCCTCCTTATGGGAGAACACACTCTGAAATATATTCCTGGTACTGAGTATAAATACTAAAGATAATTTTAAAAAAAAAAATCTCAGCAAGAACATATCCCATCTTTATCATGATATGAAAAAACATGATTTCCAGCCTGGTATTACTTTTATGAGTTCCATTCTTTCTTAATAAGAAACTTGAATAAAAACTGGTCTGGCCAGACCTCGCTATTTTATTTCTTTTATTGTAACCATTAAATCAGCTTTCATTTCATTACTCTAATTGTGCCTGGGAGCAGCAACTGCCACCTTAAGGCACATAACCTAATTTAAAATGCTCACAGCTCATTCCACCTTAAAATATATTGCAGTACTTAGGATCAGCACAGCAGGTCAAGCTATACAACAGCACTGTTGTGATCAGAGGACTTTTTGGCAGTTAAATCAGGAGAAAGACTGAGGCAATGTAAAAAAGTAACATTTCTCTTGCTTAAAAGATACACAGCAGTTGACATAACCATTTTTTATTTGTACCTTAAGTGTCTCCAGAGCATTCTTTTTTAGGTAGAGTTTTCTCACACAAGGAACATTTCTCGGCACAGCACACAAACATCTAATTCACTAGGATGATTTTTACTATGGGGATTATACATGTAAAGAGCCACCTTGCTGGGCTGTGAGGGAAGAATCCATAATGATGATACATATGCCTGTTTATGCTACTTGTGTGGGCCCCTTCTCCCATTGTTTCTGACTATCTCTCAATCTTTACCTATTCGAAGCCTCCCTGTAAATTGCATATTACCTCCATTTTACTGACGGGGAATTGAGAGACACAAAAATTAAGCAACTACCTAACATTACAAAGGGGTCCAAAGATAGAGCTGGGATTTAAATTTAGGTCTCCTATTCCCAGGTGAGTGCTCCATATAAAAGGTGCTGTTGTACCTACTTCTTTCCTCTCTCATTATATAGTTAACAGACTTACCAATATTCCTACATCCCCTACAGCATTGTTTCTAAGAGACTTTCCTCTGGCTAAATTATTCCAGCTCCTGTAAACAAGACCATAAGCTAAATACTCTGCTTGAACAGGCTAGGGACACATCTTCATTAGCCAAAAGCGCAGTGACAAACCTAAGTCTTGTAACATTGAATAAAGGGGCAAACCAACAATTACAGTCTTTAACATCTACGAAGAGACCAGAAAAAACATCCTACCTACCTCACATTTGTTAACCGAAATCCCTGCCTACAGTGCTTTGTAACCCAGTGCACAGTCCCTACCAGCCCAAAGGTAAGGAAGCCAGGGGTGCCAGGAAGGAGACAAATCCAGGAGGGAAATCAGGATTTGCGTGATATGCAAAGTCTCAGGGAACTCGGTACAAACAACCGATAAATATCTGCTACCTGATTGTATGCCTTGGAGGTAAGAGTGGGATATTTTCCTTTGTCTTACAGTGAATCAGCTTGATAGGAAATAACTCACCACTTTTCCTCAGAAGACACCAGCTAAGTAGCTGCTCATTTCACTAGCTAAACAGATACTAACTGCATCTCAAAGCCAGAGGCAGTGATAAAGAACCAAGCAGTCGTTGGACTGGACCTATGCAATGATTGGATCCATTCCACTTATGGTGCTGTTTTAGATATGAGAAAGCAAGAGATTCATCAGTGGATTTTGACAAAAAAAAAAAATCCTGCTTTGGACATGTACTACGGTGTAACATCTGTATAAGTACTTGTATAAACATATAGACATACATGTTTCTAAATACAAACACACAGACCACCCATCTATAAAATAGATTCTCAGGAGAAGTACTCAAACTTCTGTTCAAATATGTGTTCAAAAAAGGCAACACAAATTTCAAAATCTCTTCAAACCTCCTTTTTTTACAGATATTTTTAAACAATTTTTTCCCTTCAAACAAATCAGCATATTTTAAAAATTCTTCAGTTGAAGTGTCATTGATGAAATACTCCAGGCTCAGGAACTTCACTATGTGATAAGAATGACTTAGCTTTTAGCTTAGGCATTCCAAAATGACAGTTTTCAGAAAACCCTGATGCTGTTTTCATAATGTAAATCAAATGATTGAGTGGCATATGGTTATCCTGTTGTTATGACATAGCGTGCGTATCTTTCTTTTCTCTGCATCAATAAAATTAGAACTTGAAAAAGACATTCATTTAAAATGGAACATGAAAAAAGCACTAATTTAAACGCATCATACATATAATGTGCAGGCGTGTATATATATATATAAGCTTGATACATATTACATCTGACGTAACTTTAACCTGCTTCAGAGGTAAAAAGGCAATAGGTCACTGGAGACCCAGGGTTATTCCATCAGCCAAACTGCTAAATGCTTCCAGCATCAGGTCATGGACGTCACATTATATTCACTGCAGGAAGAGGCTACCTTTCAGGGTATGGCTTATATTTATTTGAATTCCTGATTATTAGGGGCCTGATACTCAATTGTTTTTAGACTTTGACTTGCTATTCACAATAGTGCCAAACATAGTGAAAATACTTTCTTTAAACTTTCAGTCATTTCTCTCAAATATTATTGATCCCACTTCCACATCCTTTGATGAATATTTAATTATTTTTACAAAGTGCAACAGCCCAGGCAATGGAGACCCTAACCAATTGCCTCCATAGGTACTTCAGGGGCAGAGGTTCAAAAAGCTGCTATAACTCTTCCATATCCACATGACTGCTGTAATCTTGCTATCCAGCAGTGGGACTCCAGCATCTTCTCCCTCCTATTGGGCTGTGTTTTATGTGTGCTCAATACACACAATTTTAACAGGGAATCTTCAGCAAAAAAAACAGTGGATCATTAATGTTGATTATCTTCCCTAGATCTTTCCTCTGAGCCGCTCAGGAGCAGAACACAAACATCTAACCCAGGAGGATTATTTTTTACCATAGAGATTATATATGGTAAAATGGGTCATGTAATATCTTTGTGATGCCCTGGTGGGATCAGGGTGTGGGAGAGAATGCTTGTTTTGAGAATGTTGTTGGAATGTAAGTGAAAACATCATTACCTGAAAAGGCAGATGAACCTATGAGCATCAGGGCTTTTAGTCTATATTCAGGCAGAACTGGCAATCATCTCGGTAACTGGCTGATGGTTTCTGTGATGCGGTAACTTTTTTGTGCATATTGGCAGCTTGCTTCTAAACTAAACTTTGTAACCCAAGTCTCTAGCATGTTTAGAATTGCAGATGTGTGTTCTGAGAATTTGCAGTGTTTGCCAGAAAGACACTATATGATATTAGCACAGTTGGTTCTGAATTTTAAACCCAAATCTGATGTACTATGACTCACAGCCTCAGGAAAGAATTAGATGAATAGCTCATAAGGGGAGAGACACTGCCTGAATGTCTTTATAGAAGAGATATACTGAATAATAACCATTATCTCCATACCACAAGCCACCATTCTATTTAGGATATGGTGTGCTGCTATACAAGCAGAGAGTGCCACACAGATAGTCATATCTGAATTATCTTTAATATAGCTAGAGCACCAGAAGTCAGTGAAACTGCCACAACACAGACCTCACTGATGGCTTGTTCTTTCAGTTCATGTCCAGGATGCCTCTCTGACAACCTTAGACAGTCCATTCTGAAATCCACGCTGCCACAGCAACTCCGTAGTTGCTAGATAAAAGCTAGCCCAGCTCTCCCTCCTCATGATGTAATCATACATCTCATTGCAACATGGGCACAATCCTAAATTAGGTATGCTACAATGAAGCAGTATTTGTAATATATAGGATATTTGCAACACTTTCTCGAGCTAGTAGGTCTTTAATTTAGATAACTGGCATTTAATTTACATCTTTCTTGAAGCAAAAGTCACATTATCTAAAAATGACAGGTACAATGTGAATCTGGCCACAAGTAAATCTGGGAGGAATTTCTATAAATAAAAATATTTGATACATATAGTTCTAAAAAGTCTGGATCATCTCAGGCTATGGTTGTTACTAAATCTAGAGTGAGCTTATTTTCAGGGTTTCCAGATTACATCATATGGTAGGATTTGCATTCGGTATTTCTCTCGCTTCTAGGGCTCAGAAGTGCAATAGTTGGCTTCAAGAACTTCAAGTAAACTGTCTCCAAAGAATTATAACACAGAAGTAAACAACAGCTTGTGGCGTTGTAAGCCTTGTGGTCCCATGCAAGTCAATCTGCTCCAAGCATCACTATTATAAATCTTTTTGAAAGACCCAATAAATGTTCGTATAAGCTGATTATAAATCACAAACCTTTAAAGACTTACAAGAGGAGACTGCTTTGCATGGGAAGGAGGTGCACTTTCATTTGGCTAACTTTACTACCTAACTAGCCTCACATCTGGAACATCATGATTTATGGCACATTCTTGGCCATAATCCTGTGAAAGTAGCATGGAAAGAGTTCCATTCATTCTGCATTTCTAGAAGATGCCCACACCAAATATTTAAACACTAGGTGGGTTGCTCCTCTCTGGCTTACCGTGTATTTTATGTTTCTTTTTTTACAGTCAGAGACTTCGTGATATTATTCTCAAATGTCCTGAAATTCGGCAGTAGGACCTAACAGAAATATCAATATTCAAATAACACATTATTTGCTATATTTAACAAAATAGCATCTAAAATTCCTACCACAAATTGAAGCTCCACTGTACTCCACTGCTATAAAAATACACAGTGTAATGCACCCTCGTTCTGGAGAGTTGTATGTTAAATAGCCCAAAAGGACAGACAGAGCTTGGAAGGGAGAACGCAGGTTAATTTGTGTTTTGCAGCCCTTTAGGGATGGTGTGGTGTCTGCTTATCTTTTTCTTCCTCCCTCACAGTTCTTTTGCCCATTGCCTTAGCAGATTCACAGTCAGCCTCTGACTTAATCTTTATGCATAGGAGAAGGACAATACCGAAACATTCACTCACTTGCCTTCCAATTTCTGATCACAATTATTATGACACAACAGGGAGCTGCAATAGAAATAGGTATGTTTTAACAAATATCTGGCACTATTTCTGGCTCTGTACTTTTACATCCCCATTAATGTTTCTAGACTATAGCCAGGATGAATTTGTGTGCTAATGCTTGCAGATTTGGCTTGTGAAAAATGTCTCCGTAAATAGAATATCCTTTAAACATCAGTCCTTCTCCTTCTCCTTCCCCTCTGTGCAGCATATTTCATTTTTCACAAGGTGCAAAAAGAACCTACTGATGATAATGACCTTTTGCTCCTCTAGAAAAGGAAACTCTTAAGCCCCTCCAGCAAAATATGTCCCTATTTAACAAATGCAAACTCCATGGGGCTTTGCTTAATGGGGCAAGCAAGTACTTCTGTTCACCAAAGCTGAAGAAATCATGAATGCTAACTTAGAAATACTCCTGTCTCCTGAAGTGCAGCTGCTCTACACACATTCAAGGAAAAACTCAGATAAAAAAAAATACAGAGTTTTGGAAAAAAAAAAGAAAATCCCGAAATTTCAGATTTTTTTTCTCCCTTATGTGCCTATGCTCTCTTTTTTAAAGATTATATACATACAATAAAGTGAACAATATCCAGATTTCTTTTTTTATTTTCTTTTTCTCCCCTTTTTCTTTTGCGATGCTGAAATTTTCAGCCATTCTTCAATTCTTGCAAAGTTACAGAATGGAAAGCAGAAAAACAAAGAAATGGAAACTGGAAAGAATAAAGCAGCAGGGAAGGAATCCCAGTACCTCAATAGCAGGAGGTAAATAAAACCTGAAGGCCTTAGTAACAAACTAAATATACTAAAAATAATTCGGTATATATACATAAAGTGATTTTTCACTGGGATGAAAGAAAGGCATCAATGACTTTTCTTCAGAAAGTAGGCTGGAGTGAAAAGACTTGACTGAGCCCATGAATACAGTAGTGCTAATAAAGCATACCTTGCAGGTTTTGCCAGTCCCATATAAACTACAGCAAAGCCTTCATGACTCAAAAACTAAACTTTCAAAAAAAACCTTTTGTTTTCTCCCATGCTGCTCACCCAAACCGAATTATTAGTAAACATCTGCAAAGTTTCGCTTTACAGCCCTCCTTAAAATCTCCAGTGCTGTAACAGACCTACAAAACAACGACAGCTTGAACTGGACAGCTGAATATCAACACTGCTGTATTGCATCGTAAGAAATATTGTCTTCTGGGTTATTCAAGCTCCTTCATAAGCATCTGTGGTCTTTTTTCTTCTCCTGAGAATACAAGATTTAGGGAGAAAACACTGGACTTTTTTACTACAGTTCTTAGGTACAAAGCACCTAAACCATGAAAACAACAGCAGCAACACCTCAAAAGCTCCCATTTCTTACTGTGCTGTCATATCTGATAAATTATAATGAGTTTCTTTCCTCCATATAGAGGACAACCCTGAGAGCACATACAACACCCATGGTCTACAACGGGTGCCAAATGGCAACGTTCAAAAATACTTCCTTTCAGCATAATCTGTTGTTGTTATAGATCTCTTGGATATTGTTTTGTCATGCCAGAAGTTGCAGGGTCCAGACAATATATAGCGTGTGGCAATGTAATAGAGAGCTCTCCAGAGAAGTATAGTTTCTGGAGCAAGGGGAAAACATTAACCTAAACATTTCTAAGGGAAAAAATTAATGGTGATAAAGTGGTAACAAGATTTAGTTGGATAGAACTAATTATTCATGTTAGGGGATGTGAGCAAGGGCTTGCTTTGGCAGTAAGTGCACTTACTGAAAGCAAGAAAGAGTAATAAGCTCAAATATGTGCTTGCTTAGGGGAAAAATTTTCAGAATTCAAGGTATGGAAGTAATTAGACTAGAGAGAAAGTAAGAGTGGGAAAAATAGCACCAAGTCACTTGGAGTCACAGTATAAAAAAAAAAAATATGTATGTTCTCCTTATCCATGACATACACAGTGGACTAAACCTATTTTCTGATCAATCTTGCTTTATCACAAAGGCATTTATTTTCTAGTCATGAATGACTGGATTCAATTAAAATATAAGTTCACCTGTCAATTAAATTAAAATAGAAACTCTCTTGACATTCAGAAATAAATATTAAAGATCATCAAGTACTACCAGAGGCTCCTATACTTCAAACTATTCATACACAGGAATAGAATATATTCTGTTACTGGATTAATGTAAAATGTGTAGTCTTTATTACCCTGTTGGGGGTTAATTTAAAGAAAGAGAAAAATTATAACCCTTTCAAAGGTCTAAGGATTTTTTTTTTTTTCCAACAGCAAATATTACAATAGCAGCACAATGTGTATGTGCAAGGAAATCATAAATTATAGGGTCGCTTAATAAGGCAATAGGACTTTGCATCTACACTTAAAACCTGCCAATTCTTTAGTGAGTTTATTTACTTAAACTGCCATTTCATTCAGTATAGCGAAGCTTTGCTGACATCTCAACTTAATTTAGCTTACTTAATGGAACTTTGTTACTTTTAAATATGTGTTCTTAGTTTCAGTCCGACTCCTAGTTTATTCCACATTGCTAAAAATAAAGTAAGATATCTGTCGATATATGTACTCTGAGTACAATATTTCCTTATGAATTTAACCTTGAAGTTGTACTAAAACACATTTTTAGTCTCCTCTGGAGGAAATAAATATTAACATTTCAACTCTTATAATTCCTAGGATTCACAGAAAATACCATACCTATAGTACAGATCCCCAAAGGGAGACTCTGGGTTACCGAGGTTACTTACTGCAGCTTCAATTGATACCTACCTTTCAAGTCACCTCTTGTATCCTTCAGCTGTTAAGGACCTATGCCCATGGTGTGCTGATGCTTTTTTGTGGCATGATCTATTTATCCTACTCTGTCTGCTATCAGGAGAGACTTCCCTTTAACAGCAGCAGGGATAGCGAGGGACATACCAATGGAAGTTGGTCTCTCATGGGAAACTTTACTCCTCAAACAGTATGAGGTTATTAGAATTTTACTAGGATTTCTCAACTGTCAGAAAGCAGAGCTACAATTCCCTCGTTAATAATAAGCGCTAACAGATACACAATGGTCTTGGAAAACAGTGTGACGCTAAACTGCTTGGAGTTTGTTATTGCTGGGATTTGTTGTTGGTTTGGTTTTTTTTCCTTTATTTTTTGTGCTTTTTTTTTAAAGCAGAAAACCAAAAAGGTCACTTAATGCTTCTCTCTTTTTCTTTAGTTTTGCATTTAGTAGGATTGTTCTTTATTCCTTCCGTTCTGTTGATCCAGTGGGAGAGGAGGCACAGAGGGAAAACGACAAATAGGCTGCATTTGTCCCTTCCCTTCTGTCATTTGTTTCATGCGTAAGTGAGTAGAAATGAAGATAGCACGCTCCATGCTGAATACTGAGAGCACAGAATATGGCCTCTAGCTAAAGCACAAATAATTTCTATGCATGATGAATCCTTTCAATAACAAGAGCCCTGCTAATACAGGATCAAATCACAGTCATTAGCTCTTGGCACTGTTCTTAAAAAGATGATATAGAAATCTGTACAGCATCCAGCTGTAGTCCAGTACCACACACACTAGCCAGTATTTTAGCTGGTAATTTATTTTTCTCATCAATGTACTGGTATAATTAGAAAAAAAAAAAGCCATCTGATAGGATAAACTCCTCTAAAAGCAATAGCCTGCTTAAGAAAATGATGGATCATTCTGAAATAAGGGGCTGTGGTATAGTTCTATTGACAGATGGATTGACTCTGGGACTGTATCAAGACCTGTAGCCCTGTGTGATGAGTGATTTCCTATGGCAAACTTTTAAAACAAAACCCTATTTTCCTTAAAAAAAAAAAAAAATCCTAGTTCTGTAATATGTATCAATATGTAGCATGAACATTACTGAAAGGGATCAGCTTTCCGAGTTAAACAAGTAGATTCACAAGTGTGAATCTCTTCCTGCAAACTCTTCTTGTAGTCACAATTAGCTATTTCCTTGCTTCTGAAGCAGTAAAACAATGCTTACATGGGCAAAGTCCCTTATATTATTTGAACTGCATGACTTTTATAGTAATTCTCATTAAGTGATAGAATCAAGAACAGAAAAACCAGGTTTCTTATTGAAGGAAAGCAAGAACTTTTTATCTGCTTTCTTGTCTTATTTTGCCTTTATACTAGGTCTTATACAACGCTGTTAAAGTTACAGGTAACTACAGGCCAGTGTATTATTTAGAAGCCCATCAGGAGCAGACTTGGTAACCTCAAAGCAAGAGGAATGGACACCTTCTACAAGAGACCCTGCTGTGAACCAAGTTCCAAACGTACAAAATTGTCTCATCACCAAAGCTTCTTTGAAGTTCACTGCAGAACTGACACTACACACCAGCTATTCTAGTGCTTCTTATTTTCAGTCAACAGTGCCTTTTGAAACCACGGTAGTCATAGAAGAAGTCACACTTACTGCAGCAAAAATACTTTCAAACTGAGTTCAGGTTGTTTGACCATGACCCAGAAGCTTTACATACTCATTTAGAAACACTTCTGCCTTTTTCCCTTTCTTTTTATTTTTTTTTTAATTATTTTTACATAGTTACTTATTTTCCCATTTTAATTTATAATTCTAATATTCAATATTTTATCTACTGAAAAATTTTGTTGTTAATATCCTGCAATGTGTGAATTATATATTCCTTTAAAATCCCCAAACAATTACTTTTCCTCAGTTCAAGCATACATGGTATTTTATTTTTAAACAGTACTTTCTTTCAGGGATTTTTGGGTTTTTTATTTGTACTTTCTTTCAGTAGTTGTGCATCCATAAAGATATTTTACATTTCATTCTTAATGGATTTTTCTATGAAAAGAAAACTAGTAATTAGTAAAAAGTTCTACTTAGATGGCTGCTTCTGTATTCCCCATGTTACTGTTCTTTAGGGAACAGTGTATGGTAAAAGAGATACTATTATTTTATAAATGAGGTTCCACAGAAAATTAAACTTCAGCGTGTTTCACATTCTCTCAGTCCAAATAAGGGATGTCCCCCATGTATATATTTTTTTGCCAGTAAATGCACTAGAATAACTACTGCTTTGATAAATTGTCACACTGCTGTTGGATTTGTTAGTTTGATACACCACTAACATCCTGGGTCTGTTCAGACTTTGTCAAATAGAAATGGACTCCATTTATTACCCAATTAGGCTGTGGAAAAATGCTAGTTAATAAATTCTGTTTAAGTGCTAGCTGAACAGTCAGCATGTGGCCATGCTGCCCACCGGTGTATGTAGGGAGCCCCCTCATACCATGTTTGTGACCTTTACTGGCATCATGGAACATGTAAGTTCTCATTCTACTTAAATCAAAGACAACCTAATAATAAAGACCAGCCTTCTAGACTGTGACAAAAAACCTACTGACCAAATAATTAAGAAAATCTTTGATGCTTAGCTAACTCT
This sequence comes from Morus bassanus, assembly GCA_031468815.1. Classification (NCBI taxonomy): domain Eukaryota; kingdom Metazoa; phylum Chordata; class Aves; order Suliformes; family Sulidae; genus Morus; species Morus bassanus. The sequence goes on from CM062575.1 coordinate 37,213,998, forward strand.
GGAAGAGTCAATAACATGAAAAATCAAATACTTGAAACAAAGAAGGAGAAACTACAACTGATCCACTGTGATTTAGTGTTTCGTTTCAACACAAAACCCACTGCTTTTTAGATCTAGAAAACAACCTAAGACGCTCAGATTTGACAAGCCCAGACTAAGACACAGATTATACCCTCTCTGGCCAATATTCAATAATGTAACACAAGAGATAAAAGGGTGGTATGATGGTTAGCTGATAACTTTCCCTGTTGTTCTCCGAATTACATATAAACACAGTCCTGAAGCAGTCTGTATTAAACTGAGCCAAAAAAAGAAGATCAAGTGGGATAACATTTTAAAGTTGAATCAATACATGCTTATTTTGAAAACAAGTTTTTGTGATGCTGCCATATGATCATGTCTGGAAGAGGATACATGTTCTGTTCCAAACCTCTTTTGCTGACTTTCTATGCAATCTTGTTTAAAATGAGAACATTTAGTTGGAAGTAAATTCCCACTGATTTTTATATTTAAAAAGAGAATGTAATTTTTTTTTAAATGCCTTGACTTTTTGCTCTACACCCCCCACACCCCCCCCAACCAAACCCCTCCAACTTCACCTTAAAAGCTTAACGGTTACCAACAGCAAAGTATTCAACTAAAATAAAATCGAAAAAATAGAATGTAATAGACATAACAAACATCTAGGACATAAGATTCATGTTTAAATCTCTTTATACAGAAGAGGGACACCGTTCACATCTGAGTAATTCAGTTTGAGACATTTTTCAACTGTGACACTCATTTTGATCTGTGTAACAAAGAACTGAACCACTGTTTCCCTTAAGCTCAGGCTCCTCTCCCCAGTGGTCTTATCCGTCCTTGCCTGCTCTTTCCAGCCACTATTACCTGCAGACATATCCAGGCCCTCTTCTAAAACAGCAATACCAGCAGCAATCATTACAGCTGGCAGGACTCAAGAATTTTTTTCTGTTAGGTGTTTCCATCTCATTCCATGCTTGTTACAAGGTCTGAAGAGGGAACCAGTTTATGTCCCAGGTACATTAGCAGAAAAATTTAAAGAAATCTATTCTTATTATACTTGTCTTGCTGCTAAAGTTACAAAACAACTGGACATCTTTGATGACAACCATTGAATACATCTGTACTTTTTCTTCTGTAGTTCTACTACAGAAAGTGCATCAATGCAAGAGGATTCTAACCACCAAGAGGGAAATACAGTGCCTTCAGACAGCTGATTGCAGGTTTGTGTCTAATGACATAGCACTTAGAGAAATAGGAATACTTCTTTTATTTAGGAACATTGGATATTTTGCTGGAAAACACCGTCGTGATCACTGTATCTAGCTCTTCTGCTGCAAGCTACCATATTTTACATGTTCCTTCTTAAAAACTAGAAGTAATTTGCTAAATGTAATATGAAGATCAAAATTAGAACAATATTTTAATCTTCTATTCAGTCAGTTTGTCTCATCTAAAAGAAAAATCACAGCTTGAGCTGCGCGATTTCAGCAAAAGGTAAATCTCAGTTTATTTTGTACCAAGACTTCCTAGTAAGCCATTTGGCTGAATTAAGCTCATCTTTCCTTTTTTGTGACAACTCATGTCATGACATTAAAGGTCATGTTCCTTCATTTCTGTCACTTTAAATTATGCCATCAATATCATGAAGTGATTCAACAGAGAATTTAATAAATGCTACAGAATTATTAAAATCATACTAGGTGGCTGCTTTTCATATATTCATGCAGTTCCTTTTATGATTTCAGCTAACACTTTACATTCTTAACAGGAAAAAACAGGTGCCTTGAATATAATAGGAAATAAGTTGAGGATGCAAGTCTGGGGAAGAGTAGTAACTTAAATTCCAGTCACACCATGCCTATAATCATAGCAATAGCACCATGCATGCATTCATTAAGGAAACATTCAGTTACCCTCTTTGCAATCAGGTTTAAAATGATTTAGCTCAACACTCTATCCCCAAAAGCATACATCTGTACTAAAATAAGAAATAAATAATTTAAAGGTATAAATGTTTATTGAAAACACTTGCATCTGACTCAATCAAGTGCTTAGTTGTACACTTTTCAGTATGACTATTTTACTTCCATGTTGTTCTTTAGTTTCTAAACGAGAAATTTAGGTTCAATTTTTCAAATAAAGCACCTTCCTGTTTCCCCCACCTTCTGGCAGATACTCCCAGTCTGGTTGCTAGAAGATGACTTGGAGTTCCCCACTGGAAACACAAATTGAAGGTATAATCCAACTGTAAACACACCATTCATGTTAATAGTTGTGAAAAACCAACCTGGAGAATTAACTGCCACAGAGTAGCATAACATGTGTGCTTCCCTTGTCTGAGAAACTAGCAAGTGCTCTGGGAGCAGGAAATAAAATAATATTTTTATGTGGTTGCAGATTAAGATATGGCTCTTTTCCACAGATTTAATTATTATGGTGTCAGAGATTCCAGTTTTCTAATTTCTCTCCATTAACTGACTCATATTTCTATTTTTGAGTTAAAAATCTGCATCCAACTACATGCATTACGTGTCCCAGGAAGCAGAAACAGTGTCATTCAAAGAACCAGATCCAGCTGGATGCTCACTATGACCTCAGGTAGAGGTGAACCATGCACAGGATTGGATAGATCTTATTAAAATCCTAAGATGAAAGGGTGGGAACAAACTTCAGATGACACTGGAAACTTCTGCATGGAATAGCTTTTTCAAAGCAAGCCTGATTCATCCAGCAGAGATGGTGCCTACTATCATGGAGACCAGAAAAATCTCCATTGGATTATAACAGATCTCAGCAACACATTTGGGTCGAAGTAGGTCTCTTTGAATAGGAGACCTCTCAGAGCTAACACCATCCAATCTTTCTTCAAGTAATTGGCACAAGCACTCTTAATCTCTGCTTGTTTCTCTCCTGTATCATGACCCTGCCCATCTCACGACTCGACAGATTTGAACTGTTGTAACATCATGCATAGTCAGTTCCTGTTCAGTTGTAACACATGTTCCATCTAAGTCCAGAACAATATAATATGAATGGAAATACTCTATATTACTCTGATCTATGTGTTAATAGCCTCTCTAATAGCTGTCAGGAGAGGTACAAAATCTTTTCTCTTGACTTTGCTACTCAAGACTCAAGGTGTAATAGTTTTCTGAATATTTCTGAGTAGCAGAAAATGAGTTGCCACTCCAAGCTGTTTAGAAACCTTGTATTGAGGTACTGAGTAAGCCTTGACTCCTCCAAGATCCCAAGGAACCAGATAACTTGTTCCAAAGACAGCTAGGCTGCTCCTATATTCACTGATATTATTTGGTAAGTGAGCAACAAGAAATGCAGTCAACAGAGCAAGTTTCCCAAGGAGAGAGCAGACAGAGGCAGCAACAGAATCAACAAACCCTTTCATCACTAAGTCCAGGATGTGTATTCCTAAGTACAGTTTCTACTTTGACCTTTTCCTAACCATTTCAGTGACAGATGGGGTGCACAATTCATATTTCCTGAGTGGATTAAATATTTAGTCTATCAACTTGATCTTTTTTTCCCCCTGCAGGTTTAGACTCCATCTAAGGTGAAATAGTTAAACGCATCAAGGTTCCACATTTAAACAGATCATGTATGCTATGACACCTTCAGCGTTAATTTTTAATAGTTTAACAAGTTCTAAAAAAATTTAACTTTTTCCTTCCTACAGCATGTCTTCTTTCAACATATCATATGCAGCTCTAATCATGCCACTGCAGTATGCCTTAGAAAGACAGGTGACCAATTCAGTTATCAACTATCACTGTTATTAGTTTCTGGTTTTATTATGAATATGATATCTCAGGACTAGAGCCCATTTTGCTAGACAATGTATAGTAAAATTTAGTCTATATGCTAAAGTGCATAATAAAATTGTTGTGATTAATTCCTTTTTCACTTGAACCATTATCCACTATAATGAACACATTGTGTTAAATGCTGCACATACATATTATTTCCATTCTAAACATTTATAGGAAAAATAGAAAAAGCAGATAGTAAATGGGAAAACAGCACTACGATTAATTCCGCCTCATGAATAAGGACGCATGGAGAGATTAAATGACTTCATTCAAGGACACACACACACACACAGAGACAGACAGTGAGTGGCAAGGTCAGGAACTGAACTTAATTTCCTGAGTCCTACCTCAGTACCTCAACTACAAAATCATCCATCCTTTCAGCCTACCTGCTTTTATTTAGCCTAATTTGTTGAATGCCCAATCACAGAAAAGCTATAATAAATGTGCTTAACAAAAGCTATTGAGTAAGGAAAAGGGGGAGAAAAGGAGCCTCCAAAATAAGTTACAGGGCTAACCGTGTGTAAAATTAAATGTTTTAAATCTTTTAATTGTTTAAATAATATTAAATATACATACAAGGTTGTGGGAAGTAGGAATATCAAGGGAAAACAACCTTTCAGTAGCGCTGGAATTGGAAAGGAAAGAGAGAATAAAGAACTGAATGTAGAGCTCAGCAATGAAAAGAGGGATGTGAGAAGGGGACGGGGAAAGGGAAGGCTGTGGCAGCAGGTCACTGAATGAAAGGCTGCCTGAGTAATCTGGGGAAAAAAAACCCCCACACTTCAAACAGGCATAACACCTGCAGTCCACCTTGGCCAAGGGACCCTGCTCATACTTTTCTAGTTAGTGAGGTTTGATGGTCCTTCTTCCTGCCTCTCCCACCTGGAATTACATTTTTTGTCACTGCAGCTTCCAGCAAGATTTCTGCCATGTGCTGAAACACTTCTTTTAACCATCACTTTTTTGCACAGGAAGGATAGAACTTTACGCCTTACATTTTCTTGCTTCCTAGAGTCATGTTAGGGGATGGATACATTCAGTGCTGCTAACCACTTCAGGTTTTTTAGCTGAAGGAGGAGAAGAACAGCAGAGGAAACCTTCTCAGTGCCTCTTTGCAAATTTTGGCTGTTTCAACCCTAATGCTAATCTTAACTCTCTCCCTCTGCAGCTAAAGTCGTCCAGTATCTCTGGGCAAACAGGGTTTGCCTCAGACACTTTTATACCTAAGCTAGTTGAAGATGACCGAGTCAGACCATGGGAGCTACAACTCTGTGCTTGCCTAAACTGTCTGTCAAACAAAATTTAGTCTGTTGATGGAGAATTTACTTTTGCCAGGATTTGATTGTAGTCAGCACAACTCCTCCTATGAAAGGCATTAAGGACGCTTACAGTCAACTTCACAAAATAAAAGCCTAGATTCAGCAAAAAACAAGCAGACAAAATCACCTCTGTATCTGTTTGGGTTGAAGTTATGAAGTCATCTTTTATTTAAGACATTAGCGATAGCCCTTGCAAAGATTTTGCATGCTGGTAACAAGAATATTTAAACTCATTTTTGTTCTCAGGATCACTCATACTCAAGGTTTTATTGTTAGTTAAATTTATTAGATGTTGAAAAAGTTCCTAAGATACTGCAGAGGAAGAACATACTACTGTACATAAATCTAATTTTCAGAATCATTGGTTGTCAGATTTCATATTGTTCAGATCTTATTTGTTAAAACTGTTAAAGCACAAAATTGCTTGCTCTGAGCTCACATCTCACAGCTTGGCATACAGATATTTGATTCAGTAGTCAAAAATCCTGCAAAGGAAATTCACAGCTATTAAGGAAAACTTTGCTGCATTTATTCTAAATTGAATATCTCTGAGCATTCAACTTCAAATCTAGTTGTCTGAAGGACAAATTGGAATAGCTATATAGGATAAATGTTTCTTTATGAAATATGAATATTCTAAAGTACCATTAGAGACGATGCTTTATTTTTTCCCTGATGAAAAAGGTAGATAAAATATTTTTAAACATAACTTGAAATTTATTTATTTTGCATCCAGAATATTTCAGCAACTTCCATTCCTTTTAGCACATGCTATAGCTCTTTTGTTCACTCTATGATCTTCTCAAAATCATACAGTGAAATCATTTTGAGCTTATGCATTTAGTTTTGAAAGTCCATGAGAAGAAAGCAAAACAGACATTTTCCTGCCTAGGAAGCAATGACTATTAAACTACCTGTTGTCTGTCTAATTGCAGCCAACACCACTTTAGAAAATTAGGAGTAAAGAAAGCACAAGGCCCTTCTTTGTCTCCCAGTCAAGACTCCCCTCCAGAAAAAGCAAGACAGATCCTAAGAAAACCCTTTTGCATATGTGTAACCCTTATGAATGCAAATCTTATTAATAAAGTTGGTATTTCAATTATAAAACCAGCAACTACTTACATGTAAAGTTTTACAGTACTGAACCCACTAAAAAATTACAATGATGCAGAAACATCAAGCTGTATGTATTATAGGCTTGTGTCTCAAAATCTTCTGAATTCATTAGCTCAGCAATAAGGCTTCCGCTGCATGCTAATCATTCATTCAATGCACCTTTCTTGAGAGAAAAGACCAAGTGAAACATGTTCCTTTTAATTTGTTTTTAAAGGAACATATATGTGAACTACGTATAGTTTTGGACCTCAAAAAATAATCAAGAGTAGCTCACTGGGCAGTCATATTCTGCAGGGAAATCTTACACAATGAAAAGGAAAAACTCTGAATAATTTACACTAAAATCTGCTTGATTTACAACCTTCTGTTCTGTCACTGTATGAGACAGTGTATGGGAATGAATCCTCACAGTAAATCTACTTTTAACAAAAGAAAAATTTACTAAACCCCAAGTTCTGGCCAGGCCAACTTAGATAGCCCTGATAACTAGATCCCTGAATCCCAGAGCCTCCAAGAAAGAAAACAAAAGACAGAGCTCTTACAATAGCCATTTTAAACTCTACAGACTGGCTATTCCTATCTGAGTTATCACAGTGCTTTAATGGATCTGGGCCCTGTTGTGTCAGGTGCAGTGCAAATACAGAACAAAGAGATCGCAGGCCAAGGACCTTGCACTCAAAGTACAAAACAGAAAAAAATAAGGATACAAATGAACACTAGAGTCCAAGGAAACAAAACCACAGCATTAGCAAGGGCAGGAGACTCAGCACTGCAGCAAGCCTTGCTATTGTTAAATTTTGTGTAGCAAAGGAGAGTTCGAAGGAGAGCTGAGAGGGAGGAGAGGAATGCATCTTTCTAGATGTTTACAAGGAGCCTTTGTCAAGCACAAAAGCAACACATAAGAAGCACAGACACAGTCTGCTTCGATGCCTCACGCTGAGCTCGTGGATGCTGGTACCACTGGCCGCTGTTCGAAACTCTCTATTTGAAAATTTCCACCAGTTCTGAAGGTAAATGTTTAGACTCTTTTGCAGGCAAAAATACCACTGAACAAGCAAAGCATTTGCCAGAAGACAGAACGAGTAAAGGCTGAGCAAGACCCTCAGGTGGTGTAGCCCAACTTTTAGAAAATATTCCTTTTTAAGGAATCAGGGTGACATTTAATACAAATTTGGCTCTGTTGAAAAAAAACAACCGCAGTTTAGACTCTTAAAATCCTACTGTTTAACAGGAGATGAATTCTTGAATATTCATTATCTTCCTGAACTGGAATGCGTGTTGGAAAATGAAAAATCAGGAGATGTCAGAAACAGGGAAACCAGCCAGACTTCCTCTGTGTGAAACATATGTGCTAGATTTGTTGAAAAATGAGGAGAAAGAAGTTCTTTAGATTACAGCACATAGGTAAGCTATTTACAAATACAAAACTCACACTGAGATCTTTGCCTTTCCTGCAGTCTATTCTTTGAGATCAACTCAGGCATTAATTACATAAATGACCCTGCCGCTAACAGCCGTGTGCAGAACACAGGGTGCGGAGATCATCCTCCATTTGGGAAGACAGGAATTTGGCCTTCAGGAAGCTTCTGACTGCAATCAGCTATTGATAGTGGTTACTGTTGAATGTATACAACAGTTATTTACGCAGCATAAGTGTTAAATGAAGATATCTGCTGTTTATGGGGATGAACAATACAGACAATAGCCACGAACACAGGAAAATTGTTTGTTATAACTGAAGAGGCAGCTTTCTGATGGTGTTCTATAGCCTGAGAGACTGGAAAGGTCGTACCTTCCCTTCAACAGAAGGCTCAAACTACTACTGTGGGGGTTTTTTTAAACCTATCCTACAAACCAAATTCTTAAGGATCAGCTGCCAAGGACCAACTTTGGAAAGGATGTTTATTAAATCTGCTCTTCAGACACAAGGGTGTAAAAGACAAAAAAAAGCAAACTGTTGAAGGGAAGGAATGCAGTATACGGTGCTGATGAGGATACCGAGACAACTAGAAATTACTTTCCTCATACAGTGTATTTGGCTTGCATGCAAGGTTTCAGTGTCCAGATGTGGCTTCTATAGACTGTTTTTCTCACGGTACAGCACTTTTCGAGTCTGTTCATAATTACTGTGGAAAGATTCTGTAATACCACCTTCAAACAAAGCAATATAAAGAAAGTGAAACAAGCTTTGGAAGTATTTGATGCAGACTAGTAATACGAAGACAAATCAGATCTGAGAGGCCTAATACAAAGCAACACAGAATACGGGGAAATTTCTCTTTACTTGAGTAAGATCTGAATGATCCAAATAATATTTCAAAGGCATGTACTTAGGGGAAAAGGGGAAAATGCAACTCTGTTGTAATGTCAAGTTGTATGAAACATTTCTGAGCTCTTTTGCAGCTAGGTAGGATTCCCTGCAGAAGTTATTGAGTAAGGGTTCTTTCTCTCCAGCCTGCTGTTTTTACTTCATGCAGTATTAAGTAGCAATGTCAATATTTCTGTGCATCTGAATGCCTGTATGTGCACATGTGCATGTCTCCCAATTCCTTTGCTCCTAATATGGGGGAAGGACAAATCAAACTTATAATTATCAATATTTTGACCAAATCTAAACACATACTTTTTCACCTTCAAAACTTCTAACATTCTGCACACTAGTATGGACAAATACGTATTTCTCCCTTAGTTTAACTTCCACCAAACACTCTAAGTGAAAGTTTAGGTTCACATAGAAAGGTCATAAAAGATAGGAAAAGGCAGAGTTCATATACGTAGAAATTATGTATATCACTCAAAATTAGGTTTGCATATCTTTTGTTGCTGCACAGTAAGACAGAATGGCTCATGGCAGAGAGCCCAAAAGTCAAGAAGCATAACAATTACAGCGGGATTGGACATAAATTGCTTCTTCATTTGAAAAAAAGCAAACCAAAACACCAACACTATCCAAAACAAATCAAACCCCCAAATTCCAGCCCTCCCCCAGCCCAAACAAAAAAATACAAGAAGTATAGATTTTCGTCGATTTTTAAAGTACTTTAAGATCTGCTACTAGAAAGCTGTATCCAAACACTGGATATTATCATTAACACGGGTGCAGCAGGGGTCTTATATTTGTTGTTACACTGCTTTTCAAAGGACTATCCAGTTCCCAAATTTAAAATCTCTTGATATTTGATACATACTAACAAATTTCATTTAAGAGCACTGAAGAACGATATATTCTGCAGACAGTATTGCTTATGTAAAGACAGACAGATGAACTGAGAATAAGCTGAACTACGTTGTCAGAATTGTAGGTATATAGGACTAGAAGCATTCAGACATGGCCTTCACGTTCAAAAAAGTGCATAACACCTACATAATTTAAGGTATCTGTAATTTTGTATTGCAGTTTTAAATGAAGGTATTTATGAGAGAGAAAAGACGAGCATTCTGTATTTTTTATGAAATTAATTGTTTTATCATTATAATTATTCTGATTGGAGGACTGAGTTCAGGAACAACCTCCCTCCCTTCTTTGGGCATTCTGATTATCGGTAGGAAAGGACATGGGTGTTTTAAAGGAGATATGTTTAGGTTCTGCTAAAATACCATGACAACCTTCAGAATTATTCACTTTCAAAGCTTTTCCAGAATAATCTGTAAAGAAACATCAAGTGTTTCATACTATTATAGCAGAAAATGAAAAGTGTTCCATTTCATGCCTAATTTATTTTGTAATTATAAATCTGTTGGTAAACAGTATCATAATAGGCTTTGCTTTCTGCCTGTTTATGCTTTTGAACTATTTGAGTTTTAATACGTTTTCAATACGAACAACATGATAATAACTGTTCTTGGAAATGACTGGCTAGATGGCTTCATCCCAAAGTAAATTTTACCATTCATCATGTACACCTGCTACTAAGGGACATTTAAAAAAATATAGAAAACAGTCGGGCAATTTTTAAACTGCAGCACAGAAGTAATCATTTATAACTAGAAAAATTTAATATTATTTCTACCATAACAGTAGTCTTTTCAGAAAGATCAGGAATACAGTTTTCAATTAAAACCACATTTTGTATAAAAATGTTAAATTAGCATATAGGTGACATCTCACAAAGCCACGGTCTCATGCATTACTATACTCTCTCTGAGGTACTCCTGAAAATAAGAGGTTTAGGTTTCTCCTGACATATGAATGTGTACTTTGCCTTTCCATTGCTCTTTTTTGAGCTTCACAACCACTTAAGGTAGTGGGGGTTGGTATTTAAACATTTATATTACCAAAATGAAAGAGCATGAATTCGTTAACAGATAGTCCGTATTTTAGAAGAGCATCTTTTATTCTGCTTCATTGTGGCAGTACATTCTTCTCCTTAAAGCAGGAGTAAGCACTGTCCATACAACCATATGCAAGTCAATTATTAAAACAGCCTTCCTACTTATATATGTATAAATAGAAATACGTTTTGAAAAATAGTCTCTCTTCTATGAGTCTTTGCTCATGTCTGCATTCAGTCTTTATTGATCAAACTATCATCATGTCCTCTAATATTTCTAGTATAGAGTAGTACTCTATGTAATTTCACTTTTGCCGAGTTGTTAACAGTCTCGCCCCCACAAGGGCGATGGATTTGCAGAACAGACAGATATTGGAATTCTATACCAGCAGAAACAAGCATAAATATTTGCAAGAGATCAGGGAGTCCATAGTTCAGTGACAGGCATTAGGAAAAACAGACGTTTGTATATAAGATAAGTAGTTCAGTTTATATGGCTTTACATACATTCACCCAGTTTAGTATTTCAGCTTGGGTGAATAAGAAAGTTCAAGTAGCCAACTCCTTTCCACCATTAAATAGTTTATCAGCACACCTGCACAACAAACTCTAAGGCTTTTCCATCACTGTACCCTAAGTAAAAATGGAAAGCCTACTATACTGTATTTAAGAGAGCAGTTACCCTTTCTGACTGTGACTGAATTTCTGAGTGACTGTGTTATGAATACAAATTTAAAGACCAGTCTAGGTAGGTGTTTATGAAGTAGAGTGAGCATTGTGGCAATTTCTCACTGAAGTCTGTCAAGACTGTGTAATCCTGAAGATATGCTTTTAGTAAGGGAGATAACAAGCTAGTTGTCACTCAAATAAATCAAAACATCAGATGCATAGAGCAATTCTAACCACAGATGGGAATTCCCTTATAGCCCTCCCTCTCCCAGCAAATCTGCTCCTAAAAAACAGTCAGAAAGTGACTGTGTAATTTTTATAGTGAAATATATATTTAAAGTAGTCTGTCATAACAAGACAACAGTGCACAGGTACGTAGATAAAGAACCTGAAGTCAAAATTCGAGTGAGAAGCTAAGGTACATTTTACATAAACATATTGCCCAGAAGTTTAAAAAAAGTCTTACAGATATTGTCCTTGACTTTTAAATTATTTTCCCGGAAATGTTCTGTTAACAAGTAATCTTTCCAGTACTTCTTTCTATAGTTACTGTAAGGGTAAATACCTTTATTATATATAGGTACCTTTCAATACACAAACATCTGGCTTTGTCAAATACCAGTATGTATTCTCTACCTTTTGTCAAGTCTTAAAATTGGTTAAGAGAATGCTTTAGTTCTAATTTGTTTCTTGGAAGCATTATTATACCTTTCGATGTCATTACTATGACAAAGTTGAAAACTATTTTATGCAAGTTCTGTTATCTATACTAAGAAAAAAAAACAGCTATTTATAAGATCGAAAGCATGTATTTTCATGTCATCCTTGTGCAGTGTGGTAAAAGACTGAGGTTTGAGAACTTAGATGCTTTTCTAGAATATGATTAAATGATTTTCATTAGTACAGTTTACTAACATAATAAAAATATTATTCCACTTATAACAATAGAAATAATAAAATGAAGTTGCATAGTTACAGAAATTATTCATGAGCACTACTATTTCAGATGAGGCCAAGACTACTTTGACTTTCCTCATGAAGTCCAAAAATTTGCATCATTAACTCCATAAATTTTCCAAGAATGATTACCCATTATTCATATTTTAATATTCACCTGAAAATAAAACCCCACAAAAACCCAAAACTGTAATTTAGGCAGAAGTTTTAAGTAACTGATTACGGATGCAATAGTAGAATGAAAGAAGGGAAAGGTTTTGCAAGCATAGTGGGCAAGTAAGTGTTGAAAGCCAGTGACACTGGAGCTCCTCTTTCCTTTTGTATTTAATACCATACTTCCATGAACTGCAAACAGAACAGTTCTAAAAACAGCTGATAGCATAATTTGCCTACAGAAATAACACACACATTTAGCAGTTATGCCTATATGTATTTATCTGCACATGTATACACAAACAAAAGCAATTAAAGGAAAAAGGCTACTTTACTGGATAATTTATTTGCAACAAATCATTCCACTAACTCCTTAAAAAGTTAAAGTGGTTCTAAATTATGTATTAATAAAATATGCAAAGAACACACATGCTTTCTCTGTGTTTACACAGTACTCAGTACACAGGGATCCTGATGCAGGCAGGACTAACAGCTTTTACTTTTGTCATTTATTTCCTTTGCTCTCTTCATAAGAATAGGTTTACTTCTAAAAATCTTAATGGAACTGTCACTACACTATGGAATTAGCACTAACAAAATCTTTCTATACAGTTATAAGGAAAATTTCTTGGTATACTACATTTACAGCAGTATTTTCAAGAAAGGAACCAAACATTTGTTCAGTGGAAATGCTAGGAATGATTTCAAGAAAAAAAAAAATATATATATACACATACATAATGGCAAATTATACCAGTGGAACCACAGGGTTATGATGGACAAATATTAATAAGTTGAAGATGACACCAGTAGGTTAGGTACTGCAAACCTGAAAGCATTCTTCCCCTGGAAATTGGAAAACTCACACCTTCTTAAAATCAAATTTCAGAAACCAATGATACCTGCATGGGTCTACTTTAACTCCGTAGTTAATATTTCTAAATTTCCTGACTTCACAGGTATCATCTGGGCATCTAATTGACAACTTGGGACTTAGGCTGGAACTATGGAGACTCTGCAATATCTGGAATCTCTATGGATGTCACAAGAGAAAGAGAATCTGCTGCTTCCAGACCTAACACACACTGATTTGTTGGTACATGCTCAGAAGATCGTTTGAAATTATGGGACAAAAAATTGGCCCTGTCAACTTGTAAAAATGTTGGGATCAGTAAACTAAAAGCCTACCATGCCTTTAAAAATTCTGGGATTTCTCAAATATAAGTGTGGCTTTCCAAGACCTGCAATCTTGATGCCTCAGATAGGACACTCAAACTGAAACACTGTATTCCATATGCACAAGAATCTTGATGTTTAAGTTTCTCATTAAACAAAATGTGAATTATAAATTTCACGCATCTTTGGGCAACACAAACCCCACAAACTCTACCCTACTACAGGACTGTATGGTCAAAATGTACACAATATTTCAATTGGATTGATTGAGAAAGGCTCTAGGTTTATTTTCCGTGTATCACCCAAGTAGAAGGTCATTTTTAAATCCTTTAGGCTGTTCATTTTGAATGATTTTGTCATGAGAAATTAATTTACAGGTTTATGGACTTTGCAGAAATGATAGATCTCTAAAGACTTTTTGAGCAGTGAATAATGAACTTTCCCAGCCTCCTCAACACTCTGAATGATTTAGTTTCCTGAATAAGTGAGGCAAGTGGTGGTCTTATCTCTACACTGAGGTCAAATAACTTCTGATTGGAAGCAGCAAAAATAAAAGACAAAACCTTCCACTTTCTAACACATGAAAACACAGTGTAAGACCACAACACTTTTTCTTATACAGGAGTAAAGTTTGATCTTAATGTCTTCAGCAGTAGTTCTTGAGAATTATAAAGAGGAGACCTTTGTTAAAATGTGGCAATGCAAAGTAAGAGGTTTATTTGCCCTCCACACTGAAGAAAAATTATGTTTGAGATCTAAAGGGTGCTAACTTTCTTCATATTTTGAAGCCATCCCAGAATCAATTTTTCAGTTTTTGAAATACAATTTTTTGTCTTCAGCATTGAAGACTTTATATCTAAATACTGTAAAGACTATTGTTTGAGGACACTTTTTTCCATTTCATCCTAATATTTCCTGCATTAAATACACTGCATTAATGCAAAGCAAATAAAAGATAATTTATGTGTCTCTGACAAAGAGGAACGCTCTAGCAAATTTGATGGTCCTAGTAAGAACTAAATCCACGGCATTGGCTTAAGCTCGGTAATAGGCAAAAACCTGAACAGCTTTGATTGTCCTGAGGTGTTATCCTAAATCAAAATCAGCAGACAGCATGACTGAGGCTAACATCTGTCTATATATACACTTTTACACCTTTATCAAAATTTTGCTCTTTCCATTTCCCACTTTACAGCTCTAAAGGTCACCTGCTCAGTACGTTACACTCTATCCATGTTGCCCCAGTACCATCATGCATTATAAATTCCATGATTCTTTAGAATACATTAATTTATAGCCTCACTTTTGTCCCAGAACCAGCTACATTTTGATGAATGAGATCTCAGACTAGATAGGTAAATAGAAAAAGGGTGAAGGATGTAAGCTTGCAATGTATAATTTATTATAAGCGCCACAAAATACCAGTGGTGAGAGAAAACAAATTATTGGCCTCTCATGCAGTGACCATGAGAAAGTGATAAATATTTCATTATATAGTACTCATCAGACATTTGAATAGCTCATCTGTCCTATTTATGCCAGCTAAAATGAATTCAACCTATCAGTGGCAAATGTATTTTTAATGTTTCTCCTAACCTTCTGTGGAAGAGGCAGCTAAAAAGTCCATCTTCCAGAAGAATTACATTATTCATTTCATTACATACTGTAAACTGTTTATTCTTGAATAAGCTTTTCCTGTTAAAACCAGCCCTTTACATGTTAAGGAAATTTCATCTCCAATGCTTATTCTAGTTACTAGGAAGCAGAAGTTACCACACTTGTTTTTTATACTGTGAGAACATGGTATTTTGATAGGAGAACACCTATCTTGTACTAAACTTTAAAAACATTTAGAGACAGCCATGGGGACTTGCTGCTTTGGAAAAGAAAAGCCAAGCTGGATAACACCATTTAAGCTTCTGAAATGCCTCCTTAAATGGAAAAATTACATCACGTTTTCGTGCAACAGGGCATCAGTTCTCATAGTAAACATTTCAAGTTGTCACATCTGTATAATATAACTTTTAAACTGTGCCAATTAAACAGTCAAGAAATAAGATATGATCTATCTATGATGTAGGGGTACCTTGACATCTTAGGATTCGGATGTCATCACAATAAAGGGACTGCCCTTCTTCTCCTATTGACTATAACAGAGTTCCACAAGGTCGCCAAAATCTCTGGAACAGTTCTTTATTAAGTGGCCATGTAAACAGCAGTCAGTTGATTTGAATTTTATACCTTCTACTACTTCTTAGAAACTCTACCTTGAAAATATGTCCTGCATAGAAGCCATGCCTTTAAGGAAGCTTCTACGTGAAAACAGAACCATGGTTTTAAAATATTGCAGTGTTATGTTTTCAACCTTTTGGAATTTCAGTTCAGGATGGATAAAAAGAAGAGAGAGAACTTGAACTAGCACCTGTTAACAGTGGAGCTTACAGCATGACTGCAATATACAGAAAGAGTCCCCACACCCAATAAGCTTTATGCAGTAGCTGAAGACAGACCATGCACAGATGCACACATGCACTCTTTTCCATGCATGTATTTCTCTGTGAATCTTGATGTTCACCACCATGTTCAATTTGAGGTAGATTTACAGAATTTTTAACATACTTTTCTTGCCAGCACTAATGTGAAAATGGCTATAGGATACTACTAGGAATCTGAAAATAAGGTTGAAAACCTACGTGCAAAAGTTTTGACATAAAATTTGGCTCTAAGAGCATATGAGGAATGGCAACCTCCAGATATGTGACTTTCTCACTGATTTTAAAAAACAAATAAACTACTCATACAGAGAAGAGGTCATAACTCCAAGTGGCCTTCTGTAAGAAATACAAGCTTGAAAATCAGCAATTGCCTGATGAAAAAAGGCTCATGCCAGTTGAGTTTGTACCCGTTAACTCTACATACTGCATACATTTGTTTTCCAACTGCGAACAGAACTTTCAAAGACATTCAGGAACTCCAATAGGGGCATGAAGTTATAAGAACCTGTTACAACTCACTCATAAGTAATTGGAAGCCATTATTACCAAGCCTCAGTTAACCTCTTTGGAATATGACAAATACTGTAAACATTCAATTTATGTTGTCCTTGCTATTCTTGACTCCAAGTACTATCAGCTTAAGGCCCTATTATAACCCAAAAAATAAGATCAGAAAATTTGAAACTTCTCGTGCTAGGTCTCAATGTACTTTCCAGAATTTACCTCTTATTGCAGTCATTGAGGCTGTTCGCCATACTGTTCCCAATCCTAAATATAACCCTAGCTTTAACATGGGCTTCAGATGCCACTATGAATCAGAAATCCAGACTAAAGACTTCAAAAGAAATTTATGTCAACTCTCAGTTTACCCTTCTGGAACTTCCCGAATATCACAATTAATTCGGGATCAGAAGGTACTAACTGCATCTAGTTAGAGTTGGCTTCTAACGCTAAACTTTTCTGAACTATAGGAACCAGCCAGAAATAAGGAATGTTTAATTCAATTCTACTTATGCCAGACACACGCTTACATATTTGGATGTCGTTGAATACTCCGCTTATTCTTACATACAGCCTCTACTTTTCCTAACCCTATCTTTATTCTGTCCATAATATTTAACTTTAGCCTCACTACAATCTAGAGGATTTAATAAGGAATTCAGAGCCACTTACCTCTCTAGAACTTTGCTAATACTGCCTACACTGAGCTTGCACAGATGGTTCTTTTCCTGGCTTTATCCATAGAGATGGAATGGGCAGGGAAACACAAAGAATTTAGAGTCCTGAAAATATGATTACCAACAGCTATTTCAACGTTAGCTTTTGGGTTCAGAAATGGGGAATTCCTTTCATTTCTATACATCTCTGATATCGTTTGACTTGCATTACTTATAATGATCCCTCTGTTGCCATGGTGCATATCAGGCTCGCAATAGTGAACAGGCTCACTGTCTCTACACTGACAATAACAAAGAACACAGATGGCCACTGCTATTATTTCCACTCCCTCAGTGTGTCCTTGTACACTTGATGGGGTCTGGAAAATGTCTGTGTTACTCCACCCATGTAATATTGACCACCACAAAAGCTGTTGGAAAGCAATAACAAGATTGAGCACAAGGAGTTTCAAAAATTCCTGCCTCCCAGTAACAAAAACATAAGAGCTCTTGCATCAGAGACAGAAGGTCCCATCAAGGATATTCAAATGAAAAAAATAGGAAAAATATGCTTTGATAACAAACACCTGCTTAGATTAAGCAAACTCAGAAACTCAACAGTAACCTGGGGCTGTTGATAGGGGCTCACTTCTCTAGTCCTTGTTTGACTAAAACCACCACTGAGACCCTGAGTGGGTTAGCATGAAGGAAAAAAAAAAAAAAAAAAGATAGCATTGTGCTAAGAATCATCAGCTGCTAAATGAGCTGATTTATCAAAATACAGCAGAGAATACTTCGTCTTTTCATGCTCCCCATATCCCAATGAAACTTTCTCTCTTTCTGAGACTTTTCAAAGGCATCCTGTGTTAGCTATATCTGGAAATAGCTTTCTCTGGTGGAGGCAGAGTATTTTGGACACCAGCAAGCAAAGTATGTCTATGAAGCCTGAAGGATAAGGTAAGTAAATAATTATTGTTAACCAAGTAACTCTAAGGCATCAAAGTATTCTTGTGGGTGACCAAATATTTAAATATCAGAATGACTTCATTTTAAAACCCAGTTTTGGTATGATGTAGAATTCTTGCCTTAGCATTTTGTGTTTGAACACTCTGGTTCTGCTCCACTACATTTTCCAATAGACCCTAACATTAGCATTGTTTTCTCTTCTTGTATGCTATATTTTGTGGATGAAAGTACAGGTGTTTCAGCTTCCAATTAAGCTTGTATTAACTTGAATGCCAGTAAAATCAATGATCAAAGCTCAACTTAAAAATTCTCTTCAAACACTGCAGAATGAGTTTCCATGTGCCTTCTGTCTAAATACAACAATTCTCAGGCCAAGCCAAATTCCAAGTCTGCTTTAAAACAGAATTGAACTAGGGCTTTACACTTTTTACACCTACCAGCAGCTGTAATTATATACAGGCCTGTGTCTCTCTTGTAGGATTTTGGTAGACATCTCTCATTTTTGAAGAGCTGTACTAGCTGGATCTTAGCAACATACTAGCTTTCTGAGAGGCTTTGTTCTGGCTTGTCCTCATGGCAATACCTCTGTTAACAGTTCAGTAGGTGCATTCATATTTAAGGAATCTAATGAAGCTTTTAGAATTAAGTTAAGCCACATCAAGATTGGACCAACGGGTTTATCTTCAATCTATCAAATTTTTTGATTCTTGTTTCTGATTGACAACAGAAGAAAGCAAGAGATGCAGTCTGAGGTTCTCTTTAATATGCAAAACAGAGACATTATATCCATTATTTGCAGTAGAATTTATGATAGACAAAAGTGGTTTTGAAAGTTATTTTCCTTAAAGAATTGATTTTGCTTCTGATGCCCCACTGTTTTGCATTTATTAGCAAATGATTTATGAAGGAAAGGAGTTAATATTGGAAGTTCTGTATTTTTATAGTTCATTCTTTCCTCAACAATTCCATATATGCTTTTGCTCTATTATGAATTCTGAGCTCCGTATTCGGTAATCATTCTTTATGACAACCTAAATATGTACTGCATTATTTGTGAATTAGAGAGCAATTTATTTAGGAATCTCAGAAAATTACTTTTTTTCAAGGTGCTATTTTACAGTCTATCCATTTTCTTTTATCTACGATTGCCTCTTCCATGTCACATGAGCCTTAAGAGATATTTCATACAGATGTTGATTGCAGGATTACAAAAAAAAAAGTTTCGAAGAAAGATCCAACTTTGATTGTGGCCAGAAGGAAAATAAAAGCTCTATGAATACTAGGCAATAGCTAAGTAACAAAACAGGACCCTCTACAGGGCCATTGTTAGGGATTATATAATATATATATACACACACACAGAGATGCCTGCAGTCACACGAGTCTGGATCTGACAATTCTAAGTTCCTACTTCAGAATGAAGCAGGATTGCCCCAACATCCTAAAATATCTTTCAGGAATTTCCACACCAAGAGATACTTTTCCTATGAATTGGAAGACTTCACCTGACCCTAAACTATTCTTTCAGATGGATTTTGTGAAAGCTCGTCTTCACATATTGAAGCTAAGTAAACATTAAAGGCTCAGTTCAAGACTCACATTTTCACTGGAGACACCTGGCGCATAAGTTTAAATAAAATATGGCTACAAAAAGAAAATTCACATTACGCAAGAAGAAACACTTGGCAAGCTACATCATGCACACAGAGCAGCTAAAGAGAAAAATATTTTTGCTACACATTTAATGTGCTAATGTGAAGCAAAGTAAGTAATTAACACTTAGAGCTGAGATAATGATTTAGCAGTTCTTTTTCATGTGTAACCCAGGTGCTAAAAAGGCCACTTGAGTTTCTATTGCCTTCTCCTGCCTCACTCCAATGAAGTGCTGTGTACAATGAGAAAGAAAACAAAGGCTTTTGTAGCTCCTCATTAAGAAATAAGGTGAATTTTAGCACTTCAAGAGTCTGGACCAAAATCTTGGGCAGAAGGTTTTATTAACCTGGAAAGAAGGTTAACTTCATTTTTTGCCTCCATTTCAAATCTGCAAATTTTACCAAACTGTTTCTATGAAAAGTACAGAAATGCAACATATGCAGAAAACCTACTGGAAGGAGGAAAGACTTCTATCCAGCTGGTCTTGGGCTAAAAACTAACCCATCTGAAAGTTAGGAGCACTGTGCTTGTCCTGGCTGCTAGCCACACAAATACCCTGCCCCAAGCTCTTTTCCTCCCCCTTGCCACATCCCATCCACCGGCTGAAAGCTGCTTTTGCACAACTCCTCAACCCTTCCCCTCCACAGGGAGACTCCCCAGCTGGCCTCTTATACCAGCTCCCAGCTGCTTCTGAGCTCTTCCAGGAGCCTAAAGAGCCAGGACAAGGTCTTTTGTCTCTATTTTGACTCAATTTCCAGTGTGTGCCAGGTCAGAGATTAATAACACTTTGAATTTTCTTCAGAGTCACATAAAACTTCCTGTGACCATGACACATGCACTGCCAAATGACTGTGGACCTAATTTATTGATAGTAACTTATTTATAATTCGACTATGAGAAAAAGCTGATTGTAGACCTGGAATAACAAGTTACAGTTAACTCAGCAGTAATATAAATGACAGGCTGAACTAAGTGATGGTCCAAAGCATGAAAGCAGGTGCATCAAATTAACATCCAGCAGGAAAACAGAATGAAGTCAACTAACACATGGGGATACAGTGGGGAGGCAGACAGACCAACTGACAGAAAAGTGCAAAAACCAAGATGCACCAAATTAGATTCCCTCTGGGTTATGAGAATCTAGGGCATGACAACCACATCATGAACATTATCGTCACCTCAAGCAATTCAATGAGTAAAGTTTTCTCCTACAGAAGTACCCCTTTAGTAGGGAGGGTGTGTTTGCTGCTATAAAAAGGTGTTACAAAGGCCTTACCCTTAAAGGCTGGTATGCATAAACTGTACTGGAACCTTGTTTAATACATCAGGAATCCACTTTTGGAAATTTTTAATGAAGTTACAACCACATTTACCAAAAAAAAAAAAAAAAACCGGCCTATGACTCCTGTGTGTGTTTTTGGAGTCAAACCTTTTTACAGGCTCCTCAGTCAAATTTAATTGGAAGCCTGGGTGGTACATTCAGCCTCATGTCAGCAAAATGCCTTGGGTAAACAGAAGTAAGCAAACTTCAATGGGTTTATTTACCACACAGTTAATAACTTGGGTGAACTATTTGTCTTGGGTCTAATATTTATTTTGGCAGAAAACTTGGTACACACGCTTTATTCTTTTTGACTCTTATATGTACATAAATTTTAGAAATATCCATTGACAAATAGCAAAGTTCAGAACCTTTCCCTGAAAATAAACACTGCTCTATTGCTTCTGTATCAAAATGTTACTAAGCATTGAATTCATTCAACAGAAAACAGAAGGTTTTCTTACTGTCTTATACTTGCATCCTTCCCTTCTTTTAAACAAACAGTAACATTCTCAAGAGCACATGTGCCACCCTGAATTACTTCATTTTCACTAAAATCCAGCAGTTACTACAGTAACTGTCTTCACCATGATTAATGTACAAAACATTTGGGAAGAATGTTATTATTATTCTAAATTACATTTTGCTTGAATTAATTTTTATGCATGGTTACTAAGATATAAAGAGTTCAAAATTGTTAATTCTAATATTCACACTTGTGAGATAAGATGAAATTTGAAGAACAAGTACACGTTGCTGAAAGATTTTTAGCTTGAGAATTTGCAAACTAAAAAAAAAAAGGATGCAACATATTGTAAAAATCAGTCTACAAGTTATCAAACCAAAAGATTATAGTACTTATGATGCCCTTAATTAAAGATTTCTGTTAAACTCCAGGACCACAATGTACTTCCAGCTAAATGTTATAACAGAAAACAATTTTATTCTGCACTTATATGCTGTTTTCCCTCTTATCGCTATTGTTAAGTGTTAAATCTTCTCTTTTCCTACACTGTATTATCTGTTTTCCAGGCAAGGTAATGCACTTACTTGTAAAGTTGTGATATATTAAGATGTACTGGGATTATCAATCAGATAATACACAGGGGGACCTGAGCAGCAGTTCTTGATGTAGATTTTGCAGATTGCTTTAATGACACCTTTGGAAACCCTTATCTTCAGCCCATACCTTCCCCAGTAAACATATGTTTTGCATATATAGAGAATTATACAGACACGATTGAAAAAGAATATGGAGAAAACATTAGAGTCCCTCTCCTGTACTTCCCACAGCTATAAACAATTGATCCTACGGAAGACAGACCTGGAGATGGAAGGAAATAAAACTATGGGCAATCAGGGACCAGCTCTCCTCTTCTCTAGTGAGAGAGGAAGCATACAAGCAGTCACTGAAGGTTTCATAAGCAGGAAAGCCCATTTGCCCCAGTCTTTCTTAGTAATAGCCAGACTAAGTGGCCAGAAGAAATAACTTTCCTGTTTGTAATGAGCTATAGCAAAATTACACTTTCTGTGCGAAAATTAAAGCTTGAGAGAATTGAGAGATGCTTGATTCTAACAACACAATGGATGTCACATCTGAATTTAGCACTGCCACACAAAATTTCCTTTCAATAGCAGTCGATTCATTTTCTGACTACTTGGCCCACAATGGACCCAAAATCCTAAATATCAGAAACCTGAAGTGCATCAGAGCCAAACACCACTGATTTTAGATAGCTAGCATTAGCACAGTTTTGAAATGCATCTACAGAAAATAATCAATAATTTATTTTGTATTCTGAAACACTTAAGTGGAGAGTATTCATAGATAAATCAGGAAAAGAAAAAACACACAAACCCAAAAGAGATTTGACCCTAAAAAATAATCAGTTGGTGCAAACAGTCCCTCTCTGTAGTTACAACTCTCCTTTCTCAAACTTGCACTCTAATTATTCCATGCTTCAATATCCCAAAGGCAATTATGCATTTTTCAAAAGTTATTGGATATAATCAGTACTTTCAACAAGACTACCAGACAAAGCCTACCCAATGCCTTATTTATTAATAATGGCACATACTTTGATTTATATTGTATGCATTCAGCAAAGAAACAGACCATCTCTTGTGGAAAGAAAGCTCCCTCATTTAGCGGATAAAGATGTTTCACACCTTCAACCTAGACAGAGTTACCGAGAGGTCATCAACAGTCAAAGTAAAACTGTGGTTGTAGCCCTGTAGAGAAAGAACAAGCATATCATGAAAAGAGTAAGTTGAGAAGAGGGACTGTGTATGGATTGCATAGAAATTTACAGAGTTGTTAATATCACAGTACAGTTATCATGTGCATAATCATAGAATCATTAAGGGTGAGAAGACCTCTAAGATCATCAAGTCCAACTGTCAACCCAACACCACGATGGCTCCTAAACCATGTCCCATAGCAGCAGTGTTGTCACCCAGGCAATAGCTAGTTCTATTTCCATCTCACTTCTCTGACCCTTGAATTCAGTAAGGACCAACTCAAATTCGATGTTTACCATTCTCTCAAAGAAATTGTCCCTATTTCTTATTGTGGCTTTCCTACGTGGATGAAGAAACAAGGAGATTCATGATTACCTCTTTAATCTGCTAATAACTTCGCTAGCTAAGATCTTTCTGGACTGTGCTTTCTATATCCTAGAGTTTATTTTTCCTTCCTGCCAGTTCAGGCTTCCATCTACACTCAGAGAACATTCTTTCATAAACTGCAGTGAGACTTTGGCTTGAGAAAAAGATTTAAAGACCACAACGAAACCGAGATTCATGGTTCTCTTTATGAAAAGTGGATTGGTCGTTTTGCCTCCTTTAGAAACCACTCACATATAGTGAATCAATTTCTGTAGTTATAGGAGACATAAAATTATTTAAAAGGAAAGTAAGAGTGTTGTAAGAGGAAAAAAAGAAGGAAAAACCCCAAACAAACAACAAATTTAAAAATACATTACTGGTATCCACTTTATGGTACCAAACTTTTTGGAAACCCTTTTATGCTTAATAGATACCACTGATTTCTTTTTAGGCTGAAATACTCTGTGCCCTTGAAACATTTCTCTTCAGATCTCCATTTACAGAATATAGCACAAAAGAATTTGAGAATAATTGAGAATGTGAGAATTTGTGGAAGGTGTCTTAACTTGTCAGTCCACTAAAAATCTTTTTTACAAAAACAAACAAACAAACCCCACCCACAAAAAAAAAAATCCCACCAAACACAAACCAAACCAAACAAACCCCAACTACAACAAAAAAACCACCAAAACCAACTTTTTGGCTTAGGGTTTTATATACTGCTTTATACTGCTAGAATGTAGTATACCTAAAGGAGTAGCTACTTGGAAGAATACCACTGATCCAGCTTGGATCCTCAAAATATTACAGAAGCATTTACCCAGAGAGCACATTCAGAATAAAAAAAAAAAAGTTCTGCACTGTTCACTGCAGACCTACCCAAACTGTTATTGGGCTGAATTCATGCATCACCATGATGTATGAGATGTTGCCACAAGGTCAGGTTCAAGACTCAAGAATACAAAATACAGAGAAGTTAACTTTAAAATACTTTGGGTATTATCTGGAAGCCAACTGGTTGTCAATGACTGAGAAAACTAAAACAAGTATAGAGACAAGTTGGAATGAGGGAATCCTCCTTTCACAAAAATGAAGGCTGAGATGGAATGTGATAATATTTTATAAGTTAAATGAAGGTGCAAGCACTAGAGAAAAAGACAACCTATTCAAGCTAGAGACCAGTTTTGGCACTGACATGTTCAGATTTCAATTGAAAGAATATTCATCCTTGGAAATATTCATAATTTGATGTACAAGGCCCTGAGCAGCCTGATCCAGGCTGGCGCTGCTCCAAATGGGGACTCAACCACATGACCTCCAGAGGTTGCTTGCAGTTAACTATTCTAGGCTTCTCTTTTAAGGTTTATAAGTATTAAAGCAAATGATTTTTAGAATAGCCCTGCAACGGAAGCAATGAAGATAACTTTACCATACTGTTTTGATGCAGTGAATTCAGGAAAGAGACTGTAGATAACAATGCCATCAATAGCAAAGAGCACAACTCAATGCCCAAGAAGGTCTCTTCCAGTCTTCTATGGCTAAAAAAGATGTTTAAAGAAACCAGTTCCAGAACAGCAGATATTAATATCCAGTAGACTTATTCATTTCACTGCCATCTGGCCTAAATTTCTTTCCATTCCATTGAATTACTTGCATTAGTAACTGGCATTTCAAAGGGAGACTTTGCACACAAATGCTCTATGTCACTATGATTAGTTTAGCTTTTACACTTTAAAACGTCTGGGTTTTTTTCTGGAAAAATGTGAACACTAACTTAACAGCTAATACCTGTAAGGCAAGGAAAAATAGTAAATGGTAAGATATTAGTGTCTGGACAGATGCTGTTGAGGAGTTCATCTTAAAACACTGCAAGGCCAATATATTCTATGCCTATAATTGCTGCTCAAAGTTCACAGTGGCATTTTGCTGATGTGCCTAAAATAGTCTTCATGGGTGCTGTTAGAGATGATTTGACAGTAGTTAAGGTATAAGGGGCAATGATCCAGTTGAATGTCTGTCCAAGTCATTTTGATAAGTGTACAGCCTGTGCAGAAACTTCTTAATTGCTCCAATATTCTTCAGTTGTTCTGTTCATAGAGTCTATGAGAAAGGTCATCAATCACGGAGTATGTGAAGTTCTTATGTTTTGCTTGCTTAACAAAATACATTTTAAAGAAAGTAAAATCAGTTAATAAGAACTTAAGGAGGTTATGATGTTCCCTTTCCTAATAGCAAATTTGTAACATGAATCATTTAGTATCTGTATTACAGGGGAGGCACACGGTTAGTACTAAACCTTGCTCTTACCTTATTCTTGCTTTGCAACAGAAAACATTATCTGTCTTATTTAGATATGATAATAGTAGTAAATAGATGCACAGTAATTAAAAACTTGTGGTATACTGAAAGGGGCAGATTACCTGGTTAAGTGTGAGACAGGATGACAGAAAATCCCATATTCTAGTCCTGGACTCAAGCGGAATTGGACAAGTCATTTGGTAGTTTCACATTTTTGACTAGCCATGAAAGAACATAGCCTACGTATAGCAGTATGCAATATGTCTATAAAGGTCTGAAAACAGAGCAACCTCACAGCTTTAAGGATGGTCTCATCACTATCACATGACCAAGACACTACTGGCTCTTAATCTGGGGGCACAAATTAAAATAAGCCTAGGTGCATGTCACACTTTTCCTGGCTACAATCCAAATGTAGCTGTGAAGAAGGCGACAAAAACAAAACCCCGACCTAGGGAGTTGACTTTATTTCACCGGTCAGTCCCTTTGCTGTGGAATAATCTTGATGCGTAAGAAGGTGCTTTCATCCCATGAGAGATACCAGGTCTGAATTTGACCCTTTGTATCTAATACTGTATACATTTCAGATTGTATCAAGGTTGCCATAGTAACAAAAAGATTTGTATTGAATGGCAGAAAATTAAAAAAATATGACGCATGAATCCTGCATAATTTGTTGACACTAAATATTCGTTGCCTGAGGCCTGTATCACTTAAAAATTACACATTTTTTGCTAAGAAAGAAATGGAAACCTTGATAAAACACTTAAAATTTTACAGAATATTCACTTCTTTTTTTTTCACTTGCTGCTTTTGAAAATACTTTTTTTTTTTATACCGTCTCCATTTAGGGAGCTCTCCCTGGTTCTGCCAGTGGGGGTTTTAAACAGAAAAAATCTGTCACTTATGTAAAAAATAGATAAAATTAACCTCTACCTTCTTACTTCCCCTTTATATTTGCCCTTCCAGTCCAGGGCAAAGAACTTCTTTGTTCTTTGCAAAAACAGGCATTTTAAGAACTTCTGAGATATTATCTCCAAAGACACTCAGTTTTTAGCATTTTTCTATTCCCCAACATTAAGTAGCCCAAAAGCTAAGTTTTCATTATATTTCCTTTTGTTGCAAATATTTCCTATCTACAGCTACAACATTTTAACCTCAATACCTTTCCTTATAAACCAAAAACATACCAATACATTCTTTCCCCCAGTCTTTATTTGATATAGTAACAGATGGATCCAAAACTGTAGAAGACACCCACTGACTTCAAAGCTGTAAAGTTTTAAAGTGCATCTGTAATGTGCCAATCCCCACTGCTTTCCACATTCCTGTGGAAAATTATGAAGGAGAGGATTTTAGGCCCCTGATAAAGCATCCTGAAAAATCTCCCTTTCAGCTGTAGCACTTCTCTAAAATGAGAGCAAAGAAGTACCTGCACATTACCAGTTTTCCTGCTGCCAATGCAGTTATGAAAATAGAGATTAGGTGAGTGGGTGCAACCCTGACCTGATTGTACTGCACCTCCACTGCATTACTCCTCACTGGCATGAAAATCTGCCCCATTAAAGATCTTATATTCTCCCTCCCCATTTGCTTCTCTGTCAGCATCTGGCACCGCGAGAAAACGCACAGCACCACACACTGAAATTCCTGTAACTGCTCAAAAGAGCAATTGCTTGGGTTTTGGGAAAGGAACTCTTATCTGATGTTTGAATATGAATAAACGAAAAGCTTCAGCATCACAGTGGATTAAAATTGTGGTTCATATGTGGAAAACTGGAAAGCATCCCTTAATTCCTGTATACATTTACCAGCAATTCTTTTTATGTGCGTTTCAGACACAGACCTATTTAAAAACATTGACACTGGAAGAGGATTACCAACACTTTTAGAATGCATACTGCATTTCCACAACTACAGGATCAGGTTTACTATTTGATAAGCAACAATGGAACAGTCTCAAGTAGTTTTATGACAGGAGGAACGTGGATATCTCCCCCATTCCACAATCAGTCCTAATTAACTAGTAATATTTCATCTCTCCTTGCAATGCAGATATTACTGGCTACGTGTTTTTCTATTAAACTTAGCAAATACCTACACAGTTTTCTCTGAAAGATACAATTTGTTTCATTTTCAGGACAGGAACTATTTTTTGAAAAAGTATGCTGAAAGTCACTCTTAGAACGGGCTTTATTGTTCTTTGGACTTGAAAGAATCCTCAGGAGCACTGGGAAATAGTAGAAGAGAAAGAAACATTTTCATATCTATAAAGCAATTTTACTGAATAGGAGATTTGGTGCATTTTTGTTCCTCTGAACAAACTAAGAAACAGAATTCTGTAACTGGAACAGATTCAATGCAGCTTTCATTATACAGAGACCAGATAAAAATTATGCATAGCTGGAAAGTCTGGTGCAACAATTATTTTGGCAATTGAGGAACTGAAAAATTTGCTATAGTCATTGACAGCTAGGACTAACAGACATACAACATGTCTTTGCATTACTCACAGCTGTTATTACATATCACTGGGTGATAGCAGCTCTATTACTTGCTGTGATTCAGGATTATCATATTGCTGGCATGTGCAAGCACAGGTTTTCAAATTCTACTCTTTGCTCTTTAGTCTTCAAATTCTATTCTATAGGTCTTGGATGAGTTTTGCAAAGGTTTGGATTCTCCTGCACATTTTTATATTAATAACCTACTGTAGTCCTATTTCTATTTGGATAATATGATATTATTAAGACTAATGATATTGAGATGAACATGCAGACCTTTGTCATGCAAGGCTAAGAATGAATTATTAAAATAATGGAGGTGAAGATCACCTAGGGTACACTCTTGCCTCTTCATAAGTTAATTTTAAGGACTGCAAGTTGGAATTTTTGACGACCTGTGCTCCAGTTGACTGACATTCTTTTACATGAGTTACTTCCACTCTATTCTAGACACCGAGTAGTCCTCATAGTACTTTTTCCAGTGATATTAAAGAAAATGTTCACATATCCACCAAGATTAAGCTGATGGAACAAGGACCACAGACACAGGGAGTTTGGTTTTGGTTCAATGATAGGGCAAAATATTCTATTGTACCATAATATCTCCCAGTTCTTAAGTGAGAATACCTGTCCCTCTCAGCTGTGTAGGAAAACAGAAATAAGCTATTCTGATATTTTATTGAAGTTGAGCATTCCTTTCACTAGCAAACATTTCTGCTTCAGAGCATTTGTATCTTGGCCTATGCTATTCACAGGAGGCACTATTTATTTTTAACTTTAGAAACAAATAATTACATTTTTTTAAAAGATTTTTAAAATACTATACTAGATATAAATGGGTTGAACTTTGCCTCTTGGCTGATCAAGAATGTCACCTAATTTAACAGTTTTGTGTTACTGCCATAGGCTTGGCAAGAAATGAAATAAACAAATACCAAGCAATTGTATTTCCATAAACCGCATGACACTGTTGACTTCCCTGCATTTAAAGAAAGAAGTCATTACTCAAAGCAGAGGTGGAAAAGATTTTCTCTGAACGAATGAAATTTTGCATTCTACACCAGAAAAAGTAATGTCAAGCATAGTTGGTAGAAGGTGATCTGTGTGTATAGAGGTGAGTGAAGCCCCATTCTGAGGGAGATATAAAAATTCTGTCAATTAATGTTTTTAACATTTCTATGTAGATGGCAGTTTAACTCAGGGATCAGTGCCAAATAACTTCCATATATTGCAGGATCACATGAATAGAAGAAGAGTGGAGAACAGCATGAGAGAAAAACAGAAAAGGTTCCCACTATCTAAGAAAAAGCCAAAACAGTCTAGAAAAGAGAAAACCAATTCATTGATGTTCTCTATCCTGGATAGTACACAGAGAGAAGAAAAAAAAAGAAAAACAGAAAAAAACCCACCTTTCTTTTTCTGTATCTATTTCTAGACATGCTGAAAAGCTTATTTGGAGAGACATTTGGAGAGGAAATACCCAGTGAATTCAGGGCCTATTTCAGCTATAAGTCTGAGGATATCTAAACATAAGTTTGAATCTCCAATTAACCACACCAGCTTTTTGAATGCTCTATACCTATAGGGACTTGCCCACAATCTCATCCAATATTGAGACAATATCTCACGCTGCTCTTTTTATATCACATCTACATATGCAGCATATGGTATTTCTAATCTAGTTTTCAAATTTTCAAAATATCGGGGCTTACTCTCCTAAGAATGATCGAAATTAATCTTCACTCATGCTCTTAATTCTTATGACAGCAGAAAGACATAACATAATACAAAACTCTAATGCATGTTCTATCTGTGTTTAAAATAACAATATTTACTTTTTTCCTTTCAATAACAGCATCACACGAATGTTTTGAAAACTTGAATAGTGTTTTTTTTTAATGCATTCTTACTGTAGTGCTTAAAAATAAACATTCAGGTTCCCAGCACAGTTAAGACAGTATTTTTTTATTTAAAAGTTGTAATTGAGCATTTGGCGTAAAGATACATCTCCCCAAGCAAAGTATTATAAACAGCATTAACAAGAAAAATTTTAGCACTGGTTGTCTGTCTTTTACCAATTCACTACAAATAATCTCTTAGCTTGTCAAAACCATAAATACATATTATATTCCAGAAGCAAATTCAAAAATTCTTATTCTAGTAAAGAAAACACTTCACAATCAATGCACACCGACCTGCATTGTTTCCTAGGACTGA
Organism: Morus bassanus; assembly: GCA_031468815.1. Classification (NCBI taxonomy): domain Eukaryota; kingdom Metazoa; phylum Chordata; class Aves; order Suliformes; family Sulidae; genus Morus; species Morus bassanus. The sequence continues at coordinate 37,244,728 of CM062575.1, forward strand.
ACATTTTAAGAAATGCTCCCCACCTGAAAGCAGCACCATCACATGTTCTAGTAGACAAAAAGGCAAAGCCAAGCCAACAGAACCCATGGAAATGTTGCTCTCTGAAGTTATGGCTTGTAAACAAACACCAATAGATTCCTTTGGTTTGAGTGTTTTATCAAACAGTGCAAACACCTGAATTGCTGTCCTGCTGAAAATGTATGCTTCTGAAGCATGCTTTGAGATGACAACAAAACGTGGATTAACCCTTTCAACTCTACAGTTATTTCAGTGCTAAGAAAGCGTCTGCCTTTGCAAGACTGCCCTACCTACTTAACACATATAAGGTGAGGATTTGTAGCAACAATTTGATATACTGAAGTAATCTCGACACCTCTGCAGCAGCCCTGGTAGCAAAGTGGCAACAGATCTAAAGTGTTGGACACTACTATGCCTATATCTCACCTGAAACCTTCCCTCCTCTTATGGAGGATCCCCTGCAGAGATGCATTCTGCAAGGATATTCCGCTGCTGCAAAGCCCAGCCAGCCTTGGCTTCCCTTCCTCAGCCCAACCTTCCTGTCCTCCCCTCTGCATTAATGCTGTGTATTCTAAAGGGAAGTGCTGGGATAATATGCTTCAGCTGTACAGAAAAAATGCAGCAATGACCAAAATTATTAGTAATGTTAGTGTGTGGTATTTTCTCAACACCGAGCATTTTAAATTCATTATCTCTTACGTTTTAAACAATGTTACCATATATAATTATTATTATTGCTTTAGTTAATTCTCTAGTTAACTCATGCTTCAGTCAAGTCAAAATTTTACTTCAAAATTATGAGTCTTCTATTCTGCCTATTAACCTTTTAACATTTTTGCACGTAGTTAAACACAAAGAATCTATTCTTTCTTCATAATTAGGAAGAATTTTAGTTTCAAGTCCAACCTGGGCCAGCAGGGGGGCTCAACAGATCAGACCTTTAGAGGTGTGTTGGAAGTGAATTTCAGTCTTACATTCCAAGAAACAGAAGTAACTTCACACAGAACAGCCTTGCTGCTCCAGTGCAGCAGTAAAATCTCACAACAGATCTTTTGCAAAAACACACCAGTAAGTGATCTCAGTATTTACCAATACTAACAAAGACATGTTCTTCACATGAAGGAGTCAGCAAATGAAGTTGTTTTTCGCCATTAACTATGAAGGTCACAGAAAACTGCAGAGGTTCACAGGCAATGTCTTAGAAAGATTTTAGACAGACTGAACTTCTGTCAGGCTGGCTGCAGAGAAGACAAAGGATTCCCCCCAAAAATCTTTCTATCAGATACCTCACTGAGAAGTGCATCAAATCATAAAATCATTCCTCTTACTTGCATTGGATAAGTAAATGGAGAGAAAAAACAATATTACATGCTCAATCATTCCTAACCAACATTTGCAGCACTGACTTTACAGCAAACCCCTTCCACAACCAATGAATTAAGACCAAATAAACTGCAAACTTTGTTGAGCAAATTATCCTACTGAATGAAATAATTTTGATCTTTTTGTGGACATTCTAGAAATGGAAAAATAATTTATTCCCTAACGTCCTTGAATTATGAATATTTGGATTTATTTCGGAAGGAATCAAAAGAGAGAGTGTGTGAATGTAATGAATTTTGTTGCTGATACTGGGTAGCAGTGCAAATGGATCTATCATAATCTTCTTGCCCATTAATGCTAATGCATGTGCATTGAGAAGAGAATATAATCCGTAATATATGCACAAAATCTGCATTATTGTTGGTACGAGAGTTATGCTTGTCCTTGAGCTTCAGTAATATTCACTGCTGGTGCTCTTTTGTTTAATAAAGGCTTCATTATTTTTCCTTTTAATTGAATATTTATACTTCAGAGCAGCATTAGTAAGACCATTTTCAACTGACTTTTTACTATAACTCAACCATCCTCCTGTTTATATCTCTTTAGGGATGAGTGAATCTGCCTCCATAACTTGATAGGAGCCAAATATAATTGCCTTTGAAGGTTCAAAAAAGTTGAATAACCTCTCTTATGAAATAATTTTCTAATTTCTTCAGCCTTGCATAAAAGATACAAATATCCTGCCAAAGGAATTGATTTCCAAGAATACCCATTTCCAGCTGAGCAAAATTCTCACTGACATCAGTTGGGCCAAGATCCTACTCCTTAAAATTTTCCTTAAGATAGATTAAAAATTAATAATTAAAAAACAAACAAACAAAAACCCCAAAACAAAAGTTCGGAAAAAAAGAGAGATTTCCAGATGATGTTTCAAGCCTGAGAGGATTAGACAGATACTACTCTATGCATTCAGGTATTTCCTTTACTATTTATGTCACTTGTTGCATGTACACTATCAGTTTTCTTTGGTGCAGCTGTCGCAAGTGTTGCCAGTTTAAGGTGTAGTAGGATCCTTTTTTTTCTGCAATTAGGCTGAATTTGCTAAAGCTGATCCTTCTATGAGAGATATTACACTCACATCTGTCTGTTGTAATCGCACAGGTGCAGTGACTGATTAAACAGGGAAGCAGTGTTTCTGGAAGAACTCAACCATTTATGGAAAGGCGAAGATCCACGATATCAGTTTAAAAATTGCAGCAATGAAGCTATAGCCCTAGTTGTTGCCTCATAGATATAAAAATGGCAGACACATGCATTCAAACAAGAACATTTCTAGCTTGTCCTATTCCTACTGCAGCCCCCAGAGCTCCGCCTTCAACTGCAAACCGCAGTACTCCATCATGGTATCCAGAAAGGACTTGTATGAGAGTCAAACTTGCTCTTCCAGGAATGCTTAGCCAGGATAGGCAAAACTCATGGGTTTTGATTAAGAAAAAAAACAAAAAATACAAACAAAAATAAAACCCAAGAACCCACAACCCACCAAAAACCACCAACCAACCAAAAAAAACCCCAAGAACAACAGCTGGGATAAAAAGGGAGAGACCATTTTAAAGAGTTAGAATACAGATTATATGAAGTGTTTCTACACACTTTAAGCTTTCCTCTGTCACCAATATACTATTATTTAGTAATTAGAGTTGAATTTCTTACACAATTCTATGACTTCAGGAACCGAAGCATTAAAAAGTACTGGTCCTGTAAACACTATCTGTTTTTCTCCCCCCCCACGTGCGCTTCCATCTGCTGACGCATGCAACATTTAGATGTTCTATAGCGCATCCCTGCCTTGCTCAGAGCAAACCCAATGCAGTGAATATAGCATTAGCCATGGCCTTTGTTGCTCTTGTTTTATAGAGGTAAAACAAGCAGCTATTTCTAGTACCTGAAAGCAGAATCTGCACTAAATTGGAAGGAAAGAAAGAAAGAAAGAAAGAAAGGAAAAATCTGCCAGTGCTTGTTCTTCCTGTTTTGTCAGACCTACTAATTACAAATGGGATCTCAATAGTCCACAGCAAACTTTTTATTCTATCATAGTCTCCAAGCAAAAGCAGGAATGCACTTTGGCTTGTTCTAGTCTCATTTTTCACTCCTTGGTCTTTTGTGAAACAAAATTGTTGCTTTCCACAACAACAACAAAGTAAAATGTTTCTGACTGTATGGGGGGGGGGGGGGCGGGGGGGAGGGGAACCCTGATAGATCTGAACAATTCATGGGCAGAGTATGCCATCTGGGAAAAGTGTTCTGAGAGCAACAGTGGTTGATACATTCAGGTAAATTACTATATGGCTTTCCAATACAATCTTACGTTTCCTTTTCTCCAGCTGAGGTACCCAAGGGGGAAGTGTTTGCATTTGGTAACAAATAAGTATAGCAACTAGTGTTCTCACCAATTTCCCTATACAAGTTTCTATTACAAATATTCTATAGCAGCCATTATTTAACAATTCAGTCAATGACAGGTAGTCATCTGAGCCAAATACCTCCCATCTGCTGAGCTCTTCCAACTTCCAGCTTGTAAGTCTTAGATAGGAACATTTCATCTGAATGCTTTTCTAACACACCTGCACAATTAAATTGCCTTGTTTTCTCTCCTTGGATGGATTTGGAAACAGCCAGCCTACCAACCCCCACCCGCAATCCAAACTGTTCTGATTGTAGGGGCAGGTTGAGACTAATGTTGCAACTCAAAGGAAATGGGGGTGGGGGTGGGAGGTGGGCACACACGACCCATGACCCGCTCCAAAAAAACCAGCTTAAAAATTAAATTACTTTTCAAGCCACTTAAGTATTGCTTCCTACTCAATCATAATGCTAGGTTCGGAAGGGACTCTGAACATGATTGTCTCTTGTGATATCAATTCAATTTTCATTTCAGGTCCCATAATGGAAATGGCCCTAATTCAGATTCTCTAGAGAAGATGTTTGCCCCTTGTCATCAGCTTAGATTTAATTTAAGAGAACATAAAAAAAAAAAAGGTATAAATCACATCCCCATGTTTGCTGTACTAACATGATTTGTGTGAGGGAATGCTGGAGAAATAAAGAGCAAAGAGAGCACTTGAAATGTTTTGACTGCAAAAGCTTGCAAAAATGGTTTCTTTCTGTCAAAATAAGATGTCAGCAATAGCCAAATTTCCTAAAAATTAGACTTATAGACATAATGGCCAGTATATAAACAAATAGGGCAGCTTGCAGTTTAATGGGTAAGGACTCCAAGATTTTATTTCCCCCTTTGCCAGAGTATAAAAACAAACTTAAAAGGCAAAAATAGGTTTTTTTTTTCTTAAGAAATTAATAAAACCATCCCAAGAAAATACAAGCAAAACCAGATCACTGATATTAGTGGAGAACCACATGTAGCAGTTTTGTGCTTCATCATAAGCATCCTGTTCCCTCTATTTTCTTCCATCATATTCCCCAGACAAAGCCACAGCATAGCTCTCCTTACTTTAGGCCAGGCCACAGCTCATGAGGTGAGGAATAAATTCTACACAAGTAGAAATTTTACTAGCAGAGAGTAGTAACACTTTGCACCAGGCTGGTGCAACAGCAAGCAGCTCAGTAATGCTAATAAATTGACCTCAAAGCTTGAAGGGCTGGTTACCATATTTCAGTTACTCAGCATATGAAAATCTGAGGCACATTTTTGCATGGATATGAATTGCAAAGCTATACAAAAGCCTGTGAAATTCTTCTTGTGCTCTCATACGCATCTGGTTGAGAGGGCACATACATATATAAGGGCATAGTCAAATATGCTCTTATCAATCAGGTTAAATAATTCAGTTGTTCCAGGTCTGCTCACTCCTTGAAGATATTTTTCAGCAACTAAAATGACATTAGGTGACTGATTGATCTGCTAGTCATTTGGGATGCAAAGTAAAACTGGTTTGCTTCAAATATCTCCAGTTTAGCACCCCTGCGTTTAGAAGTGTGTACCTGCATAAGCTATAAAAACAATTGGGTTAGTGAGTGAAAACAATAAAATCAATTTGAGCACAAACACCAGAAGGGCAGTTAAAGGTTTTAGAAGGTATTAATCCCACAAACAGCAGAACCAATGTTTTATTTGCACAGACTTCCTAGAATTTGATGGTCAACAACTCCAGTGTTGTGTCTTAAATTGCAACATTACTAAAACCAGGATGACATTCTTAAAATCTGCATTTAGATGAATAAACACAGTTGAGTGGTTGCACTTGAGGCAATCATTTTGGGAGAACTTTGTCATATTTTTTTTTTTCCAATAGCAAGTTCCAGCTCTTACTCTCTAGTTTAGCAAGAGTGCACTGAAAGGATGCCAACAAACACACAATTAGAGATGATCAGAGTAATCAAGCAAGAAAAGTTTCAATTCCTTATTTTGCTACCTTAAAGTAATACAAATGAAAAAATCATTCTGATATCCTATTTCTAAAATACATTAAAGGGAACAAAATCTCCTTCCACAAGCTTCCTGTTATTACTAAGTATTCTGTGCTCAGATGTACAGCACAGTAACACAATTTATTCTATTTAAATATAAAAAATACACACAAAATGCAGCTATTACCTACATTACTGAAAGGTATTTTCTCCCAATTCAAAAACCCTTAAAGATGTTTTAGGGCAATTCATTAACAAGCAAGTTCTGATTTTCAGATTTCAATGAGTGCAGGCAGCATTTTCAAAGTAAAATAGGAGCATTAAGGCTCATCAGCATCGGTGTGATTTCAGAGAAGGCATCAGGATAGAGCGGTTTCTTTTCCCAGCAGCATGGGGTCCGCCCATGCTGCTTAAACCTCCAATTGCTGATGAATTTAACAGCTATACTTGGAGGCTCAAGCCACATTTGAGGTTTCCTGTCAGTCAGCTGTGTTCCCATTATGTTAGGCATTAGCCAAATCTCCAGGGTGGCTTTGCAGTGCCTCTACAAGCCTGCCATTTATTCATGGTATATGAGCAGCTAAATTATTTCTAAAAGGTAGCCCCTCATTGAACACAGTCCTTGTTGATGGGAAAATAAAGTTGATTGGCCAATACTGAAGTATTTGCTTGTGTTCAATATAACAGGGACAGAATACACACTTTTAGAGACCATTTCAGCAAACTGGATCCTCACAAATCCATGGGCGCTGATGGGATGCACCCATGAGCGCTAAGGGAGCTGACAGATGCTGTTGCTAAGCCACTCTCCATCATCTTTGAAAGGACATGGAGGGCAGGAGAGGTGCTCAAGGACTGGAGGGTAATCAACATCACTCTAGTCTTCAAAAAGGGCGAGGAGGAACCGGGAAACTATAGGCCCATCAGCTTCACCTCCACCCCTGGAAAGGAGATGGAACAGTTCATTCTGGAGGTCATCTCCGGGCATGTAGAAGAAAAGAAGGTTATCAGAAGTAATCAACATGGATTCACCAAGAGAAGATCATGCTTGACCAACCTGATAGCCTTCTGTGACGGCATGACTAGCTGGGTAGATGAAGGGAGAGCAGTGGATGCTGTTTACCTCGACTTCAGCAAGGCTTTTGACACTGTCTCCCATAACACCCTCATAGGTAAGCTTAGGAAGCGTGGGTTAGATGAGAGGACAGTGAGGTGGATTGAGAACTGGCTGAATGGCAGAGCTCAGAGGGTTGTGATCAACGGGGCAGAGTCTGGTCGGAGGCCTGTAACTAGCGGTGTTCCCCAGGGGTCTGTGCTGGGTCCAGTCCTGTTCAACATATTCATCAGTGACCTGGACGAAGGGACAGAGAGTACCCTTAGCAAGTTTGCTGATGATACCAAGCTGGGAGGAGTGGCTGATACACCAGAAGGTTGTGCTGCCATTCAGCAAGACCTGGGCAGGCTGGAGAGCTGGGACGAGGGGAACCTCATGGAATCCAATGACACAAGTCCAAGCAAGCAGGTCCTGCACCTGGGGAATAACAACCCCACGCACTGGTACAGTTTGGGGGTTGACCTGCTGGAAAGCAGCTATGAAGATGTTCAGGGGCCTGGAGCATCTCTCTTATGAGGAAAGGCTGAGAGATCTGGGCTTGTTCAGCCTGGAGAAAAGAAGGCTTGAGGGGGGATCTTATCAACGCTTACAAATATCTAAAAGGTGGGTGTCAAGAGGATGGGGCTGGACTTTTTTCAGCGGTGCCCAATGACAGGACAAGGGGCAATGGGCACAAGCTGGAACACAGAAAGTTCCACCTGAATATGAGGAAAAACTTCTTCACTTTGTGGGTGACAGAGCCCTGGAACAGGCTGCCCAGTGAGGGTGTGGAATCTCCTTCTCTGGAAGTATTCAAAACCCACCTGGACGCGGTCCTGTGCCCCCTGCTCTAGGTGTACCTGCTCACGCAGGTGGGGTTGACAAGATGATCTCCAGAAGTCTCTTCCAACCCTGAACCATTCTCTGATATATTGTGACTAGTCTCTTAGCCTGCTAAATGCCACTATTATATTTAACCCTGGTCAAATGGGTGGGGTGGAGTGACAGGGTGTTCGTAAGTATTTTAAGTGAATATAGCCCTTTAGAAGGACCAGGGTTATTTTAACCTCTCTGTTCCCACTACCACTCCTCTTGGTTTGAGTTAGCCCTTGTGGCTTTTTGGTGGGTAGCAGAAGCACAGACAGTGTCTGCTCTGAATACAACTAACATCAGTTCTGTTCAGCCTGAAGTCCAGCACAGATCTGTACAGACATCATTTACTGGGAAAGTTGATAAAACACTTTTGAATTTGTCTTCCAAGTATGAATTGAGATCAAGTCTTTCAACACATGCTCACAAGCTTGGCTACTGATACTTTCCATTAAAAAAAAGAATTTAAAGATGCTACTCACAGTTCCTACAGGTTGCTGTTCCAATGCACAAGGAAAACAAAATACAAATTAAAAACATTTGTATCTGAATAGTGAAGAACAAAATAATAAATTGCATCAGACAGTGTACAAGTTACTGTCCCTTTCTATTAGCAGTAGTTGTAGGCAGACCCGATGTTACAGAATGCTTCATTCTGCAGTTTTCCTTTAGGTGTCACATAAATTAGCCAGAAAAAAATATTTAACTTTCCTCAGGAACAAGCTGTCTTTGTCACTTTGTCTTGACTTTATCTGTGTGCATTAGACTCTGCCTGAAGAGTTCTTGAAGGCTCCTCAACATCAGAAACAGAAGCTTCTCACTTTAAATCATAGTAACGGCAGTGCCCAACTCAGTTGGCAAAACAGAAGGAAAACTGTCTCAACTGCAATGTTTCTGAGGTCTACACCATGAAATCCTGGATACATGGAAAATAGCATACTTCCACTCTCCCATTCCAACTGAAGGCCAGGGAGGGAGATTAACTAAAGAACAAAAATTTTTCAGTGGCTATTTTTTTTTAAATAAGAAATATCCATTTGTCAAAACCAAAAAGCATTTACAGAAATGCAATAACAACTATGAAATGTTTTTGGGAATATAATTTGTAACAAATTCAGAAGTTTTTCTTGTATATCAAGTTCTTGCATGTCTTTGTAAAGCTCTGAATAGAAAAAAAAAATAATGAGCCAGGCCTTTATATAGTAAGGTGAACATAAAAAACAATGAGTTAGTACTATCTTACTGTGATTCAAGACAATTCAAGTCATTGAAAATATCATCACAGAAGTGAATGATAAAGACAATCTAGATCTCTCTCTCCAATGGAAGGCATTTCTCATTGAATCAGAAACGAATGTTAAGTACCTCTAAAATTACTCTTTAGAAAGTAATCAGTTTAAAAAAATATTTTTAGCATCCACAAAATATAGATAATTCTGACTTAGTGACACATCTTCAAGTACATTGGCCTTACAAGACTAACCATCCTTCAACAGAAAAGAGCTTTTTCGGAATGTATTTGCAGAGCAGGGTGTGCATGTGGGTGGGGAATGCTCATGTTGATGTTACACCATCACAATAAGTTATTTATCATGTGATGTGTTATCATCACAATGTGTTATTTTAGTTCTAGTATAATGCTTTCTCTTACAAAAATGTCAAATACAAGACTTTTCTTGCAATTATAGTCTGTTTTGATACATAAAAGGGATTTATCTTAACAAGGAGTTTGTAAAAGGAATAATAGTCTCCAAAGATTATTACATATACTTGCATATATCTGTAAAGAAATACCTGTGGAAAAAAACTATCTGAACATTGCCTCCTTAAAATGATACTGTATCGACCAAAATAGTTCAAATTGTGTGTCCCTCTATGAGCTAAGAGATAAAAAAATGCATTATTTACATGAGTACATTCCAAAAAGGACTTTGAGGGAAAAGACAAAAAAAAACCACTTGCAGCTTCTTCACTCTACTTACTTAAGCATTCATTGAGTCAAACCTGAAAGACTACTCTCTGTTAACACATATTTCAGACGTAGAAGATCTAAGTTAAAATCTCTGGTATGGATATGATAGAATAAACCTTGACAGCAGCCACCCACACCCCTGGTCAGTGCTCCTCACACTAGAACCTTTCTTCTGCTCTCTCTCCCTCATCTTCCCCACCCCACAGTAGAACAGAGCGTTCAAACCCAGTACAAAAGCTTAGGTTTCTCTGCAAAAACACTTATGTTGTTCCATCTGCTGTGACAGATGCACCATCATCCTAGCAGTTAACGAAATACGGCAGCTAAAAACAAGGCCAGAAAGACACCAACATGAACTATGTAACCTTCCACTGGTCCATGTGCCAGAACATAGCTGCGTGTCCTCCAAGTCCCAACAAACTGCACCACAAATTCAAACCTTATAGCCTCTTTGGCTACACATTTTAAGTGTTGAAACAGAATATATTTAAGGGACATACTGAAGATTATATGATGATAACAACCTATCATACAAAGACAGGCATCAAATTTTACAGTTTCCCACATACCATTTTAATGCCACCTGTTAACATGTCAACATTTTACTCTATGCTGAACTGAGATCAGCAATAGTGACCAAAATCTAGTGTTGGTGGATATATTGCATCAGGATATTTCTATAGCATTGATCTCAACTGCATCATGTGTCTAACCGGTACAGAATTTTATAGTGAACTGTGCATGCCTGTGAGTAACAGGGTTGGGAACAGCACTCCCAGCAGCTCACCCCACAGCACCACCACTGGGAGTAGCTTGCTGTGCACTATTGTTCTGTTTGGAGGCATTAGGAGCCAAAAAATTGCCCTCTCCACTTAACTGCTCACATGAACGTTGTTAGCTCCTTTTGTGGCTGGATTTTGGATATATGGAAACCTATCTTTAAATATAGAGGGTCTACTGCATTTGCATGAAGGACCTTTTGTGTGTGACACTTTGTGCATTAGAGGCACCGTTCAAATCTTGCACATGATAACCGAGTTATACCGGAGGCTTATTTCAGCTGAAGCTGTTTTACAAGCAGCATTTTTTTTTTTCTGATTGTGCTCCACTTCGACAGTCCATACATAATTTAAAACCAATATATTTTCAATTATTTTGAGCTCCCTAAACAAGAGAATTCTATGGATGTTAAATATAACCAGGTAATCATTAAAATGTTGCTTATGTTGCAATTTTTTTGCAGTTCAAAAGCAGTGTTAAAATTTCTTAGTAGTAAATGAGACCTCTAGGGAGGAATGGTTAGAAAGAGGTTTAATCAGATTTTCTAGAAGGAAGAAGGAGAAAAAATCCAGCAAAATAGCCTTCAATTTTCCTACTCTTTTGGAATCAAAGTCAAGCCCAATAACCCATCTGTACTACAGTTATTCCAAGAGCAGTGTGTTCCTAATTTCATGAACAAGCACTGTGCAGGTGAAGTTACCTGCATGACCAAAAGTGTTTGGGCTGCATTGTCCAAAATGTTCAGGTTTGTAGTTTGACATGACCTCATTATTACTAAATTAAATCAGCACCTTGTAGGGTGTTTTGAAATGTCTGCCAGAAGTTACAGAACTGACAGCCTAGTAAATCATATCTCAGTGACACCTTAGTAAGAAGTCAAAGGAAATCAGCTTTATCTTCCTCGAATAATAGTTCCGTGTTCAAACTACTAGTAGGCTACAAATGTTGTGCATGCAGAAATATATCATCTATGAAAAACTGACAGACATGTTGAGTCTCTCAGTTTTCTTGTAGGTATAACCGATTTCTCATTAAAACCCCATATTCATGTGTAACATTTCCTGGAAGTTGATTTTTTTACAACAGGGGAAGAAATCATGCATCATGCATTCAGATCATCTGCTGCTCCAATTCTGAACTAGCAAGTTTTCTCTTTGCTGTTCCCTTTTACGTTTCTTGGGGTAATATTTTCAAAAGCACTGAAGTAGTGAAAATTCCTTAGTTGTTTAAGTACTTTGAAAATGCTTCTTTTTTCATTCAAATGGGATTGATGCACTATGAAAAGTGTGAGATAAGCGCTCCATTTTCATAGCACACTTTGAGGCTAGTAGATCTCCAACCTTGTAAGCAGTCTTATTCAGTCATAGGAGTTCCCTGAGACTACAGAGCATTATTTATGTAGATGCAATACAACCAAGAATTTTTCTAGTTTTAGAGCCATGCAAGTTTCTTATCTCTGCTTTATGCATGGGTATATAAAAAGCCAGATATGTTAAATAGGATGTCTTCAAAAGTCTGACTCAGAGAATCCCTTACCTCTTGGCATTATTAGACACACAAAAATGTGCAGCTATTTTCTTATCCACAGTAGGAATAGTGAACTCCAGGCTTTTGCTGTCAAACAACTTGATATAGTCAACCAATACTTGAAAGCAAAATACACTTTTAAAGAAATAAAAGAAGGAAGTTATATGAGTACGTGCCAAAACACCTCCTTGCTGTCTCAGCACATTTCAGATGACAGCTTTTACCTGCTTTCTTCAGAAATCCTTAGGGAGGAATTAGGAAAACATATCTCAAGGCACATAGTTACTTGGTGCATAAATTACATTTTATGCACTCAGTGTTAAGCTAAACACAGCGGGGAGGGGAACGAGAAGTGGCTCCACACTTCCAGAGATGTTTCTAAAAATCTACAGTTTTACACAAGGACTGTGTTTCTGCAGGGAGGGAGTTTTGTTTCATTTTTCTCTGCTAAACTTCAGAAGAAAACAACCTAACAGCATCTTGATTTTAAGAAGTTATTCAAACTGCAATGGTATGTGCCAGCCAACGTTATCATATAATCATGGGGTTTCGTGTCTATCCTGTGCTTTCTTGGCATTTAAAAACAAATGTATAGGAGCATTTGGCCAAATTTTACAGATTGTATTAAAATAAACTATTAAAGACCAGATGAGCAATATTAAGTGAATGCAGATACATCAGGAATGCCCTTTTAGCATGGAACTCTCCATTTCTGTCATCAGAAAGAGGAGAAAGAAAACATGAGTTCCATGAGACGAGATGACTACCAGGTTGCTTAGAAAATAAGAGATAAGTGTTCGCTGTCAAAATAAATTGTCTAGAGTTCCTATTAATTTTTTTCTTGTACATTGAAGGAATTAGATCTGAGAGACTTTCAAAAGAAGAAAACTGATCAACAATATTAACTTTGATGTGTAAATAGCTTAAGGATAAACAGTGATAATCTCCAGAGTCAGCAGGATGGTTTTATTTATTTACTGAAAAAAACAATGTTAAGTTGTATAAAGCCTATTCAAAGTAAATTAATTTACTCTTGATGAAGTGCATGTGGACTTGACTTATCACCAGTGCTCATTGCTATTGAGTTGTGCCCTTTTTAACCCCCACCCCTTCCTTTTAGGGTAACGAACCAGAAATGGCAGAATTTAAGCTACCACTGGAACTCAGGTCCTTCTAGTAGTGTTTGCCATTTTTGCAGGTGTATTTCCCAGGTAAATTGCTTAAGAGGACTTGGTGTGCCATCACCTCTTTGAAGAAATTATTTCTATCTAAGAAGTATGCCAAATTTGAGGGAAGAAGTAAACATTTTATTTGATGCAATCCAAAAATTGCACAATCAGCTATTTTCGCACCATTTTAATGTTTGATGACAATTAGTACTAATATACTGCTTAAAGAAGTTGACAGCCAAATTCTCCGCTGCCATAAGTGGTGGCATTGGCTTCTGGACTACACTACTTCTGCTGCTGTCCAAGCAGGGATGATAAAACACAGAATCCAAAAACAGATCCAAAAATATATCCAAAGTCTAGGTTACTTAATCATTTTAGTTTTGCTTAGCATATCCACAAAAGATATTGATTAACTTAATTACAGTCAGGAAGTCACCTTCTTTTCCAATTATTTCCAGACAGAATTTTTTCCAGATAAAGAAATCTTCATGTAAACACACTTTTCTATATCTGTGTACCATTTCAAAAAGTAAGAATTTTCTCTCCTGTGGAAAATTGATGCCACCATTTGACTGAAGACATTCATCCACTAGTAGGATAGTCAAACTTCTCCAAGCATATTATATACATCAGAACAAAACTGGGAGTTAAAATTCTTCCAATTTTTTAGATTCTGCTTCAGTACTTTCCCCTATTGAACATGGCGATCATAACAGATATTTAGTCCATTACATTAGCTGTTGCCTTCCTCTCTTAATATTGCATTGGTAAATTTAGTGAGCATGAAATATTCTGGTAAAGATTCCCAGCAGTGACACTTGGCATTGGGATTTGCTGACGTGAAATCAGCTTTACTACACACACTCAGTTTTAAGACTGGATCTTATGATATTAGCTAGAGACATGCTCTGCGGTTTCACGCTGGTTGATTTATTTATTCTTTAAAAAGCTTAACATACAGTACTGAAAAGTAATAGTCAGCATGGCAACTTCTTACTCAACAGATTTCTTCTCTGTGTGCATTCAATCAGTTCTGCTGACTAACTTGCCAAAACCAAGTTTTGCTGTTCTAGTGTTCCAAGTCCCAAGAGCATGCCTGCAACAAGCCAAGCTAAGGCTAGACCCATTTCACACTGAAAACAAGGGGAAAATCTCAATTCAGTGATAGGAGGAAGAAAAAGATTAGGAGGTCAGGATAGAAAAAGAGTATTTAGGGAAGAACTGTGAGGCGTGGACAGAGAAAGAATGGTGGAATCAGGACCTGGTTAAAACCCAGAGTGAAGACATTAGAAAAACAACAAATCTGGAAGGACATATAATTTAAAGAAAAAAAAAAAAAGACAGAGGAGAGAAACAAAGGAACACTTTATCACCTTCTTCATATATAGTGATAAACCAGAGTGATATATATCTAATCTATCGAGCACAGAACAAACAGGAGAACTGGAAAGAAAAAAACACAAACATGCAGAGTCTGTAAATTATTTTGCAAGGTAAGGTATTATTTGATAGGTAATTTAGTGCTAGGATGTTACAATAAATAATCCAATAAATATTAACATTAGTATACAGGATAGAACAAGCTGGGATTGGAACACATTCTGAAGTTCATGGAGGGCAGGAAAATACCTAAAGAAGGGCTGGTGCTGTGCACCATTTTGGGGAGAGATGAAGAAAGCCAGAAAGCTATCTGCAGTATTGTAAGTGACATGAGTTTCTAAAATATGTATCAAATGGAATACCTGAGAGATGAAAAAGGCTCCTCTTCAGCAGTAAACTCTAACCTTGCTGCTGAGATGGAGTGCTAGGGAAACAACTACATAAGGGTAGCTGCCTGCAGAGCTGACTTCTCTTCTTTGCCTTGAGGGATGCTTCCCTATCTATGAGCACCATTTATTTTTCACGCAGCCTCAATGAGCAGAAAGTGATATCCTAAACAGGCAGTAAAATTTGTTCCACTAAGACACAGAAGAGTTGCTCCACGAGTACTAAGGATTATACTCCTAAATTACCTGATTTAATTTTTATTTTACCAAAAATCAGACACCTCAATGGAAATAAGGTAGTGAATGTAAGCCTCCTGAATGTCTTCGGGAAAGTTTTTTCAGGCTGAGAGCATGACCTGAAAGGACTTACACAGTTACAACTACTGAAACACTACAGTTTGTTATTATTATCATGGAACTCCTATATTTAATTTAAAACCACTTAGGACTCTGCTTAATCCTTATTTCTGAATATTAGAACAACTGTTAGATATCTCTTGTACTAATAGAAAATAAATGCTTCCATGCTTGCACAAAATTATAACCTGGAGAAATATTTTTCTAGGAGCTGCTGTTAGAAGACACTGTGTCCTGTATGTTATGCACTACATTCTGCTGTGTTTTATGGTGTTAATGCGCAATTGAAACTTAAAGCCACAGAAGAAAATCATCTGAAGCAATGAAAAGTCATATAACTTGGTCTTCAAAGCTCATGTTCCAAAAGCAAGCTGGCCAATAGTAGATTTCGTAAACAAGCCGAGAGCCAAATACTAGTTCTAACATACTTGGCAAAAGCTTCTAATTACAGAGCATGTTAAAAGAACTCAAAATCATTAGGTGTATTTATAGATGTATGCATATGGACTGTACCCAAAACCCACCCAAAAATGGTGGTGTTATCACTCAGTAACAATTAAAACATTAAGGAATTTTGTATTATTGTTTTTAATCAAACACTAATAAGTCGTCAGAAGACATGTAAATGGTTATACATGTGTGAATATATATCTAAAAATGAATTTATGCTTCGTGAATCAAGCCCCAAGATGTAAATCGTGTCTTTTAAACTAATTTGTTTTGTAATTTTTGTAATCCATTTTCTCAGAATTGAAGCAGAGAAAGCAGATTTGGATAAAGAACAATAAACCTAAAATAACTTATAGAGCCTCTGCTTAAAGAAAACAATTCAAAACTCATTTTGAGAAATGTGGAGGTGTTGCCCAAGTATTATCTTGTGTGTCAAGCTGATTTGATATTTAACATTCAAAGTAAACCAAACAGTGCAAACAAGCTTCCTTTAGAACTAGAGATGAAAAGTAGATAGAAGCTTATTGATTCAATGAAACTACCATTTTAGTCCAAAGTTCAGCTTTAAACTTCAACCAGATTGACTGCAAGGGGAAAAAGGTTATTTATTTAAAACATACATGAGTTTATTTTTTGGGAGGATGGGGAGATGATGGCAAGGCAGGGGACACGAGCAGTGAATTCTGGTTTTATCAAAAAGGAAAAAAGTGGGGCAAAAAATCCCAAAACACCAAACACTAGAAAATGCTTTTTCCATAAGAGTATTTTCTTCCATTCACTTGACATATCTAGACCAAATTTGTTTGGATGAGTTCTGTGTAACAAGCAAGCCCTCAAATGTTTAGCAGCTCACCTTGAACTACTTCCTCCAAACTACTTGAACAGCTTTGCTCCTTGAAGGGAAGGAAGAAAATGCTATGAATTAGCTATAATTGTAAGTTTCCAAGGGGAGAATAGGGGGCAAAGGAGGTTAGTCTGTAACTCTCCGATTCTTGCAAGATTTTAAATTCTACTGCTACCAGCTTTACATCCAATAGCCAGAAAACAAATAAAAACAAACCACAAGGCCTACCAAAGATATCAATACCTGAAGTTACAGCAGTGAATAAGTTGTTCTGAATAAAAGAATGACAAGTAATTTAGTGTTATGAATCAGTAAGTACTTTCCACATGGGAATTATTATTTTTAATAAAATTTACATAGATATCAGGCTACAGGACTGCATGAACAGGGTAGGGACATAAGCAGACAATTTGATCATTGTTGCAGCGCTTTCAAAGTCTTTTTTTCTGGGTATGGATTATACAGAATCCATACAGAGGACATAGAAGTCCTCTCTCGCACAAACAGTTTCAGATGGAGTCAATGTGGAATGCACACAGAAGACCACAGATTATTTCATATTCAAGCTGTGTGTTGCAAATATTTATTGATTCTGTTTTTCAATTTTAGAACATTATATTGTTTATTTAAAAAGAGAAAAGTCAACGTATGCATATCTCTATACATATGTATGTACGTTTTGCTTCTCTGAGCAAGATTTTTAAAACAAGTTGAAACACTAAACCAAATGTAACACAACTCAAGCATTACTAGATGTCTTGTCTTTTCTGCATAAAAGGGACATTAGTGGGAGTCACTGGATACATGTGCGCTTGAGTAACTTGGCAGATACTCGCTCCAGGCTTAGTGTCTGACAAAAATCTCACAGCCCTCCCTCTCAGATGTTCTTTAAGTTGATACAAATGTCCATGACAAGAAAGTTCACCAAAACTCAAATAACAAGGACTGGAATAGTCCCTCCTGACACAGGTCATTTTTTCACAGAGTTCGCAGCCCACACTTTACAATAAATGGCTAGCAAATCTTGCATTTCAGGAGTTTTTTACCTCATATTTAGATGGCAAAGTTTTTTCCAATTCATAGTCCTCTTTATGGGTCTGTACACAGCAGAACACAGTAACTTTCAACTCCCACTTGTGTATCAAAAATTACTGATAAATAAGAACATACATTGAATATTACACCTGTGAAAATGCACGCTATTAAGCTATGAGCTATAGTATCAGAAAAAGTAAATCAGTATGTGCATAAGCTGGAGAAGATTGGAGCACCTATTCCTGTATACAGTTTTGGAAAAAGCAACATGAAGAAAGTTACTGGTTCATTACCAAGTCTTTCAGCTTCGCACAATACTCCACAGTATATTTCTCAAGAATCTAGTATGCCTTGTCAGTGCTACTCTGAACTGACAGATATATTTCTTATGTACAATTGACAACTCTGAGATAGAGCATTGGAAAGTCAATGAAAGCTATAGGTACTCATCAGTCCTCAAGAATAAGTTTTAATATAAATTTGCACACAAATGTCCTCTTGAAGAATGATGTCTGTTCAGGAAGTTATGAGTCCGTATATTTGAAGAGCAGAATGACTGCTCTGACAACCACATATTTATTATATAAAAAAAGGTAACAGAAGGGACAAATTTCATTAGCAGCTAGCAGAGTGGGAAAGTATTTTGAGAATCAAAGTCTATTTCAGAAAGAATATAACCTTTCATGCTACCAAATTCAGTGAGGAAGGGGGCGATCTACTGAGCAGGCATTGATAGAGCAATTGAAAGCTGACACAGGGTCAGTTGTAGTAACTTCTGTATCCAGTTTGCCTCAGACAAAAATAAATTTCTGGCATGATTTGTGTGTGCACGTGCGCTGTATTTACTGCTTACGTAGGTCCCTTATCTTTTCACACAAGGCATATATTCTAGACACAAGATTTCTTCCATTTAAAAAAACAACTAGGCATTCCAATCAAATTACATAAAAACCTGAGGTAGGACAGTAAATAATATTATTTCAGAGCTTTCAAATCTGTAAATCAGGGTTATGTATTCAGCTCCCATTTTAAGAAAATAAGATAGCTTCCTTTGCTACTTCTCTCAGTGCTTCGGAGATGAAAAACAGGGAACTGCTTTCCTGAGCTGTATTGCAGGAAAAAGAAATACTTTTTAAAGGTATTGCCATATAGAAAGAGCATGCCTGATCATGTGATAGGTTGTGTCACTAAAAGTTTGAAGTGATCATAAAACTCAGGAATGGTGGTAATTAGAATCTGTCACACAGGTCACTTCAGATCATGCCAGATGTTCTTATCAAATCACTGAGCCCCGATAAAGCAGAGAACAACAAGAACTTCTCAAAATGAAGAACCAACTTCTTTGATGAAAAAAGCTCTTGGCCGACCTAAAATCTGTCAAGACACCTACAAGGGAGGAATACCTGTGTAACTTTGGATCATGTGCTTAACCTGTAATCATTTGGTCACAGTCTTAAATTAACCTCTTCAGTATTTTACCTGGGATTGATGGCAGACTAGTCCCTAGATCCCTGGACACTTACCATTTAAGGATATTAGTACTTATCCTTTAAGGACTTGAAGGCTTCCCCAACCCCTACTCCCCTCCTCCATTTTTTTTTTGTTGTGTGTTTGGTTTTTGTTTTGTTTGTTCTTTTTTTTTTTAAAAATAACAAGTGATACTGATTCAAAGAGCTTTCAGCTTACTTCTACAACTAATCTGAGCCGGCTGATATAAACATGTTCACTTTTACCAGGCTTATGCCTCACTCTTTCCTTTCCTAGATATGGCATGTTCATTCATAGCGTAATGAGAAATGCACTCTTCACCATTGGATATAAAGGCCCGAGATAGCAGCTTATATCTTTACTTGTTCTGCATTGCTATTCTTTTTCCTTTTATGGTTGGTTGCTTCATTTTCAAATGAAAGGTGCTGAAGTCAGGTACCCTGAAAAAACATCATTCTGTAAGGTTTACCCCAAAAATTTTATCACAGACTAGTCATAGCAATGTTACAGACTATCATAGCCATTACTGTAGAAAGTTTTGCTTTTTCCAGGGATCATCTGCTCCAGCAAAGGCTACAAACCAAGGGCAGCCAGAGAAAAAGGACACCCTAGTAAAATACTTCAACAGGTAGATAAAACATGTGAAAATAGATTGTAACTACCCTATGTGAAAATCTTAAACCACATCTCATTGGGTATTTTTGCTTATGAAGTGAAAGGAATAAAAGCCCATCTGCTAAGTAGTAACCAATTGTTCACGAAATACATGCACATTTTGTCTGACTGAAGTGGACTAATTTTCTGAGATAAAGAGAGAAAATTTTGAATGAGCCACAGAAGACATTTTGAACCACAAGAATTAAACCAGACATAGCCAATAATGAGATCGGGCTGCAACCAGTTCTACAACATTACTGCTGAACTTTCCTAAGAGACTACATTACTTACACTGCTTACCATTAATAACACACGAAAATCTTACGTTAAAAATCAGGCAATTAAAAAGATGTCACATGCAAGGAGTAAACACACTCCTTTTCATTTTAGAGCTCAATTGCCAATCAAGAAAGATATTCCTAACACATACACCTGAATTATATCTGCAGATTTTCTGCATAGCTAGAACATATCTGACCACATGATTAATCTTGCACTACCCACAATGTGCCAGACAGTTAGCAATGCCTGAGGACACAGACAAGTTATTATTTTATATTCACATTTTAAGCAAGCACCTCTGTGTCCTGGTAAGGACAAAATCTTTTCCAGGAAAATTCCTTCAAATCCTAGCAGCTGTTTTGAAGTTTTGGAAAAACTTATGCCCTAATTTGGAGGCATGAGGGGGTTGTGTGTGGAAATAGTGTGTGGTAAAGTAAGATATTCCATGTTTTGAAAGTTATTCAGAATTTGCTTTCATTTTTTAATAAACTGGTTTTCTGATTAAGCTCTCCACTAGAAGAAACAAGTTCAAACAAGTCAATGTGCAACATCTTTGTAAGTTTTTCTTCCTTTTTGCTTGGGCACTTAACTTCAATGATTAGCTGCAAAGGAGCAGCCACATTTGATGAAGAGGAATCTGTAACTGAAAATTCTACTTACGGCATTTTGATAAGTAATTTGACCGCTTTCAGAACTGAGTACATGCAAAGATAAAGGTTAAGCCCAAGAGGAAGTATTTCTTTAACCCGTGGTGTGTTACAATTTTACCCCTCTGCCTGGATGACTGCTTCATTTCGAAAGCTTGGTGCTCTCATGTTTTTAGGTCTGCAGACCTTTTCTTACTCAAAATGGTGACTAACAGAAGTTCAAAGTGCTCAGAACAACATTTCATTGCCCAAAAAAGGTGTATAATTTGTAATTCATCAAGTATTACAAAGCCTCTCTATCTATACCAAACAAAATGAGACTGTACTGCAGCTTGGATGACTTGCATGCAAGGGCTTAACCACTCCTAGATGTTAACAATAAATTTTGGCAAGTCAATTAGTTGCTTCCCTCAGTTATTCCTTCACTGAGGGCTGATACATACTGTCATAGCTTGCAAATACATGATTTTTTTTTTAATTATAAATGCAGTTATAAAATGTGAAGTGCTTATGTACTGTACATAGTAGAAAAGAAGGCATAAAAATCCCTCAGATAACTTGGATTTTATCATTTAAGTTTGTTCTGTTTGGGAGTTATAAAAACCATATACAACAAAAATGGAAGAATCTTAACCTTTGCAGTCAGCCAGAGGATTATGTTGCTGTTCTCCACCTGACAGTAGTGCTACCATGCCATGCACTCTCAACAACAATAACCATTTAACAGTCATTGTTCATATTGTCTAAATGCCAGCAGAAACATTACCATGCTTTTGTTTGATTTGACAACATATCACCTGCAGGTATCATCATATCTCTCAAAACAGATCTCAAAGACAAGTTCAGGGTTATGAATCATTCTTATAACTAGATAAATACTGTCCTGAATATATCTAACAGATACAATGCACTGTATTAAGACATGCGTGGGCTGAAGGACTGGTTGGCTTCAAAATAAGATGTGTTTTCAAATTACAAAATGTATTTATTGTTAGGAGTCCTGATATTTTAAATATCATAATTTTCAATTCTTTAAAAAATTTACATGAATGGGAAAGGGATTCTCAAAAGCAATCCATTAATCTCTCTTCTAGATGACAATGTTCAAACACATTTAAAAAACAATGCAATCAAAGTATAAACACCTTATTTGCCGGGTCACTAAAACTACAGTAAGCTCAGCAAGATGCCTCTCTTAGGTTCCATTTAATTCACAAAGTTCCTACACTGTAAGCAAATTATTGATTAGATGTAGGCAAGTTATTTATACTATTGTTGTTCAAGTGAATTTCTTAAATGCAGCCTGCCACCCATTATGTCAGAAATGTCCACAGTTCCATATTCTATATAAATGCTCACAAAAGGACTGCTTCGTCTTTGTCAGACTGCAGCAAACACAAGAGAGCATATGACAGTGGTCTCAGTTTGTAAAGAGAAAAGTAATAACATGATCTTGGATATTAATAAATGTCATCTGCCAGTCTTTCACATTACATAAATAATTCCATTCAATTTTGATCAAACAGTAAACATTACAGTGGAGAGATGAAACTGTTTGTCAAGAAACGATCAATGAAGATGAAAGTGTTCCATTTATTGATTGCTAGATGTTCCTTTGAATTAGAACACCACTAGATAATGTCTCAATGTTTAAAAAGTAATGATTTGCCATTTTTTCCTGTGGTGCGAGATAGCTGCTGGATGAAATTTTCCTTTAGCTGAAAAACATATCAGCAAGAGATAATTGTTTTGCTAACTCATCTTTGTTAAGCTGTGTTCTAAGTTACTGCTGTCAAAAACATACTTCAATTCTATGTAAATACCTGAACTAGGAATCTGTGTGCTCGATCCAAAACTAATTTAAAAGATTTGCTCAAAGTTCTTCAAAATCATATAAAAACTAAGACACCTGGCTTCTAATACCATAGGAGCTTTATATCATTCCTTGTGTAGGCCTAAATGGCTCCTTGTGGAAACCTATATAGTTAGAATGAGGTAGATAATCTTTGAATTCATCCCTCAGAGTCCTCCTGTATTTGTTCCATTAGTAGGAAAATGCATTTCTGTTTAGGTGCTTGGCTCACTCCCTTCTTTTAGGGGTCTGAAGGAATATTTTGTATTAGCAGATCTAAGAGTTCTTCATGCCATGGTACCTCTTAGAAATTTCCTTCTGCTCTAGAAGAGCATGAGGGGGGTTTTGTACTAATATTTCACCCAGTAATTTCAGTTCAAGTGCTAAAAGTCTGTCACAAAAAGCAGCCGTGACAGACTGAAAAAAGGATCAGTCAGGAAATACTGGAGGTACTGCCTGGGCCATTTGCAATCTGTACTGAAGCAAGATGAAAAAAAGAGAAGACATTGTTGTGGTTTAGCTATTCAAGTCTTGCAGTTTTGAGGCCACAATTCGTTTGCTTGGTTATACTGAAAATCACTTGCCCTGAGTGTTAACAGAATTTTTTTTTTTTTCAAATGGTAATGTATGTAAAAAGCCTTTGGGGCTTAATGAATTATGTAACATATATTTTCCTTCACTAGGACTGGGGATCACTTGTGGAAATTTCATAAATATAGGAAATTATTATTTTTTAGAACTTCAGGAAGTCAGGTTAGTAAAATGCCTGCTCTGCCGCCTTTTTTTTTTAAATTCCTAATCCTTGTTAAATAAGCCTATCCCACAAAACAAAAGTGGTACAACAAACCTAGTATGGCTTTTAGATCACACTGGGGAGAAGAGTACACACCTGTAATAGCACATCAATACATTCACATGTTTTCAAGGATCATGCCGCACTTCCTGCAAATCTGAGATCTAGACAATATGTGAGATTGAGATGCACATATAGGGGGCAAATAAATCAGAAGCAGAACAAATGCCAGTAACCCCCATCTTGCAATTCAGACCCCTTATAAATATGGCTTTAAGAACCTTTTAAGAGTACAGTTCCTTCACAAACTTTGAGTCTGGAAGCTTTCTTTATTTAAAAGGAAATCTTAAGGTTCTGCATTTGCATTAAATTATAAGAGCTAGGGATTGAAAGAAATATGGATAAAATCACAGGAGACAGAAAGCAAAAACTTGTGTCTTGGTATCACAAAATGGCTACTTCAATGCTGTTGTTATCAGCAAAGATTATACACCGTTCTGGATTTTCTATCAGAACCAGAATTCCTGAAAATACAGCTTTTTGACTAATCATTAAACAGCGTTAACTTCAAACGTGTCATGCACTTTTTGCGCTCTATAGTAACCCAACTTCCTTCTTCCCAGGAGGTGGAACGTGTCCTGTAAAGGATGCACAGCCAGGGCAGAGGCATCTGCCAGTAAGAACAGTCACTTCAACAGCCCAAACTACAACTCCCACATACACATTTATTGCAGTACCAGAATGCTTCAGGTTTTATGTGAAACTTTTCAGGTTTTGATTTCCAGTGAAAAGGCAGATTTTTTAAAGTAGTTCTATCCACAGCTAACGATAAGGATAATGTGAAAAGCTCCCCGAATTATCTCATTGATTAGAAACAGCAAAATACTACTCTTCTCAAGGAGACAGAAAATACATATGAATTCAAAACAAAGGCCTGAAGTGTCAGAGTTTTCAAATCTGATTTCGACAATTTCAGGCAACCGCAGGCATCATGTCGAATGCTACTCACTGATGCAATTATGGAATAAAAAATTGATGTCTATTGGCCAGAGATAGTCAAGTTCCACTAGTGTTCCCTTCCTTCAGTACTAGGAATGATAACTACATGCAGATAAGCACATTAGTTTAGTACACTATATGATTTAAAAAAAAAGGAAAAAAAGGCTTTCATTCTCAATGAGATTTTAAAACTGCTAGACTAGTATACTAGACAAAGGCAAAGGAACAGAAAATGTTTAGTAAGGATTTCCTTTAACCTGAGAGTTCTGCTTTTAAAATTAAAAAATTTGTAATATTTAAAGACTCCAGAAAATAACCAACATGAATGATGAAATGTAGTAAACAAATTGCTATTAAAAAGGCAAGCTATTTCAGCTGTATCAAGTTCAGCAAGATTATACTTTCCTCGATGAAAAATCCATCATAGAGGCAAAGTAGAGTTCAAAAATACCACCAATTAGGTCTCAAGTGTTGCAAATAAGGAGTGAAAACATGCATGACAGGGAAGAAAAAGGGAAACACTGCGCCAACTGAAAGTGGGTGGTTTTTTTTTCCCAGTTGCTTCTTACCATTGTTGTGAAGACATAAGTGGTCTCAGCATAAAACCGCCTCAGTAACTGGTACTCATTGGGAAGATGGTATGTTTTCCTTCTCAGAACTATTAGAACTATGCATTTTCCCTAACTCAACATTTATAGAATGGTTAAAATATTAAAGACTTGTAACAGTCACTTTAAACACACAACCCTGTCCTTAAAATGGCAAGGGACCATGTTTTTCTCTCTGGAAAACAGAATTGATTGGTGTTATGGTAAGTACCAGTCACCTCATTTTTCTTTCTAATCTCCAAGGACCTCGATGTTGTACTTAACTCACAACCTATTCCCACTCCACAACAGCCACACATTTTAAAGCCTATGAATATATGGTCATGCCTTTAGTGAACATGCAAAAAAAAAACCAAACAAAAAAACCAACTTAATTTGCAAGTGTCATGAGGTTCACATTGTCACTTTTCTTCACTTAATATTCTTAGGCTTGCACTTGTTCATTCTATTGTACTAATTATATCAACAACACTCAAAAACTGCTGTGCAGGTGAAACTGCCTATGGGAGCAGAGAAAAGGAAAACTGGCAGGATACCAGCAAAACCATATGAAATAAATAATACAGTGCATTCTTCTGTTCTCTCACAGTAACTGGACACCAATACTTCAATCCATTTTTACAAAATCTCCACAAAGTCTGATTTTACAGCTCCGTAAAGTCACTCTCATTTCCAGAAATCCTCTCTTGTCCCCACTCCCCCAAAAGCGCAATGGCCAATGAGCTGGATTATCATAAATTCAGCAATCAAATTTACACGGCCCTGGAGATGCAAGTAAAATGAGTATTGTATCTTCATTTCCTTTGTGGCACTTTATCAACCTCTTCCTCTGCTGATGGTAAAAGTCAATAAAATCCTATTAACACTAAGATCTTGTATTAAGTTTGACAGTTTACAAATTGCAGGGGTTTTCATTTCAAATATGAGCAGCTTGAGATACTCTGGAGTTTCACTGTATAAAATTGTTAAAGTTTGAATAAAGTTGATAAAATAATTTGGGTGTATTTTTTCCTCTCCTTTTAAAGGAAGCAGAAGCAAATCAAACAAAAAACCCTATAATCCTTCCTGAGAGATACACATTAGTCTAACCAGGAAGATCAGAAGAATCATAATAGATCTATATTTAGAGCAAAACATTCACCTGATCTCTCTGTGGGCCTGATCCAACTGCTATTTGAAAATAGCACAGTCCTTTCTATGGACTTCATGGGCTTTGTATCAGGCTCTGTTGCTCTCTATAATCACAAGTAACCACTCTTGCAAAATGAGTAACACATCCTAAGAGAAAAAGGCTTAAAGCAACTGAACCTTTAAATGGGTAAATAAATAGAGATACCAGCAGCAGGGATGGAGTTGGCACCTGCAGAAGCCGCAATCAAGGGTATGGCTGACCAGCTGGTAAATGAATTAGGAATTATGCCAGAACAAACTTGGGGACAAATCTAAAGCTATTCCTGCAATTGGGCAAATTGCCACAGTTTCTGCACTTATCCACCTGGTGATTTAAATTCTTGTTGAATATTATTTGAAGAAAACAAACACCAGTCCCAGCTGGTGCTATTCTTCCAGTAGTAACTTTCTTCAAAGAATGTTCTCTTGGAGAGGAACATGGTAGCAGAAGGCATTTAAGCAACACCTAAAAAGCTCTCCTAAACAAGAAATGTAAATCCAAAGCAGGTGACTCAAAACATGAAAGAAGGAAGAAGGGGAAAAAAAAGGACTAAATTTGGCCCAGCTTCAGGAAAGCATGAAGGAATGTGCGATATACAAATCTTAGTGATTTCCTGAATAGACTAATGAGGGTAAAAGTGGAAAAAAAAAAACCACACCACAACAAAATGGAGGGAAGTGGAAAGGAAGAATGTAAACAGAAGTAGAGGGAAATGTAGAAGAAAGTGGAAAGAGATAGAAATGTAATAACAGCAAAATTAAAATTGGGGTGCAGGGCACTGCTAAGAGTCAGCGGAGAACAAGGCTAAGCAGAGAAGAAATCAGTGAAGCAGTGGCTGGGAGGGCAGCTTCCCACTTTCCTTTATGCTCTTGCTTTACCCTCTTTAAAAAAAGTGCTTGGCCTCATTTGACATGGACTGGGAGCTGTGGAAAAGTTGTTATTAGAGTGAATGGCAAGCAGGGTTTAACACAGCTTTCAGTTAGATTCTGGTATTCGTTTCAAAACCTTTCCAAACCTACAGTACCCTTTCTGAACAAGTCCGTAATATCCTTTACTCCTATTCCTTTTTTTTTTAATTACACTTTCCTTTTAAGTATACAATCTCAAAGCCTGTCAAATATTTTGTACTTGCTGGACACATGAAGGATACGGGTCATCCTGATTATTAATTTACTGACTCAGGAGAGCAGCACTCAAATAGATGATCCAATCAGAAAATAATGATGAGGTTTGTATCAACACTCTTTTCAATACCAACAATTCAAAACATCACATTGAGTTTGTACCTATACATAGATTCCTCAGATAACCAATTCTTACTGCATAAGGCAGTCTTGGACTGCTCACAAGACAGAGTGGGAGGCTTTATTTTGAAGCAAATGTTGCCTCTAGTAAGGATGTTTGCACACAGCAACAACTTGCCAATGTTTAAGGCCAGAAGCATTCCTAACGCCCACTTATAAACACTCAAATATAGCTTTTTTGCCTAGAAACTGTACTTTATGACAAAAAAGAAAAATTCTCCTGCTTCAAATAATTATGTCCAGATATGATGGCAGGTAGGTTGTATTTAGCCATCTATCCATCACACTGACTGTATACAGATACACTAATAGTGCATCATGTATCCACAGACACTCTGAAGTTGCTGCCCTGACATTTGATGCTGTCTACTCTTCTTTTGCTGTCCTTGAGCTCAACATACAAGGGCAGAGTGGCAGAATTCTGTGAATTCAGCACCACAGTTAATTTATTGGCGCTATGGCTTCACTGTTTTAAGTGGTTAGAAGTACAATCTTGCAATTTTCCCCCCTAAGTAGCAGAATAAAAAGATGCTTTTCTATGGGCTTAGAGAAAATAATCTGTTTGTGCAGGTCAAATTTCAGGAGTGAAAACTGAACAATATATTTAAGAATTTATTTTATTTATTTGTAATGGATGGCCTATCTAAATTGCCAGTTAAAATTTAGGCTTATTTAAAGAATTAGTTAACGTGTAGTTAATTAGTTAGAAAAGAAACAAACCCTTATATTGCCAATTTACACCCTAATACCAATCATAGTTAAGGTCAGGGTTTGAAAATAAAAATCATAAACCCAAGAAAATAAAAGCATCTGAAAGCCTTTCTTCACAAGACATTGGTTGAGATTAGTACTGTGTCACCTGATCAAACCTTTGCATTCAAAGCTACATATTCAACACGTAAAAGCTGGTGAGCCACAGTCCTTTACAGTGTATTTTTAAGCAACTGGTGCATACTGAGAATAGACTGTGTTAACTGCCTGAATCTCTGAAGAAAGGAAGAGATCTTAATGTTGTTCCCCAACCAAAACTGAAATTATCGTATGCTGTCAAGTCAGCAGTGAAATATAAATACAGTGCATAGGACTAACCTTCTGTCTGCCTTCTTGCGATATCATTATGAGTGATGCATTTTTAGCTTTATATCAGGAGACAACATCTCAACTTCCTTTGGTATTTTACTGCTGTGCTGACTAACAAAATACAGCATGTGACCCCTTTTATTTTCTGGTTCATCAGTTTTATGTTCCTATTTACTTGCCAAACGTTTTAAATCTGATTGTACCCAACACAGGCAGAATATGCTGTACTTAAAAGATATCGGCCGACAGTGTTTTTGACTTCATAAAAGCTTATGTTCAAAAAATTAGCTGTGTACATGTGTATGCCTAATGTAACAGTCAAACAAGGGAGAAGCAAAGAAGACAGAACTATAGATTCTTCTGCATTTTCCAAGCTGGAGAAACACCCCATTGTGTCCTTGCAAAAGTTTACTTTGTACACTCTGCTGGAACAGGCATG
The DNA here is from genome assembly GCA_031468815.1 of Morus bassanus. NCBI lineage: Eukaryota > Metazoa > Chordata > Aves > Suliformes > Sulidae > Morus > Morus bassanus. Next base: position 37,273,683 of record CM062575.1, read on the forward strand.
GACTTTTTTTTCCTTGCTGCAAAACTTGGTGGTGCAATGGCCTCACACAGAGGGCTAGATGTTCAGCTAGCACAAAATGACAGAAGCCCATCGATCTTCACATCTGACTGCGCATGCGTCTATTTTTCTCTCCTTTGTAGAACTTAGGAGTGCGAAGTCCCCATCATGTTCCACCCAACTCTGCTTTTGCTCATCCTGTCATTTCAGGTGATGCTGGGAAGCCCTAACTGCACTACTGCTTTCCAGTAAATGACAAATAAGAATCTTCTCACAGTTTGCCACTGTCATAACTTGAATGATTTTGCTTCACCTACCAGAGAAATTGATTTTGTATGATAAGCAACAACTGTCATATCAATGCTAGACTTCTTACTGTTTAGCACTGTCTTTCTGTGAGTGGCTGACAACAAGCTACGAAGTTACTAAAGAGGTAAGAGAGTCATGTTTTCGAACAAGAAAGAACAGTATCTAATAATAACTTTTTGTTCTTCTCACTGAAATAATTAACATGTTGCAGATACTCCAAAATAATGAAGTTGAACCCAAACCACCATTTCCTGCCATTAATCATTTGGACCTGGAAATAACTAGCACTCACAGGTGGAAAGAAACTCCACACCAATCAGAAAAGTCTGCTACCTGTAGATGACAAACTGTAAAAGTATGATTTTTTTTAATAAAAAAAATTGATATAAAAGCTATAACTGTACTTCAAAATTGTGAGGGTTTTATTTAAAGACTTTATTCTTTCTTCATAATTAGGCTCTTATCTATACAACATAGATTTTATTAGAATTTAAGAGAAAATTGTGTATTCAAACTATCTCCATCTGTCTAGATTAGTTGATTAACTGAAAGCCTTTGTTCCGTGTGAATCTAGTATGTTGGAATCCTTCACTTTATCTCCTCTATATGAGAAAAAATAAGAACGTTTTACAAATACAGGCCTTTAAAAAGCAAGTGCTCCACGAGGTAACTGAAAAGTATTTAGGTATACATCTGCCTGCCTTCATTCCTTAGTTGTGGTTTTGGTTTGTTTTTTTGGTTTTTTTTTTGGTTTTTTTTTTTCCCCCCACCAACACATCTCCCTCCTAAACCAACAGAACTAATTTGTTAAGTCTTTGACTTCCTTAGCCCCTTATGCTTTCAGCAATTCAGCAGGAACACTGTCAAACACCTGGTGCTTTGCTGTTCCTGAGTAGTCCAATTATCACTTGGATTGCATCAAAATTAGGTTCTTTTTACAAATGGCTCAGCTGCCCTCTCTTGAGATTATTTTCATGCTCAAACAGTGGCTCTCAAACAAGGGGTGGTGTACGATGTATCTAAAGAAAATTTCATATGCCTCTCTTTCTCTTTTCATCTTTCCTAGGCTTACCACTACACAGAGTAACTGAGCCTGGGAAAGAGGCAAATAGGAGCAAATATTGAGAAGCTGAAACATACAGGAGACAGAAAGCCACTATTACAGAAAATAAGAGACAACAGGGCAGCTCCAAAATAGTTGAGAATCACTGCAGTAGAACCGCAGTATGGGTCAATCTTCTATAGATCAACAGCTAGGGGCACTGTAGTTCGATATACTTCCTCCCACTGCCTCTTTTCCCTCCCTATACTGCCACCAATATAGGCAACACTCACTAGCACACAGCTCCACCTCTCCCCAGGTGCTTTCCAGCAGTAATCCTAAAAGCATTCAGAGAAGGACTTTACCCTTATTGTAATTATGCTGTCACATACAAATAACACCTTAAGGCAAATATAGGACTTGTTTCATACTGTCGTGTAAAAATTGGTTCTGGCTACTAGTCCATATAGTATGAACAGAAAATGGCAAACTTTCCTAATCATGGGATTATTTAAAAATGTATTTTCTTCACTTAAAAATACTCCAAACAACCAAAAATGCAAAAAAACAACTTTATCGAGAATGTTTTTAGAGGCAGTTAATGATCTGAATAACATTCTTCAAGCAAATGCTAAGTATAACTCAAACCATGTTTGTGAACAGAACATGCAGAAGACAAACACAAATAATTCAGCAGTCTTAAGTTACCTGTAGCACTTCTTTTAAGCAAGTCTCATCAGATAAGCAAGAACAGATTACTGCTGGAATTGGATAATATCGTGAGGTTTCTAGTCTAATAAAGTGTTTATGTTCTTGATCAAAATATTGTATTAAAGCTGTGTTCAGGTTAAATTGAATTCTTTAAAAGAGTAATGAAAGATTTGGCCACAATACCAAGAAAAATTATTTCATAATAAACCAAAATACAGAGAACGTATTTGAGGTAATGCTAGGAATCAGTAAATTAATGTGCTTCTCCCTTTAAGAAATACAATTTGCTATTACACTAATCCGATGCTTTTATTTTTCTTTATGAATTAAATTGTCCTCTCTTTAAAAGCTCAAGTTCAATAAAACTCTCTTCTAAGCATTAAGCAGCCATAACATTTCCTCATAAAAACATTGTCTTTTCAATCTGAAGAGACTTTAGCCTAATTTGAGTAGTACACGAATTAAGATAGACACAGGGATAGTTGCCCTAATTTTCTCCAAAACAATCAAGATAAGTAGCCATGACAATTTTAGGGTCGCTGGGGTTACAAAATCTGCTAAGCTGAATATCAAGACAAAAATCAAACAAAAAACCACCACTATAAGAAGATTGCTTTTAGATATGTTATATTTGTTTTCAGGTATTGTGCTGGGACAGGCTAGTTAAATCCTATCTGTAAGTTCACAATCAAAACATCTATCTTAACTATAAATACAATTAGTAAAACTCTACCCTCAGAAAACTTATGTTTTTTATATCTCAAACCATTACAAAAGCATTTGAGGCTGATGTTGTAGAACATTCAAATACTTATTTCAGGCTTTGTCCTTAATCATACATGTTATTTGAATAACTTCAGGTATAGAGCTCATTTTGCATCCAATGATCTAATATAAGTCACTTCCTTTTTTTAATTAAACTCTCTCATTCAGTCATTTTGCACCCCCTCAAGGGACTAATTATTTTTGAGACAGTGTGAAGTCTATAAAAATCATGTTACATAAACACTTTTCAAAGTAGTGGTCATAAATTATGCCACTGACAAAAGTGAAATGCAAATGAACACCCAGAAGTTAACCAATTACCTAGAATAAAAGCGAACTTTAGTTTCCTCAAACTACAAAATGGATTTCTCATATAGAAATACATTCCTCTTAACCATAGCAGCAAAAAGGACCTAGAAAAAAGCCTGCAAAATAAGAAAAATATACTCATAGGAAAACCAATACTTCTGCAAAATAACTTTTTCATTTAACACAATGTTGCAAATATTAAGAGCTTCATTCTCTTACCAAACTCAGTGGAAGTTTTGCTACTTCCACCCCCACCCTCTCCAACTGGGAACAGGAATAGAAGAAAACCAAACAACAAACAAAAAACAAACTCTGTATACAGGAACTCTTATATAGCCAGTTTGGCCTATTAGTAAAACAAAGTTTTAACAAAAAAATTCAGGTCTTTTACTACATCCAGTTAGGAGTCCATGTCTATTTAGTGGTGTACTTCAAGAGAGTTTAACAAAATAATACAACATAAAATGTGCAGCAAATATACTGCTTAATAAAGTCACCAGCTACAGCAAGTTTTTACTTTCAACAGCTATTTTACAACACTGACCAGGATTAAAAAGGCAGCTCTTGTAATAAAAGAACATCTCTGCTTTCAATCTCTATTCCCATATGTTTACACTATCTGTTCAAAGACCTATTAGATCTAAACTCTTTGATATATGACCAGCTACTTCTGCACAGCTTTTTGTTAACCGAAATCTAAACCCAGCAGGGAAAAGGACAAATCAGTTCTTTTATCAAGTGTTTTCAGTATCAATTTACTTTGAACAGGCATGTTCTTTGCTTTGTTTTTCAGTGTTCCAGTACATCATGAGTTTAGAAGGAGGACAAGGGAAGAAGAATAGAATTCAGCTCTTTTCTAATATATTTTTAAATTTGTTATTTCTGAGTAACAAATATGAATAATTCTATTTTTGAATAAAGATTCCAGTGAAAATTTCTGGACATACATCTTGGATATGGATACTTATTTCTCCTGACAACACCACTCCTGAAGTGAATGCCAGTCTGTTGGAACCTGTTCATACAGAGGTAACTTCTGGAATCAGATCCCCCTTATGCCAAATACTTCTTTTTGAGAACGGAGAAACAAGCTTCATATTTAGTTCAGACATCTACCATTTATACAATGAATAAGAGGCACATTAAGTCAGGAATTAGTATATAAGAAACACCCAGCAAATCTTCATTCATTCCTTGAAGAGAGATACCTCCTCTTTCAAAACCTAAGAACTCATGAATTTTGGTGTGACTATGTTTTGTTGTGCCTAAAATATCCCAGAAACAGTCTAGAACTACAATATACTACTACATTAAAAAAATTAAACCCCAAACCAAACCCCCATCAAAACAAACAAAAGAAACCAACCACACATACACCAAACTCATTCCGAAGCCTTATTTCAAACTGAAGAAAGTTATCTTCCAACTCAAAAGCAAAATTAGACTCAGGATCTATGCAGAGCTGAGAAGTGGGTTTTAACTATACACACATACACAGTATTAACTACCAATCAATGACAGTGTTAAAAACAAAGCCAAACACTGACCAAAAGAATTCTTCAGTGTATTAAAATTTAAAATTCTTCAGTATTAAATTCGGATTTTTTTTTAAATAAGGTGCAGTTCTGGAAGTGAACAGAGCACTTAATATAAACTGCTCATCTTGCCAATAGTCCTAAACTACATCCACAAAACAGCATTTAAAACCTGTATTATTTCTTCAGGAAAGGGGTCCTCACACAGATCTCTCTACCTCTCAGCTCTGAATTTTAATTGAGTGGAGTTCTGCAAACTAACTAAATGATGCATGACTCTCTATAGATTCAAAGTTCAATTTCTTCAATCAAAAATCCAGAAGGCATTGCCAAAGTAGGCCTAGGAAAAAAGGAGGAAAAAAAAAGAAAAGCAGCATCTGCTAATATTAAACTCAGACTTTGCCACTCCAAACAGAATTACAAAACCTCGTCTAATGACAGAATAATTAGGCATACATAAGGCAATCATTGGCACATTGTCAGAAATAGAGTCTTTAGAAAAAAATAAAAAAAAAGATACAAATATCAGCACTTTCACTAGCATTCACTAAGTCTCTAGCTTTTTCTTCCCCTGACTAACTCCAATCAATGAGTCAACTGCAGCAGGTCAAAAGCAACTGTGATAAAATGCCACCTTATGAAGTAACTGCCTTCATAGATCTTACCAAATGAGTCATAAAACTATTCATCAATATCACACCTTGTGCAGTACAGCACAGTTATTAGGTAAGCTCAGGGAGTTCTCTGATCAGAAAAGCTTACTCTGTTATTCCATTTGCAGGCTATAAATCATGATTTCTTACATTCGGTACCACCATTAAGTAAGGAATGAAAACCTCCACTATCATTAGTCGACAGCTAACAAGGCATTAACATTTTCATTAACAGTGTTGACAAATTCAAATCAATTTTAAAAGCTCATTTGCATCATATCCTAAAAATGTGAAGTAGAAGGGAACAGCCTGACAACTTGATTATATGCTATAGCTTAAATTTTTGTTTTTCTACTTATGTATAGATGTGAAGTATACATCACATCTGGGTACATTCTAGCACCCTCAGAATTTTAGTTTGCAACTGCTGCATTAAAATTATAAACTTTTGGCCAGCAGCTATGTGATGCTCCAACTTCAACTTGCTTAAAAAAATACTTGCCACCAATCATAAAAGATGGTACGTATAAAGGAAATTCCAAAAACTTTGGCTTATTTTAACCTGAAGAACAGAGGAAAAAAAGGGAAGAAGATGGAAAAAGATGACAGTATGGTACTCAGATAACATCATATATGCAACATCCAGAAACATGAAGCTATAGACATTTCAGAAGGTGGAAATCCCATTTCATTCAAGCTCGGGGGGGCCCTTATAGAACAATTAAAATATCTCCAACAGCAATGACTGTTCTCCACTACTGTTATCAAACTTGAGATTATGTAGAAATTATACATCAAAAAGGGTATAACGAGGAACACTGCAAATGCAGAGAGAAAAGCTCTCGTGCACACACAGACCTGAAATACGCAAGGGTGATAGCCTTTCAATATATTTAATTTGTGAGATACCCCAGCCTGAGCCCTTGTTTCAGCTACACTGGACCAGAGACAGGAACTAGTTCCTCCCACACTTTCTCTCCTGGCTTTTGGATCTGCAGAACATTTTTAATGGAATTATGAAGCTACCATCCAGGGTCAATCCTGAAAGAGACTCAACAGCCATCCAGAATGAAAGCCTACAATATACACCAGACACTGGTGAAGTTTTCTTTCCAAGTTCTGATAAAGTATCTAGTATTAATTTCAAATTTCATTCAAAACCCTTCACCCAAATTAAGCACTGCTACAGAGAAAAAAAGTCATTCCATAATTAAATAATAGCTTCTAAAATAGACTAATTAAATCCTGTTTCAATATTCCAAATTTGATACATAAATACAGTTAATCTTGTTTCCTTTTTGCAAAACCACTTTTGATATGATAGAGAGCAAACAATTCTGAGAAATAGATTCATATGAGTGTGTATTCAAGACAGGAAGAGTATTATGCAATTTCAAATTTATAGATACCTTAACAGCAAAACATATGCCACTTATTGTGGTCATGAGGGAAAATTCATTTTTCATGTACAGAGTGTTTGGCTTCAGCAAGAGATACATGCATTTGGTAGTATGATATTTTAATTCTAAGTAACCGGAACCTATTACAGTTACAAAGAAAATCACAAGATAAAAAAAATCATTCTAGATTTGTCACCTAGGAGACGGTGGTGAGGCAGCTTTACTGTAAGTCATGGTGGTGCAGAGATGATCCCAAGAAACCTGCATTGCTGTTGACTAAATTTGAGCCTGCCCGCGTTCAGCACAAACTCAAATTGTCCAAATTGGGTGTGCTCTGCACAGTCTCCATCAGTTGCTTTCATTTGTCTCTCTAAAGGAACACACAAGCAGGGATCAGCAGTGCGTTTACCTTCTCCCATTTCCATCTGTAGTCATCAGGTTCAAAGATGAAAGAAAAACTGCTACTAATTAAATGGACTTTGAATTAGACGCTGCTTGGCCAGAACAACTGCTTCATAATTAATTTCCTATAAATTAATCTTTACAGTCAAAGCTAACATGCTTTGCCATTTTGGCAGCAGAAAGCTGAAGAGCATCCAGTGCATGATGTGGAAGTTCCCCTCACTGAGTAAAAAAACCTCTGATCTGACTTCTCTCTTTCTGGCTTCATGAACAGTAATAAGCAAAGGCTTACCTGTGCTGCTTTGCAAAGCACACATAATGCTCTAAGATTGTACCCATAACATCTGTGTGCCTTAAGCCAGACAAGTTCTTATGTAGGGTGCAAGGCAGTAGAAAAAAACCCACCCCAAACAAAATACATTTAAAAATACCAGCAGCAAAACATACTGTTTGAAGATACTTTAGAAGGTTTATGCCAAAAGCAGTGTTTTGATAAATAATCAGTATTCATGTGAAGTTTCTTATATTTTAATATTCTTAAAAGTCACACTAGGAAATCTCTTTCAAGATCCAGACAGTTCTACTAGAACTAGCCAGTGCTGAAGTGTTTGGTTTTTTGATACCACTTCCCTAATGGCTTCAATTTACAAGTTTTTTCCCTAAGTAATCATTCAAAAAAACTACTCTTTAAAAAATGCTTCAGAAATTCTAATTTTGTATTTGCCAGTGCTTCTGCACCATGCAATCTTATATATGTTGATATTTTAATAATTTACATAAGTCAGGGTGTGCCTTTCCTTACATTTCTGTAATTAAAATTAATAGGATCCTTGCTAAAACTAGTTTTCTTAAACTGCAAGAAATAAGAAACTATTTACCTTCCAAAATGAATTAAGTTAGCTGCCCATGTACTCAGACACAAATTTCAAAAGCTACACCTTCCCTTTTCTTAATGTATCCTTAAGTAATAATATGCCTTCCTCCCACCCATACCAAACCCCTGTAGTTTCAACAGAATATATGATGCAACGAAAATAATCCATGTGGGCTTTACCTTTTTGCTTGGGACTTAGAAGGAAGAGTAATACAGAGTAAAGAAGAGTGGGAACAAACCAAACCCCATACTGGGCAAGTTTCTCAAAGAATTAGCCAGTAAAACTCAGACTAAGAAATCTGAGACTGTAGAGATACCGCCAGCTGGAGCTGAACTTCTAAAATAGCAAATGTGTCTATGTGTTTAGGCATCCAGTCGTCTTTTAAGAAGTTGGCCCAGAGCTCTGCGTATATGTTTTTTTTTTTTTTAATTTGGACTGTCACATTTTTTAAGACTTTGGAAGAATTTCAGCTATCGGGTCTATATAGCAGTATTTTTCTAACCACAGTGAAATTTAAAGGGAAGAAAAGGCATGCAGAAACATGACCAAAGACAAAAATTCACTTAAAAAATAAAGTATTTTTTCAGCTAGCTCTAATACTTATTTCGTTATGGTTAACTACTAGTCCTACCTGGCTTATAATACAATTCAACACATGTAATCAGTGTTAATGCCAGATGGGAAACAATGTCTAACTAGTTAGTTATTTCATATATATATATATATGTACACAAACACATACACACACATTATTTCTTTATATAAGGAAATGTTGCCTTAAGTTGCCTCAGATCAGGTTTACTAAAATAAATTATTAAAAAAAAAAATTGTCAGGTTTTCCAGAAAAACTGATATGGACTACCAAAGTTATTTATTTTTTTAAAGAAGCCATTTTCTGTAAAAAGGCTTGTGATGATTAAATACCAATGTGAAAGTAGCAGACACATAATCAAATTCTGATCAGAATCTCTGAGCTCATGACCGGTTTAATGCCAGCTGCCCCAAAAGGTTTTCTATAACTTGCAATGGATCATTCCGCCCCACAACTCCCAGACAAAAAACAAGTACAGACACAAAAATAAGTTACATACAGAATACATATTCAATTTGCGTGCAAAAAAGAGCATTTATGAATTACTTTCTCCAAAGTAAATCCAAGGTCTGCCTCGATTCACAGCCCTTAACATTCAAGAGAATGAACATTTTCCCATATCTGACTTGCCATAAAGTGGAAGAATGTAATAAAACTGCAAGACTCACACATTCAACTAGTTAGGGAAATACAGATCTACACTAAGATTTACAGCAAACAGCATCATTTGTTAAATAAAGACTTGGCTAGCTCAGATTTTTTTTATACCTAAACATTGTAGAAAAGCTGCTGCTAATACCTGTTCCACAGGCATTAAATTGCTTGAGGTACAGTTAGCCTCTGCACATGCTCCATGGTCAGATTTACTTAGGCTCTAATCAATACGTTCCATGTATCTTGTCTATATTGGAGCTCCTCTTATTACATGCTCAATTGATTCACTGAACAACAGCAAGCTGTAAAAAGGCTGTACTCCCGTAGATAAAGCAGATGTTGTTCTGACCTCCACCCACTGGCTCAGATAGCTAGTTTTCTGTCTGCCTTCAATAAAGAAAAATATCCCAGCTACACATTTTGCCCTTGAACAATAGGTATTACACTAATTATACAAAAGTTCTTGCTAACTTCCCCCTTATTTATAACATCCAAACACCCACACAAACACCCACCATGAAAATCATAGTAAACTACTATACTCCTAAGAGCTGTAGAGAAATATGCTCTATTTTGAAAAATTTGAAAATTTTGAAGACATGAACACCAAATTCTAGAAGGCAACACTAAAGCAAAAGAGTCAGTTTTCTGCAATTACTGTAAGCTATACACTAACACAGAGATGCCACCATATTATGAATGCCATGGAATGATACTGACCTAAGAAAGCTTCCGTTACTTGCATTAATCTTTAAAATTAAGGCAGCATTAAAAGTAGAAATAAAATTCATCAAGTAATAAGTGAAAATTGAAGAAAAAAAAAAGCCAAACCTTCCTGGGAGAACAGGGGAATCTGTTAAAAAAATAGAAAAAATTTAAGCAGGAGGTAAAAAAGAGATCCTAAAGATAGCAGCGATAAAGGAAACAGAGGTATAAAGGGAGAACTGTGATCTGAAAGGGTAAGATATTGCTTTTGAGAATATCTGATACAAGAAAGACCAAGTTGAGATATTGATATATCAAGTATTTGTTATATTTAGAAGACTATTTAATAGGTTAACTTGAATGCTGGGAAAGCTGAGGGGCAGACATAAGACACTGAGGTCTCCTGATATACACATAAAAAGTGAAAGAGCTTTAAGCACACTACTGTTAAACAATAATGCCTATTTCTACACTATGAGGGTCAATGCTAGTATTTTGAATGACAGACAAAACAGATCTGTGAGGGAAAAAAAAGGTTTCTAAGGCAACAATACATCAGAGAGCAAAATATATTTAATTGCTTAGCTCTATTAGTATCACAGAAAATAGTAAAAACCCTACAAAACTGGATAAAGTTTCATTACCTTCAAGAATTTGTGGTCTGTTTGCACCAAGACATACACTCTCTCCCAGTCAAAATGCTGCCAGCTAAACACTTAGTACCCACAGCAACCTCCTCAATCCATCTGCTGATTCAACCAGAGCAAACAATCCCAGAGATGAAAAGCACTCACCATTTAACTTTAATAGGACACCTGTGAACTTAAGGACTTCACAAGAAGCTCAGCTGTTATAATTAGTAAAGTACTTAACACAATTCTTTACCAGATCAGGGTTTAATTCCTGACAGATTACTCCTACCATGTTTGAGGAATTAAGAGTATCAGGTGGCTATTGTGCTAAAACTAAACTGAAGTGTTTGGTTAGTGGCCTTTCTGAGCTGATGAACATGACCCAGGTGCTTTAATTCCATTTATTCAGAATTAAAGCTTAAGCTTGTTTCTAGTGAAGTCAATGGAGTTGTATCTGTAAATATGCATTTCAGGCCCTTGCTTCTCATTAAAAAATCATTCAATAGAGATAAAATTAGAAAAAAAAATCATCTGGTTTCTTCATCCGTAATACATATTGACAGTATATTCCTTTCTCATGCATTTTGATCTTTTATCAGATACCACTGTTTATCACCCTTCCAGCTTCTAGAGTACAGAGTACCTAATATAAAAAATCAGAGCACTTTCTCTTGGTGTCTCTGCAAGGGACAAGTGCACCTGTGAAAGTTCTGACCCTTGTTACTAGGACCCTGGAGGGATAGTAGAAGGCTAGCAGCTACAAACTTCAAAGCTGGGTTCTTGGAGAATTTTTTACAGACTAACCCAGACAGTTTCTAGAATATTTCTGATAGCAAACAAACCAAGGAAAATCTCATGGACAATCTGATTGACAGAAAGCCAAATTCTGGGCTTCAAACTGTAAAATCCCTAAGGTACCATCCACATACACACGTATTTATAAAGAGGTGGGAGAGGGGAGGAAGACATTTCTCCTCTCCCTCCTCTGTATATTTTGAACCAGAGTATCAACTTCTGAATCTTTTGTGCAAACCTCATTAGACTATAGAGCCCACATGCAGCTAGAGGTTAATGAAGACCCTCTGAATCAGTTTGGAACTGATGTCCTATCAGGCTTCTAGTGCATACTGTCCTATTAGAATGTTGTTTTTAAGTAAATTTTAAAGCAAAGCTTTTAATTTTTTTGTGATTAAAGAAAGCTTTGTTTTTAAATTAAGGCAGTTCATGATAGCTCTGCAGAAGCAGTTTCATTTGCAATCCTGCCAGGGCTGGTATTAAAAATGTATGGCTATTACAGTATTCCCCTTTATTTGATAGTCTGAATTTCATCTTTTTCCCCTCCCACTTGTATAACAGTCTAGCACTACAAAGCCAATGGAGCAGGAAATATTATTTTAGGATCAAGGTGCCTCACCAGAAATTGAAAGAAAGTAGATGGTAAAATACAACTGGCTAAGTCTTTCTCTGACTAACACCATAATTAGATTTTCTTTTTTGTTCCTGGATGGCTAGAGTAGTTTCACCTAGTCCTTAGCTATTGCATTATCAGCAAAAGAAAATGAAACAAACTGCTGCAATTACTTGTCACTCCTGTCATTTCTCAATGGTAGTAAGTAGCTCTGTGATTCATTCAAGCAGGCAGTAGCTTAGATCAGGATGTGAAAAATATTCTTGTCTTAAGCTTAAGAAAATTCTTGTGTTTATAGGTAACAAAATCCAGGTTCTATCTCTGGAACACACATGTTACTCCTTATTAAATTTAAAAGAGAATGTCTATAATTTCATTGTGTTCCCTCTGTGGGTGTAGGTGTAGATGATCTTACTCACTCCAGTGGAGGATTGGAGAAAAAAGTACAGAAGAAAAATGTATAGCTAAGGATATTGTAGAAGTGATTAATTATACTGCCTGATGGGATGTTTGTCACTTTTCTTGCCTTGCTTAATGTTGCTACAAAGATGTAAATGTATTTTTCCCCTCCACAAAATGTTTCGAGCATTAATGTTTGCTAAAGACCAAATTAATTTTGGTTTAATAAAACGAAAAAAGTGGGAAAGTGAGTGAAAAAACCTTCATTCTTTAGATGTTCTTAATCTCTTGCACTTGCATTAAGCAGGAAAAAACCCCAAACCTCAGAGAAAACTGGGTTCAAGGGCATGCTACAACACCTCTTTCTATACTGTGTGTATAGAAAGTAATGTCTTATACTATTTTCAAGCCATGTTCCCTAAGCTTTGCCAGAACATGCTCTAGAAAGAGCATAAGAATTGTTAGTAGTTTGGAAATAGGGCAGATGAAGCAATAAGCCCAGGGAAGTAGCCAGGGCCTGCATTAGAAGAAAGGAGGGGTTGATTAGAAGATAAAATTCCTAAATACACCTGTGTCTGCTTTTGCTTTGCATTTTGACACACCATCTGTAGTCTAGTTTAAAAGGCTATGATTTACACTTAAGCCATAAGAAAGATTTCCCCTTTATAAAATATTACAAATGTATATGCCATGGACAACTGCCATCAAGTTGCTACAGTTATCTTGATCTCTAATCTCCTGTGCTTTCCCCTGAATCTTTGTGTCCGTTAGTCATCTTGCACTGCTCACTTACATTATGATCTCTTTGTGACAAACCCTGTTCCTTAAAAGCAAAGGCAGAGTTCATTGAAATGAAGACCTGACACCTGGCTGAAGTCTCACTGTGATATCACATTTTAAACAATTATGCCAATAAGCAAGGTGAGATATGTCTGAAAGAAACTTGATACCATTATAATAGTTTATACGTTCTATTTCTATTCACCTACAATTTTAAATTAGATGTATCGTTATTTAGTATATTTGATCTATTGTCTGGATTTGAAATAGCATTAACTGATGATTCTCCCTTGGTTGTTCTGGTTTGTTTTTTGTTTTGGTTTTTGTTTCTTTTTTTTTAAAGTAGAAATAGCTTTTTCCAGTTGGGAGTCAGAACAGGGAACTGTTCCTTTCTAGAGCAAAGGGAGGAGGAACTCCCAGATAATTACTTATTATTCTCTTGTCAAGTGCTATCATTGTCCTGCCTACAAAGCGAGAAGAGAAGCAGCACTGAACTGGCTTTTTTACAAGAAAATAATAACTAAAATAATATTTGATACAGGATGGAATGTATTCTTGAGCTTTGTTACAAGATCTGGGGATCCAGGGACTCGACTCTAAACCGTTAATGGTTTTTGAAAAGAAGTCAGTATATGCTTAATTATCAGGAAGTTAGTAATGAAAAACAGTCCTTTTCTATTTAAACCTTCTAATTTAAAGGATGCACTAAGCTAAAGAGAGATCATACATAATTTAATATAATTGAGGAAGGGAATTAAAATATAATTTTCACTCTTCCATCTAATAACACTGCTTTTCAAGCTCTGGGGATGTTGTTTAAGCCAAAGGTGGTGGTTTCCTTGACAATTCTAGGTAAGAATAGATACCCTTAAAAAAGATAAATAGAATAAGAGGGCATGAATAAGCAGCATTTACTAAATTGAGGGTTAAGGAAATTGTAAGAGATCCCTGAAGAAGACTTAACATTGAAGATATAATATTAGAATGAAGAATAAAATGAAGGTTAATCTTGATAATGAAGGACTTGAACCCAGAGAAAATGTCATTATCAACATGTTAACATGTGCAGAGTTAGGGTGAGAATTGGATAGTTTGAGACAGCCAGTGATATATGTAGCTTTTCATCTGCTGCTCATTAGGGCTAATGTAAAACTGCTAATAGAGTGGCTGCTTGAGAGAGATCACCTTTCTCAAGGTGGCAGTCTATTCCAAGCAAAATGGGGATACGAGAGTTTAACAGACCAATAAATGGCCTCCTTGTAGTGCCCTGATGGATAGGTTTACTTTTAGGTGAAAGTTGTTATTTATTTTTCAGTTATTAAAAGCCCTGACCACAGCTGGGATCTAATATAAACATTAGACCATTACCGTGCAATGCAGACCACGCTTGAGAAGACGAATACTGACAATTTTAAGGACAGTAAAGCACCACATGCTCTAACAGATACCTAACTAAAAAGCCCTTGATAACAAATTTTTACAAGCAGCTGTGTGTAATCATGAGGCAGAATGGAATACTGTTTAATTCTACAATCAACAGCGACATTGGTCTTAACTGTTATCAATTGTTACCTTTGAGCTAGAGTTCAAGGATTCACTGAGACAGCAAGTCTTATCTGGTTGAAGTTTGTTGTTGATGTTTTCCTGCAAATGCCCAAGTGAAATCCTCATTTTCTGTTCAGTGACTTGCACCCAATTTCTTACTATTTTATATTTTGTTCTCCATTTACTGCTGAGTTCACAACTCTTGCTTGGAGAAGCATCTGATAGGCTTATATGAAAGAAATACGAAAAAGGCAAGGCAAGAAAAATTACTCCTAGAATAACTGCACCTTCTGTGTTTTAGTTTAGGCTTTATATTTTGAAAAATTGGATATTTATGAATAAAAGCTGAGGTTTTGTTAAAAAATGGCTGAATACTTTTAAGGTTCTTTTTTGCAGGAAGACACAACAACCTCACTGCTGTCATGGCTGTGGAGAGCTCTGGTGGTGGGTGGAAGACTCACAGTGAAAGGATGAAGGAAATGAGAGGACTCCACTTGAAAATAAAAAACCAAGAAATACTGTTTTTAGAACAAAAACACACAAAAATTATGACAAAAATTATGTATGAAATTAAAACTAAAATTTAACAAATGCCTGTTCAAATAAATGATTCAGGCTAAGCCTGAATGATTAAGATTCAGCAACAGAGGAAGACAACAAAAATATTCAATTTTCAAGACTGGCAAAATCAAATAGGTGTATGCAATAAGGTCTTGGATAATACCAAATAAGGAACTGGTGAGGGAAATTGCCTATCGATTGCTTGTTTGCTGTCCTTTTCTGTGAACTAGAAATATAATTTATTGGTCTTTTAATTTCAATGTTGTTTCTTATCATCCTTTTCCTAAGATTTTTATTGCAATTTATAGGAGATCTGTGGTACTCTTGACAGAATTCCAGTACACTGAAGCCAACCAGGAAGACACTTAAATACTTTTCAGAAGTATGAAAATAATACTCTGTCTGGCCTTCCTCAGTACAATACATGGTATAATTTTCCCCACTTTTAAGAAGAATTCAATAAATTCAGTATCAAAAGCATCATCACTTATGTCTTTAACTCAGTTTATCAAAGTTCTTTAAAAATAGTTTCATTGTTATGATTTCTTGATTATTGATGAAAGCCCCTGTAGCTTAGAGGAACTTTGCTACAAAGAATGATATTATTCTTGTGTTGTACTCTGATCTCCATTTGACCTAATATATTTCTATTCAACAACAGCAACTACAAAAAAAAAAAAAAAAGATAATAAATTGATTCTGAAACCATACCTACTGATAAGAAAGGTTTTTTGCATATATATATATTTTGCATTGTCAAGCCCCATTTTCCATTAAAAATACATAGGCAGTCCTTTTTGCCTTCTGCTGGAAAGCTATCAAATAGCTTGCAACGTTTTTGCTGTTTGGGATGAAGTTTCTGTATCTCTAGTACAACATTCCTCTAACTAATCATTTGGGTTGGGAAAAAAAAATATTGTTCTGGGATTTACACCAGTTATTTTGGCCTCCTACGTTTATAAACAGGTTGCAATATGTTGCAGTTTCAAGACAGCCTAAGGTAACAATAAGCGTAAAATCTGTCTCTGTGCCACTAATGGTTTTGACTTTGGAGTGAAATGCAACATATACTTTTGGCCACTTGAGCAAAACCACTGTGATTCTTTTTTACTCTATGGTGTTAAAAAAATAGAATGCAGTCTTGCATTTCAGTAATGGCCTGTCTAAAAAGCACCTCTACATATGTCGTGGGGATCATTTTTGTGATCAATAAGAGATATAAGATTACGACTGTGAGAAAAAAAGGAACATTTACAAATTTCCCAAGAAGCCTATAACTAAACATATATTATACTGAAAAACAGAAGTGGTGAATAAACACATCTTTGGTTTTTGCCAGTGCAGCATCCCTAAATCTCATCATGAGAAACTAGAAAAGGGAGAATATCCCTTTGACCTGGATTCCTGCATTAAATAGGGCTCCTGGCTTTTTTCCAGTGAACAGTACACTTCTCCCCATTTCTGATATTTCCCTTCATTTCTTTGTTAAAATAAAAATACAGATTCTGAAGTTGTTTTTTTTTCTTTTCCCAAACCTTTTCCTGACTTATTAATCAATAATAGAATTAGTGCAAATTTGGAGAGAATATATGAGGTAATTTCCAGTGTACTGTTCATTACTACCTAGTGAGTGCTCCTGAATTTTATCAGGAAGGAAAACATGCAGAACCCTAATCATTTGTAGAAATATCTGTACAGCCCCTTAAACAGCTTTGCAACTTGGTGACGGACTCTTCAAAAAAGTAAAAGAATACCACATTAAGATACATATTAAAGCAGTGATACTGTTACAATTTTAATTTGGTGACAATAACACAATTCTATTAAAAATCCTTTTGAAGGGCAAGTTCTGCTATCTTCTATTGAAGAGTACCTGAATTCACAAAGAGGCTGATTTCAAATCTAGGGGTGAGGAAACCCAGTAGTTTTCTAGGCTTTTTTTTTTTTGAAGTCTTCTGCTAGGACGAATGTATCCTTGCTCTTGCTTCATGGCATTAGAGCAAGAAAAAACAGCGTGGATCCCTTACAAAAGTGGAGTTCATTAATATCTGTCTCATAGACCCGATGCAACATTTTTTGTTCACATTTATAAAAATATTCTTTAGAACACAGACACAGAAAAATAACTGAATTAACACTGACAGTATCAAAGGAGCATCACAATAAACTGGCATTGCTAAGATAGTGGAGGTGGGAAGTAGGACTCCAAAAAGCCTTTAGAAGTTTGAGATTGTCCCAGTTAAACACTTCTAAAGCTACTGGCTACTCAGGGAAAGAAAAAAAAAAAAAAAGAAAAAAGAAAAAAAATCAAGTCTGACTCAATTGATGAAGTTCTATTGCAAATTTTCATCATTACTAGCCATTTAAATGGACAAAATCTTTCCATTTCAAGAACTGGCAACAGCAAACCCCTAGCACCTCAAATATAACCTTTTCAAATAATTTTTACCCAAAAAAAAGAGCATTTTGTCAGGACCTTGACTGCACTAATTTGGTCTTAATGGCCTCCACTTACACCCCTGCCCATGGGCCCAGGGCCATCAGTCCCTGTCTCAGCAACACCAGAGGCATACTGGTCTCAAACCCAGCCAGAGCTGGGCCCTCCCTGGCCACTGGCCCCGCTGAGCCAGGCTCGACCTGTGGGCTGATGTACCAGCCTGGCCTCGTCACCACAACCTTACCTGGTGACCTGGGCTTTTGGTTGAACTCAGCTAACATACTTGACCTGTCCTGACAGCCCTGTTATTTCCCTCAGCGCCCTGTCTCTCGGGAGCAGCTGGCTCCCACTGTGCCCTGCCACATTAGTTAGCATTCATTTTAAAATCTTTTGGAAAACTATGTTCACACTACCATTAAATTTTGCAGATAACATTTTCTGTCTTTTGATAATATCACTGAAACAACATGGGGTGACTTGCCTAGGCTTTAGACAAGTGAGAAAACAATTTCATAATGGAAAGAGATCAGTCTTATTGTCCTTATGGCCAAAAATGTATTTCTTTAACACAAAGTAGCAGAGAACTACTCTCAAATTTCAGAGTACCATCCAAACAAGGTAGATCAGTTTTCACATGAACTCCTATATGCTGTTTTTCATGGACCAGTGACAGATGCTTTACAACAAGGACTGTGAAATAACATCCCAATTATATACCATATTTAACTGTCCTTAAAGAAAGTCTTCTAAGCCGCAATACTATGGATCAAAAATCTCAGATTTTAATATCTCAACCTTTCTAAACATGGTAGTCATTCTGGGTGGAGTCTTAAATGGTATGAACAGAAACATAACTTGGTTTATTGCTTTTAATGATGTGGCATCTTAGGGAACCTATGCAACTCAAAGAGTTGATGACCAGAAAGATAAAAAAAATATAACAGTGATATAACTGCTTTGTTATGATCAAAAGTGTTGGTATGGATCAGATTGTGCCTTCACCTTCTAGGTTGAATTGTTTACTTATCTCACCAGGGAGCTCTATCCAAAAAGGTTTGTGAAATATCCTGGCCAACAGCAAATTAAGATGTTTTACCACTTAATTCTATACTGGCCTCTTAAGATAAGTCATATTACTCTTCTTTTAAAAAGAAAAGTAAAGCAGTATGAAGTCTGCACTTATTTGTCTCTGTTTTGGTTTTCATTTTGTTTTTGTTTGTTGTTTGTTTGGTGGGTTGGGGTTTTTTGGTTTTGTTTGTGGGTTTTATTTTTTTTTTAAGGTTTTGTATTTTTCTGTTTCTTCAAATCTGAGGACAGTAAAGCTTCACTGTGATCCACTGCGACCATCTGGTGTTCTTAGCAACACAACACAAGACAGGTAAAAGCAGTCCTTTATCTGAAGCAAAGGCAGAGTCTAAATTATTGATACTTGTCCTTTATCACTGACATGAGAAACAGCAAATAATATGACAATTCCAAAGTGTAAATCATCAAAACAGTAGCATTCTGTGATTAAAATCCTTATAAATTGCACTGTAATGTTTTTGAAATCAATAAACTGCATGGATGCAATTAAATATTTAAAAACTGAAGAATCTGCAAATATCACTGTCCCTACAGGTTCTTCAAGTGTATGGTTCAATCTATAGCAGTGGAAGGCAAATCTTGTCGTTTCTAATCATATATGTTCTATTTTGTCTACAGCATAATGTATAAAGATAACATATGAAGAAGCCATCATTTTAAAACCACACAGCAGGGTATGAGTATGAGAGTTGTATAATTAATAGGGATTTTTTTATAAAACTGAACAGTGGCAAATGAGAAAGAGGATTAAATATCTGTTTGGAAAAAAACTGAATATATTCTTTTCCTCCAGAATATCTGGTTAATGAACAGAATTTATTTGAAATCCAAGGATAATTTTAATTCTCTACAATATATAACTTTTCTTATTAATTCTTAATAAATAGATATTCAAAACAGGACACCTACAATACTTTTACAGACCAGTATTTTTAAAATTCATTTGGATGTGGAATGCCTATGTTCAAACAACACTTCTCAAATCAGAAGAGATGCTAACATCAGGCACTCAATGAGTAGTGTCTTGATCAGAGTGGTCTCTAAAGAAAATATAACTAGTTCGTCACAGGACACAGACAAGTCTTTCCCAAATTCTCCTGTATCATGCAGCAGAAGGTAAACAAGCAAATTAGAGTAAGCCTGAAGAGATACTGTGATTGACTACAGTACATAACTGATGATGAATTCTTTATCTAATAGCTAAGTGATTAGGATTCAGTTCCTCATCCTCTTCCTAGTTTATTTCTTCATTTTCTTGAGACATTTAGTACATGTGGTTTTATGTTTTTGTTTCATTTTCTAGCATTTTCTTTAAATAATTGATCCAGTGGATTTTCCAAATACAAACTGACCATATGCTATCAAAGAAGGATTAGATGTAGAAAGAGATTCATAATTTAATCAAATGTCTCTTTCATTTAGACTTGAGGAAAAAAGCATTGAGGTCCGAACTGCATCTGACTTCCATAAAGCAAAACCTGGCCATGTTTTCCAAGTGCACTGACAATGCTAATCATCCATTTCCTTACTATAGTGCAATTTGAATGGTTTAACAGTCAAAACGTTAAGAGATTGAAGATTTACCTCAGTCATAAATACTGAAAAATTATGTCCCAAAAACAAATTTACAAGAGTGGTCTTCTATCGTGACCAGTAAAGTCTATGTACTTATTTCCCTTGAATTCTCAAGGAAGTGGTACTTTTCTTTACAGAGGAATAAAATTCCATATAGCAGACACTTTTCACGTTATATTATTTTATCCCACAGCAAAAACATACGTCTTGTGTTGAAAAACAATCTTTTGTTTAATCTGTCTCCCCCTACTCCCACGCTTTTATTTGTAAATCTGCCTCTCACTTCTGGAAAATTGCTACAATTTATCTTTTACTCTTTCTTTGGTTTGTACAGTTCTTTTTTGTTTTCCTCTGTTAATTACTTCTTTCCTCAAAAAACGTAATTTCCTCTTTTTCTGTTCTTTCCAAATCTCTGTTATCTAGATATCAGAGTCAAAGGTAGGTCATGTGAGACCACTTTTATGCATTGCTTCCAGCCTCAGTGACTCTGCATTACCCATTCAGATGTAATGAGCTCCTACTAACTTATGCTCTTACTTCAGTACTGATAACCGCACAGAGCTTTTCAGAATAGGGACAGATGTCTTGCTTCTGCTGCCTCATCTCTTTAGAATCCTTTTCCTCTGCCTCTCTGGTCATTTGTTTCCTTTGACTTGAAACCTGTTCTCTCACACAGTAAAAGCAATTAACATGTATTGAACATTTGGAAAAAGATGCTTCATTTTTAACTATTATTTGACAAGCAATTGCATGAGCAAAGTTTTGCATGAGGTGCTCACTCTGTTGTTTGCACAGTTAGCACAACATATGCACACAAATTGGGTAACTGTAAATTCAGTATCTTAAAGGTATTACTGCCATATTTTTTTTCTTCTACAGCATATACTGCAAGGTTTACTGGTATTGACAAGCTGTAAAATGTAATATATGCAAAAATAAAAAATAGATCCAGAAGTTTGCAACCTTGTCCACCTACTGCTGCCAGCATTTTTAATTTGCTTTTTTCCTCCCCACAAATCAAGCTATTAGTTATCCTTCCTGAAATGACAGATAAAGGAATCAAGCTACTATGTAAAAATATTTTTTTTTATTTATTAAAACTAGTTCATCAATTACAGTTAAGAAAATCTTGGAAGTATTAAGCGATATACCTAAAGTTTCAGAAACCAGAAGGAAAATAGAAACATTTTTTAAAAAGATTAAATTTTGAAATTCCAGTGTCTTACTTCTGAACATGATGCTTACAGTGCTGCACAACGTCAACTCTAAGCCACAGGAATAAAGTCAAAACCAAGGTATTCCACTAACAAGGCATCTTTCAGCTTTTAAGAAGAGTGGATTTTCAGGCTATGTAGAATGTTGCTAGATGCCACCAGTAAGGACAATGCTACTCAGATCTTCCTCTTAAAATTGGGTCATTTGAGCCCCGCTCCTGAATGCGGCTGCCACCGTATTGTAGGGGAAGAGGCAGTTCCTCAGGCAGCAGTAGTTGGTGGGTTATGGTTTGTTTTGGGTTTTTTTAGTTTATTTTTAAAGATTCCTTCAATCCATCCAAAACCCAAATGACAGCACTTGTGGCTGTACCATTGATTTATTGATTTTTTTTTTTTTACTCTGTTGCATTTTGCCTGTATCATCATGACTAAGTTGTTTTAAAATCATACCCTTTGGTATTTCAGATATTCTGTTAGAGCAAGTAGGTTTTAGTATTTTCCTGCACTATGTTATTCGCCTTTCCTTTCAGAAATATGCAGCGCATAGCTGAGATAACAATTGCTGTATTTTCTCAGTAATGTTGATACACGATAGATGATATTTAGGCTTGGGGAATAAGAGCAAAGGGGGAGCACTGCCAAACATTCCTTATGTTGAAGAAGTCTGTAGAGTTCAGCAGGGATAAAGAAATATTCCTCAAATTGTAAGTGAAAATAATTTGTCATTTAAGTGTGTGACAAAAGAGCAAGTCATTCTGGGTTACTCTTGTTTAGATTAATCATAGGAAACAACTTTCCACACTGACCTGTCCACTATCAATAACTACTATACTAGATGTTATTTAACCAGGTAATTTTGAGCTGTGAGCCATGTCTCCACCAACACAAACATGACTATCCAGTTCTTCAAAAAATATCTGAAGTTTTCAGCAGCTGACAATTATTGTTTTCTTAAAAAAAAAAAAAACAAAACAACAATGCAAATGTGCAGTTAAGATTCTCAGCACACTGGAAATAGCGAGCAAATGCAATGACTTACTTTATCAGCCATTCCACCAGGGAAAGCTTCACAAGTGTTGGATAAAAGTTTCCTGCAATATAACACTTGCTTACAGCAGTGCTCAATATATAGGAAATCCACCTTATGTAGTATAACAAACATCCCTCTCTGTTCCATTTAGGGAAAAGGGTAGGATCTCCTGTTGGTGTGAAGTTCATATCAGTTTTATTCATCATCATGAATGGTTTTAAGTTGCTGATGTTTAATGAGATCTACTTCAGATAGCTTTCAAGCTGTGACTCAGCAAGACTTCACCAATCAGCCTTTCTAAACATACCTTTACCTTCCTTTCTGTGACTACTTCATGACACATAAATTAATGTTTCATTGAGCTAATTGGATCCTTGCAGCTCTTAATTTTTTGCAGGTATACTATTTTGAAAATAAACCATGAAGCTTCATCTTTGAATATGAAAGCAAATGTTTATTTTATTTATCTGCCTAAGGTAATGTAAAACTACATCTCTACCATGTTATGGAAGGTACAAGCTCTTTACTTTCTGGTATCCCAATCTACATATTCTTGGTTGGTTAAGTCAATTTTTGTTAATCAGTATAAACAGGCAAACAACACAAATTATTTACTGGGCCCAGAAAATAAACTCAGGAAAATGTAAGTATTTTGCTGCCAAACCTTGCACTTTCATACACAACCATCATGTACCATGGCACGATTCACACCGCCTGTTTCTTCTTCTTTCCGCAGTTTTGTAAGAGATTTGTATCCAATATCTTTTAGGATATGTCTTCAAGGTATATTCTACATGCCTCTGCACATGCCTCAAGCTACCTGGATAGGAGTCTGCTCTGACCCAGAAGCTATGGAAGTCATGTTAGCACAATACTCAGCTTAACCTGTGTTCGTATCTCAGGGTCTATTAGGTTCAGCTACCAGCTATTGCATGTGCCCAACTTCTGATATGTAGTTGGCTCCCATTTAACTGACTTCAAACAATAGTCAGATAAAGTCAATGAATGCAGAGCTCTGTTCTGTTTCCAAAGTAAAATCCTACCTTGCGATATGGAAGAATTTCAAAAGGAATTCTTTAATTGTAAGAAGACATTTCTTCTTTGATATGATATGCTCACCTGCAACATTACTTGTTCATTCTTGATATGAGCAGACTATCACTTCTCCTGCATGACAAGCCATCTCCGTTCAGCTCTGGACAATGTTCTAACATGACAAAACTATACAAATCTCCTAGCTAGTTTTATAGTTTGTTGGTACTTCGTAAGCTGGGAAGACATTCTGGATCTGCCTGAAACAGAGGAAACCCATGCAGTCAACTGTCAGAAAAAAATACACTGACAGCTCTAACAAACAGATGGAAGTGTTTACAGGGAGTCATCTGAAATAAAATTTACACCCATCATCTTCACTTTCTGTGTTTTGTAACATAGACAGAACCACCCAACTCCTTGTGGCACGTGATGCAGGTAAAACACATACTTAACTGTACAGCATCTCACTGTTTATATATTTCTAACACCTATATTTAGAGAGGGAAATGAACATAATAACCAGACTTTTAAAACAGGCAAATAACATGCTTGGCTGGGCTCTAATATCTGGTAGTGCTCAATCCACTGGTTTCAGTATTTTACTAAACAGTTTTTAAATCAAGATTGTACTACCAACAGTAACTCAGTGGTCTAGTGAAGAATTTGTAGGGTTTTCTCTTTTGACCTGTCATGCAAGATGTTAGGCTGGATGACTGTAATAATCACTCATATATCTCAATCTTAAACTTTAAAATGCAGTTTTAAGAAAGGCATAATTCCAATAGTAAACATTTTTCAAACTGTCCAGAATACTCACACTGAGCCCCCAATTTTCATAACTTTGTGATCAGTTAGGCATGTACTTTCTGTTCTCCAGACAAAACTACTAGGCAACCTAACCATCAAGAGAAAAGCAAATTTTCTGTGAAGTCGACTAATTGAATCACACTTTTTTCACGATTGGGACTTCAGAGTAATGGTATGCCCATTCCAACAAAGTAAAACCAGTTCAAGGTGTTCCAATGTTTGTAAACAGAGCTATCATTCAAGAAAGGGAACACAACATACTGTATTTCAAGGGTGTCTCAGCTCTCTGCATCTCCACAGGAACAAAGAAAAGTTAGCAAAAACTTTTTCATGTCCTGAAACTTTCTGCTGAATAGCTGTGTACACAAACGTTAGGTCTCTAACCTTCTTCTGAAGAGAGCACTCAGCATGATGCACTGTAGCATGAGAACATTTAGAATAACACTAATCTGAAATCCTTCATATACTATACTGAAATACTTCAGATGCTATGCACACAGTATAGCTTAGGAGCAGAAATGTTTGCAGGATAAGCAAGAGTATGATGTTCAGTAATCAGGAGATCACATTGAATAAGTAAATCTTCACATAAAATTTTGAATTCACTTTAGTCACTGTGAAGTCTGAGAAGCAGCACACCTCTGCAAGTTAACAATTTGGTTCATTTTGATATAACAATGCTTAATGGCATACTTCCCCCCCAACCCAAGTAAAAACGTGCCAGTTTTATGAAAGCAATAGACCATTTCTGAGCTAAAACTGGCTCAACTAATAATTTTCCAAGCAGAGTGTTTTAGAACCATGATAGAAATAGCCATTTCACTATATTTCTGAGTAGATCAAACCTTATACATAGAAAACGCATGGCATAGAAATATAAAGTCCATAATTTGACAGTATTCTGTTAAATTCCATTGCAAAATATGCTCCTAGGCATAATTTGCAGGAGATTTTCATACTCCCATTCTGTGCTCTTACCAATTCTTTAGAAATGTTTTAGATAAGCCTTCAGCTGTCCAAAGCCTTTGTACATTGAACCTTTCTCCTACAGAGTATTTAAAACATGCAATGAAATTACCTAGTGAAAGACTTGGTATTTCTTATCCTATTTTTATTGGACAGATGACTGCATCCCTAAAGCTTGGAACATATTGATCCCAAAAAGCTGTTCATATGTGAAGGCAGTAAACCAATAATAATTCTTAGGATATGTGGTTTGTGTAGGCAACAGTGCTACAAACAGGCAAAAATAAAGGTAGGTTTTTAGGTTTGTTTTGAATTGCTACGCTAAGTCTCTATGCAGTTTTTTCTTACTATATCAGTTGGAGAAATAACTATATTTAAATTTTTTCCAGTCTCTTTAAAATGTAATGCATTTCAGCATAGCAAAATTAATTGACAACTTTGTAGTTGCATCCCTAATTATCAAGCCTGTAAGATATGTAGACACATATATATACACACACACACACTGGTGATTATAAGCATGATTTCACTGTTATCACAATCAAATGAAGAACGTGTTCCTACAGCAGGATGACATAATGTCTGCTTTCTTTTCAGACACTATGACCTTAAAGGTACTAACAAAAAGCCTGTAAAATTTTTCAGCCACCTTTTGGACTTTTTGGATCTTCAATATTCCTGTTATGACATAAATTATCTTTGATAGCAATTTAGTTTTTCTATATTCTAAATAATGCAAAACACTAACAAAACTCTGTATCAGCAGGGAAATCACTGGGTTTTTTTTTTGCCTTTGAGCATCTCTGTACCTTATAAGAATCTCTTTTCACTTCAGTGCTGAAAGTCATTCACTATTGTTTCAGTGAAAAATTAATATCCTCCATGATGCAACAATCCTTTAAGGGAGCAGGGAATAATACAGACACATACTAAAAGCCACTATATACTTGTCATCCTCAAAGACTGCAATGCATGAGGGAGTGGTATCTTTTCATTAGCTGTGTACCGGCTTATTAAGCAGATATGTCCAGAGATAGTTTTCATATGAAATATTCAGCTTTTGGGATCTGAAGGCATTCCCACGTTTTTCACGAGTCACACTTCAAACCAGTATCTTTAAATGTATGTAGAGTACTTCTGCAATACTATAAACACCACTCCTCCCCCAAAACTCTATCAGAATTTTATGTTTTTAGTAACACAGACCTAAAAGGAACAAGGAGCTAGTGGGAAGCTATTGAAAGAGAATTAACAGAGGTGGAAAAGGCTACTCACTATGTCTAATGAAACTACAGAGGTAAATGTTTAAGATAGTCTAAGTCACAACTTCTGGCTCCTCAGTAACAATAAGACATACAAACTTGGGTATCTTTCCCAAGGTAGGGAGTATTAGCAGAGCTGCATCCTTTCAAACCTGCTTATGAATTTGGTTCTTGAATCCAAAGTTTTCTTTAGTCTGAGAGAAGAAATATTGAATAGGGGTGGGTTTTTTTCATGGTTTTATCAGCTGTACTGCCCTTTCACAGAATTCAGAGGGTTTTTACCATAATTTTCAAATCCCCTGAGGTAGTATAGTAACATTTGTAAGCAAAAATATTTCAAACCTCAGTATTCAAACTATTATAGAAGCTAAAAATGATGTAAATCTTAGATTAACAACTATTTTATGTTCTTTTAATTCTGACTGCTTAAACATAATAAAATGCAGTTAAGAGCAGAAGGTGACATTCTTTAAACCAGCATGACAGAATCACACCTATCTTTTTATTTTCCTTTATAAGCTACAAAAAGGAGCTATTTTATTGAGTTGTTTTTTAAAGAGTCTTCGTTGTATGAATACCGCTGTGCTAGCTACAATCTCATCAACTTGAGAGCTGTTCTTCAGACACTTCAGATGTTCGTAGTGTAAACTATATCTTTCCACATCTACCTGCCAGATGACTCAGAGCCTGAACATATTGCTAAAAGTCTGGCTAACCTGAGTATTACAAGTAACATTTGTATTTATGCCTGAATGCTCATATAGGGAGAATGAAGTCTAGTATCCTCTATACGCTTTGGCATACTATCAGACGTACTTCCTTGTTGCCTCACTGCATAAAAAGGTGTCTATCAGAAAATATTTGGTTATTTTATACATATTGTTTTTTCTGAAAGCTCTGATTGAGTTGTGGTCCAGTGCATCATGGCAGACTATATCTTCAGAGATATGCAATTTTTCTACAGTACACTACGTTACTTTGCCTATTTTAATATGATTAGTTTTCAAAAGATTATTTCACACACATTTGCAATTTAGATTGTTAGAACAATCTGACATGTGTATTTGGAGGTCTGTTAAAATTAATTCAAAAAAACTATAAAGCAAATCGTCATTACCAGTATATTTTAATGCAACTGAAAACTATAGACACTGTTTTTGTTCAGTCTTCTCTTTCCAAATCTGCTAATAGATTTCTTTGACAAAACTTAAAATAAGAGGGTTTATTTTTGGCCATTGTTAACAGTTACACTGAATTCATCAAATTCATTCATATGAATGCAACATATTTTCAGAATAAGATAATGCAACCCCTATTTTGGAGTTCTGAAACTTTAAGTGACAGGAATATACCAGTAATAGTTTGCTAGAGCTCCATAAGAAAAGACAGAGCTAGCATAAGCAAACCAAGGAATATCCTCTTTATGAGGCACTCTCCTAGACAGGGAGACAGATATTACATGATCCTCTGCTCCAGGCAATCACCTTTTCTGTCAATATAGCAGATCTAACATGAGGAACAAAGATACAGACTCCTGCTGACGCTCGAATGATTGGTGACACTTGTGCTCTAACCAAAGGTGGGTACCAATCCAGACTGCCGAAATTTGCATAATCACAAAGCATCAAAATATTCAACTACAGCAATCAGAAGTCCTCTTTTAACATGTGTTATCTGCTGCAAGAGCAATATGATACAGCGATATTTTGCAGGATTAAATCTCCACTCTGGAATGATTCATGAGTCAATAAAACCTAGCAAAAACTAATTTTAGGGGGCAATACTACCAAAAATTATGTTCACAATGAAAAAAAAAGAAGTAAAACTGGTTACCCTAGTGCAGTATTCCATTTAGCTGTAATTCTACAGTCAGTTATTATTGTTTCATTGTACAATTAATGAACAAAATTTCATAGTTTATTTACTTATTTAAATTGCTCCTTTAAAAATGCAAACAAATACACAAACATGCAAATCCATTTACTTGTTACTAAAATTACATTTGTTATCTACATTTTGGGAATTTCTGAACTATTAAACAATTAATTCCACATTTTAAGATGCTGCTGATGTTACTGGAAACTAATGTGATACTTTTTTTTCCTCCCAGAAAATAAACAGGTGTGAGTTTTACATGTACACGCATCCCTCCACAAATTGAAAGCATTCTACCAAAAACTCCTAAACTACCTACAATATTAACTTCTTTCCCCCCCACACACACAGTTTATTTGTCATCTACTCAGGGTTTTGTTTGGTTTGATTTGGGTTTCTGCTTTTATTTACTTCTGGAAAAAAGGAACTTTAACTTCACCTGCATAGATTTACACTGGTTATATCTTATCCTCCACATAACACAATATGTGATTCAAATACAGCTCTTTCCAATGCATTGGTCACTCTGCTGTATGCACAATACTGCCTAAATGGTTATTATTTAGGGCCACAGTAGCTTCACAACTGTTCTGCCACTAATCAGCTTCCTTCTCCTTTACTTAACCTTTCCCCACCTCCTATTGCCCTGAAGAGAGGTCTGAAAATAGCTGGCTTTTACGCAGTGGATCACTGGATGTCCAGCCCTCATTTCTGTATGTATAGATCTAAAGACCAGTTCCCCCCCGCCCCATACACTGTACTGATCCAGCTATACAGAACTCTTAAAATAGTATTAAGTTGCATGTAAAACAGCTATAAAGACTTTTTTGTTTTCACAATAAGATAAAGCAACAATGTAAATCTAAATTAATCTTTCAATTTAAACACATAATAAAATACATATTGTGGATATTTATTCAGCACATGGCACTTCTGAGACTTCTTTGTGCCCTGATTTTTTTTTTTTATTAGAGTACAGCTAAGCAGTGTGCTTTATATTCTCAGCAATAACTTCAATCCTTTCGTTTCTCTAGAGAGACAACCTGACCCATGAATCTGCATATATAATCTGGCTAATGTCCATACTTCCCAGAGCTGGCACATTCTGGACAGTCTGGCCACATCCACATCATGCAGGATTTGGCCAGGTTCTCTCTCAATCCCAGATGCTGCTCCTGGGGCCCTGAAACAAATTTTTTGTGGGGGTTTCAGTTCAGAATGCTTGCAGATAACCAGTTTGAAAGGGTTATCAACTGTGCCATGCCTAGGTTCAACTGAGAGAGAAGTAGTTGATTGGGAAGTCTAGAAATAAATTAGCAGTAGACTAGTGCCTGGGAACAAAATTAGAGTCAAATTTACAGCCTAGGTACATTTATATAGTATTCTTTTGGAAAATCCCGGGAACAGACAACCAAACACACTAGCAGATTGGGATCCTGATACTGAAGAAAAGTCTTTAAAGAGCAGTGTCACTCTCCATGTCCTTCCTGGATCCCCCAAATTAGACACCGATTATTTACAAAGCAGAAAAAGGAGGCCTTTAAAAATATAAAAGCCCTCTAAGATGACCTGAACAAAGGCCTCTGGTCCCAAAAGCACATCTGGTTTTTCTAACTATATCAGATGTTGCAATAAAAGATATTTCTTCTTGTCCTGTCAATGACCTTTAGAACATAACATCTAAAGCAAAACAACACTGGAATGATTCAGTTCATCATAGCACACCAGTACTCAATCTCCAATCTCTCTGTTTAGGTGACAAGAGGGTGGTTGGGGGGTACTGTTCATTTTAGCCTTCACTTTAACCTTTTTTCTCTGTTAGGTGTTATGTGAAAACAGTGCTCTTTCAATGTTTATCATACTGTTTTGTATTGTGTTAGTCTCAGGAAACTATTTGTATACAACATGCTCTCAAGGGTTATGTGTGTTCCCAGACTATATGTTTGCCCACAGCAAGCACTTTAGGGAAGCAATGATGAAAAGGTGAAGGAAAAACAGGAAGACTTGAAGGTATGAAGGTAACAGTCCTTGAGAAGCAGGCAAGTCACAGGCCGAGGTTCACAAGAATTTTAAATACAATAAGGCAAAAAACCAGAATTAAAAGGATTGAAGTGTAAAGATATTTTTCAAGTATATAAGGAAAAAGATACTGACAACGGAGAGGATAATGCCTCTGAAGGACAGAAAGATATTTACTGCTGAAAGAAATATATGTTGTAAAATTAATTTTAAGAAAGGAAGATGTGCAATAGATACAGAGCAACTGCATTCAGTCAAGTTTAGAGTATGTGAACACCAAGAGTTCCAAGCCCTTTAATCCTTTTCAATGCCCAGTCTATAATACCTCCAGTAGAAGATCCCTTGCTAGTAGTGGGATCCAGTGGCATCCTATAGAATCAGATGACTCAATTTCAAAAAGTTAAAAACTGCTATGGTCTTCAGCATACAAATACAAGCAGTATTAATAAACCCCATGCTCAGAAAACAAGTAGAACCTGAAAATCCATGATATGTTTTAAAAACTGTGGAAATTCAATTTTTTTGTTCTTTTCTCTTTCTTCTTCACCTGTTTAAAGGTTTGTTTGTTTAGTTTTTTAACCTCAGGGTATGCATGGGTTCATGTTTCATGCTCTTCTCTGCAGCCGTGACAGCCAGATATTTAAGTGGAAAGGAAGCTATGATTCATAGTCATTTAATGACTCCTGAAGGTAAACCTTTAGGAATATCACCAATTAGTGCAAGACAAGGGCTAGGAGCCTATAGTAGTAAACATGTACTTCCACACTTACTAGCTCATACAACAGACCTTTTACACCAAATACCTTAGTTTTCTTTTCCTCTGTTTGAGAAATGCTGTTTGCTTTGTGGTACAGGAGTTGCTACACAGGTAGATCAAAAGAGATTATATAAAATACTCGTAATATTTTGAACATTCACTTAATCTGTGTTTCTGATTCCAGTATTTATTTCCTAGAAACACTCTAGTGAACAGATATGGGAGGAATACTTTGGATGTGCCAGAAAATGATCAAACTGTGAATATGGAGTTGCTTTTTCGTGTAGATTTCACATTGTTAACTTATTTCTAGTTGGAATAAAAATACAACATGCAACATAAGTGACCAATCTAGTCAAATATTCCCAAGTCACTTTCAAAAATGCATTATAAACTGATAATTTTTGATACTGAAATATATGAAAAATACTGTAAGCCATTTTTGTGAACAGAAATGGAATGCGTAAAGACAGTTACTTGTCAGGAATTACATTTCCACAGATACTAGCATGTATTTAAAAAATCCCTTACCTGCTGTGCAGCAGCTGGAGAGTGAAAGGAGAAGGAGGTTAAAGATGGCCTTGGAGCATCTTTTGTAAAAGACCTACAATTGATGGCTAAAAAAGCCTAAAGAAAAATACAGAGATACTTTCCTCAGGGTGTAAGAATTCAGCTGAAAAGGGTTTTCTGAAATTGGAGCTGGGCCTTTATAATCTTCAACAGAAACTCAGGACAAATTTGAAGTGAATTGTGGTGGAAGGTTGTATGTTGTTATACAACCAACCTAGGGAACAAAGATTTCAGATACAGGCAAATCTCAGTGTTAAAACAGAGAGTACAAAGCATACAAATACCTGTAATCTTGTGTATGTTGGTGTATTGCTTAAGTTTGTATTTTCTGTTTGAAAACTTGGAAGAAAGGAAACTAACAGGTCTAACATTGTTACTTTTACCGACTGATTTTTTTTTTCCTGCAGTGCTTTCAAAGCAATAAAATATTTAAAAGTAAATTGAAGAAACTATACATTTCTAGGAGACCTTGATATTAAAATATTACAGTTTCACAGAGACAGTTTTTCACTCTTGAAACATCTGTGTCTGTTAAAGGCAGCCATCACTGACTACAAAAGTTTGTTAATTAAGCTGAGCACTCTATTCAGTTTATTTGCAGAACTGTACAGTTCTGCCAAACCTGTTAGAGCAGTTGAGTACCAGCACCATTAACCACACATCGAAAAAGCTCTCGGGATTTCTTCAACTTATTCTCAACAAATAAAGTTTGGATGATCATAGCACTGTAGCTATAGGATGACCATTTAAAATGCAACAGCGCAATGTTTTTTGGAGGAACTCATCTTTGTAAAGTAAAGCATATGAAGTTATTAAAGATGTGTTTTAACATATCTCCTACCTTCAGAATGTTAAGTAAGTGCCTTAGTCAAATATAAGCACAAAGGACCATGAACTTTAGGTGAGCAAGATCTGGTCATGTAAATAAATTTCCTTGAACAAGTATTTTGTTATACTTGCCATAACTTTCTATATGGACAAACTATTACCGAAGACAACAGCAAGAGTAAGAACTTGTAAATAAGACTGAGGAAAAAAACCAGGTCAGGTATGGGTGAACAGCAGTTATTCTGAAATAATAATGGATTGTACACTGGTTAAGAAAATATGTAATTTTATTGTCTCCTTGCAGTTACCTCATTAAGGTTAACAATCAAATTTTGTACCCCTTTCACAACCCTCTTTTTTTTCTTTAATGAGAAAGAGGCAGAATCTCAAGATGCCTAGTTCTTCTCCCACTGTATTCAAGAATCAAAAACTATGAGTTATTCATCTTCTCCTGAAGAGCACAGTTCAAATTTGAGAGAAAGCATCTGATCCCTTGGCATTGGACGGTTAAACTCATCTAAAATCTTCAAGACAAGTGTCTGGTGAAGAAGCTCTGAAATCTCAGAACTGCACATTCAGTCCATGACAGCACTAAAAGATCAAATTTCAAAATTGAGAAGACCTAGGATACAAAGTGTGCACATTTATCTGTGGGCATTATTTAAAGCCTGTTTGAAGTCAACTGATGACTTTCCAGTTAATTTGATGAATTTTGGAGTAGGACACATGAACATATGAAATAAACATTTTATACAGTTATTGTCACACCTGTCAATAAAATGACACTTTCTAACCATTTATGAGGCTCAAAGTAAATCAGCCCTGTTATAGGAAGAAATCTTAAAATAATCCGAATATAGACAATCTTGTACAAAGGATGACTGTTGTAGCCTCTGTAAGATGCTGTATATTAGGAAGATGTTAATAGTAATATTAGGAAGATGTTAATAGTAAGCTTTTGATGTAGGTGCTTCCTAATGTTATGCTAATTGAACAAAACAATTTTTGCTAATAAGATTAGGTCAATGATGTTTGATTGGGTCCATTAAACCAACTATAAACACGTTAACAATTTGCAGACTTTATTTATCAGACCATTCTTCATCTCAAAGTTCCTTGGTTTTTGTTCCATTGCCTCACCTCCTATCCTGCAATCCTAGTCAAAGACAGAAACTCTTCCGTCAATACGTCTTTCGAAGTTTCATCCAGTATGCATTGCTTCTCCAGTGAAGTGAAAACAACATGATCTGGGGATCAATTGACATGAAGCATATGAACATAGCTGAGGAAAGAAGGACTGCAATTAGCTTAACTAAAATTGTATGTTTCTTTCATTACTCAGTCTGAACATCCTACTTCAATCTTGATAACATACCAGCATTCTAAGTCTTGACATTTAATGTAATCATACGCGATCACTATGAGTGACAACTATAATTATCTGCCTTAACTTAGTCTCCTTCTACAGCCAGTAAAATCACTTTAGAACAAACATTTCTCCTGCCTTTCAACTGTTTTTGTTTACTTTCATCACAACTTGAATATGCTTGATCTTGAATTTTCTCATTATCTTACACGAAATTTATCCTAGAAGGTCTTTTAAGACTCTTGAATGAAAACATCATGCTATCAAAAGACACCAAGAGAATCATGGATGCTAAAGAAACACTGGTACCATGTACATCATCCCCTTTGAAAAAGCTCCAAAATCTCCAGAAGCACCTGAATTGTAAAAACAGGCTATCAACAGCTATACATAAACACAGTTCTCATGATTTTAACTGTTATGCCTGTTCACACTTTAAATGATTAAAAACATTAAGTGTTGTGGTTTAAATAGGTAAAGCAAAAGCCGTGCATGCAAGCAAAGCCAAACAAGTAATTCCTTCTCCCCTTCCCACGGGCAGGCAGGTGCTCAGCCATCCCCAAGAAAGCAGGGCTCCATCACGCCTAACGGTGACTTGGGAAGACAAACGCCATCGCTCCCAACATCCCCCCCTTCCCCCTTCCTCCCCCAGCTCTATGTGCTGAGCATGACGCCGTGTGGTGTGGGACATCCCTGGGGTCAGCTGGGGTCAGCTGTCCCGGCCGTGTCCCCTCCCAGCTCCTTGTGCCCCCCCAGCCCACTCGCTGGTGGGGTGGGGTGAGGAGCAGGAAAGGCCTTGGCTCTGTGTAAGCCCTGCTCAGCAGGAACGGGAACATCCCGGGGTTATCAGCACTGTTTCCAGCAGAAATCCAAAACAAAGCCCCATAGGAGCTACTGTGAAGAAAATTAACTCTACCCCAGCCAAAAGCAGCAGAAAGAAAGTATATCTTATCTTCACTTACCCTAAAATCCGTACAAGTTTTCTTCTGGCCAATATTTTCTCTTTATTTTTCAAAGGAGAAGGCTTACAGTCCTGAACTCCTAAAGTAATGTGTAAACATTTTAAGTGAAAGAGAACTTAAGAACTAGACTGAGGAAGTCTCAGGTCTCTTTTTGTCTAAAAAAATGTAACCAAGCTACTGGGACTCAAGATGCATGAAAGTTCAACATTAATAATGAGCCATGAATTATGAGAGTGAAAAATTAATTTTGATGTTGTACATCTCTTCCTTTATTTGTCCTGTTATGTAGGAGCAATGTCTTATAGCTTTCAAATGTTATGAAATTTCTACACATTTATATTTTGGCTTTCATTTCATAGCAGCAGCAAAAACACCATGTAATTGTGCTCAGGTATGTAGAATCTAGCCAGCAGTTGTCCACAGATATTTCAAAACACTCCCTTTGGTACAAAATTGTCCCTATCTGCAAGATAATTAGGAATTAAAGAATTGTGGTCCATCAAAAGAAAAAATTTCTTCTGACCAACTTAACTTTTGTCAGGATATTTAACTTCAGCGGAAGTATGGGGTATTATATCACACGATAATCCAGTACCTGAAAATGACGGGCCTTTTATCAAAAAAGCCAGTTTTGATTATTTGCATGTTATTTTTGATGACCCTACCATTCAGATAATTTCTTTAAAGCTCTCTCCCCAATGAGACTGTTGAGGGGAAGTCTAAAAGACAGAAGTACAATTTCTGCATGCAGTTTTTTTTGCCTGATGTGACATGATATACTTCCATTCTTTTACCAAGGACCATGTTATTTCAGAGCTTGAGAAATGGATACAATGTGGATATTGTATCTGAGAATCAATAAGTATATACAGATATTAATGAAAACAACCTTGGAAGAAAGGCTCAGAAGTAAAAATTTAAATCTGTCTGAATCAATGCTCTTCCAAAGACAACTTGCATGTTTATGTTAAATACATATTGCAAGTGATAATAAATGAAAATTGCTTCTAAAAGCTCCACTGTATTCTATTTTTTATTGAAAGCTCATAAATATAACTTCCAAAAATATGGTATATATGAGGTATATTATTTTGTTTCAGACTATGTTTATATTACATTTCTAGCTCATAATTTGATTCTTCCAGCAGCTTTCCTCAAATTTATGTGACCTTATGGTGTACGCAGAAGAAATGGTCTCATTTAAAATGCTCTAAGTAAGTTTCAGCTTTACACTCATGGCCATATTGGATATGAGTATGCCTTAACTCCTCATAGTGTCTGTTATCTGTTAAAAAAAAAAGACATGATACCATTTCTGTATAATCTTTTTCTAGACTATTAGTCTCAAAGAATGTGTCATTTTTGCCAGCTACCCAGCAGCAAAAGGCACATGAGAAAAACTGCTTTTTCTAATCATTCAACCATTAAATATTAGAAGAAAAGTTGGTTTTCTTTGAATTATGAAGATGCAAGAGTAGATCTTCACAGAGTATCTGGATGTTTATACTGAATCCTCCTATTGTTCCCTACCTAGAATGAAGTTTGTTCATAACACTATCTCCTATAATGGATAATGTACTTAGAAAAAGGTTTGGTCATAATTCTTCAAGCTTTTCAAAACAAATGCTTAGACCATTAGATCTCTACTCCATAGATGCACAAGACAGTGAGAAACATCCTTTTGTCCGTAATTATTTTGCAAGGTTTTTTTCATTTGTTCTCCTGCTCTCATGGCATCTTGTTAAGAAATAGCAGTTACTTGAGAGTTTTGAATTCCACACTTAAAGTATCTAGAGTGGAGGGAGAGAAGAGGGTTGGGGTTTTTTAGTGATAATTATACCCTTATAGAATGATATGCAGCATTGATATTCCTTCTTAGTGTTTATCAATTTGACCTCTAATGAATAGAACAGATTTATGGGAGACTCATTTAGGAGTCAGGTTACAACTTCAATGATTCATACTGGCTGATAATTAACAGCATATACCCAACAATTTATGAGTTCTAAAAATTGAACTTCTGCACTGTAAACTATAGTATACTACAGAGACAAGATGATTTGGGTAGTATATACTATTAGCTGTTCACAGGAACCACAGGAGAAAGTTGTGGTCAGTCTCACTTCCCAGAAAGGTTTGTTTTCCCCAAGTACTCCTTTTTACCCAGGTATTACAAGAATGCATAGTAAATGACAACCAGTAGCTAAGTATCAAACTTTGAAGGTACAATATAACTACTAATTTTATTCAGTAATTATTATATAATAAAGTTGTTTACTGTAATATTATTTCAAATACTTTAGCCCAATAGAGATTTTGAATTCTAGTTTACTATTTGCTGAAAAAAAAAGGAGTGGGGATAGCTCTTTTTTCTGTTCATGTTGCAGATTGATGGATGTACACATTGAGTGTTTTCTATACTCTCCTCTACCTAAGCTTTCCTGTGACTGTAAACCAAATCGTCACTTGAGTTTTCTTCATATATATATTTGCCATATATATCATTATTTTATATATGTAAATAAGCATATACAAACATACCAGGTGTACCAAGAGCCGCAAATATAAGGAAGCATGGGTCCCTATGGATTTCTGGCCTGCATTCCCTACTTTTCCACGATAGCCTTAGCTACCTAGAACATCCCCTAGATGTCACCCAGGATCTTATTTTTTCTGTTGCCTACCACATGCCTTGACAGAAGGGAGCTTTCTGTACAGAAACATGCTAAGAATAATGTAACAAGATACGACAAGCAAATCCAGGCTTCTGGTTAGATGCTATTCTTCATGCTAACAACTCATGACCTTTCATGAAAGGTCTTCAGTGAGTGCTTCTTTGAAACAGTAATGTTTCACTGTGTTTCAATATTTGAACTGGAATAAAAATTTTAAATATGCTGAGGATCAGGAATAAGTTGGAATGTTTAGGTTTCAGTTCAGTCCTTTCCTCAGTTTCCCAGATGTCCTTCAGGTTTCCATGCCACGTAAGATCTTTCTGGTAAAGCAAGATCTGTCTGACAATCTGTTTTAAACAGCAGACAGCCTTCCTGATTTTAAGAACTGAAACCCAAAAATTCCTTATACTCAGGAGCCTCAAGTCACATACTTCAGGAAACAACAGTTGCTTTCAAGCAAAAGCAATGCCTTTCCATAAGTCCCAACACTGTTGTGGGAACGGGATGAACATGCAGCTGGTTCCAGGGTTGACTCAGTTAACTTCCTCAAGCTAGCTTCACAAGGAACCTTGCTTGGTCCTCAAGCTGAAACTCCTACTTTCACCAGCAAGCCCACTGCAGCCCGTGAAATTCAACTTTCACAAGAGTGGTACCCAAACTGCTCAAAAACTGTATTCAAGCTGGCCAGTCCTGACTGAGTAGAGACTAGTATTTTCAGCAAAGGCTTTGTTTTTTCCCCACTGCCTTTTCTCCTCAACTCTACAAGTAAAAATAAATACATCTACTTTTAGCAATGCAAATGCAGAGTGCATCCCATGTGGCAGAAATGCACATATTATAAGACAGGCTGATTTAAAAAGAAAACTTCAGTTTTCACTGAAAATTGATCAACTGAACACTAAAAATTACACAAGCACTACTATGTTATCCAGACTGAAAATATGCTACTGTCATTTTCTAATAAAATTTTCAGAGTGAATTATTCATAAATTGCCACTAGACTGAAGTATGATGGTTAGAAAAATGAAAATGTTATTCTTGCTGTAGAAAAATTTGAGACTTTCTAGAGGATGTGGCCCCATTGAAATTACCAAGAATCCAGTTTCTGTAAAGTTCTATATAAAACTACTATTTAATTTTCTTACACAGAACCATCTAGATAGATCCAGTGAGGGACTGGGGCCCTTTCTCTGTGCTACTTCTCAGTCTTGTAAAAATTAAAAACCTGACTTTATTAATGTGAAGAATCTCATTGATGTCTCGCATGCAGAAAGCTAAAAGCGTGATTGATTTTTTTTCCAAGATTAGAACTAATGCCAATTCACTCCTGCAGTATTATTCCAGTTCCTGTTATAAGAAAAATATTATCTTGCATTTTTCCAATTTTGAAGTACAGAAATACTTCTTTATGACAATGCTTTAAGAGCAGAAGAAAATAAGTTTCCTAATTTTTCTCCAAATTGCACAGCAAAGATATTTGATCATCTTGCAGGAACACTTTTTCTTCAGAACAGAAGAGCAAGATATGCACTCAAAAATGT
The DNA here is from genome assembly GCA_031468815.1 of Morus bassanus. Taxonomy (NCBI): domain Eukaryota; kingdom Metazoa; phylum Chordata; class Aves; order Suliformes; family Sulidae; genus Morus; species Morus bassanus. Next base: position 37,312,962 of record CM062575.1, read on the forward strand.
GTAACCCATCAATAAGGAAAAATTATTCCAAGTACTAATCAGGTGAAGGAAAGAGATAGTCCATTAGCATGAATGGGGTAAACCTCTTTCAACAGTTTCTGTTGCTTCTACTTCAGAGTGAGATAGTGGAAAGGCATTAAAGATTACTGATGACCTGTGTGTTTGTCCTCCTTTTTTCTTCTTCATTTTCCTGAGACAAGCTACAAATCTAATGAACTGCTCTATTTTTAGTTCCTTTTTTTTTGTGAGAACATTCTTTGACATGAACAGCTTTTTAAAAAGATAGGTTTTTTTAATTTCCACTGTTGGAAAATGTGACAGTTACACCATGTAGACAACTACAGCTGAATTCGGAGTAAAGTTACTTTGAATATTCTTTAAATCCTGAATTCCTTATTTCATTATACTCTAAAACTGCTGTGGGAAGATAACTATAGTTGGATCCAAATTCCAATGTGAGACCCAATGTAAAGCATCTTTCCAAGAATGCATAATTAATCAGCATTTGTCAGAGTCAATCTGAGTGCATAAACTATTGAACATAGGTTAATTTTGGTTGGATTAAAAACACCACCTGTCCACTCCTATAAAAAAGTGCCATAATTTCTGTTTCAGTGAAGTATTTGGTTTCATCCTTTCAGTATGCAGTTGGTTTATGAATACCCTCCAGTACTGAGAAAGTCAACATGTGTCCCATTTATTCGCTCTTCACATGCCTGATAGTGAAGCACCACAATTCCAAATGTGTTTTCCAGGTAGGGAAAGCAATATAGATCAGGGTAGCTAGGACACATGTCCCAGTGTGTGTAAAGACTTAAATGGCTGCAAGGCAAACTGCTGTTCATCAATGAAGTTCAGAGCACTAGTGGTAGTTACTACTTTATATAGCAACTCTCGAGATGCAGGACTTAATGACTGCTAGAAAACAGCTACTTACAAAGCCTTTCACAGCAGTTATAGCAGTCTGGTCCTCTCAATTGCTGTTATGTACTGACCTGCTGTGGAAAATGCTCCTTTTGCCTTCTCATGTAGAGTTGTTTCCAAATGACAAGCTTAAATATGGTTTTAGAACTGTGAAGTTTAAGAAGTGGTTCAATAGACTGCAGTGAGTCACAAGCAACCCCTATAAAGGTTACAATGCAAATCTTTTTGTAATGAATCTTTCATCTCTGATGGTAGGATGAACCCTTGACTTGCTTAGCATCTGACGAGAAAATGAAATGAGAAAATTCACAGCTTGGGAGGAGAAACAGAAGATTACAAGTCACCTAAAAATCCATGTGGATCCACAGGACATGGATCCTGTGATACTTTAACCCCACTGATTTTGTAAGCAGAGATTCACAGCCATACCTTAAAAAACAGACCTGTCATACTTTATCATTTTTATCTTTAATTAGTGCAGACTGTCTATCCTGTACAGTCCTGTATACCTGAAAGAGGCTATTTTATCAAGGTACAGGGTTAAAAATTTATACAGGAACATTTGTTGAAATAAGCTGTCCAAGGAAAATATTCATAAGATGCAGTTTGGAAAAAAAAAGAAACAAAAAAAAACCAAGCAAAAACATAACAGTGGAAGAATTTATCCAAGAAGTTCTCCTTTTAAAAGTATTCTAGGGACACTGTCAGTTCTTAGAACATGATAAAGTGAGTTGTAGACACTACAAAAGCATTACTGTCAGCAGCATGAGATGTTCAAAGGAGAGATACATTTAAAGCCTTTCAATGTAGGGGGCACTGTGGGAATTCTGGGGAGGCTGGGATCAGAGACACCCTCTCGCCTCTTCTAACTGTTGAATTTAAAACCCCAAATGTTCAATTTCATCAGCAGAGATGTTTGAAACAGAAACACATGAAAACAAGGCTAGCACAATAAATGAAGACTGCAATGCATGAACACAGTGACGAGGTAGCAACAAGATTAAAATGTTGCTCAGAAAAGGAAAATAATAATTTTAAGGTCCCTGACAGAATAGAGTGAGAGCACAAGAGAGCATAGATGTGTGTAGAAACCCTCAAAGTAGTTGGCAAGGCACCCCATCTTCCTTTTGCTTCTGTTTATTCCTCCATCTTATTTGCAAAGTTTAATTCTACATCTTGAGTGTTTAACTGGCAGAAACATGCCAAGTAAAAGCTTTATGAAGCATGTATATGACAGGAGAAGTACCAGGGACACAAATGCAATCAGAAGTAAATTTTGAACAAAAGTGAGTCACTCCATTTTTCTTTGTAGGTGTTTGGGCCCTCGTGCTTAAATATATTACTGCAGGTAGCTTTATTACCATAAGCTTAAACTGATTATTACAGCTCTGGGACCTCAGTCTGAATTCAATAAACTAATATGTAAAGTATTGGTCCCTCAAATCCCAGAAGTCTCGCCAGAATTACATACCCTTATTCATAAAAACTCTGTTATCCCATGGAATTCATGTCAAGTCATGAACTTCTAGAAACTCAGTCAGCTAAACAAAAAGTATAGACCTTTCTTGCAGTATGTGGTAGAGACTGGCACTAAACCCTAAAGATATGTGACTCTTTGTGATCTCATCCTGTAGTTGTTCATGCAAAAAATTGTTTTTCTCTTTCACTTCCCTCAGATCCAGACCTTTTGATTTTGGTTTGATGTGCAGATTTGAAAACATAACTGTGAAATCAACTTGGTTTCACCTGGCTTGAAGTCAAAACCAGTCAGTTTTGTACATTTCCCATAACACTTAGAAGCCTGTTCAGGCCAGCCAATCTTTTCTTCGTGACCCTCATGCAAATTTCCAACTTGTTACTGAATGGAAAGCAAACGTCGTTGATGTAGTCAGACTACACAGCCTCCAGTTACTCCAAGCCTAATTTACCTAATCAGCACTACAGCTTACAAGCTCCAGTATTTGTAAAGCATTTACCACCTAGTTAAAAACAGTATAGTATGTTTGTTAAGAATATTTTTATTTCTATAAGGTACCAGGAGAATATTTTAGCACTTTCTTTTGATGTCAAGTGCTAGCTGCCAAACAAATCCACACTTTTTAATTCAGGAGAATGCAAAATAGGTGGAGAGACTGTATTTGTAGGTTTATGATTCTTATTTAAGTAGCTGCTTACATAAATCCTCAGGTATGTATGATTAATTATTTGCTTTCTAATCCCTGTTCAAAAGAATGCATCTGCTTTTATGTTTAAATCAGGTTTTAGCATCCTTTTTAAAGCATTTGACAAATGAAAAATGCAGATACCTGTACATTCAAAAGAATTCTTGTAATGCTATTGATAATCATCTGCTACTTAGCACGCCTTTGTAAAAGCTGCGATGAGCTGTCACACATTGCCTGTTTGCTATGATATTTGCCTTGGAGTTAAGTGTATTTTCCACTAAGGTTTACAATCATGCATTTCACAGCGGAGACTGGCATTCCAAGCACTAACTCAGATCTTGGATAAGGCTAAAAACTTGGATATTAGGGAAAAACTAAATCTATGGGAACATACTACTAGTTTAACCATTATGTTTAGAGAATCACCTAACCAGCCAGCCTATGAAAGTTGTATTTGGAGTAAAAATAACCCAAACCCTTGACAAGGAAAATCTTTTTACATGGACAAGTCTACTTAGATGAACAGTCAAGACCTTCCTAAAAATATTTATGTCCACTATCCTACAAACCTAGTTCAAGAGGAAAAAACTGGTATCTTAAAAGCACACATACGTCCAGACTTCCAAGTCACACAAACCATTCTGTTGATATCTCTTAACCACTCCCTTTCTGAGTTTGTTCACGTTTACACGCATTTCTAATCACTGTAATCCAAAACCAATGGCTGCTTCTACAAAGGCCAGCAAGCTGTCTTCTGATCTAGGCTGCCCTGGGCAGGAAGCCCTTTTGGAGTAAAGGCCCTAGTTATGATTTAACACCTTTTCATGAAGAGATACACATATGTAAAACACTCTTGCAACCACATAGCCTCCAAACCGTATACACCTTCCACTAGCCTCACTGGAGGCTCAGAGAACATTGGTGGACTTTTTCTAAAAGGGATCCTAGATAAAGTTATACCAAGGAATTTAAGTATTCCCTCATACCATGTATTTTGGGGGAGTTATCTTTGGCCTGAACCAAAAATACCACGTCTAGAATGAAATCCTTTTTGAAAGTCTGACTATAGAACATTATTTATTCATTAAAGTGCCCCAAAAGCCTTTTCCCTTGGAAAGGTAGTTCCCTTGTCTTGTACTTGGATGAGGCAAAGCTGAACTTCAACTTTTCCTCAGCAGAATGCTTGAGCCAGAAATGAACTGCCTATTGTAAGGTGTTACAGTCATATCATGCAGAAGGTAATTTTCTGCTGCTTGCAGTCAAACTGCATGCTAGGCCAGAATAAGACAAGCAATGTACTGTGATGCAGCTCCTGAAGGAGAGAAGTACATTTACCAGCCATTTTATCAGGTGAGTTATCTTTCAGAGGACATTTCTCACTCTGCTTCTTCCACTCAAATTCATGCTGAATGTTGATGTGAATGTTGTAATCTAACAACCACAGTAGTGTAAAAAAGAAATTGATAAGGACCTAGAAACATTGTCTAACCATCTCATATCCCAAGGCGGAATCAACTATGTCTAAATTGAAACTCTGTACCTGAAATATTGTTTGTATCAATACTTCCTATCTTCTGCCTAAATTGGGAGCTTTTGCATTGGATTTGGGTCATGAAGTTTTCTTTAGTACTTAATTATTCCACATTTTATTGTGCTTCATTATCTGAAATAAATGTAATACTTGTCAAACTGTTAAGTCTCTTCATGGCACATGCAATACAAAGGCATGTTACATCAAGCACACTGCCAGCGATAACTCAGCAATTTTCCATTCAATTATAGAACACACTGATTTTCCTACTGAGTCACCTCAAATTCAATTTCTTACTGAGATTTCAACTAAATTATTCGCCCATGAATTAACAATGCTGAATGCTAACACAGACATTGAATTATATTATATTTCAGTGACTAGAAAATGTAATTGCAGCCGACAAGTTCTGCTTTACTTTTTTCTTCTTTTCCAATTTTGACTTACTGATCCTGGCTTTTAAATACAATACTCTGTGGCAAAAAAAAAAAAAAAAATCCCATAATTTTTTGGTAGGATTTAGGATGCATCCCAGCAGGTCACACATCTACTGAATATGGTTCAGACATCTTCTCCATAGTGATCTGGTGGACTGCAGACAACAGTGTTAACTGTTCCTAGTTCTAGAATCATAGAATAGTTTGGGTTGGAATGAACCTTTAAAGGCCATCTAGCCCAAAACCCCTGCAGTGAGCAGGAACATCCCCAACTAGATCAGATTGCTCAGAGCCCCGTCCAACCTGAGCTTGAATGTTTCCAGGGATGGGGCATCTACCACCTCTCTGGGCATCCTGTGCCAGTGTTTTACTCACTAATAAGAGCTATTATCCTGAAACTAAATTTCAGTACATGAAACATTCTTTGGTTAGCACAGTCACCTGCTGGCAAGTAAAGAAAATATACAAACAGATGCAATCCATGTAAAAGCAGACAGAATTATCTTTGCTGATTCCTAGAAGAATGAGCATGTTATCTACCATATCCTTTTTCTTTAATCTTGAGTGCTTTGGCTCATGTAATAAAAACCAAAATCCAAATAAATTTAAAAATATAATCCAAATTATAGCCTAACTGCCAAATGTCACCTAGTTAAGCTGAGATAGTTACCCACAACCCTGGATATTCACAGTATCTAACGAAACCTGATGAGCTATGAAAATCAAGCTGTAATTCATTAGAACAGTATTTCTGGCAAAATGGAAATAACACAAGATCATTATCTGCTACACTATTTTGAACATATTTACAGTAACTCAACTGAAGAATCACATAATTGAATGTGATTATTACCCAGAAATTTCAGACCAGCAAGATGTTTAGTTTTGGGGTTTGATTTTGGTTTTATTTAGTAAAAATTTTCTACTTAAATCAAATTCTGTTTACCTCATACTGGGAGAGAAACCAGGGACTTTATAGCTGCATGTATATTTCAGAACTGAAATATAGCTGACATCACAGCTGAACCTGTGATGGCTTACCTGGCAGGAGATTTTCTTCCCAAGAAACCAGAAGAACAAGCATGGAGAGCACTGCTGTGCACATCAAAGAGGCTCCAATGAGACTGATGAGGAGCTAAGACTATGGAGTACAGTTGATTAAGTCTAATAGGGGTTTTTCAATTGCTATCTCTTTTACATTGGAGTCATTGGTATATAGTGCTGATGATCACTTGAATAACACTAAAATAATACACAGGTACTGACAGCTTGAAGAACAATGAAATAATACACTGGTATTGACAGCTTAAAACATACTTGTCAACTAGTATCAACAGCTTTCTTGGGTAATGTCAAATTCAGGTGAAAACAGACTAATATACAGACTTTGTATTTAGTTGCGAATTCCAACAAAACCCTTCGCAACAGCATTTGCTGTGTCATCAAAATTCAAACATTTTTGCACAGTAGCTAGCTCAGTTTCAAGCAGAACAAAACCCACCTGGCTTCCTGGCAGTTAGCCTAGTTACACAGTTTCAGTACAATTGCCTTGAAATTGTGCACTCTAGAGTATTTGCAAAGAATTTAATGTTTTAGTTGTCCCAAGAATCAAACAAAATTTCAGAATACTGAAACCTGAGACAGGGATATATATTGTACACAAGGTTAGCCAAAGTGACTTATTCAAACAGGAATTTTCAGGCACAGTTACTAAGTAGGTACATTCACATGCAGTTCCTCAATTTCTAACTACATTTCCCTGTACAGTATGTGAAAAGTGCACTTCTGAATAGTAGAAGAAGCTTGCCCACAATGTACTGAGGAGGTTATTCTTCCATAGAGATTACAAATGCACATAATAACTTCTGAAAGGAAACTAGAAACATTTTAAAAAGTGTGTACTGTTTCTTATATGTTGATATTGTTCTGCACTTTAGCCTGTTCAGCCTCTAAGTAAGTTAGTGCCTGAAATACTTTATCTGCTGCATTCTTAAATTAACATGTCACTATAAATGGCTGAACTACTACTTTAAATGACATTTAGCAATATATGTCAACACATGTTACTACTATGACGCTTACTTTTTTTAGTATATTTTGAGGCTTTGTTTTCCTCATGGTATAAAGTCACTTTCCCTGGTTTTACTTCTTAATATTAATGGAAAATTTATTAATCAGGGAGGAAATTCCAATCTATTTTTATTTGTTTTTCAATTTTAATGAGGGGATCTGCAATTTTAATAGCTTAAGTACATCCTTCCATTCCTAGCCCTGGCTACATCAACTTTGTTTCTAAGTGATATCTTCCAATATAGATAAGTCATTGATACAATTCTCCAGGTGAAGTTAAACTAGGTTTGAAAGCAAGAGACTCCAGGACCCATTCAAGCTACATTATAAAACGGATCCTTTAAGGGCCTGCTGCTCATTCCTGAAACCAGCTTAAATACTGTCTGCATGAGAAGCTGCTATTAATGGGCTGAACTGGCAACCCTCTCTGCTCCTACCCTGCACAATAGTGTTGGCAGAGGTCCCCAGAGCAATTCACCTTGGAGATCTCCAAAAAACTGATAAAATAAATACATGAGCAAAATGCTGTTAATGCTACTGCCCAAACATGAACATGCACCTATCAGAACATCAGCTAAAATTGCATTGGTCTTAAGCCATGAGGTAGAAAAATAACTTTCCATCAAGATATATCTTCTTGTGGTCTTTCTGTATTCAAGCATTACAAGCTTGTGAATTCTTACAAATGCTGGCATTTGAGGACTAGCTAAGCTTGTGGGAACGATGTACTTCTCTAGATGATTACCAACCATTCATCTGGCTAATGTGAGGCCAAATCTGGCCTGACTGCCTGGCTCAAGGGAATATAATTAACTCTGCAGTCAGGTTGCGTTTACAAAGTAGGATGAGCCCCAGGAGGTGCACGCATATGAGAGAGAGCTAATGCTGCCACCCGGCGTACAAAAATGGACTTGCAATTAAAATCATGACAGATTTTTTGTATCAAAAGTGTGCGCATATCAAACACTCCCTTATGGCAATCAATACAAAAAATAGAAATATACATATATGGATTTTCTAAAATTTTCCTACATCTTTGACCAGTTGGAAAATGTTTGCTTACATTCTTCCACCCAACCATCCTCACCAGTAAGGGGTGACCTTAGGAAACCATATTTGAAAACAGCTAAGTATATTTAAGTGTTATTGATTGCACAAGTAATAGCGCCAAAAGTGATTACACAGTGTGGTACTCACAAAAATAATTACACTTCAGAAAATCAAAATTAATTTGTACACTTCTGCTACACTTTTAAAGTTGTTGACATTTCATTGTAGTGCTCCTAATGAAATGAAAATTATTAATAATTGTTTCTACTTCAGTGTGACAAATGTCATTTAGGTTAGGATGTGAATTTGTCAGTGCCTCATCAGATCATTGAGTTGACTTTTGGCTCATGTCACTATTTGAAAAGGGTGTTATTCATATTCATCAGATGCAAGTTTACACAGGCCAACCATATTATGATCTATATGTAAGCCTATTCCTAGCTGTAAAGCATCTCATGTGGTATAGCCCTCTCTTCTTAGAAATCACTCTGAAAAGGGTACAACCAATGGAAAATGAAGTTGTCTGGACAAAAGATCAAAATTTTGCTTCTTCAAACCACTTTAACAGTGAAATAGAATAAAATAAACTAGCGCAATTAGCGTAACACCAGGGCCACTGCCTGAAGTATCATTTCTTTTTTATTCCCCTACCAAGCAAATTTAGTCTTATTTTGACATATAGTGAATCACATTGTTCAAGTATGGAAAATTATCAAATTAATAGCAGAAGTGCTGAGTACAAAAAAAGAGATCTACTGCATAAAGTAAAAGTTAAACATATTATGCCTCAGTGTTTCTGTCAGACAACATATTGCTCCAATAAACAGTTACATAATTAGTACAAGTAAAATAATTATGCTTTTAAAATACTGCAATAAAAATACCAAAGGCTTTTGGAGTACTTTAAAAACATGACATGATTAAAATTCACAAAAACAATTTCTGAAGACCTTTACCATTCTAATTTTATAGTCAGGTGAACTGACAACCAGATCATTTGTCTAGGCAATTACAGCAAACCAATCAAAAAGCTGCCAACACAGTTTTGGAAGACCTGTCTCTAGGCTGCTCAGACAGTTCTCACCTACTGTCCTTACCTTTGACAGGGATCTTTGCCTCAGGACACCCTATCAAGATTCAAGTTACTTTCCAATAGCTGATCTAAAAGTGTACAGAATGAAACATCTGGGTTTTGACAATTTTGAAAAAAATCCATGATAAGAGTATAGAACTGTCATTATTTGGAAAACCCCTTACCTTTTGCACCACTGCCATTAACTCATGGATGGACTAAAGTGGATAATTTCTATCCAAAGATCAATACAATTGTTTTGTCTGAGCACTGTTTGAGCAGTACTTTCAGTCATATAAAAACAATTATGTCAGGCTAAGATAACTGGCCTGGATATGTGGTGGTTTCCTCAGACAGAAGTATTATCAAGAGCCAGTTTTGTAAAATCAAAGCCTCATGCAATGACGGCTGTATTAATATTTTAAAAGTTTTCTCATTTATCCAGAGCTTATTTCACTAGCTCTGATTGATGATAAAGTCTTGGTTGTAGATGCCACAGAGAATATAGGAGCCTGCTAGAGATCTGCTTTGCCTGTACTTGGGGAATGTGTACTCCTGCATTTCCAGTTCTTACCATAAATCCAAATGGCATATTGACAGGTTTGAAAGAACAACTTGCATAAAGCCACCCATTCAGTAAACATATTTTGTTTACAAAAACCCAATAAAACAAAACCAAAAAAAGTAAGAGCAATTGTGGTTTTAACACCTTTCTCCTAGATCTGGGTAGAATTTTTATTCCTTTGTTAACATTGCAGGCACATTGTCAACAGGATATGCTTTGATCTGATTTCTATTATACTTTGTTTGCAATTAGAGACAGCAAAGAAAGGGCTATTTAAGGAATTTGTTTTCTCAGAGATACAAGCAGATACCCAACATGGTTACAAAAACAGTTTAAGTGGTCAAACTACAGTAGCAAGTAAGCAGCCAAATAGTCTGGCACAGCCAACTATTTTTTGATTATAAGAAAGACCCACTTCTCACCCATGCTGATAATAAGCTGTTTCAGTAGATAAGCATAAACCTCCCCAAATAAAACGCTTGCCTTGGTTCTGCCTCTACATTCTCATCAGTAGCTTCCCACTTTGACTTTTTACCTAATCAATAAAGTTAAAAAGAAAAACTAAATAGACTAGAAAGTTACATTTTTATTTTCTTCTTTTATCCCATTCACCTATAAATCTCTGGTTTATCCCTGTTCAGTGTTATCACACTCATGATATTTAGATTGGTGATGTTTATTTCTCCTACAGTCCCAGTTCTCAGGCTCCTAAGATTATTTGAGAATCCCAACTTCAATTTAAAAATCCTTATATTGCTAGCTCTCAGATTCTGGAGAACAGTACAAAAGTATGACTCAAGTGTACTCTAAAAGCTCTATGTGAAAGGCAAAGAAAAGGTTTATTTTGAATAAAACAAAAACCAGAGAATACATTCTTAATGTATTCCCAGAATTGCTTGTTGGAGTTTTTTTTAATTGCTAGGTTTCATGAAGCAATTATGTTTAAGTGCTGCATTCTGATCATAAACATATATTTTACACAAATGTCACAAGCCTGGTACAGTGTGTAATAGGCCAAGTATTTCTATTAGCCTATTATCAGGATGAGCAGAGGGTTGATATTAAACGGCCAGTAAAATCATCTTACTCGTATCACTTTCCCATTACAGTGATGTATAAAGGGTGACAAACTAGGGCAGGTTTTGCTCCAGTGACATGGCCTGCTTGCTCACGCAAATTTTGCAATCTGGCAATGTTATCCACATACAGTGTACTCCACCAAAATTGCCCTTGGCTTTTCATTTTGTCCTTGAGGTGACTTAACATGCCCCTGTCCCTCAGGAGGGCGGCAAACGCCCCACAAAAAAGGATATGCCAGACAAAGTTCTCTCACATATTTCCCATCACAGGAAAATAACTTCCAGGACAATTTCTGCTCTACCCTAGCTGTAGCAAACCTATGTGACAGTACTGCCTTTACCCCAGCATTCCCCTGCTAAAGAATGCTCCTATATGCTTCTTTACAATAAAACTTAAAATATCTCCTGAATTTTTGCTTAATCAACATACTCTAAGCAAAACACTAACTGAAGTTACAGCTGACCAACAGCCTCTACTTCCCCCTCCCCTAAGAAGAAGCCCCCTCACACTTACCTCAGCCAGCTACTCTCACTTTCTAGGTAAGAATTAACCTGATCTCTCCCTCCAGGATTTATATCTGCAGAGACAGGACAAACAGGACATAAAAGGGCGGGAAGTCAAACACCAAAGAGCTTTAGGGAGGGGGTAGGGGTTGTGTTGTGCTGGTAGCCCTCACTCTGCTGGGGGAAGCGGAGCTGTAGGACCTGTGAGGAAGTGCTCATAGTGCTCCCTCAGGTGCAGCTCCAGTTCGGCTGAGCACCAGCTGGCTCCAGTTAGGGGGAAAGTATGAATTTTTTTTTTTTCAGAGCAGTTGTTACTGTTTACCTCATTATCTCAGAGGCTGTGCAAAGGTAATAAAGCTAAGATGGTCTTTTTTGTGTTCCTGAGAAGTGGTAGGGGCTCCTCCTGGGTTTAAGTCAGCTCTACTAGTCCAGGCCTTGCTAAGCAATAGTCCTTTATGGCTTAGTTGTAGAGCCTTTAGCCATACCTGTGAGTGGCAGTGCCCTGGATTCAGATGACTTTGTCTTTGAGCCTAGCAGATTGTAAGTGTTCTGCTCCTGGCTGACACATGGCTATGGTGTGCCTGGGGAGGGTGTGCTGCCCCAGGGCTGTTGGTGGCTGGGGGCATGCACTGCTGTGGGGGAGAGGTAGGCAGCCAGAGCTCTCAAATGTTATATCAGGTGTTTGTCTGGCTTTTGGTAAGCCTCTCTGCCCTGTGGGAGTTGCTTTATGGATCCCTGGCTATAGGCTCCAGAGTCTGGAGAGACAAAGGAGCTTGGATTTTGACCCAAAAGCCCTGTTTCACACACTGCCGGAGAAATAATATAGATGGGGGTTGCATGTCCAGTCCCACATGTGGCTTGTAATGCTTTCAGGTAAGCCTGACTCTCACATACTCCTTGCAGAAGGTATTGGCCCTTGTTTAAGTTCTAAAGGAGCTGAGGTGTGAGGGAAGCTGCTTTTATCTGTAGCTGTGTTCAGAAGGGATACATATCTGGTTTATTCTGCTGAGTGTGGATTGTGAAATAAAAAGAATTATTTTATTTTAAGAATTGGACTGTGTCAGAAATTTGAAAGGTAAAAAGGCCTGTATTTTATCTACTTACAAACTGTGGCCTGATAAGCAAGAGGGAGGGGGGGAAAAAAATCTGAATTTCCACAAATGGGAGACAAGTGCTGCACGTAGCGTTGCTGTTTCTCTGGTTCAGAATTGATTTACTTACTTGGTGTGGTTGTTCCAGAGTTTGCAAAGAAGCTTTGAGCTCTAGACAAATGCCTGTGTCTGGAGAACTTACGAGCTGGTTCACTAATTACAGAACAGGGTGGAAAGGTTACTGTTAGAAGGCTACAGTATAGGCAGATCTGCAAACCTTAATTGTACTTTAGTTTTATTCCTGTTCAGGCTACAGTTGGAATATCATTTAGAGGTTAGTATGTTGCTTAGAGGTATGAATAAAAATCCTTAATTAACACAATAACAAAAAACTTTGGTTTCTTCTTTGGTCTGAAAGAGAAAAAGCTGGTTAGCTGAGTAATGATATATTCCCCTGAAGTGAAAAATTAACACCTTACTAATATCTCTTTCAAAACCTCTTGATTTTAAATTAAGAATAGCAGTTTTGTGATTAAATCCCTGGGTAGAAATTCAGTAGATTTGAGTTCCATTCTCAGATCTGAGCCAGACTCATTATGTGACCCTGAGTTATGTGTTAGTTACCAGGGTTAGCTTTTCAGCACCCATCTGCTTTTAATTATGAGTACAGTGCAGTTGAGAAATTGCCAATGGGACTAGCAGGACTTTTTGTATTAGCTGCAGTTGACTTTGGATCAGACCCCTTTATCTGTCTGTTTCCTAAATGTATATATACAGAGAACTAAGCTCTCTACTTAACTGGGATATTGGAAGGGTGTATTAATTAGCATTGCTCACTACTGAGATACTATAGAGAAGGGAATTATATAAGTAGCTATGTAGAGCAATACATTTATTACAATAAATTAGCATAACATTAATACTACTGTCCTGTTTTCTTAATTCAATTTGTTAGGGTAACAAATTTGCAACTTTTTAAAGTTGTCTCTAAAGTATGAGACATGATCTTTTAGTTTTAAAATCTCTAACTTTCTATGCAATTATGAGAACACAATAAAATATATCCAAATATTTCCAGTCATTGGAGTGAAGGATTTGAAGAGAGCTTAAGTATTTTGGAAGCAAAAAAAAAACCCCCGAAACCCAACAAACAGGAAAGTAATTCTAGAATGTATCTTCCTATTGTTTAGGGCAGGATCTGGTTTCTGCTATACAAAAAGACACGTTAGAGGTTCCATAGCTTACAGTTTCTCCTTTCCAAACTTAGGACATCTATATATGAAGAAACTCATTGCATGACAACTACAAGAGGAGAGAATGCAGACAGCAAATTACACCCATTCCCAGGTGATGAAGGTTTAAAGAAATTCCAGAAGTTAAATTTTTACTGCCTTCTGAAAGGTAAAATTCATTTAGTTGTTATTGACAAACTTTTGATATCGCTAACTGCATGTAATAGTTCTGGTTCCTGGGATGAAGTGAATGAATGAAAAATAATCTTCAGTTTAAACTTTGTAAACTACTGTTGTCATATTGTACCTGAAGAAAAAAATATTTTGATGCTACAATGCTTCTGTTGAAAGTGTGGGAATTTTTTTCTTTATTCAAGCTGCACATTTGACTAGACAGAATGTGGTGAGATGCATCTGAGCTGAAATCTAGGTGGCAAAGGTGTTTATAATGATTCGTAATATATGGGCATGGAGCAGGCATGCTTTGTACGGTTTGAACAGCTCTCTGGCTTTTCTTACCATCACCTTGAGAATGAGACTACAGTAATGAGCCTTCTAAACTACATGGCTCTGTTCTGGGCCAAAGATTGGCCCGAGTGACACACCTGTAGTCACTTAAGAAGGCAGTTTGATTTGTATGCCAACATCAGGTCAGCCTCTTCTAGGCTATCTGTTCTCTCCTGAACACTCTGATGAAAGAAAAAAACAGTAAGGTAAAGTTCTGGACTATGAATTTGGTATTAGTTTCAGGCAGATTTCAAAAACATTGGTTGATGAACAAAACTGGAATTATTTTATGGGATTTTAATTACCTTGAGTATTTATTCTGTTACTACTTAATTTGCTGATGCTTCCTACTGGTTACTGTGTATTGGATTTTTACATGGTAAGTATTTCAATGTAGTATGATTAACTGGCACTGTTACATCCATGCTAGAGAAAGCAAGCATGAATCTCGTGTGAAGTGATGAGCAATTTGTAGGGTGTGTTCCAGTTCCTCCTATGTATAAAGTCCCATCAGTCTGGGTTGGATGAAGAGAGAGATAAAGTAGATAAAGAAGTAATGACTGGAGGAGAAAATGTATTAAGACAAGTTATTTCCACATTTAGATCAGGGTCATTATAACCAGAATCTCAGGAGCCATTATTTTAAGCATTAGTGTATAATGCAGTACACTACATTAAGTTTTATGTACAGCAGTTGGAACCTCAGGATGACTACTGTAAACTTTCCATCACTGCTAGTTTTCACAATGACCTTTTATCTTCATTAGGCAATACTCTGAAATTGCTCTAAGTATACAAGTATGGATTCTTTGGTAAACTAGAATATGTACTGATGTTAATGGAGCCATTCACATTTATTAGTATAAATTAGTTTTAGTATTATCTCACATCATAAATCATAATGGACATCAGGAAAGTCATTTGGCAGCACTAATATAAAAACAGGGAAAATGAGAAAACCATTGATTCCATTATTCAACGTTTAGTAGCAGAAATGTATGTGAAGCATGTATGCGTATGTCTTTCCCAAGCTTCACCTTTACGTGATATGAATCAAAGAATGGACAAGAACAGGGACAGAGGGAGAGTGATTATCATCACAAGAATAGGACAGAATTTGGCACTGTCTGACCCTTCGGTCTAAAGTCTTTCTGTTCTTTCTGCTTCTTGCATTTGTCCTGTGCTTAAAAATGAGGCATAATGACACTAATCACCTCTGCATGCACATGTTTTGGGTTTGTCTATAAAGTGTACTAATAGCTCAGGTAATGTCTATATTGATACAGAAATTAATGAACTGTGTTACAAGGTCACTTCTGGCTGCTAGGTCATGACATCTGCTCAATAAAGTATGATAACTATTACTCGTGGGTTATTTGAGAAGTAAAATTATGTTTAGATTTTTAGGCTCTAAATCTAAAAGAGAAAGTTGTTGGACAGGAAAGGACATACCAAGTCTAAATCAAGAGCCCCTATTTTTACTGACAACCGCATTAAATAGTTTGAACTTCTGAGGTGTTACTGTAAAACAAATGCGTAATACAAATAATAATTCATAGGTAAATGACAGCTAGTCAGGCAAGCCTGAACATCTGTTTTACAGTGAATGAACACTGAACACTTCTGGCATCTAGCGCTCTATTTTTACAAAAAAAAAATCCATACAATATTTAAACCCTTTCATGCTGCGTTTTGATGACTCATTATTCCATACTGATATCGTACAAAGCTGTGATTTCCTTATGTATTAAAAAAAAGACTTGCTGGGTTTATTTGTCAAGGGAATTTGTAAGGAAAACTTCTATAGAATACAGAAATTGTGAGATAGCAGAAAGTATTTAATCATGGCAATGGCTTTTTCAAGTGATTTTTCTTTGTGACAAACCAAATATGTATTGTATTATTTGTGGATCAGTATATCTAACGTCAGCACACATTTCTGTTTATTGACTCATTTTATCATGCTGAACTGTCACAAGCTTCTTATTAATCTGTCTCTGAAGGATCAAAATGCTGTAATAAATATGTTAGTTCCTTTAGATCTTAGGCTGAAATGAAACTGTTAGTTAAATGTACTGTGACTTTGAGTGAAGATGCCTTTAGAGAGATTTAAAATGGGAGCACGTTATATAAATTGAAGACTGACAAAGGAGAATGCATCTTTCTCTGAATGGCCAATTAGGACTCAAATAAAAAAATAAAGTAAAAAGCCCTTTTCTACACAAAATGTAAGACTTCTATGTGGTACAATTGATTTATCAAAGGGATACTTAATTTTGCAGTTTCATAGTGAAAACGCATTGCTTGTGTGAGCTATTCATTTACATGAACAGATTGATGTGCTTTAAAGTCAGTACACCTAATGTATGTCTGTATGACATGGGCTTAGGAAGGTGTCTACTTTTCATTACTCTAAAGAGACACATGTAGTTAAGAAGTTGAATTTTTGTTTGAATCAAGGATATGAAAGCGTATACTACTTTATTCAGCTGGCAGGGATGAAAAGGAGGGGGCCTGAAGGAAAAGCAGACACTAAAAGGACTGTAAGACCTTATGCACTATTGCAGAGGGAAGTGAGTTTACTTGACTAATGGCAGAAAGCTAAATTTTTCTGTATCGTCAAAAGAAGTGTGCCCTTCTGAACAAAAAGCAGTAAATGCTTGGCTTCTATCAAGGGATCAAAATGTCATGCAAGATGCAGGAGTGGTTGATGCATGCCATTTCAAAGGGGAAAGGCATTTAAAGAACAGCATTAGATTTAAGAAAAAGAAATTAAGATTATTCAGGTGAAATTGTCGTTGGTCAATGTAGTACAGCTTCAGGTTCCTTGGTAGTTCTCACTATATAAACCTACAAACCTTTGAGTATGAGCCTACTGCAGTATGCGCAAGTCTTTTATTGTATCTGTGTACTAAGTTAACTAGTATTCCTGAGTATACATTTCACCATTTAAAAGAATTATGCCTTATACCTCTCCTTTTACTGGTCAAGTTTTTTAGCTTAAGATTTTAGCATCAAGAGTTTGGTTTTTGATTTTATACATAGGTTTGGAAAGTAAACACACATCTTTATTTGGAAGTGCCCAATCTTTCTATATAGCCCTCTTATTTTAAGACTTTACATGTCTTGTTTAACAGATGAATATTTTTATCGTATGTAATGTTGGTTGATTCAGCCGCCTTCTGGAAATGCCCCGCAAGTGTCAAAGCTTGTATTTTTGTAATAAACTGGTCTTTGATATTATACTCACATTGAAATGTTGGTAGTAGTTAGGAAGTCAGATAATTTTAGATGAACATCCAAATGTGGAAACAGAATTTAATTGATGTGTACACTTGTGAACATATTGCAGATGATCATGTGTGCTTAGCCATGCCAGTGAAACTTCTCAGTATTGCTCTTGCAAAGCAAGCCCCCAATGACTGAAATTGATTTACTTTCAAGTGCTAGTGTATGTGTTTGTGCAGCTACAGAAGAATGTGTATTGTATCCACCAGGCTTTAGTTTGCACTGACCACCCATCCATCAGTCTGCTTCCTTAGACATGTTAAGAATTTGGCACTACTTTATTTCCCTTAATTCTTAGCATCAGTCCATGATATTGTTACAGTACATTACATGGCTTTTCCTCTGTGTCATCATATATTGCCATTGAGAAATGAAGCATAAAAAGGCTGCCATTAGAGCACATCATTAAATAAGACTGCATGAATTCCAACTGTTGAACAATTGATCAGTTCCATTTTGAGCCAAAGAGGTGTTTTATCCCTATTTGAGTTCTTTTAGTATGAAAAAAATCCATGTTTTAGTGGTGCTTTCAATTTCCTTTAATTTCTTTTAGAAATTGTGCAGTATAATATCAGCCCCTATCTTGTAAAGGAAAAGAACAAAGCATACCAGAACTTATGTGCATGTGCTAAATGTGAGAAAGTTAGAAATTAACTCCCAAGTGCTGTAAGTTTTCTGAACTATCTGAAAGTAATTCATGCTGAAAGGTTGTTTAAAAATGCCCTCTTTTAGTTGGATGGAGAGCACAGTCACAATTGTTCAATTAACTGTGGCACGAAAGACTGAATATACAGCATTTTTTGTTTGTGCTGAAGTTGTTTGGTTATATTCAGTTTGATAGGTCACTCATTTTGAAGCTTTGGTGTTTTGCAGTGGTATGTTTATGAAGTGCTTCAACTATTTGCCTAGTAGCCTACTCCAGAGACTGAAATGTGCGTGTTGTAAGAGAAGATCAGCAAGAGTAGATAATGTAGACAGGTATGCGTAGTGGTATGCTTAAGTAATGACTTTTCTGGCTTTTCTTTCTCTCCGTGTTTGAACATGACCTGAGCTATCTGGCTTTCACTGAAGTGACTGAATGTCACTACTTAGTCAATAACAACAGTTGTACTGCATTGTGGCTGCAACATGAAAAAATAAACAGCTGTTTTGATTGTATTTTAGCATAGCTACAACAGCCAGCTAAGTCTGAGACAATACAGCATAGTCTGGAGATGTTCGAAGAGTTGGATGCAGGAGAGAGTTCATAGCACTAGTGCTGTAGCTAAAAAGATCTTTTTGTGTAAGCCTGATTAAAGAAAATGAGCAGTGAAATTGAAGTGTTTCTGCAATAGAGAAAACTGACTTCAGAAGTGGACCCTAATTAAAATATTTTCCTTCAACAGAACAGGAGCTGAAAGGCATATCCATAAGGCTATAATACATGTAAAATGCTTATTGGAGAAAAAAAAAGTCAAGCTGTGATGTTAAGACCTGTACCTGATTTTTCTGAGGTTGGACCTATCCTTGCAAGTGTCTGGGATACAGACATCTGCCAACTGAATGCACACAGAATTCTGATTAGTAATCAAAAACACAGATTTTGATGCCTAAGTAGTTTCTCTTTGGAGATGTTTTATATAGACAATTTTGATTCAAATCTATGGTTTTTTTCTGTACCTTAGAAATTTTTTCAGTGCCGAAAATAATTTAGTATTAGACACCTATATGTAGAAACTGGGTTCAATGAAGAGGGTATAGCTTGCCTGTACTGGTGGCACAAAATTAATTCTTCTGTTTGAAAAACTGAGAACCAGTGCAATGTCAAATCAGCCTCTTCTATAGGTAAACATCTGATTAATGTCTTGCATCACTGAATCATTAGTGTTTTGGCAAACATAGATAACATCTATCCATAAATGATTGTTTAACACAGCTCAGACCTCAAATTACCATCTCTGGTTTGGAGCAAGTGAACCTTCACCAAATTTCAATCATTTGCCAAAGGATTAAGCTTCAAACATTTAATTTAAGCTAGACAAAAGGGATTTTCAGGTGTTTAAGTAGTTTAAATTAGGTAGTAGCACTAAGGGTGACAAATGAGTCAGATTCCATACCATTAATGATCCTTAAATCACTGTGTACCATTTAGTTATTTTGTTGTGAAGTGTATTGTGACATTTTTTGATCATGAAGACTGAATCAGGATTCTTGCCAGAATTGCTGTACTTTGGTACCCTAAATCCATCTTCTTTCATGCTGCGTGGCAATCATCTTTGATGCATTGTTGATGAGACCTAGTGACTCAAGAAATAATAGGAAGCAGGGAGCTCATAGAATGTTGTCTTCATTCTCAAATTCCAGCAAGTACTTAATGTTATCTACCTGTCTCCTGGTGCTCAGAATGAGCTTATCACAGTAATTGGTCAGAGTGTACACCAGTTCATTTTCTAGAATGAATAAGGTAGCAGAGCTGCTGCTGTTCCAATATCAACTATATCTTTAAAATATCCTTACATTTTCGTTCTTATAGGTATCATCAAATAGAAAACCAATTCACAGTGGTAAAATAATGAGTACTGAAGTGCATTCTAATGGAATACTGTGTGATTATGGAGTTAACTAGGTGATTTTTGAAGTAAATAGTTACCAGAGGCCTAATCTAAGCTTCATTACCAGTTTCTGCCTAGGTGATCATCAAACAGTAAAAATTGCTATAGAATCCTATGACCCTTTCTTTGTCTCTTATGGCTGGGGGATAGAAGGTCCAAATATTAGTGTGCGTTCTCAAGGGCTGTAGGAGTAGAAATATGAGCACTTTCCCACTGTGGGAGAATGTAAAAGCTGAGTATATGTGAAGAAGTTTCATAATAGTCCTCCTGAAGCCAGATGATTGAGTTCAGGTAAAACCGCTCTGCTGCTTTGCTTTGTAAACTGGTCGCCATTCAATTAGTCAAATTTGAACAGAGAGCTTTCTTTTGAAAGCTGCAATATCTGTATCTACTTGAACTGCATTCACAGAAAAAAACTAAAGCTCTGCCTCTGGAAACTGCACCTGTTCTTGTCTAAGTAGGATATCCTTGTTCCAGTTGCAGTTCCTAGAATTAGCATTGACATAATTTGAAGGACAGGAAGCCTGCATTATAGTATTCCTCCTGCTTTATTATGTTGATGCTTCCATTGATTTTTTGTGTATTTTCTCAAATGTATCATGACATTTCACAGCAGTCAGAATTCGTTCACAGTTCCTCACTAAATAGCAATCCTTCCACAGTCTCCTGTTGGGTTGTTTGGTAATCCAGACTTATGCAACCACATTCTGCATAAGAAGCTCTCTAAAGGAAGCTGCTGTCTCCTCTGAGGAGAGCAAATGGGCTTTTTCACTAAAGACAGTATCTCCATTTCCTTACTAAGCTAACTCCTTTTTTTAATCACTATATGCATGGCTTTCTTTTGGCTTCAAGTCAGTAAGAAGCATCCCCTTGATTTCGGTGGTTGGGAATAAAATGCTGAAATTTTAAATTCCTGTTTGAAGGTTTGATATCTTTGGAAAACTATTAATTTTGGCTAACTTGCCAGTAACCTTTTCAAAAACCCTTTCCCTGTTTAGTCACCGTGCTGTGTTCATTGTCTGAATTTTGTTTCCTAGTTATTTGTAAATCTATAGTAACAACATAGGATTCTTCTCTTGTGGAATCACTGTTTTCTCTTCAACATCTGATGTTCATACACTCGAAGAGAAAGTACTGATAGAAGTAGTGATTCACATTGGACATCCAGTCTGATGGTAGGCTACGCATTCAATCAAGCTTAATTTGGTAACAATTGGCCCCTTATAGGCACAGCGAAGTTTGTGTGAGCTGGGACTTTTGTGGCACAGAAAGAACTTTGAAGCTTGAACATCAACAATACTTGAAAAATAGTTGAAAGGTAAATACCAGCAATACTTGCAAAATAGTTAGTCTCGAAAAACTGTTAACAGTGTTGCACTACTTGATGTAATGCAAGACCTAGAAAATTGAGCTGGCTTGTGCAATGAGCCTGACTGAGCAAACAAAATCTTTTAGACATAGGGAAACAGCTACTACTTAAGGAGTCACAAAGGTTGGCACCATGGAGATGACAAAGCTGTAAGATGTGGTTTTTTATGGAAGATTAAATAGTGTTAGAAGTGGAAGTATCTGACCTAATCAGAAAAAGCAGCTACCTAGTGAACTTCAAGGTGATTCTCTCTAATGAAAACTTCAAAGATCCAGGAGGCCAGGTATTCTAGATCATTTAATAGTTTGGGTTAGAGCAAATTTACCACAGACTATATTTAACTGAAGCTCTTGCAAAAAAATCTTTGGAGGATATGGGTCAATGTTTGATTGTATAAAATACATTAAATATTAAGATCCAAATCTTGCCAGTTAGGTACCAGGCTGCTAAATTTAAATGTTTGCACATGTCTGAACAGTCAGATACAGGAAGTTTCTCAGTAGTCCAAGCCTGTCCATGCAGAAGTTGCACCTAAGGTATCAACGCAAATGACATGATGTGTACACTTAGTTCTGAGCGCTTTCCAAGAGGAATGCCAGAGCTGGTAAAAGATTTTTATTATAGGTTAGAATAAACTGAAACTAAATAGTATAACTGACCAACACCCCCTCTACCAATGTTCTGATTCCCAAACAAGATCTCTCCTGTATTTCCCTTGACCATGCTCTGTGTTCATGTTTCATGTTATAGAAATACCACACCATTGTCTGCCTTCCAATCTAAAAACTTATGTGAATATAGTATTCTTTCTAAAAGCTATATCATCTTGATGAGAGTTATTTAAATGTCTGTTTATGTTTCTCCTTCATGAAGATCTTCTGCCATATGAATGCCCCTGAAGTGTTCTTGTTCTTCCAATGATGACACATGAATCAATGACCTCATATCAGTGAAAAGACACTGGAACCAGGTGTTCTACTGTCTTTGGTCTATTCTGCAGCATTATAGTGCTTATGACACTATTTATGCCTATAGATGTCAAGAGGACCTGCCCATTTTGTCAGACTGTAGCAGAGAGTATTGGTAATATATCATGTGGGGCTTTTGGCCTTATCTTCGTTTTGAAAAGAAGTTCTGTGAATGTTGAAATGGGAGTGTAATACTACCCAAAGAATATTATTCTTTCTGTGGAATGTTGCATTTATTAATGTTTGTCCCATAAAAAATAAAAGTTACTGAGGCACAAAATACGTTTGTGTGAAAGTGCTCATTGCTATGATATTGAAGGAGAAGGAATATATTCTGGATTCACAGTGATATAACACTATTATGACTATTGCCTTTGTTAGAAGAACAAATATTAGCAGAGGTTAAAGGGAAGAGAGTATAATTCAACCACATCTACAATGTATGCGAGGTATTTAAATTGAATCTTTATTTTCTCTGAACATTTTGATCTTCGGGCATATGAAAAGTAACTACCGTATTTTTGGCTGTGTGGAAAGTTCCCATTTAGGGTTTAGAAGGAAGCTGCAGGAGAAAAAAAAAAAAGATGGTCCATTGTTAAATCTTCAAAGAAAAAGATTCAGGGATGAAAGAAAAATTGAGATACAAAAGGTGTTTTAAGGTATTTAATGTTTCAAAATGTGGTTCTGGCCCCTGCTTACTGGCCAGTTTCAAACTTACTGTCTAAGAACTGAAATTTCAAAGGTGATTTGGAAATGCCTTTTTCCCTGCATTAACTAATGTGAGGGCGTATGGCCCTTTAGTCCAAACACATGGCACTAAAAATATACATGTGTGGAGTGCTTTGTTTCACAGAGTCACATTTTTCCTTTCATTTGTTTCTAAAATCAAAGTTTTTGTCTTCTTGAAAAGACTGAGCCTGTGTAATGTCATGCTTTGAAATGCTGTTCTCTTGACATTATAAGGCCATGAAAGGTAGAACTTTGACTAACTGTATTATTCTTTCACCTTAAAGAGACATTGTCAATTTTGCTAGGCTCTAAATATGACCCAGCTAGTTTTGTTTCCTTTACCTCTTATTCTATGACAAAGCTTATTTGATTTGTTTCTACATATAGTGCTTCAAAGCTTGCTTTTCTTTTTAAAATTAAACAAATAAAAATCCAGAAACTTGTTTCAAGTGACTTCTGCATAATTCAGATCAATGTAGGCAGGCAATTGCCATGTGCAAACTTCATTTCAACTGACTAGTGCTTATCGAACAATGAGCAAAAGTGATTTAGAACAAGTTATGTCTTTTGATGTGTGGATATAGTGCTGATCAAAGTCAGTGATAGCTGTTCATGCAAATCCCAGGACAGGCTTTGTCCCCATTAAAAATATATTCCATTATAATTATCAGACAACCCCCCTCCTTTTTAGTGAAAATACTTTTCATTTGACCTCTTTAAATCACAAATGCAAATCAAAAAAATAAAATTGAAACACATACCTTTGTTTTAAAACTGAGTGGCTTCATCCAACAAAACTAAATCCCTAATGTTTTAATTGCCTATAATCTCCTTCACAAATGTTCTGTTTATTATGGCCCAGAAAACAGTCTTACTGAAAACCATGCACCACTTTGTGCTTAATAAAGTCAGTATGATATATACAAGCACTGTTGCTCAATAGGTTCTGCAACTGTGAAAGATACTTATTTTAACCAATCCCATTGTCACCTTTATCTGAATATCTAACAAAGTCCAGTTTAGATCTTGGTACTTACCTGAGTTCACTTAAGCAAATAGCTGTATACAGCTGACAAACTGGGTTTTACTGATCAGAAAGTTGTAAAAGCTCACTTTTTTGTTCATGCTTGCTATATGTTGAAAATGAATTTTGGAAACTTAATGTGATAAGAAATCTCCTGACCTCAGTAAAAACCATTTTCTGCTTAATAGAAACAGGAAACACCTAAGGCTTTATTTGGAAGTCCCTGAAACCCAAAGATCTGAATGAGTCTAAAATATCCAGTGTCCTGTATAACTATAAGTATATACTTCAGTGTCTGTGGTAGACTGAATATGTATTAGATCAATGGTTAGAGAACACTGCATTTCAAAAAATGTGCAAATGGGCCAATCCATGGAACATTCCTTTCCATTGCCCTCCTGAATAGACAACGAAGAGAACTCCAGTGTTATTTGCCTCAAAGTTTTTTGTGAGTACATGAATATTGTTTGATGGGGAGCTCCATGACTTGGCAGGTCTTAAAAAAAGAAAAATCCTACCCAAGCAACATGGATTAGGGAGTTGAAATAGATAGCCAGGCAATTGAGAAATTAATCTCATTTCATAAATTACAAACCTACTCCCAGTTTGGAGTGAGCCTTACCACAAAGTCCGGTGATAAATGAGGAAAAAGTAGAAACAATCTTATTTCATTCTACTATCTAAAATAAAATTGAAGTGACACTTTTCAAATGAGAATACATTGTCTGCTGCTTTCTCCGGTTCTTTCATTTCAACTTTGTTAGATCTTTTGTTTCTTTGATGCTCAGAATATTGCACCATTTGGCTCTAAAACCTACATTAGAAGAGCATTAATTAAAGGCAGACAGTGCAATGGAGACACTGTTAAAATTGTGCTTGAAGGTACAATGTAATTAATTTTGTACAAGCAAAACATAAAAGAGAGAATGAAACCAGAGGAAATAGCAGCATATCCTCACAAAATGATAATGAGAAATACAATTGCAAATCAGACAAAGTATGAAAGGACATATAGAATCATTAGACTTCAAGAAAGAAATCAAAACAAAGGGTAACCTGCTAAATGCTCATAAAAATTAAGTGAAGAACATATAACTAATGTTAAAGGTTCTTGGGTTTTGTTTTAGGGGTGCTTTTCTGTGGAGTGTAAGATTTGTATTAAGTACCTCCCAGTAACATGAGGATGTAAATTTTATATCATAATTTCCTGACAGGTATGTAAAGAATTGAGTATACAGCTTCACTTAAGTTCTCTGTCACAAGCTCTCGAAGAAGGTAATGGCTTGGGATCTGGGTTATGGTTCCCAGGTTGAAAATGAGGCCACATGATAGTTAATTATGTCTGTATAGTAGAAGGAAAAAGGCTTTAGGAAACAGCTTTATTTTTAATTGGTCATTTTAAGTAACAATTAAACTTTTCCAATTCTTTTTAGAACTCACACCTTCAGTTGTGAGTGTTCTTCAATAAAGC
The DNA here is from genome assembly GCA_031468815.1 of Morus bassanus. NCBI lineage: Eukaryota > Metazoa > Chordata > Aves > Suliformes > Sulidae > Morus > Morus bassanus. The sequence continues at coordinate 37,338,629 of CM062575.1, forward strand.
AGTTTAAAAGGTACAAAAACGTGGCTTGAACATTCGTCCTGTACTCCAGAGTTTAACTTAAGTCAGGGGTTTTCAAACGTCTATAATGGCAGTCTTTTTTAAGTTTAGCATAAAGCAACATAAGACAGAATGAAAGATTATTGTATGTTTAAAGATCTCTGCACGTGATGAACTTCTTTTGGTGGCTTGGATTGCAAAATTGTTGGTTTGTCTGCAGAGCTTTCATTCTAATTGTATGGAAACGGATTGTATTTTGGGATGACTGTTATGTTACCAGCTATGGGAGGATGGTACCACTTGTGTGTTAGTGGGACCGGATTATAGATTATTATCAAAGCCTTTGTTTTCTTTTGCTTTAGGTTTAAACAAAAAATACAACAAAAATGTCAGAACCCTGGTTACACACACACACACCCCCCTATTTGTGTGGTGGCACAGCTTAGTTCCATTAAAAGTTATGAAACATGTGGGCCTCTGTCATCTGGGAGAAAGCAATGCTCCTAGAAATTCTCCTAACAAGTACTTCAGTGTTTCCATTGCTGATAAACGTATTAGATGTTTTTAATGATTGAGGGAGAAACCCTGAAACTTTTAAAACATTTTATAGATTTTTGATGCGTTATCTTCCTGAAAACTCTATGAATTATAACTTCTTGCCCATTTCAAAACTTTCCATAATGTGGTACCTGCCTAACTATATTCTAATAGTTGGAGTTTTTCATTTTAAGTTGGGGTTCCTCTTCTTCATTATCTGGATAAGTCAGTTTATTACCGTCCCCCAATTCAGAACCAAAATGAAAAATGGCCATTAGGAGCCAGTGGGAAGGACTTCTGGGTGAGATTCAGCCAAAGTACTGTGCAGTCCTCCAGCTGTAGGTTGGAAAGGTGCACACTGTTTTCTCCAAAATAGCAGTTGAATAACAGCATTCCCAGGTGATGTAGAAGGCTTCTTGGAAGAGTGAGATGGCTAGTTGCCCATAACTTGAAACTATGCACAAAAAGCAAAATTGATCTCTTAATATCCTGTGCAATGTTATTGGCATTTCTACATTTCTAAAGCTTTCTTACTTCATCACAAACTCCTGAGCTTGAAAGCAATGTAATTTATAGCATAATAATACCTTCTCTGTTGTGTGCACTTTGTCATTTATTGGGATTTTAGAGTTTTAAATAAATCTGAATCCATTATTACCTTTTTTAATATTATATAGCACAGTGCAATAAACTCATTTAAAATGTTACTTACAAGGTGGACAGTGTTTTGCAGCAATGCAAAGGACAGTATAAGTTTCAAAATAGGGTATGTTTTAAAATAAAACATATTGAACTGTTTCCAGTGTATGTAATTATATTGACCAACCCATACTATTGTCTCTGAAATGTCAAACCACACAACTTCAAAATTAAACTAAAGGAAAAATACATAGTCCATTTTTTTTTAGTCTCCATGGTGAAACTCGTAACTGTTACAATGCAAAAATGTCTGATTAAGAGGAGGGTTTTATGAAGTACAGTACACAGTAAAAATCTGAAGACCCTTGAACTTGTCATGATTTGCACAAACTTGATGGAAGATGGGAACTTCAGAAGGGTAGAGAATGTTCACCTGTTAATTTTTATAACAACTTTAGAGACAACTCATGTAACTGAAGTTTAATCTTTATTCCAGTGTCAAGATTTTCTAAATTGTCTGCTATAGTAATTATCAATGTGTTGCTGGGCAGGTTATTTTTCTTAGAAAAAAAAAATCAAAGTTGATTATTACACCCATAAAAATTGCCCAACTAAGTAGCATAACACTCCAAGATGATATATTCTTTACAGCTTATTTCTACAAATATGCTCCTGTTGTTCGGATAAAACATATAGAGGAAATTGATTCTCTGACTCACTTCAGTTTACAGGATTTTTAAGAGCAAATTCTGTCTCTACCAATTAATCTTTGCATATTTTTTTCCTCTGCTACATGAATGCTCACAGAATTTTGATAACAAGTAGCTCTAATTCATTGCTTCATGAAAAGGCCTTTTAATCTGTTATGTTTTACACTATTTCCCTGAAGAAACCTACTGAATTTCAAAGCAGTTATGTTTTAATGCCATACAGATAATATTTTGAAGGGTAAATACATTTTGCCACTATTAGTGATGGGGGAATATCTCTTCCTAATAAAAACGCTGCTTTTAGTGTTGCACTAAGGTTTTACAGATAGGTTGTGGAAAGTTATGTGAAACTCTGGTCTTGTATATCAGTATAATCAGAAGGGCTGGATTGCAGGGGAGCATGCCTTCACCCACCTCTCCATTCCAGCTACATTTGAGAGATATTTTGCATAGCCTGTTGGATTACACAATAAAGGCAGTTAGCTTAAGTAGCCTTGTAAAATTACACCTTTCTTCATCGATTCTAACCTCCTGAATGTGCTAGGGCTCATGTGGCTGCTGCTATTGTGGAATCTGAAGTGTAGAGGATTGTCTCCATACTACAAAGCTGAGGCAGAGAAATATGAAAGACCTCTCATGACTTCAGAGCCTCTTTTGCATAGCAGAGTGTTAAATTCTGGCCCTCTGAATATATGAGTAATGCCTTTACAATGGAATGATTCTTTTTGTCTTCATTGCAATTAAGCTTAGAAACAGTGTATACTATTTCTGAAGTGTATAACTGCATGCAAAAAACCCCAGGTATTTCCTTACATAAAAGCTCCATAATATTTTGAAAGCCTCATCTGCTGTGAAACTTTGGAGTACATGAGCAATTTTTGTTGCACCTTATAATTTTAGCTTCTAGCTCATGTAATTAATCTTTTCCTGTTTTGGCAATCTCACAGTTATGGTAACAGACTTTGCTAGAGAAGAATTTCCAAAGTAGGCTACTTAAAAAAGTAACTGCAGAAAAAGTATCTTCATTATTTCTCATTAAAGTGGATGGTTGTCATTTTTCCTGTCCAGTAAGGAAAATCCAGTGTGTCCAGTGATGAGTGCATGGCAATGAAAGCCACACCATTGCAGTTGATGGCGTTGTATTTATCCTAATTCAATTTCTTAAGAGCTCCTGCCCAGTTGCTAATGCAATTATATGATGTCTTGTAGAATTCTTACAATGACAATTTTCATTCATTCTCTTGAACTAATACCAAATGAGTGCTAAACAAGCAGCAATATTATTGCTGCTGTTGGATAATGCACTCACTGAAGCAGCTGCTAAAGGCAGTGTCAATAGGGAAGGTATATCAAGCATAGTACTCAAAATTTACTGTAGTCTGGTCTCAATTGAATTTCTTACTTCATTCAAAGAAATATGCTTCACAAAATTCAGAGTTATGTGTCTTCAGCCAACACTGCAGCTTGTTTCAAATTAGGTTGTGGTTGTGGCCACCTGTCATTACACTGCCAGCTACTAATAAACCATCAAAGCAGTATTTTAGTTGCTTTGATGTAGACTGGAATTGTATCTACTGCTGAATGATGATTATATTAAATGTTACAAATGTATCCAAAGGGAATAGAAGCACTAGTCTACTCTTGATCCCCCACAATTTCAGTTTAAGTGTTTCCTTATGTTTCTATTATTGCTGATGCATTCCTTTGTATTTATACATGCTAGTACAGCAGAAACAGCCTTTTGGAATATCATTAAAAAGCTGCCATTAACAAAGTCTGTCTTATTAACATGGTGTTTCATACATTACAACTTCCAGAAATAGATCAGTAGATAAGATTAAACATGATTTGTGGTTTGGTTTTGTTGGTTGTTTTTTTTTTTTTTTTTTTATTTCCTGGAAAGACTAGCTAAATCAGAAAACTGTAGAAAATGGGTAGCAGAAATGTCATTTCCCCCTTTTTAAATGAAAGTCTGTTTTTTAAAAGATATGGAAAAAAAACCCAGAAGTAAAATTAAGTTCTTTGTTCAGGTTTGGTAGAGAAGTCTAGCTCCTACTTGAGATTTATTACCTACATTCATGCCATGCCTCCTTGGTCAGTTAATACTCGAGTATGGTATTTAGGTTTGGCCCCAGGCATCCATTTTATCCTTTGACCATCTATGAGTGCCCTCTTGCCCACAAGTCAGCTTATATCAGACTCCTCTTGAGGATGCTAGGGCATCCGCAAGGGTTGTTCCCATTGACACTTCCTGGAAAGGGAAGCTGGAGTAGCTGGCAGCTCTGACTCTCTGCAGAATAGATAGGCGTGTCTGAAAAAATGGACCGAATGTCAGATGTACCTCAGGTTTCCTCTACAGGATATCAACAGCATAGCCCCAGAACTACCTTCCAGTGCTCCTACAAGCAGATAATGTAGACAAGTGGTGTTCTTTGAGACAGCCTTAGAGGACAGTACTTCACAGTTTACAATGGCTAGATCTAATCTCACTCCAGTGTCTTCATCAGGACACTGATTTCTTGCCTTTAGATTTATTAAATTAACCAGGAAAGTCCTTACTAAACTTACTGGGTAAGGTTCCTAGAAGAAGGTACAGATAACTTCTTTCAGGGAACACTGGAAGGGATGGTCTGCTTGCCAAGTGTAAAATGTAAACCAAATGCCTAAGTGTAAAGCAAGACAATAGAACAGGGTACAGGAACAATAGAATCCTAATTAACATAATAAGCATTGTTATATCAGCATGTGGTTGGCTGAACAAGATGAGTATTTTTAGGCAGTAAGTCTTGATCAATAGTTTATATTGAGATTTTTACAATAATTTCAGATTTGTGTAGTTATTAAGGCAAACGGCTGAAGTTTTCCCCTAAATCAGTGTATAGAAATCCTTTCTATTTTCAGGTTTTGATAACAATTCAGTCAGGAATTTCAAGATCACTAAAATCAGAGTTGACTGTACTGCTTTGCCACTGGCAAGTTTAGTACGAAAGACAGCAGACTTCCTGTTCATATGTAAATCACACTTGGATTCACTTCCATTGTATAGATTTTGAATACTATCCACTAACTCAGACTGTCAGGGGAATTATTTCTGAAAAATGGAGTTTACATAAAAATCCATTGAAATGATGGCAACTGTGTATCATTTACCTGAAGAATTGTATAGTGACATCTTGATGGTATGGTCATGCAAGATCCCTTAACATGCCTGGAGTAATATTGGTAGCAGCCAAAATAGTAATACTTGGACCATTGTTATGGAGAGCAGAATTGCAGAGAAAAGCATTGGTATGTTTCAGCAGAAAACACCTTTTCCTTCATTGTGTGAAATTTTCCCATTTTTAGGGCAAAGAAAATGGTCTTTGAAAATTTTCTGCCTACCTGGAGAAAGAGCTAACTTTTATGAGACGTGTATGAGAAATCTGCATTCAAGGCATAGATTCAGACAGGGATTTGAACCTTTACCTCATATAAGCATCTGATCAAGTTTCTCTGTCCCAGACTAAATACTTAGCTTGTTATAAAGTAAGAAAAACTTCAGCAGGAAAGACAAAGAAATGCACTTTAAATCTTAGCGCTGAGACTCATACACAAGTGTAGACCACAGAACATTGCAGAAGAGAATTATTCCAAAGTTGAAGGGTTCTGACTGAACCCTCCACACCACTGCAGTAATGAAAAAACAATTTTTACAAATTAGCTTTCATAGTAATAAGATAATTAACCAATTCACAGAAGCAGCCTTTTAGCTGGTCCAGAATTGGTTTGTAATCCAAAAAAAACCCCAAATCTTACCTGAATGTGTATTTGGTATTTATTTGAGTATGTGTCTAGACCCTGACCATGGTCTAATGGTTCTTGTCTTCCTAGAAAGTATAATTCAAAACTGGATGCTGACAGCTCCTTCTTCTGGGAGTGCTACCTATATCCAGGTTAATGGAAGGAAGATACCCATTAGTAGATAATACTGGACTTCAAGCTTTTAGCAGAAAATCAGTCCGAGATCAGAGCCTGCAAACATCTGGCTTTTTGTCTGATGAGAAATTAATGTTGTATAATTACAGAAGGGCAAAGATCCAAAGAGAAAAAGAGAGAAGAAAAATATTACTATAATGAAATGTCTGATGCTGAATGATGCATTTCCTTTTAGATAAGCAAGAATATTTTTAAGCTCAATTTCATGTTTCAATGTTTCTGATTTTCAGCAAATTGCAATAATACAAAAAGGTTAAGTATAGGCTTTAAATGAAGGCTGTTTTTATGATTAGGAATATAGAAAAGACAAATATTTTTTTGTCTTGTTTGTTCCTGGCTGATTGCAATAAAATGTAGACACAGAGCTATTTCTCTTTAGACATTTTCCTTTTATTTTCTACAGTAAGAGTCAAGTGTACTTCAAATCACCCTTCCAAGTAGAACATGTACATGATGTTCGGCAAGTGGCAACATTTTAATTGTGGCAGGTCATGGAAATCTTTCAAAATGATACGTGAATAGGGCTACACAGTTCATGCTGTGATTTGTCTAAGTGAATTCCTCTCAACTGAAAATAGGTCAATTTAAATTGTGAAAAATTAAGAATTGTCATTGACATCAGTGCAGCTTCAACCTAAGTGTTCCTGATTCAGTACAGTCCAAAACATTGTGGACATGATATTTAGGACTAGATGAACTGGATTTCACGAAAACCTATGAAAGTCTTGTGATGGACTTCAAAAGGATTTGGAATGGTTGTCTTGTACTGAAGCGTGTAATTATGTACCTCAAACATGTTGAAGTAAAGATATGGTTTTACACAGATCTTTGTGTAAGCACCCTGCGGTGGGGTGCGTCTCCCATGAAGGTTTTCAGTGCCTAATTCATATGGGAGAGGAGCCTTTGAGAAGCCCTATCGTTATTTGGTTTGTAGAACTACATGGGAACTGACACTGGAAAATTGCATTTGCTATTGAAGAAGAAATAAACTTGAGTTAAAATATGTATTCTACTGAAAAAATGTGTGGCAAAACCTCATCAAAATTACATATTTAAAAGAGATAGGCGTGAGTTTAAAGCAGTTAAAACTTACAAGATTGGAGATTTTTAAAACAAATTATCTCAGATTTTCTTAAGCTCTACATAAGATTGCCATCAAATATTTTTCTTTAAAATAGGAAGAGATAAGTAAATTGTAGCTGCAAAGCTTACCCTGTTTAAATTATCCTGAGGTTACAAGAAATCTCAAATGATAAACGGTAAGTTTTCCTGCAAAGGTTTAAGGATAAATGTTAACTGCTGCTACTGTGTTTTCTACACAGTGAGAAGCTTTAGTCTGTTATGCAAAGGATAATGATGGTCCATCCCATAATTCCTCAGAGCAGGTTTGCATGGTGTACTAGAAGATGGATTTTGTGCACAAAATATCAAAATCCCAGGTCTGAAAACATCACCACAACCCTAGCATTGAAAGGAATAAAAAATAAGTTGCTTTTGTCCTTAAATTAAGGTGAAACAATGCCTTTCTCCACAGAGAATAGGCTTAGTAGACTCACTGCTGGCAATTGTTGCATATGCAGATGAAGTTAATGAGCAGTGTTAGGAAAATGTAAAGGACCTACTAGTGACTAACTCTTTCCATAGAGACCTATAGAAGGGAAGCAAGGGTAGATGAAGCATTTGTCATGTATTCCAGCGTAGCAGTCAGGCTTCTGTTTGGAGAAAGTATCTAGTTCAGCTAGTGGTGGCAGGTGGTAAAGATATTTAATATATATATTTCATACCAACCACAGTGTGGCCAATCTTGTTGCCTGAACTTAAGAGTTACATGAGTAAATAATAAGCAGTATCTCCTGAACTCACCTAATCTTTAATATGGCTTTGTTCTGCTAGGTGTTATATTTTAACCACATAGATATTTCATCTGTGTTTTCAGAATAAGTAAATATGTAAGAAAATGAACAGTCAGTCTCAGTAGCCCTAATCCAATGGGATTTTAGTATTTATGTAATTTGCAGGAAGAAAAATAAAAAAAAAATATTTTAAACAGGAAAAATAATGTCTCCTTAACAAGAATTTAGATGAGCATTTGTTTCCTTCATTGAATTTACTTTCCTTGTATTAGTCTGATATCTATGGCTCAACCACTGCTGAAAATAAGGGTATCTGATACCTCTATTTTAAAGAAAGACAAAAAATTTATTGCTTGCTCCTCCTCATTTCCACTTCACAAGAGAAAGGTTTTTTGAGTTTCTTTTCACAAATTTGATGCTATAATAATATCTCTCTGGATAGTTGCAGTCTATTATGTCCTTCACTTTAACAGTCAAATTCAGCCTTGAACAGTTTGTTTGTTACCCATCAGTAAAGCTTATACAAGTGTTGAACTGAAGTGGATATATTTCCTCTCACTACGGAAATCTTCTGCTGTACTCATCACTTTTTAGAAAGTGTAAACACACCTTGGTGTGCCAAGACCTTCGCCTGAATGACTCTTTTGTACAGTAAGCAGTGAAAGTATCGTGTACTTGAAATAATGGTTTTTAAAGGCTAAAATATTAGCTGCTGTGAAGGCAGACAATGGAAGGAGAGTGCTCTGGTTACATGAGATATTAGCATAAGAATGATGGCTCAGAGCAATGGAAATGTTAGGAGATTCACACTATTCTGCTCATTTAATGATGTAAGGCTTCCTTCTTACATACCATCAGAACTAACCCTTTGTAAAGAAAATGGGTTGCTTAGTAGCTATGGGTCAGTTGTTCATGAGTGACACACGGGCTCAGCTTCTGACCTTTCTTACCCCTTTCTGGGATAATGTGGGTTTCTTAATTTGATGTGATCTCTGCTATAAAATATATTTGATTTTCTCACTTTGGGTGGGAAAGACATTTGAAAAGAAAAGGCCCAAGTAGCTGGACTTCGGTAGTGGGTCTGTCATATTGAGTTCATTGTACTTTAGGAAAGCTAAAAATACTAAGAATAGCCTGCTAAAAGTAGTTATTAATCAACAATGGAAGGAAGAAAAGGCTTATTATCCAAAAACAATGGAAATGTGCATAGGCTAGGCATAAAAAAAAAGGATTTGTGATAGCTGGAAAATAAAAACCCAATAGGTTGTCAATTTTAAAACATGATAATGAACAGAAAAGTAACTATAAAAATGACAGCTTAGTCTTGTATTCATTCCCTGTCAGTGGTGTCCGTATCAGATCTATAGCATTTACAAGTGAAGATTTTTGTGACAGTTGTACAAACTGAAATATACGTTTAAAAATTAAAGTATGTTCTTCCTGCTTCATATTTGAATTCATGCATAAAGTGAAAAGTCCTTTGTGTCAGTTTTCCAGTTTGCTGTGGTAGAAAAGGATGATCAGGGTTTCATTAAACTGGAAGTCAGAATATAGAGTCTAACAACCACGTAGAAGGGACTAGAACATGTGTTTTAATTGCCTCACAGGAGCAAAACACTAACCAAATGTCCAGCTGATATAACCATTTCTATTTACATCTATGTCTGATTAAATCTGCGAAGGGTCTGTGTTTTTGTTTTGGGAGACCATCTATAAAATCTTAAAAAAAAAAAAAAAAATTGGTCAGAAGATTCAAGTGTTAGGAGATTTAGAGGCTCAACTCCTAAGAATTTTGATGCCTGCTTCTTTAGGAGATCTGCAGCCTGAAAGTCTCCAGCTACATTGTAATCATCTTCAAATCAGTAATGCTTTTCCCCCTGTCTTGTTCTAGACATTATTACCACCTTGCATGTTTATAAACTGTTCATTTTTGTTTGTAGAAATCTTAGATTATAAATAGCAATACTCAGCACTTTTACTTTGTAGTAAATTGTTGGGGGAGAAAGATTCATAGCAATTTTAATCATATTGTCAAAACCAGAATAAGCTAATGTATCAAGTTGAGAGTTTTTTTCCAGTTTTATGACATAATTACTTGTGTATTAGGCCCACGACAAAAATAATGGTTCTGCAGTAACAATGTTTTTAAAACTTTGTTAGTACTGTTTTCCTTAAGATAAAATGAGTAATTACCAGCCCATTAAAAACTGGCAGGTAACCTGTTACAAGGAAGACGTTGTCAAGTTATTTCAGCTAAGTAAAATCAATCTTTCACTGTTATTCTTAATTAAGGTAATTCCAGCTTGGATCTTACGGGAAGCTCATTTGGAATTCAGAAAAAATAAGCCTGCAAAAGAAACAATACTGCTATAGTGTGCAGCATTTGCAACTGAATACTTAATAGTTAATTGTTTATGGCCATTTATAATAAGATGTAAGGCATCAGATGACAAATGCTTCTGAAAATCCTCCCATTTTATTTAGGCATTATATATGAGCTAGTTTTTTTTACAAGACCTGGCTGCATGAGTAGATTCGTGACTAAGGGCTGCCAAATTCTAAAACTTTAAAAAAATCTGGTGTTTGAGTGTGGGTGGGTTTCTTTGATTCTGAAAGAACTAGAGACTGGAGGTGAGCTATTACTAATGTGTAACACAACATCGGTGACTTCAGTCCAAATCTGCAGAAGTAGTCACTGATCCCACTTCCAGCTTTCATACTGCTGTGCATCTACTTTTGTGATGAAAATAATGTGACTCCAGAATTCACTGTGAATGCCTAATGCATGTACCTTAATGTTTAGTTTTCAGCACCTACCACAACTGTAAACTGCTTAAAAATGGAGCTAAATTAATTAATGGCTAAGGTGTTGTAAGTATGAAGATACAGTTCCTGTCTCTTCCAGTGGAAGCTTATGCTTTAATTCTTGCCCTGAGTTTGTTCCATCTTTGAGACGTATTTTATAGTTTCTAGAATAATAAACAAGTAAATATCTCATTCCTTAAATGCTGGAAAACTGAATATTATTATTATCAAATGACTTAAAAAGACTAATCTGGTGATTTTTATGTAAACAAACTGTTGCTTGTACTTGTGTGGAAGGGCCAGACGTTTAATTGGATGGAGGGATGCATTATTTAATGCAATGCTTGGGTAACTCTTTCAACCCTACACAGCCTGCAGAGTGCAGTCAGAAGGAGTCTGCAGTCTGCCAGGGAATTGTGGCACAGCAGTTGAATCAAATTTGGAGCTTACTTAAGGTTTTCAATGAATATTGCGGCATCATAGATGCGAAAAGCATTACCCGCTGTGGTATTGCGGAGATTTCACAACTAACTGGAATAAGTAGGAGAGCTACATACACAAACTCAAAGATGATTTTTGTTTCGCGTGGAAAGAAAGTAGGTATGCTGGTCTACACTGGTGGACTCTAGACTGTGGTAGGAGACTTGCTGAATAGGCAGATGTTGGTATAACCAGAAGCACTTTTTGTAGGACAACAAAGCGATAATGTACATGTAAAAGGTTTGTTTGAGGGGGTTAACTTTGTTTTTTAATGTAAGCTCAGTGATACTATTTCAGAATATATTAGGTGTGCAGACGAAAGCATTTATATTTTTGGGGTTTGGCAACCAGTGTGACTCTGCTAAGATTTTTCAATCAGTATGCTATTATACTATTCCATTGCATGTTAACTAATGTAATTAGTATAACGCATAGTCCATGATCTTCACAGAACCTAATTAACAATTTTGGGATTATATGGAAAGATATTTGTAATTTATTTTGTCTTTCCTTCTCCCCCACCCCTTGCAATGCTGATGTGTTTGCTTGCTGTGGCACACTCTTTAGCACTTTTCTTTATTCTGTTTTACACGGCACTACCTTCAGTGAACCCACTAGGTCTTCTGTGATGTAATGTATACTATTGCTAGGAAGTTTTCTCTTCAAAATAATTATATTCATGGATAACTGTGTATTTTCAGAGTCTGTTCCATATTGTGCCTGCTCACCCCCAATCTAATTTTATTTTGATGGACTAGAATATCAGCCATGCTGTTCTCATGCCTGAAGTTAATGTATTCATTAGTTATAATTGTTTCCAATGTGTCCTCACCAATCTTAGTCTTCTGGTTACTTAGTGATTTTGATTGGATGTTCAACACTTTTATCTGGGTTAATTTACTATTCATAGTACAATGATGGATTATTCATTTTGTTACCCAGACTACAACTGTAAATGGAGTTATACATCATCAATGAGAGCACCACAGAATCATTTAGCTAAAAAATGCCTTCTAGTTATCTTGAAGCAGCAAAGATAGTCACATAAGAACTTTGTGGCTGGCAGTGCTTCCTGCCTAAAGATGGCTGAATTCATTAGCCTGCAAACGAATTGCCATAAAAATCTGTAAATGCTAATTTTTAAACACTGTTTTATGTACCTAAGTGCACACGTGTGTACAAATCATGTTGAGGGAAGCTTAATAAAATGTAAAACTAAGTGAATGGTAGTATGGAGTTTATAAATGGCAGTGGATTGGAGCTTAGAACTCTCAAACTCTGTCCGATACTTTGGTGGATTTCAGGAGGTGAAAAAGACATTATAAAACCTTTAGGCTGTAGCCACAGAAGGAAAGATGCCTCAAGTCTAATATCTCTATTGTCATTAATGTAACAAGCCCCCTAGCTACAGTAGTGTTGGCAACTGATCTATTAAAGGCATATATCAGACTTATTCTGGACAAATCTGTACTGGGTTTGAGTAATATGTGAGCACCTTTGAGTGATGTAACTAGTATCTTGCATGTATGTTTTGGCATTTCTTGCTATCAGAAAAATTCAGAGCTTTATACTTAGTGCAGAAGATGGTGAAATTGTGAAATTTGTTTATCTTCATGAATGGGGTGGGGGGGTGAGAGTGTATATTTTATAGATTGAAGAAAGGAACTAGTTGACTGCAAGATCAGGCTCAAATAAATGTGGCCCAGGCAGTTTTGAATCCAATTTAGCTTCTGTGAATTGTACAGATTAGAGTCAAGTGAGGAGTGACAGCACAAACCAGTTAGACATACCAAGCTAGTGGATAAAATCTTCTTGGTCCATGGGGACCACTATTGAACTTCAATCTTCAATCAAAAAAAATCAACAGAAAATTTTAGTGAGAAGACACTAAACAAAAGAACTCATCTCATGGGGTGTGTTTCACATTTCAAAGTATTTTACAGGCCTTCTGCGCTTCCAAAACTGTGTAGAAGGGTCAAGGTGGAGGCCTTACATTTTGAAAGTAACTTCTGTTTAACTCAAGCCTTTCCATGTGATGTCTGTAGCCTACCTGTCTCGCTACTTTCATTTTTCTGCTGTTGCTGTTTGAGATGAGATTCGCAAGCTTCTATTCGTGATTGAAAAAACGCACCGTGGGTCTCATTGAGATGAAAATGATCAGCATCTATTCAAGTGTCCAGCAGACATCTATTGTTTGAAGTGGTATATCAAACAGGAGCCAAGAGCTGAGCAATTCTGGTCACTGAAGATAATGCAAAGTCCTACAGAAGCAGTGTCCAAGGCTTAACAAGAACTTGTGCTGTTCACAAGTGTGCAAAGAGATAAACTTCTTTGAAAGTCAGTGAGCACACCAGTAGCACTGTGTCAAAGTTATCTTGGTGAAGGAGGGAATAATATTTCTGAATTAAATTTAGGTGAAGCAGCCAAACCAGAATAATAATGGTGTGTATACCCTATAAATGAGCTACTCTCCCTTTGGGGAGTAATTATTTTATCATGGAATGAATTTCACTAAATTTTAACTGAAGTAAATGTTCTATTCTGTATTTCCACAGTTTTAATTGAAGAAAAATAACCAATTATCTTCAGGAAAGAATTATCATCAAAGATCAGCAGACAGATTTTTTTTCCCAGCTAATGACCCAAAGGAAATTCAGGGCAGTCAGTATAATATCTAGGCATTATTTCATGTAGTGTGCAAACTGAGTAAACATTTCATGGCCAATAGGTTTCTTGTTATGATTTGTCAAATAATTATCAACAGAAGTTAGAACTTCTGCTATAGGTTGAATTCATAAATGGATAGTTTCAGTATAATTTTAACTCCCTAGGGCTTTTTTGGTAAGACAAATTTTCACTGAGTCCAAATAAGATGAATGTTGTCTGATGATAGGATATTTAAATATGCCAAAAAGCCATACTTCAAATACATAAGATATAGGAAATTTCAATAGGACTCACAGCTATAAGGAGAGACACATCTTGCATTCACTCGTGGTCTCGTCCTAAAAACTTGGGAAAATCAGGCCTCATGTCTACAGATAACTTTAGATTTATGTTATTCTGTTAGCTCATTTTGCATCTTAATTGTAAACATGAATGATATTTAAGGAAGGCAATAGCTCTATTATGTATTTGTATGGTTCTTAGCTTATTGGGATGTTGATTCTTTAAATGAAACATTTATTATGATATATGTATCAAATAAAAATACTGGACAATCATTGTAATTAGGAAAATGTCTCCAAGGAAAAGAATATTAAATTGCTAAAAACATCCTTGCCTCTTCCCTCATGAAATACACTTCAGTCATTTTGGCTGAAGGAATATGGGGCAATTTGAGTAGCTAAAGATGGAGAAAGAAAAACAGAAATTTATGGAACTTTTCAAAGTCAGGAAATCAGCACAAATAAGGAAAATATCTCTCTTTGTAAACTCTGTGCCAATCAATATTTCCTGGCTTCAAACTCTTGTACCTGAAGTATTGATTTTATGAATTTCCCCTAAAAACAAGTGCTAGAAAATGGAAAAACTAAGCCAGTCTATTTCAATATCCAACTTCAAAAATTGTGGGACAAAGGAGCTCTAAGGGAATCCATCTTTTAATTAATAATTCTCAATAAATAATTATATTTTACTTCTTGGAGTCTTATTGCATCACCATTGTATTCAAAAATCTGTATTGACTCTTCAAAATAATTCTTAAATATTATCAGGAAAACACTACTCAGAAAATGAGTATTTTCATTTAATGAATACTGAACCTTTTCTCAGCTGTTGTGTACATTGGCATCAGATTTCTTGAATTCCCTCATTCTGTAAATATCTGAGCATTTGCACTTGCCTTTTAGAACACAAACATTTCCTCCTACTGATTCAGAAGATCAAACCAGATAATCGCTATGGTTCCTTTGCTCCTAAGACCAGTGACAGTATGAACTAAGATCTGATAAAGACATCACTGAGGAATTTAGAAATTTTTAAAAGCTTTTCCAAAGATGAATAAATTTAGCATTGAACAGATGTTCTAAAAATTAAAAAATACCCTCATTAATCCCTACATTTTAATGTCCCCTTTCATGCTTGCAAGAGTTCATGCATTTAATTTATTCTCCGATGTCATCAATTTTCTTCAAAGATGTATTTCTTTAATTAAAATAGTTATTATAGCTGTCACTGATGCAACATCATCTTTAAGTTCCTCTTGGGTAGTATTTACAGCTGAGCATTCATTGGAAGTATGACTGTTGTCAGTTTAGCATTTGAAATCTTGTAGCATTCTGGGACCATTTCAGTGCCTTTGCAAGTGAGCCAAGGCGGGGGGGGGGAATGCATAAAGGAAGTCTTCCGTTGCTATGCTTCCTATTAAGTGCCATAGTTTTACCTGCCAGTTGGTAAGTGGAAACAACAATTTGATAAATGTGTGGAGACATGGTAGAAGGCAATGGGGGGAACTAACAGCAGAGCTCAGGAAGTCCCAGAATTTGTAGGTGTTCTATTCTGATGTGATATCAGGTCCTAGCTATTTAGCGACAAAATAAAATAATAGGTTTTTTTATCAAGTTTCAAGCTTGTGGGATCTGATTCTCTTCTTGTGATGTAAATTAGGAATAAATTGGGAGTAACACCACAGTAGCCACAAATAAAGTAGGCTAATGGCTTCATCATTGGGTCACACTGGCATTTTGTTCTCTCTGAATCCAGTGGTCAAATGCGTTTGTTATTGAGAACTGGATCGGGGCCTAAATCAGCATAATTCATGGAAATCTGAGACACAAGAATGAAGCAGTCACTAAGGAGAAGTAAGAGGAGTGTAGAATATCTTTTCGCACCTCTGGAGACTATTTTGAAAGAGGGTGTGGAAAAGTTCTCACAAAAATCTCTAGCAAGCTAGAATTTAATCAAAATCAAGGAGGAATATAAATGTGAGAAAAAGTCAGAAATAAAATGTAAAAGAACAGTAGCAAATTCTGAAAAAAATCCTGGAAAACTAGAGGGGTTTGATGCCAGCAGTCATTAGTCTGAAAGACAGAACATGTCAAAATAAAGGGAGTGTCATGCAAGAAGGAATCAGGGCAGCATGAGGTGTTTCTGGGATTTTCAAACCTAAATGGATTTATGGTAAATGATAGAAAAACTTAGGTTTAGTTGCGGGTTTGGGTTTTTTTTAGTTCTCCAAATACTATTTTAAACTGTCAGATTCTGAAATTCTGTGTTGAGTGGTGTTCCTCTCAATTTCAAGAGGTCTGGTAGGGGAAAAAAAACCAAAAAACGGATCTTGCTCTATGTAGGAAGCAATAGAAGAGCTGCCTTTGTAATTATGTGTGCTTCATTTTTAGTGCTTGCAGATGCATCCTGCCTGGAAAATCACTGGCTTGATACAATGTAATAGGCAGAGAGATGAAGAAAAAGCATGTGTGGAACTTTCAACAAATACCTTCATTGTCCTTTGCATTCCACATGCTGTGTGTTTGGCAAAGCCCAGGGAATAGTCTCTGATCACTTAGAGGTTGTGCCTGAGGCATGACTGTGTATGGGGACGTTTTACCTGTTTGCCGTATTACATGCTAGCAGTCAACCTGGCTTAGGTTTTTCCTGGGTTTTTTCTTTAGCTTCTAACCTTAGGGGTAGCAAGTTTTAGTTCAGAAAAAAGCAGTAAGTACAGACTGATTAGTGACTTAGAGGGGATATCATTTTACAAGGATGTAAAGGATATCAAGTGTGGGGGATTTGGGGTTCTTGATCCTTTGCAAAAACATGCCTGAAAAGCACCAAAACACAGCAGTTTTCAGTTTTATCAATATCTATTTCTTTTCATTCTGAGATCGATCCTTTTTTTGAGAGCCACAGGAGTGTTTGGAAGATGCTCTGAATTGTCTCCCAGATGCCTTGCATTCAAGTTCTTCTTGCATTTTTTTGTATTGGTAAGGGTTTGAATGTCTTGCATGAAGCACAATTTTACTCAAATATGTGGATTACATACTTGCTTACGAATTTTCAAGATGAGAGCCCAGATAAGTACAGTTCTGCTAGCACAGTAGCTACTAATTCTACTACTTAGTAATCCATGATCTGAAAAAGAATCACTCATACTCTGGTTTGGTTAATAACATTTAAAAAATCCTCAATTACTAGGATTTGGTGACCTTAAGAAAAGGAGCAGCACCTGATTAACTGATGAGGAAATAAACAGCAGCAATATAATGTGACCTTTAAAGAGCAGCTCATGAAAATTTTTAAAACATTTGGAAACATTTCTACTCAAAGTATATGTCAAGGATATACTGTCTGTAGTCTTTCCCCTCATTCTATATTACTACTTATCTGACACCATAGCATTTGGGTTTTGTACTATGAATACCCTGTAACTCTAGTGTTTCACAGGCTACGTAACAAAACACGGACTAGGATTACAATTACAGTTTTGTAACCAAACCCCCATCTAGGAGATTGTGGTATTCTTGTTTCTTTGAATGGAAACTTTATTGATGTGATTATTTACCTCATGAAATATGCAATGTTCTATTCAGTTCTTAATTTGATCCATTAAATATTTTTATAGTGTAAGTGGTCCCACTAATGGATACGTCATAAAAGTGCTAGAATCAGACCCAGAATGTCTGACAACTTTTCAGATCACCTCTTTGGTGATCCCTAATTGGATTATTAATAACAAAAATAATATTAAGAAGCTATACAATATTGTTCAGCCACAGTTCTTAAATACACACATTCAAAGGAAAGCTGGAGATAACTTTTTAATGTTTATATTCAAAGGGGCTGGAATGTTTATCCATGAATGTAATCAAAGCAGAAGTACTAGAAAATATTTTGGAATATTTTTTATTTACTATAGGGCAAATTTTTACGTATTAAATCTGGCCTTTTTGATATGAGATAAGGCACAAGCAAGCACATTAAAATGGAACTTGCTTTCATATAAATGTGATTTATCAGAATTCAAAAAAGTGATATATAACCAGTTCTATTCAAGTAAGAATTTTCTCTGAACCTTTTTGTTGACTTTCAGATGTGAAGTAAAATTAAACTGTTTTTTCCCATGAACAGTAAATTAATTTTCCTATTTTTATTAGATCATCTACAAGTTTTTGTCTAGATTGAAAAAAACAGAGGAAAACAGAAATTCCTCAGATGTTTGAACACATCATCAAAAACTTGCAATTTCCTTATAATTTTTGATATAAAAGTCTGAATACTGTACAATCTATTCTCCATAACATTGTTGCAGTTATAATAACCATTAACATTTATCTCTTTGATTTACATTCCTTATGTTTTCATTACCTTATACTTTTGCTCATTTAATTACTATATGCGTCCATTACTCTGCTCCTGGTTTGTTTCTCTGAACTGATGTTGTCTGTCAGCAGTATGCTGGAAGTCAATACTTTCCCATCAGAGCTCAAGAAACACCAAAAACTTCAGGAATAATTTAAAGGCCTCCAAAGGTGCAGCCACCTGCGTTCCTCTCCCTTCTCTTTGTTCACACAGAAACAGTTGACTCTCAAAGGAATATGACCTAGATCTGAAATGCAGACAGGTCCTTCCCCTGATTTGCATCTAAGTATAAAATATTTGTATATGAAATTTAATAGAATGCAAAGGTAAACCTGGAAAAAGTGGTTACTATCTCACAGATGACCTTTCTCAAATAAGTTTGTTTTGTTTTTTTTTTTCATGCTGGAAAAGGATCCAAGAGCTCCTTATCTCCCTGGATGTTGTTTTCTTCTCCCCCAGAGAAAAACCCGTATGTGGCCAGTACAAAGAGAATTGTTTATGCCTTTCTGAGTGAATGCCAAGAAAAAAAGAACCAGAAAAAAACTAAAAACCTTCTTGAATTTGCTACTTCAGTTTTCTGACAGTCTGTCACACAGAAGCATAAAAATCCTAAAAATTCAGTTTATATATTTCCTTTAGAACTATTTGGAAAACTAAGTATGCACTAGTCTTTGAAGAGACTATAATCTGGGTTGAAAGCATAAGAGAAGGCATATTAGAAACTTTTTTCTTCCTTTTGTTTTCTCTTAGAAATGGAATGGGACAAATCATCACAGTACTGTTCTCTCAAATGCAATTGAACATCTGCCACAGGATAAGGATTGTCAGGGTTTATGCCTCTGTACAGCTTTCACACAATATCTACTTTTCCCTGACAGTTACTATTCATAAGAGGATGTTACCTCAGGTTCCCTTCTTTCTCTTTTGTCCATGTCCTATCACTCAGCCTTCCTAGCTTCTTTCCTACTTCTCTCTTTTGTAGATCATAGATTTTTCAACACCTTTTGTTTTCACCATTTTGATAACAACAAAAGTGGAATTCCCCCAGATATATATATATTTTTTAAGTATCTTCCAATGTTACCTGTATTTTTCTGGTCTTTTCCTTTTGCTTTCACAAGGAAATTAGGCTTATACTGTCAGTGGTGACTGTCCAGTTATCCATGTCTATCTGTCAGGCTTTCCCATCAAAACTTCTGAACTGTTCACTAGTTACAACCAAAGGAGATGAACAGGTATTGTAACAACAAACATAAGTTCATGCTTTCATTTTGGCCAAGTAACATGCACATACTCGCCAGCCCATGAGTGTGCATGTAGCTCAGAGATATATATTATATATAATATTATATGTATAAATGTAAATGTATGTATATTGGTTTATGTGGGTTTTGTGGTACAGTCATGTACCACATCATGGTTATCATACATCAAATATTACAAGTGAATATTCAAATAATAAGGATATCCATAGCAAAAGTTATGCAAAGTAGATGTTTTAAGTGTGGTGAGTGCTATTCAGCCAAGCAGACATTGCTTAATCACATTCTTAGCAGCCCAAGGTACAATAGCTACAAAACTTCGCAAAAAAAAAAAAAAAAAGGAAAAAAGAGAGAGAGAGAGAGAGAAAACTTGGTGGTATCTGTCACAACATTCCCCAAAAAATTACTACTGGAATACTGGAAATGCTATTTCCTGGAATAAAATTGCAATAAGGCAGATAATTTAGATATCTAGAAATAAGTCTGCTACACGTACAAGGTACAAATATTAAAGTACTCTGCTGCTTCTGTGTTTAATCAAAACACGTTAATTTAAAATATGCATTTCAATCCCAGTCATTTCGTATTGTATATATATGTATTGGTAAAATAAATATAGGTCTACTATTGTTTAATAAAGGAATAACAAAATGATTCCTGACATAATCACCTTTAAGCTTACCCCTGACCTCATATATTTTAATTATGTATAAGAGCTAGCAGATCTCCTGTGCAACAAGGAGCCCTTCATTACCTGTAATTCCTATTTTATAACTTTTTTGTTTGATCTGTTCCAGGATTCATTCTGAAGAAATTCAACAGAATAAATTATCATTCTCCCCAACCATTTGACTGTAGCTTTGAATATATAATGTATCCACCCATGTATATTATTTATGAAAGATTGATTATTCTTTCATCTCAATATCACTTTTATGCCAAGAGAATTTCAGATTTAACACTTTCCTTCCTAGACATAAAGATTAGCTGTCCAAATGTGTGACTGCATCCCACATGGGTATATCAAAGCTAGCTGAAAGCTTATCTGGGTATGTCAATGTGAGTTGCAGTTAAACTTTGGATCCGTAGGCTACTGAAGATAACTCAAGGGATAGGAAGATGAATAGGTGAATGGACTTCTTTGTTCTAATCTATGCCCTGATTGATGAAACACGGGCTCTTAAAGCTGGATCCACACAGAATTTTAAATTAAACAATTGGCTCTGATTTTACTGCCTTGCTGCACCAGTTTTAAACCGGTAAGTGAAGTAGTACTGAACTGAAACTATCAAGGAAAATGGGGATAAAACGAACTGGAAGTGTAGAGTTGGAATCCAATGGGTTTCACTGGGTTTGCTATGCTTCCATAAAAAGAATGAAAATAAATGAAACAGAATGTTTCAGTTGGAAAAATTCTGCATTTGCTTTTACCTCCAGGTTTTGGTAAACCTGAGATCTGTGTTTCTCAAGGACAGATGGCTTCATTACCACTTATACTGCATTGCTGTCACTTGACAAATGTCATACCAGACAGAGTAAGATGGTGTCTCCTTATAAAACAATGGTGAGAAGTTCTGTCTTGTGAATGCATTATCTTTCTTTAGACTGTTTGGAGGATGCTCTCACAGGAAAGAGTAAATGAAATATGCCTTCTATTGGTACAGCTTTTCAAACGTGTGCACACAGAGTTCTCAGCAGCTCAGCTCAGATATAATTTCGGTTCCTTTCTTAAGGAGTACTGCACAAGATACTGATTATGCATGCATATAAGGACTCAAAACTTAGGATCATTGACAAATCTGATCCATCAACCAGAAAAATCTTCATCGTGACTGCAAACTTTTCAAAGTCCTTTCTTTTGTCCACCCCATAGCTTTTGTCCAGTTTGATTCAGCTTCAGCTATTTTTTTTTTTTTTTGTGTAGAAGCAGGTCTTATCTAAAAGCCAACTTAGTGACAGTGAGGTGGGTTACATGAAAAATATGGACTGTTATGTGGGTCATCTAATGTCCCGTGGTGTCAAGTACACTTATTTGTGAGGGTTAGGGGCTCTTTTTAGGCATATTTTGTGTTTTTCTTCCCATTCATTTTTTTTCAGAAACTACATTTTACTTCAAAGCTGTCAGGCTTGACTGGAAAATGGATGGTTAAGGAATAGTTAATCTTGTAATTCAGGGGTTAATGTCAAAGGTATCATTCAGAACACCACCACTGCTTTTTAAAATATATCTATTCATCCTGTTAAGTTCCTTCATAGGTGTTCTGTCAAGTGATGAGCTTTGCAAAACATGCAGCTGTTTTAATTTTTGCTGACTTTTCTAGTGGTCAGTTATTTTCACTCACTTTTTATCTTTTCTCTCCAGTAGAATTATTTGTTCATACTTTTTGTAGAAAGTCTGTTTCAATTTACTGGGCAAAATAATTGGATTTTTTTTGTTCTAAACCCAATGTGAAAACAACAAAAATTTTTTTCAGATCAAATGAATGACAACTCTTAAAATATAAATAATATGTCATAAGGAAACATATTTTGCATATGGTAGATTAAAACTATGATATGAAATTGCAATATATTCATATTGTGCTTTTTTTGGGAGGGAGGAGGTTCTTTTGGTCAAAATAACTCTTGATAGAAAGCTGAAAGGCTGCTGCAGGTTTTGCTTAAAAATGAATCAAAAAGTTTCACCTAAACTTGGTTTTGTATTTTATGATAAAAACATGTTGTCAGGTTGTCCAATAAGGTTACCTTTTGAAACGTGTTGCCTAAGTAATGAGTAGAAATTATTCAGTCATCACCCTGTCAAGGACTGCATGATTCCCACTGGCATTTTGGAAGATGACACATGCAAACCAAGGCCCTAATTCTGTAAAGATATCACATTCTCAAGTTTATACACAAAACCAGCCACAGTAACTTCCATGGAACTACACTGGAAACAAACTATGTTTGCTAGCTGTTTTCCTGCAAGGTGTTGTAGTAAAGTTCACTCCCGTAAAAGCTCTCTGTATGCCTTAATCCCTGCTGATCCTAAGAGCCATGTTCTTATCAATAAAAGAGATAGGAAGACAATACAGTTCGGTAGTCTGCGTGCCCACTTGGAGTTCAAAGGAACAGATTTTCTTTCGACACCTGCCAAGCATTTGTTGGTTGACATTAGTGACTTCAGCTCACTGTGCCTCAGTTTCCTCCTCCTTGAAACTACTCTTAACACCTCCTGCACAAAACCACAGAGAGCACCATATGCAATAAGTATAGGTCTTCCATTGTTTTTCAGCAGTAAAAATAGTTCAAGAACATCTGTAATATTAATAGCTACTCTCACAGGGAATACAACAGTATTATACTGCAAGGGTATGCATTTACCTTTCATATTGAAATTGCACCAGAATATGTGTGTCCCTGTTGAATATATTGTTCACTAATAAGATTGGTTTGGATCTAACTTTGTATAGGTCTTGCAGCAAAAACCTTTCAATGTCTTTTATTTTGTGTCCCTTGGTTTCCTTATTCCATCAGTCTAGAAGTTTTTGTCCTATTTCTGTGTCCAAGTAATCTAATTTTCTTTACTCGTTTTGGTTATTTACTTTGGGGGCGTGGGGGCAGAGAGTAAGGAATAGTTTGGGTTTTTTTAAGGTTTCTGCTCCATTGAAATTCTTACAGCTTTCTCCAAGAACAAGAAAATTCCTCTTTGTGCTCCATGCAATGTAGTTCTGCACTCATATGAAGAGAAGATTTCTGTGTGAGATTTACAGTGTAAACCAAGGGAAGGCAGTCCTTTCATTAGTAATACCTCTGCATGGCTTAATTTGATTCACCAGAGTTAAACTTAGTTGAAGTGGTTTGTGGCTAGAGGCTATTATTCCTCCATCACAGAGAGATTCTGAATTGCAGTATTTGACATTGCTGGCTGGGGATCTTGTCTTCAACAAACACAGTTGATGCTCAGACATAGGCTTTTGGCTGGCTGTACTGTTCCCATCTGTTTCCATGGCATTGTTCCTGCTCACAACTTGATATGCCAGTTGTAATAGGGCAGAAGTGCCAAGTATAGATTAGTTTGGATAGGTGGACTCATTTATGCTGTAAAAGCCCTGTCTTATGCAAGAATTACCCCCTCTAGAACATTAATGCCATGCATGCACTGTGCCTTTTTCCATTTGTGCTCACTAGCTTCTCTCTGTACAGTACCTTTCCCTCTAAAGGCTGCTCTCAAACACTCTGAAGTCAAGGATACCCCCAGGCATTAGTCTGCCTCCATCAGCACACCCTACTGAACTGGAGACAGTGTCTGATTTGGGTCCGGTGAATTATTTCATTTGTTTTAAGAACTAACCAAGAACGCTGTTGTTGATTATGATATCACATCCTGTTAGTACTTAGTATAACACACTACTTCTCTTACTACATGATCATTGCCCTATTTCTTAAATAAATATTGCACTACCATGCATTTAGTTATTCAAAGAGTAACTTTGTAAGTCACTCTGTAAGTAAAGGGCTTTCTTTTCACATTCATAATTAAATTGATGTCATTGTTCTAAGGTCCTGAAGCCATTCTAATTGATCCTGAAGCTCTTAAGGTTAAGGGTTCCCTTCTTTCAAAAGATTTCCATTTTAATAATTTATCTGTGACTCTTCTAATATACATTTTTTTGACTTGTCTTATCTTTCAGGGGAAAAGGCAGTTAACACTGAGAAAAAATGTATTTGCAGTCTTAGACGCCTTTGTTTTTTCTAAAGTACTTTCTATTCTATCCATCTGTTTGGCAAAGCCTGAAGAATTTGTCATTTTGGGTCCACTGTAACTAAAGTTTGTCAGCACAATATTAGATAGCCATGCTAAAGAAGTGTAGCTCAAATTTCCACGTGGGTTTGCTCTGTATCTAGATATATTCTGAAGCTGTTGGAAAGTCTCCTGCCATTGTGGTAGCACTGGTGCAGCCTTCAGTAATGTTTTAACTATGATCATGAGACTGAGTCCTTTTGAAAAAGGAAAGAAAAAAAGGCTGGCTAGAGAAATCATTATAAACAAACAGTGTCATTTATTGCAGAAACAAAAAGAACTTGCTCCCTGGAAAATGAACTATATACCAGTAGACCAAGAAGGGAGACTAGGCAGTTGCTTAGGATATATTAGTTTGCAGTAGCTCTGTATCTCTGCCTCCCACTCTGTTAATCTCTCTCTCTCTCTGCTCTTAATTTTATTCTTCTACAGAAATTTTTTTAATTACCTTTTCTTTATCCACTCCATTCAAAATTAATGACTAAATAATTATTGATGGTAAATTAGTATGCCTGAAGATGAAGAGACCAGCACTAAAACTTCCAAGGACTGAAGTAAACCCAAAACTTTATCGTTTCCCCACAACGTTCCTGGAGATTTCCAGTTGTGCGCCACAGTTTTCAGCAAGGAGAAATGCAGACTATACCCTTTAAAAACCCAGTCTCTCTGTTAGACTTCTGTGCACATGGACAAAATGAGCATTCTCCCAAGATACTGCATGTGCTTCAAGGGTTAACAGAGATGATGAGACAAGACGAGGAAAAGACTCCAATGTTCCTTTCCAGCTTTACTCTGCAAGTAAAGCTAGAAGAGCAAACTGTTACTCTCAAGAACATGTTTTTGCTTAGTCCTTATTTATATATCATGGGATTAGCTAATCAACCTATAACAAACCAACTGTTTTAACTGACCAATATACAAAATTACAGAGTGTATTCTACTGTGGACCTTTATGGATGCAAAAGATGATAGCTATCCAGCCATGACTGCTTTTGGAAATTTGAAGCAGGTGTTGGCCCTGAGTTTGGTGGGCAATTTTTAGTTTTATAACCTTTGTCAGGAGCATTGAGAAAGTGGGACTCAGCTAAAATAAATGGGCAGAATGGATTTGCGGATTTTCTCAGACACATAGGCAAAGGCAGATCTCAGTTGTGTGGCTCTTCTGGCTTTTATTTTTTTTGCACAATATCTGTGTGCAGTGTATGGTAGTCTGAACCAATATTTGATCAGTTGCAAAGACAGATGAAGACCAAAAGAAGCCTAGTTAACTTCAAAAATCTGAACCTCTAAAGCTAAGTGTCAATTAACAACATGTAGGAATAAGTAATGAATTGAGAAGAAATTTTGAGAAGCTGTGTCGCACACAGATTTCTTCTGAGGTATGCACTGTGCACAAGCTAGCTGACAGGTATCTCCTCTGCTGATTTTTGTTGTCAGATGTCATGCAGGAATTTACTGATCTGTCATATACACACTCACTTATAAATAACTAATAAGCTTGCTGGGAGGAATTGTGAATGATCAACAGAACACAGAATATCAAGTACTGCATTTCTTTAATAAAACTCCTGATATGCCTCATAGCAGAGTGTCAAGTGCCTAAAGACGTCCTATTGCTCTTTCAACAACAGAAGAAATTGCTCACATCATTTGCTGATAATTTTTATGCAAACTGTGACATTTCAGGTTTTTTTATACTGAGTTCTTTTTTTCTTGAATTTATATTACAATAATTTATTATAATTTAATAAATTATTTGAATTGTTAATTATGGTTAGGAAGGAATGTCTCACAGAATACCACCTGAGCACTGCATGCACAGTAGAGTGTAATAAAAAAGTTTTTAAATGTGTCTTTCAGATAGTTCCTGTACAAAAAGTGCAATTCACATCAGCTTACATTTGTATATTATCCTTTAAATAATAACAAATTAAGAAATTTCGATTAATAGCTCTTGCACTATGCATCAAACACTTTCTGTTGAGGTTATTGTCATTTGGTCAGCTTAAGTACCTAGCAAACAGATGGAAATGAAGAAACCGTTGACAAGCCAACTGTTGCAGCAGCAAGAAATTATTTTAAAGTGGCACATCCTGCAATTAAAACTGTACAAAGTTCAGGTTAAATGCAGAAAAAAAATCTAATATGTTGCCATTCATGGAGAAATTATAAATTCCAAACAGGTTTGATTATTTTGCTCCAGCCATCAAAATGTAGTTCCTGTACCAGTAGGAATACTGGAATAGCTGTTCATTTCCCTAAGTGATGAAACTGGAAAACTCAATAGTTAAAATAACCTATGGTTTGGGTTTTATTTTTTCTGTGGCAATTGGGAAAATTTTATTTTTATTCTATCAGAATTTCATGCTGGTGGATAACAATTATATGACAATGTGTTAGCCTTAACAGAAACCTCAGTATATATGTTTGGGATGACTATGTTAATATAGTGAAAAATGCCAATGGAATATTGTATCAGTCATCATAAATGACTTTATTAAGCAATAATAAACGAAAAACAGAATGAATAACTGAAAGTCTTCTGAGTCAGGGTGATGACTGTAATATCTATTTTCACTGAAATACTTCTCCCTGGGTAGTAGGATGTCATAAGTCTAGCTGCAGAATAGCAGAGCACTTAGAGCGTTGAATAGCTGAAGTTGGAATTCTAAAAATAGGTGGATCTTGTGTGATCTTCCCCCATGTCCTTTATGGCATGGTTTTAATAGCACATTCAATCCTTCTAAAGCATTTGGAGATCTTTGAAGGAAATAAATTTATTATTATTAATTTGATTATCATTTATGAACATTTACAGGACTAAGTATCTACTTCAAACTGGTATTGGGTGCTAAACTTTAGATTCCAAATGGCTATCAGAATATTCAGAATATCTATAGAATATCAGCAAATATAAAATATCATTCCCTTCTAATGACATTTGTGCAGTATATGTGAATCAAAAAGTCAAATAACATATTTCATTTTCATCACAACATGATTTTGCTGTCTGACATTAATACAAGGTCAAATAAACATTGCATGGGAAGGAAATAAATCCAAATTTGAAGTCTGAAAGGGCAGTCATATTTCTTGAATGTTCTGAATGTCAGCTTTTTGATAGAAAACTAATACAATAGCAAGGAGTGTGTACATATGCCAGCTCGAGTTGTCTTTTGTATTCATATCCAAGTTTAATTTCTTTGAATCCTTTGTGTTTCCCATTCAGCAGCATCTTATGGCATTTATAATGTTTCTCTTAAACTGCAGCAAATGAAAAGCTTTGAAAGGTCAGACATTCTTTACCATTTAAAATAAAATAAAGCTAAGTTAATAGATATTATTTAATAAAACAGAAAATGATGTTTCACATATATGTGTTGTTAAAGATGAACTTCCTTTAGAGTTTTGGTTCTATACAGTGTCTCATAGATTTTAAGTTCTTCTGATAAAATATTACACTGAGTGTCCTAATAATAAATAAGGTGATTTTTTTAAAAAAGCTGGGCTCCATTGTGCCCTGTGACTATTAATGGTAAAGTTATCATTCAGAGGCAGCCAGATTAATACAGTAGTCCTGTGACCTACATGTGCTGGAAAATGAAATCTAAAGTAAAAAATAAGAACAGTAAATTAATATTTAATTCAACAGCTGAGAATAGGCAATATTCTCTCACTTACTTTGTAATGTTAGACTTCTGTTTGATTTTGTTTAGTATGTATGGTAATAATAAGTAAACATGAGCTTCAGTGTAAGATTTCCCCAAAGATTTTGTTTTAGGATTTTCTCAAGGGTCTCCACAGTTATTTCTGATAAAAAGCTGACTGCCAATCTTACTTGCCAAAATGGGTCATAATATGCAGCAAATTTAGCTGGTGTTCTTTATAGGGTTATACCTTATAATGGCCTGAATTTTCTATACCTAGTGATGAACTGTAATGAGATTTTTTTTTCTTAACTTGTTACCTTGTTCCTAAAGAGCTTAGGGCATATTTTTCTGTATACTAAGTAACATTTTTCTTTGAAATAATCCTCCTAGAACGAACAAATGTGTTCATGATTATAAGCATCTGGTTTTAACAAATAAGATAAGGGAAAGGTTACCAAGATGAAAAGTAATAAAAACTGTAAACAGTTCAGCAGACTGTGCCCTGTTCTCCTAACACTGGTATCTCCAGTCCTCTTACTACTTACAGGTTAGGTGTTACATAGGGCACTGCTATTTCCATTTCCGAGGTCCAAAGTTCACCCTAATTTAGCACACATTAGTTAACTGAGCATTCTAACCTGAAAGTATCTAAATGATTCTTTCCTAAATTTGCAGACAGTCTGTAATTTAATAGGAAAGAGAGTTTAGTTCTGCAACTCTGATCTTCAACTGATATTATAACTAATGAGGCATTTGAAGAAAACAATATATCAAATACATTTTCACAGAATCACAGAATCAGAAATTTTCTGCAATTTATTTAGAATGCAGGACAATAATAAGAAATGAAAGAAAATGAAAGTACTTTCTGACATAGACAATCTAGTAGGCAAAAATACTCCTAAACCCAGAAAAACGTTAGTCCCAATTCTCGGGTGAGCCAAATAAGCTCTGGGAGCACAAAGAACCTATTGAAGTTGCCCCCAGCCACGGAGCAGCCTCACAGTATGCTAGCCAGGGGCATAAACTGCTCCTTTTCAAAGTAACAGTGATATGAATCCCATTGCACAGTGCTGATGCTCAATCCTGCCCTGCACTTGCAGGTTGGACCTTACATGAAGAAGGAAGGGGAGATTGGAGGGTGTTAGCTTTAAGGTTTTGGCATAGAGCAATGATTTTTTTAAGATGTTTCCTACCTCTGAAAGGTAGATGATCACATGTGGAACCACCTATTTCTAATTTTAATTGGTGTGTTTTAAAAAAAACTGAAATTCATAGAGGAAGAAATTGCCTTTGAGGATTTTTTCCTAATTAGACATTCAATACTTTTAATTGTTTTCATTGTTCTGAAAGCAATGAAACAACTATGAGTGGAAAGAAAATCTTTGCAATCCCTAGTTATTTCTTTAAATAAAGACCTAGATAGAAGGGATTTAATCTCATCCCCTTTCATTATTGCCTGTGAAATGAGGTGAGAATATATAATCCTCATACTTCTACCAGCAGCTCAGTCAGGACACTGTGCAAGAACCAATTGTTATAGTAATTGAATTTCAGCAAAATTTATGAATACTCTTCAATAATGTCAAGTTTATTGAAATCTAAAAATAAAGAAACAGAATACTATTCTGAATTATGACTTAAGAAAGAATTGTAATATATACAACTTGGAGCACTATTATTAATAAAGAATACATACTGTACTTCACAGGAAATTAGTTTTCTAACTATTTGTGCTATTGTGAAATGTTAATGCATGTAATCATTTGTAAGGGATATTTTCCAAAATTTATCTTCAATGCATTATCCAAAACATTAAATGAAGATCAGTGGAGATTTCCACAGCATCATGATGGCAGTGAACAAGGGAAACTGAAGATTAGAACATTAAAACCTTTCTATTATAATCATCTTCTGGTGAGGGGCTGGACAGTTCATTGTGCTTGTATACAACAAAAAATTTGAACACCCTGAAGAAATATACTGTGGTTTACACAGAGCTTATTGTTATTATTACCTATTATGTGTGGATTTGCAGTGTTGGAAGAAGGAAGGACAGAGAGTTGAGAGACTATGATAACGTGTACAATCAGCTGATGGCACAGATGATTTTGAAGGGAGAAGTGACTAGAAAGCGGTACCTCGTGGTGAGTGGGGTAGACAGGGGATCTCTGCATTCTCCCTGCACCCATTTTACTCTCCTGTCCTCTTTGCTACATTATTGTACTTTTCTCTTTCTACTTTCCCTTCGTTATACTCTATTTCTCCATGTCACCTTTCCAGATTAAGTTCTAGATTTTGGCATCTGTATCTCTCTGATGACTTTAAGACATGCAACTTCCTTGCAATGCAATGTCAATTGCAATGGAACTTCAGGTGGTCAAAATGATTCTTTCCTTAAAGTATTAGGTGGATTTCTACCAGAACAAAACACTGGGTCCTAGCTCAGGAATGAAAAAAAGGCCATTAAAATAAAAGTAGAGTGTGCAGAGTAGGGAGTAGGAAAGCAGAAGTAAAGAAAGATTCTAACAAAGAGAACCAGAGCTATGGCTGAGACATTAGTGCGGGGGCTGCTTTATCCCAGCAGCTTGGTCATCTGTGAAACAAGAGGGGATTGTTGATATACTTCCTCACATTCCAATTCTCCTCTTCTGTAAATCTCTGGTGATAAAGAATGTAAGGAGACTTTTCCTCCATCCCAGGGCAGAAGCAGCTCTTTGATGCTGTTTCTGGAGGCTGTTTCCCAGGTTTGGACAGTCAGTCGCTCATAGACTTCTTAGTTTTAACATCATCACAGAGTTCAGCTGTACTCCCATTTCAGAGTATTTGCAAAGCCTGCCAGTTTTGTAACTGATACAGACTAACAGCTAGTATTATAGAGTTGATTCCAAAGGGAAATGAATGTGAAAGTTCACAGCTCAGGTCGTGTATGGTTTTAGTCTTCCTGACTCAAGACTCAGTAAGACAGTACTATACTTGTTTACATCTAGACATCTAGATTTGCAGTGAGGTAGGCTGTAAAACATGCTTTTCGTTAAAAAAACAAAACCTGAAGTTTAGGGGTTTTTGGAGACCACTGAAAAATCTGACAGCCCGTAAATCTGTGAAGTCCACCCAGTTTGGGTTCACTCACAAATTTACATCAGTCAAGAGTTCTGCTCTTTGGATGGAAAGGTGAGTCCCCAAATCTGAATTTTAACATAAAGATGTAATCAATTCCTACAAAACAATGATACTAAGAAGTTTAAATCAAATAATGAGGATGGGTAGAAATAAATATAGAGTTTGGGGTTTTGTTTAAGTCAACAAATATTGGAAAGAGAAAATTAGAAAATGTGCATTATACAGTGGTAATCAGTGTATTTCCAACTTGCAGCAGGACTCAACTAGAAACTGGATCATTATTATTTCATCTGATTGATTACCTACACTGCTATACTGTAATAATTACCTAGGAAATAATTGACCTTTTTCTGTAGAACAACCTGAGGTATTTGTCATGTCAATAAAATGCAGCATGATATCAAGTCTGATTTTGTTTCTAGTCTATGATCTTAAATTTAAGAACTAAATATACTAGTATTAGAAGATAATTAAAAGAACATGGCAGAAATGGCCAGGACTGTCTTTAAACTATCATATTAAGGCAGTTGCAGCAGTGGGCTTTTTGAAAATGGGCACCACTGAACACATGATGACTTGGTCTATTGAGGATCGTATACAGCTCAGTAAAGAATTACCTGTTGATTTTGGGATGTTTAGAAGAAAAGTCAGCAAAAAACTGTCTTTAGAACATTTAACATTACAGTCATCTACCCTCTGCTGTACCAGAGGAATTAACAGTTGGGTTGTGAGGACTCAGAGAGAGGATTTAATTTATTATAAGCACGTTTTCAGTGGCCTGAACTGATACCTTCTGCTCCAAGATTGAATCACGATGCTGAGCACTTCACCATTCTGTTTATCCAGAGGGTCTGATAGGAAGTCCATCAGTCTCTCAGCAGTAGGTCCAGACCATCAGAGACATAACACTAAAGTGTATTGAAATATGGCTGTTACAGTTCTTAAGTCCACCTCAAGTCAAAGTCCTCATCCAAAAGCCTGATTCATTTGTGAGGTGCTTAGATTCAAGTTGCTAACACAAAAATCTAAACGCTCTTCTGTGCACATTGTGCCTGGAGGACAGAACACATTCGCATTAATATAGCAGTGTCACCTATGATTGGATTGATGGAAATGATTTACAGAGGATTAGAAAATCTTGTTCTGTTTTACCAATAAACGGTGTTACATTATCACATTTCAATAGCTAATTCTATTGCTGTGCCTTTTCTCTTGAAAATTAACATGATTTTCAGAGGGAAAATAATTACATGTCATTCATAATCCATTAACTAGATAAAAAAAAATAAAAAATTGGGTGCTTATTTTCAGAGGGAGAAGGCTAGAGTATCTACACTTCCCTCATGTGGTATGCTAGTGTAAAGGCTTCTAGTAACCCTACTAATCAAATGCAATCTGGTAGCTCACATTCCTCTTACTTGAATAGAATTTTTTAGGACTATCAGAAATAGACTTTAAGAAAAGGAGATTTATTTTGAAGACTGTTGCCAGTATTAATGCTGGTGAATACTGAAGGAGTTTAGATACAGAGTTACTGTGATTTGGCAAGAAAAGCAAACTGGAGCACATAAACAGAAACCGATTTTTTGTGCAGTACAGGCACATAAATGCTAAAAAATAGAAGTTAAATCACTCATATTTGCCCTTTACACAGAGATTTTCATCAGCAAATCTCAGGCGTGTTTTTTACAGAAAATGACATCAGTCCCATTTTACAGATTAGGAAGCTGAAGCACTAGAAAGGCAAGATATTTGCTTGTATTTAGACAGAGGCAATTGCAACACTGCTTTGAGATCTCAACACCAGTCTGTTCCCTAACCAGGCAACTTTGCTGTCACTGTAGCAATACAGTTTACTTCTAAAGAGACTATGCTAGTTACCGGGCATTTTTTTCTAAGAGGCAATTTTGTTCCCTTTCTTTTTTCATGGTTTTCTTTTTCAGCTCCCAAACGCTTTAGGAGACAATAGCTTTTTTACCTTTTTTTTTTAACTCTAAACTGGGCAAGCAAATTTAATGGTTTTTCAAATGCATTTGTTGTTTTTAAGTAGCCTTTGCCAAAGAACTGTTAGAGCTATGATTAATTCCTTCTGTCACAGGAAAAAAAAAAAAGAAAATAAGCCATGAAAAAGCTGCAAGGCTTTTAAGTATGAATAATTTGCTGATGGTCTAGGAAGGGATTACAGTGCTGAATACACATCTCTATAAATATTAAAACAGGGTTTTTTTTTTAACAAAACTATACTTCAGGACATGCTTACAACAGCTAAAATAGCTATAGAATTGTGTTTTATTCCTGTCTGCTGTCAACTTTCAAGAAATTGATGTTTCAGAAGAACCATCATGCCAAGATATTTAAATCAATCTAACCTACTTTAGTTTTAATCTTCAGAAATCAGTTGGACTTCATTTGGTTTCTGACTTCATGTTGGAAGGTTTACATAATTCTAGATTGTTATTCAATGCTTCATTTCAACTGAAGTACTGCATTTGTTGGAGATCTGACTATTGCTCCGCACATGCCTCTGTTTACAGAGTGTATCACTGAACATTTTGGTCTTCCTCTGTGAAGGCCTGACCCACTGCAGTTGATGCAAGTATTATCATTTTTAGCAGTAGACTTTGATCCTTCTAGGCTTACACCATATAGTAGTGTTTACAGCCATATTGTAAATATAGCAGTATAGAAACAATTATAGGAATTTTGCAGAATTTTCTTGCAAAGAGAGAGAGTCTGTGATAGCGGGCATGCAAAAGTTACAAAGTAGGAGAAAAACAGTTGCTATTGGTGTTTAGATGATAGTGTGTGTCACAAAGCCGAACAAATGTCTGGGTATATATCGTGGGCAGGAGTTAGCTTCCACCACATAGTATCAGTTTACAGCATATGTTTTGATTTGGAACAGACAGATGTTGCGGGGATATTTTTCTCTAATACTTGAAATGCTTTGCTTCCATAACTTAAGTTGCTGATATTTTACTTCCTGCCCTTCAGAACTGTGGCTTATGCTTTTCAAATAAAGCAAGACTTAATGTGTGAATAGTTCTTGCTTTGGAGTTTGGCTAAGGCTGTGAATATGTGTGAGGTTTGAAACAGAAAGACAGAATAGTTGTCTTTATTGCTGAATTGTGCTGTTCTGATTGCTGAACACTGAAATAGGTTGTTGTATTTTGCAGCTAGCTTTGAGGTTTGTAAGGTACATAAACAAATTTTAACTACAGCTATGTGGCCCAAAGCTGGTTTTGTGATAGCTATTGTTTCTAGACAATGTGACAAGCACTTTTTAAATCATTTACCCATTTTCTTCACCTGTCTCCCTTGGAAAACAGTTTTCTTTTCAAGTAAAGTTATTGGTAAAAATAGGGTATTTCATCCCACTGTCTACAAGTTCACAGCACCATATGGATCATTAAGGCCTACAAATGTTTAAAGTTGGGCTCATGAGGAGAGTACAAGTCGACTTTCTCACTCACTGAATAGACATTACTCCTGGAATATTATCATCCTGGGGATTAGTTTGTGAAGAACAGAACTGTACAATGAAAGAACTATTAAATGGCCAGCAATCGACTGCAAGCCAACACAGATGTGCTCACTTGATAAGAGTAGGTTTATTTAAGAGACAAATCATGATAGTTCGTTATGGAGAGGAAAAAAAAACATTAAGATGACAGTATCTGATGCCAAGTCCCATTTCACTGCAGATCACAAACTGAATAAATTAACATGATTGCAAACTTCATCTTCTTGTGACTTAGAGACTATGGCACTCTGGCACTCTGGGATGCGTCCTGCTGTAAGGAAGGCAAGTGGGATTTGCTGTGAAATTTGTGTTTCTGATGCAGCTGTTGGCAAGTGTTGCTATGCAGATTCCCGGTATCCAGCATCCCTTCAATTTCTTGGCCATTTTCATCTTTGTTACTGGCTTCCCAGCCTCTCTGATGCTGTTGTTTTCTGGGCTTTTCCTAATACAGGCTATACGTTTGTTGTCTAATCAGCTTGGGGGTTATTTTGTGTTACTTTTTCCATCTTGGTCCTTCAGGGTCCCCAATTTTTGCTTGGTGTTCTGTGTCCTAGCTAACACTAGGCTAGAAACCTCACATAAACCAAGTACCAGTGTGATCCGGGCAAAATACATCCTTTATCTAAAACAATAGCCACACTCTTTAAGCAGTTAATCTCCAGGTATATGGATTAAGTTTGCTGTATTTTGTAAGTGCATATTTAGCAGCTGGAAGAATGTGCACACAGCATACCATAAAGTAAATAAAGGCTAAATACAGTTTTGGTATTCTGTTCGATTTGGATATTGGCTTTGTTAATTATGTTGTTTTCATGACATTCAAAATAATTGAAGCTTGGCTAGTTAAGACAGAGCATGCAGAATAATCTGTTAATTTAGATATTTAATAGAAATAATTCAATACCTGCAAGAAAGGGAAAATGTAATTGCTAGCATATTGCTATAACCAGCCATTGAGATAAAATCATGGGAAGCAGGGCAACATTTTCATTTTTAAAAAGTATTAAAAAATGCAAAATCATAGCTGTTTGCCCTAAGAATTTCAGCTGGGTTGTAAATAGAAAGTAAGTCTGATCTTAAGTGCACTGAATTTAATAGAGCGGTTCCATGAATTTTGATGACACCTCAGTTGAGTTCTACCTGTGTGTTGTACAGTCAGTAATCAACAATTTGGAGCTACATTTTTCACGGTATGCTGAAAGCTGCATGCATGAGTGTAAAACAACTGCAAATGCACCTCTACCCCACCCACTGAATGTTCTTAGCTAACTCCTTCAAGCCAATAGAAAAAAACTTTGGCAGAAGCTTTCTGAGGCTTCCAGCTAAAATTATAGTAGTGAAAGACTCTGAATAAATTACCTGCATATTTAATTCATGCTCAAAATACGGCTTGTTCATTCCATCTCCACCCGCTGTATACAGTCTCAGTACATGATATATAGTGCCTTTTAAAAGAGGGAAATTGACTTGGTAAACAGGTGGACTAGAGATGAAGTCTGTTATGTGTCTTGTTTTGTGTGTTAAGTGTCTTAATCATGATTCATGACACTTGATAACCTGTAGTTAGGTATTATCATAATCAGGTATGATTTTATCATAGATCTATGTACAAATTATGTTAAATAATTGTTTTGAAATCACATCTAATCATGAAAAACAGCATCCTGGATAATACTTCAAACACATTTCAGGTTACAGTCCTTGCAGCTACCTAATTGATAACTAGATTTTTCTGCACCTAAAGACACTCTTTCTCCTGAAAACATGAAGGGCACACAGGCCTGGTGGACATACAGCTTATCCCTGCAAAAAAAAATATTTAAATCATCTGTAAACAGGAGAGATTATTTTATTTTATCTTTTCAACTGTAGCATCTTTCTTGATGAAGTCAGCGAGATCAGGGAAAGCACAGTGGCTCTACAGTACAGATCAGACTGCCAGGCTGGGGCCTTTGTTAAAAAATGACAGTACATAAGCTCAGCAAAAGGCAGCAGAAATTAATAAAAGGTCCTACCATGCAAATACCCCTGTGTTTTTAATGAGTCAGTATTTCTGAATGAATAATTTAAAAAATAAATTTAACCTCTCTTTCTTACATTCAGAATACTATCAAAAGGAACCCTATTTTGTTCACATTTATCTATTATTCATAAGTAAATGCTCCCCTGAGATTGATGACTGTTTATTCTTTGAAATGTTTGCTGTAATTTTTCCAATGAGTGATATTATGTTTTTATTGGTTTGAACAAGTGCTCAAGAAGCCCTGCTGTGTGTATTCAAATATAACATTTCTCTTAAAGAACCATGTCCATCTCTTCTACGTGGGCTCTCCAGGTATTGGTCCATCTTTTGATTTTTCCTTCTCAAATGAGAGTGTTACAAAATTATATACCATTCCATAGTACAATATACCACTTTAATTCTGCAACTTTGAAACTTCACCCTGTGGCTAGCTTTTGGAAATCCTCAATCTAACCCAATTCTAGCAGTTCAAACATTACACCTTTGACTGTATTTCTAAATACACTATTTATAATGAAATGACTACAAATATAAAGTTGACCTTTTGAGAGATGTAACTAAATGATCATTCGTTTGCAAAATAGATTAGTGGTCACTTGGACCTTGAATTTAAAAACAAAATAAGCATAGGCATTTAACATGGTGTAAGGAAGATTACATTGTCTTTATTAATAAAGTACGAAGCTACTTAGAACTGTGTTAGAACAACTTGCCAGAGTTAATATACAGCATTAACACGTTAGTCTTGACTTTATTTTTTTTCTAACTGAGGGTATAATGATTTTCTAGCATTGTGTTCTTAGCTATATTTTCAAAGTTACTTACGAGACACTTAATATTCGACAATATTATATGTCTGGAAACCTTATGTGAATAACGTAAATGTTGTTTATGTTAACAAATAAGATACTACAAGTGGAGTGTATTAGGTAACCATTTCATATGGTTTACAAATTGATTTATAGTGCATATATAAATTAGATGTTTTAGGGAGGAAAACAGTATATTTGAAGGCTAAGTTACATCTCTGATAAAAGATCTCTGGTATCTGTAGTTCAACAGTTCCTGCTGTGGTCCTATAGATCCTATAGATCTTTAGTTGTTGTTTCTACTAAGACAAAGGGATTGTGAATACAATAACAGAGAGTTAAGGTTTGCTTTTAGAATACCTATGAGATGAACAGACTTTGTTGCTTTCTAAGCCAAGCGTATGACTTGTTTCTCCCCAAACATCTCAGGAAGAAAATGTATATTAGTGTGTAAAGGTAAAAAAAATGTAAGAGTAGATGAAAATTCCATGCACAATTTGGGTACAAAAATGATTCATGAAAATATTGATTACGTAGACTCCAAAATGCATAATACAAACCCCCACAAAACAACCAGATATGAGAAAGCAGATAATAACATTCTCACTGTAGCCTTATAGACTGCAAAAACAATAAAATTAAACATTCGGATGTTTCTTGCTTTTCAGCTGGGAACATCTTTGTCAGCAAGGTCTGATTACTTCTCTCTCTATTTTTAGGGGAATTTTCCATCAAATCCAATGTAAGAATATCTGTCTTTTTAGAAGAAAAATATTGCCACCATCTATGTTTAGTTATTGGTTGTAAGTTACTGAGTTCAGCTTTCTAAAATGAGAAACACAGTGTCAATTCCATCCTAAAATCTTGTAATCAATGTACAATTTTTTTTTTTTTTTTTAGGTTTGGTAAATAGTATTTAAGCTATCAGTAATTACCTTTATTCACCAGGGCAGGTCGTGCTAATTGAGACAATGGGCCAGGAAACCTGAAACACGTTGTTCGTGAGACAAAGTCTTTGTATTCTTCTACAACCACATTAACACCTGATGTTGAATTTCTAATGCAAAAAGCCATGGTTATGTTAGCAGTTATTTTAAATACAGAAGAAAATGCTTTTAACCAGTTTGGGAAGATGGGTAGCAGGGGAATGAGGGAATGGCAAGACAAAAAAAATACGAGATTAACACTTTTCCCTTTTTTCTTTTGTTGGGTATGAAATGGTATACATATATTTTCATATCCTTTCTCAGGTTATCAAGCCATTATTCAAAGATAGCTTTTTTTAAACTTGCATATCCAGTGAGTAATTTGCCCTAAAAGGCAAGAATACAGAGAGAGCAGTGGGACAAGCCTTTTTCATTCTCAGATTATTAAAGAAAAACCAAAGCCAACCCATAGAAAAGGCTCTTTGATTACCAGCTGTGGAATTCATTGGAAATCCTTGAATTAACAGAAAGATGGAATATCTTGCTTTTTGTAAACATAATCTTAAGTTTTAGTTCCATATATCCCATGAAGATCAACAGGGTTATGTGAAATGTCTGGTTCTGAATTCCCATTTATTTTACAGTGTAAAGAAAATCTCAGAGAAGGTTCAAATAGAAAGATTTTGCAGAGCCGGGTATTTTCATAATTATATATTTCAGGTATTTTCTATCATTTCTGAAGTGCTTGACACTGACTTTCCCTCAGAAACAGATACAGGGTCTTGGCTGCATGTAGTCTGGTTTTCACATGGCAATTCCACTGGTTTATTTCCGCTGGCTTGAATGAGAGATATAGTCATGCAAGGAATGCACATTAAAAGGAAAGAACATAGAAGTTTGGTTAATGTCTGGTTATAGGGACTTTTCCTCTCAGTGCTGGGACGTTGAGGAGTTCTTTCACATGTTATCAAGAAAAAACTTAAAATCAATTTTAGGCATTTTATATTTTATTTAAAAAGTTGATGTTACTAACAAAATAACTAACATTGCATGTTGTTGCCATTACCACTATAATTAATTCACTGAACTAATTAAGGGGGTAACATAAAAATTGAAGTGAAAGCTAAGAGTGTGTACACTCAAGACAATTTTTTAAATTCCAGTTCCTATGAAGAATGACAAATGGATCTCCTTGCCTTTCAATATTGTTCTTCTCTTTCCTTTCCTGAAAAAACTTTTAGAGGTACCAGAGCCCAACCCCTAGTTTACAGATGGAAGTTGTCGTGATTATTTGTAAGGTGGGAAACGTGCAGCCATTTAATTTCTGAAAACTCTAAAAGGATGTCTTGCTCAGGAGTACTGCAGGCAAATGCAGAGCAGTTCTGCTGATTGATCCTGGCAGCCTAACATCACAGGATAAAACGTGGTCATTTCTAAGTAAAGATTATAACTTTTTTTTTTCCACCCAATTCTTTTTTTTTTTTTTTAATCACAAAAGTATAGTTCTTCTTTCTTACACAAATTTTCCAAAAAGCTGTCTCTCTTAATGTTCCTATCTTTGAGTGAAAGGAAAGGTTAGAAGAAGCTAGGCCAATAGATCCTTCATGAAAAATTAGAAACAACCAACTCAGGAGGATATTTAGATATAAGCTGTAATTTTAATGTGAAAAATAAAAGAAGTTGTATTTTCAACATTAGCCTGGGAAGGCTGTGCTATATTCAAAGCAGAATCAAAATTTTTTGTGGTGGGATAGCTCACATAACCAGAATGCTGCAGTGGGTGTATACAGGCTCTTTAGGAAGGACTGACCAGGCAAGTGAGTACACGGATAGAAAAGGAGATAGAGCCAGACTCTTCTCAGTGGTGCCCAAAGGACAAGACACAATGGACAAAACCTACCTTTTTTTTTTTTTTCCAATGGAGGTGGTCAAACAGTGGAACAGGTTTCCCAGAGAGGTTGTAGAGTCTCCATGCTGGGATGTATTTGAAACCTGACTGGATACAGTCCTGAGCAACTTGCTCAATGTAATCTTTCTTTGATCAGGCAGATGGGATTAGACAAGGTCCAGATGTTCCTTGCAGCCTCAGTGAGTCTGTGATTCTGTGATAGGCGCCATTCCTTAAAGCAGCTAAAAATTATTGGGATCATTTCTGAGTTACAGATACATTTGAGATGATGATGTATTTTTGGCGTGTATTTTGTGATCAGTTTTCTTATTTTCTACATCTGCAAATTGTAGGGCCTTTTTTTTTTCCACTGTTGTCTTTACTTCCACTCTAGAAGAGGACATATTTTTAAACAGGTTTGTTTCATGACTACCAAACTATGATTTGGGGACATCCCATAAAACATTTTCAAACAAATCCCAATTATGATTCCCATTCTAACCTACTACACACTTTTTCCATGATCGCTTTTTTTTTGCCTTCTTTGAAAAGGTTAGTTGTTTACACATAGAAGCTTTCTGATAAGAACATGGGCTTTTTAAAATTTTTTTTCATCAATTTTTTATTGGACAGTGCTTTTTCACAAGCCAAGTGGATTTGTTTTATGGGACTTTTATAGAGCAATTACTATTGTGAGGGGCTTTCATTGTGCAATTAAGACAAATGTTCTGCCACATTCGTTAATTACTAGAACACTGAAAACACCAAACAAAACAAAGCACTCAGTCTTGAAAATAATTGAAGAGTCACTTAAGCTAGAGCACCCTGCATTGGAAAATGTAAGGTATTAACAAGGAGGCTGAACATCTGCTATCTATATTACTTCCTTCTTCTATAACAGAACATGTCAGAATGAAGATATTAGAGGTGCTGCCTACCGCCAAATAAATCCTGCTTCTGAAAATGGCTACTTCTCAGTAAAAATTCATGAGGTTTGCAATCTTGACTTTATCGTTAAAAGATGTAGTTTCTGTGATGAGGTGGCTCAGAGAGAGGCATCAGATATACGGACTTTTCTTCCACATACTTCAAATTTATCTCAAAGCTGGTGACCTAATACTCTTACTGAGTCCAGCCTCCATCTCCAGTCTCAAATGAGACTACTTGGCACCTTCATTTGTTTCAACAAATGCCAAAACA
This sequence comes from Morus bassanus, assembly GCA_031468815.1. Lineage (NCBI taxonomy): Eukaryota > Metazoa > Chordata > Aves > Suliformes > Sulidae > Morus > Morus bassanus. Next base: position 37,380,111 of record CM062575.1, read on the forward strand.
GAGAGATGTGAGTTGCCTTTCCCCACTGTAGTGGTTATTGTGATGTCATGAACGCCGAATTTCAAGTTCCTAAAGTTGACAGTCATTTCTGACTGTCATATATTCCAGTTTTCATACAAGTAAAGTGGTGGTTATCAAATCAACAGTAACCATCAAATCAGCTTGCCTTACAGGATTGCTGTGAAGATTTTCAATCTTTATGCCATCTTTCATCCATGCAGTTCATCACAGTGCCTGTGCACAACTTAATGTTTAATGTATTTACCATCACAAATCCCTAGTGAGGTAGGGAAGCAGTGTTAAATCCAGTACAGAGGAGGTAACAGAGGTGTAAGAAATCTGTAATGGAACAAAGATTGAATTCTGGTGTCTGAAAGCTGTCACTCCAACCACTGGATCAACCATAATCTGCAGATTCTGAGGCTCTGACAAGGCTGTATAACGGCTATGTGAGATTTCAATCATAAAAACTATTTTAGTTAATAGGAAGCTGGGTTTCTTTCTCAGGTTTCAGACAGGAGAAATAGTGAAAAGGTATTTCTTTGTGAGCAGTAATCCCTTACAAGCTTTTCTCTCTACCATTTTGCTTTTCTCCTTGCTCCTCGTTAGCTGCATTAGGCATCATAATCCCATTATGGAAATGAGTTGATGAGCTAGGAGACATCCTCCCCAAACAGCATCTTCTCTAGAGAGTTAAAGAAGAGGGGAAGACATCGTCTTAAACCTATTTCCAGCCAATCGGAATAGGAATGTGAGCAATCGGTGACCAAAGCTGTATTATAATAAGGGAATTAGAACTGAAACCATAGTGTTCAGAAAATCCATTTTCAGGCTTTAGGAATAATTCTTCCCTGATGACTCCCAGTTTTCAGGGCTTGTTTGTCTGATAACAATGAGAAAATTCACTCTTGTGCTGCATAATGGAGTGCCAAAGTATACAGCACATCCAAAAAATTCATTTCAGTACTGAAATCATCTGTCAAATGCCATAATATCTATCTTAGACAGCTGAACAAATTTGCCAATCTTTTAGTAGAATATGATAATGGTGATGAATGCATTGACAAGATGACATGTGCTCCAGCAGCAAGCAGTATTTCAGAGAGGGATTTTCCTTCTGAAACAAAGTAAGAGATCACAATCAACCCTCTGGAAAAATTGCTGCGTAGAAATTGAGGAAGAATCTTGATGATCCTCTGTCAAACATCCTTCACTATGAAGTGGTCAATCCTGTGGCAAACATCCCGACTGAGAATCTGTGTATTTCTGTGTCTGCTATGGACCAAGACTGGCCTAATGAAGTTTTTATTGTAGACAAGATTATACTGTGGTGCTTGAAATCAGGGATTTTCTATTCCTACTGGACTGAAATAAAAAATATGCAGACAGAAGACTTGCCTAGTGGAAAGTGCAAATGTTTTATTTTTCAAGCAAAATAAAACAGAGTGCTCCAATCTTACACAATTTCTCACTGAAAAGAATTCCCATTGTGGCTTGCCCTATGGAGCGTACATTGTGTTCCCGTCGTGCACATATTTGGCTTTACCAGGCACCATCCCCTGGTCTGTATGAATGAGGAACAGGTAGAGCATTGGTCCCATTGCAGAACATAATGACCTTCAGTGACAAGCTAATTTGGAGATAGTGTAAGAAAACAGAAAGATACTTGCTGCTAAAACAAGGAGATTAAAACGTTGACATGGCCTGAACTACTTCCTTCCCTAGACTATTCTAGGGTCCTGCTCAGAATTTGTGCTCCAGACTAAGTAATTGTTTAACCATTAAAGTAGGTTTTTGTTTCTGAAAAAGCCTCCCCCTCAAAGTAGGGCATAGGCTTTGATGTATGGGAATAAACTGGGATTTTGAAGTATATTGCTAGAATTGATTCTCCAGCTGCCTTACATTGGGGATCATTGAGTGAATGAATTTGATTCCAACCAAAAAGGTGTGGGATCTGTTTATTTTAAAGATCTAAACCTCTCAAGTTTAGTTACCATTTTATTATCATAAAATCTTTACAAAAAGGGGAAATCAAATCAACAGTTTTATCACAGATGACACTGCCTAGACATCTTAATAGAGTAGGTTGTTGATTAAGTTTTTCTGTCAATCCATAATTTTGTATAGTGGGAACTACTCATTTGTGCATCATTGAAATAAGTGACTGTTAGATGAGAGACAACTTGAGACCCACTTTCATTTGCATTTAGCAAGTAAAGCTGTTGTTTTTCACGTAATTTATTAAATGAGCTTCAGAAAGATACACATATTTTGATATACCAGGAAAATACTCGTGATTCATCTCCTGCATCTGTTCTCACAGATTCCATAGGAAAAATCCTACTTGTTGCGTTTATAAAGATCTATTACTAAAGACTGGGAGGAGAGCTGTGTAAAATATGTACATAGCACCTTCTCTGTAGGCTAAATGATGTGAAAGTAGCCCTGCTTCAGGTTTTATTACATGCTTGAAATTCATTGCAAAAATATTAATCAAAAGGCTTGTTAAAGTAAGAGAAAATGCATTGTAAAACAGATATTTGATATTTTTTGGCTCAAGTGAATTGAAGGTTGAAAGATGATTTCAGTTTCTGACCTGAACAGAACAGTAGACAGCACTAGGCAGTGGAGGCACTGAAAATAAATCTTCCTGTGAAATACACTCTCCATCTGTCTTTTTCCCTTGCTATAGGGAAGGAGGTAGAACTTTCCTACAGCCTTCCCTCTACAGCAGCTGAGCCCCGTTTGCAGCTCTGTCCACACTTTGCCTCCCCCATAGATGATAGTGCTCATTTATTCTGGCCAATTTAGAGCTAGAAATTATTACTTGCCTGCAGTAACAGCTAGAGACCACTGCCTCAGTGTAGAAAGCACTGCTATGAATATGGAATAGAGCACTAGACGACCGTCCAGCCTATTTACAAGCTCCTAGCAGACCCTGGATAACAAACTATGCAATGAATGCACAAGGCAACAATGAGGTGGTTCTGGTTCTGATGTTAAGCAATAGTCACAGGTAAACTATACGTAAGGATTGAAAATATGTCACAGTCAAGTTACATGGACCCACAAAAAGTTAATTTGGCTCCAGCAAATGAAAGAGCCTTTTACTGCAGTTCTGCAGCAGCTGCCTCTCTCTCACTGCTGCATAGCATCAACCAGATTTGCCCACAGTTTCACAGAATGAGGGAGACAGTTTAAAACAGACAAGCTGTAAATTGGCATGTTCGGAGAGTATTTTTTACATCATATTTTTAATAGCACGGATATTTATAGAATAAATAGCATAGGAAGGTTATTAATAGTAGTAGGAAAGAAACCGTTTCCACAGAATAGGCACTATGTGTAGAAGTCTGTTAGCAAAGCCAAGTATATGGATAAATGTGGTATGTGAGGTAAAAATCCTAACACTTCAGGCGCTAATGATTTCGGTGCATCTATTCAGCAACAGAAGTGGTATGCAAAGGAGTGAAGGATGGAAAGGTTGATAAACAAAGCTGTTTTGGTAAATATGATTTAGCAATAACCTCCCTCCAATTGCAAAACAGTAATTTGCCAGGGAAAGCTGAGCTTCTGGTGATTTGGAAATAGGTATTTCTGATTTGTTACTAGTCTTTTAGAATACAAAACAAACTATTTGATGAGTTTTGTCTGTTCTTTGAAACAAAGAAATTAGTAATGAAGCATTTTATTCTTTCTCTGTGGTGACACAGATCCTCAGGGAATTAAAAAAAAGAAATAAGACACTTAATGGCAAACCTGTTGAGCAACCTAATTGTACAAACAACTTCTGAAGTTTTATCCTTTTTTAGCTTAAACAGTTAATTCACATCCATCAAAAGCTTTTCATGAGATGGATTTCATCTCTGAACACCATTTCATGCTTATTTATACTACAGTGATGGGGATTTTGGGGTACTCATTGCTTTTTTTTTTTTTTAAAGAAATGGAAATATGTTAGTAAATCCAGAGAGTGGGGTTTTTTTCTTCCTCATTCCAGAAATATAGTTCCAGGGAGCTTAATACATCAAATACTTAAATAGTGTACAACATCTGGTTTGTGCTGTGTCTTGTGAACATTGTTCTTGCTTGGCTTGTGATAGCTGTTGAGAAACACTGAATTTTGGATTCTGAAGGCTGGATTCTCACAGTCTCTTATGTCCCAGCTGGCATTTAGGAGCACCAGCAGAGTTAGGAAGCTAGGAAACTGGTTTATGTGTATGTATACCTCTGCCGTCCCCTGGGTCGAATTACAATTTTTCGATTATGTACCTGTTTTTCAGACAGCCATATGAGGTTGTATTTCTGAGTAAAAGGGTTGAAGCTTTTGCGTTGGTGATACTGTAAGGCTAGATTGTACAGCTGCTTCCTAAATGGTACCCGGTCCTAAGAGCAATCCCACGGAAACATACAGACCTCCTGCGTAAACAGTTGCTTTTAAAGAGCTTGTATAACTCAGACTACAGGAAGTTTTGATCATCATTACTATGAGTGCAAAGTAGAGATGACCAAGTGGTAATTAACTTGTTATTGATTTCTTAATAGAGTTGTCTCTTTGTTAAAAATAGGGTCATGTAAGGAAGATAGCTTACCCTTCCTGCCAGGCTGCCGGAGAGGTTTACTCAGCCTGCTCACCCTGAGGCACCTTTCCATGCAGCCTTGCTGGAAAATTATTTCCAATTTTTATCTATTTCTCTAAACCTCTCCAAGAACATCCTGACCTCTTAAAAGCCTTTTCACCTATGAACCACTCTCCAAAGTTTACATCTATACAAGCCAGCATAAATCTGCCAAAATTTTTTAAATCAGAAGTAGCCCAGCCTGTACTTAGAATTACCCAGAGTTCTATATTTGTAAATCATGAAGATGAAATATGTGCACTGAGGCAGTAAGAAATGTATCCTCAGTGTAGATCATGTTTTTATAGTGAATATCTTTGAGTCACTTGCTAATTCTTCTGGTTAACTGAAAGTGACTTTTGTGGTCTTTCTCCTTCTCCAAAGAGTACTTACTGAGCTTTAACTAGTGCCTGCAGTCTCCTGAAGATATTGTATCCAGGGTTTAAAAAATTTCCTATGCATAAAGTGAGAAGGAATTTGTCTTCTCTGTAAACTGATGTAGCGTTGGACACCAGAGTTTATGAGCAACGTGGAGGTGGACACCAGAGATGTATCATAAGAAAGAAGGTGTTTTGTTATTTTGCCTCTTCTCATTAGAACCCAGAGGCAGGATAATATAACCCTGAAGGAAACTGCTTCCCTTCACAGTCACCATGATTGTGGCTGCTGGAGCGTGTAATTACATGGAGGGAAAAAGAGCACGCAATGGAAGGTTGTCGAAAGCCTCAGGACTCCTAATCTCTCTGTCTGTTGTTGGGAAGTAAAGCTTTCTGTGGCAGAAGATGTTTGGGTAATTGGAAATGGGACACCTACTGCTTTCATTAGCCTGACTGTACTTATGTTAAATAAATGTATATTGGTAGTATTTTCCTAATGCCCAGAAAGTTCTTATCGCCAGAGAAAGGGAAAACAGAGGCAATGTTTTATAATCTGTACAACGTTATTAAAATTATTGATTTAATAATGGTGCAACTGAGAATGAAAGTAGTGCATAATATTCAGAGGATATAGCTGGACAATGTTTCTTTGAAGTTCAAGATAGGATAAGTAATAGCAGGGGAAAGGGAAGGAAACCAGCAGTGGGGTAATGTCAGTACATCCTGTCTTCTCTTTATTGGGCTCACCTTTGTTTATAGAGAGGAAGCTAGAGAGAAAACTTGGTCTATCATTGTGCTGGGCAAACAAAGAAAGTTTGAAACCAAGAACAAAGCAAGAATTTGTGTGTGAATTTCTTTGTCACTAAATCCCCAAATCTTCAAACCAACAGAGAAATTAAGAAATAATTCTGATTTTTTTTGTGTATTTCAGAGCAATATTCTAGATACCCAGGATACCAAAAGTAAAATCGGGACATTTCATTCTGTCCTGAGAATGGAGATGGAATATATGAAACCTAGTGAAAAAAATCTCTCTGTTGTCCATGAGTTCAGCTGTCATTCACAAAGTCACAGTGCCCTTGCACAGTCATGCCCCAAACAATGTGCCCGCGTGGCAAAGAATGCTAATGGTATCCTGAGCTGCATTAGCCAAAATATTACCAGCAAGTCGAGGGGGGTGATCTTTCCCCTCTACTCAGCACTGGTGAGGCCACACCTGGAATATTATATCCAGTTCCGGGCTCCTCAGTACAAGAAAAACATGGACGTACTGGGGAGGAGGGCTGCGGAGGTGATTAAGGAACTGGAGCATCTCTCATATGAGGAAAGGCTGAGAGAGCTGGGACTGTTTAGCCTAAAGAAGGGACAGCTCAGGGTGGGGGATCTTATTAATGTATATAAATACCTGAAAGCATGGTGCAAAGAGGATGGAGCCAGGCTCTTTTCAGTGGTGTCCAGTGACAGGACAAGAGGCAATGGGCACAAACTGGAACACAGGAGGTTCCATTTGAACATCCTGAAACACTTTTTTACTGTGAGGGTGACTAAGCAGTGGAACAGGTTGCCCAGGGAGGTTGTGGAGTCTGCATCCTTGGAAGTATTCAAAAGCCGTGCAGACACACTCCTGGGAAACTGGCTTTAGGTAGCCCTGCTTGAGCAGAGGGGTTGGACCAGGTGACCTCCAGAGGTCCCCTCCAACCTCATCCATTATGTGATTCCATGAAGTTTCTAGTTTGCTGTAGCAGGAGTAATAAGCTCTGCCAGTAACCCATATGGTGTTGCTTACTACTCCATCTGAGATGGCTACCGTTTTGAGGAGGATTGCTACTAAAACTCTGCAGTCTGCTCCCTTCCTTAAACACCATCCTCTCATGCAAGAACTAAGCCCAGGGCAGGAAGAAAACTCTTTGCTAACCAAGACAGCAGTACCACAGGGTTCAGAATCTGGTTTTAAAGCAGGGAAGAGATGAAAACTACAGCTTCCCCTCCTCTCCTTCCTCAGTGATGGGAAATGATGCAATTTGACGCCACTGCTTATTTTTGATGGGCTCAGAAAAGAGGAAAAAGAGGCATAGTTTAGATATGCCAAACTCTTTCTTAAAAATAAAACTGTAAGATGTGGTTCACCCCACGTACTATGCAGGATTATAAATGGACACAAAACATGTTTTACACACTCCTACAAAATACCTTTTTATAAATACTAGATCAATGTTTTCTCAAACACTCGATCACAGCCTTCCCAAGTCTCTAAAAGGGGTCATAAAATGTTACTCAGCAGTGTCAGCAGCAGCTCTGCTCCTACAGGGCAGAGGAGTGTGAACAGGCTGTAATTACTGGCTTAGAGCGTTCTCAGTAGTCAGGGACCTATTAGCTATCATTAATTGGTGGCAACAGTTCAGGTAGTTGTACAAAGACGTATGAGCTGAAAGGACATTGCACGTTCCAAAAGTTGAAGAATCACAGCATCAGAGCTATGGACCTACTTGGGTAAATTGCAAACATACCCCAAATTCTCCCAAAGACACTACCACTTGTTACAAATCTGATTGCAGAGGAGGTATGTGCTACTGCCGTTAACTGAGTGTTGTATAACATTGCCAGCTGCATTGCGTTTCCATGTTGCACTTGGCAGTGTTAAGGAGACCTCAAGAGCTAATGAGCAAATAGTGGCCCAATAACAAACACCTCCAACTGATGTAGTCTGTATACGTTGTCTTCAAGCACTGACACAAGTATCGCAGAGCATCTGAAATATACAACTCCTTAAAGAAACAAGATAAACCACAGAATTGTTTGAGTCAAGTCAGCCTTTTTTAAAGGATAGATGACAAGAGAAGAAACTGCATGTTCTCTTGTTCACTGAGTTCTCAGTTCATTTGTTTCCTAGCTGGCCCCAAACTAGGGAGTCTCTGTACTGAGAAGTGGAGTCCCATGTTCAGTGTCACAGAGACGCACTCAAGCAGAACAGGCTTAGACAAGTATCTTGATGCTGAGCTTCCCAATATTATCACCCATTAAACCACTGGCTTCTGAGGATAATAGGACAGGCATTGAACTTTCAGTCACTGAAGAATGTAGGGCCCTAGCTGATGTGTTAATTGTGAGATGGATAAGCCCCTGCATTAAAGTGTTACAAGGGCATTACCACAGCTAGTTGCTATCCATCACACATCTTTTACACCTCTTCTTCCTCACTGGTTTTATGAGACTTTTTTTCCTAAACAGACAGAATACTCTGCTTTCCCATTTTAGTGACTTAAACTGTTTGGCAATGTCAATTCTCAATGCAGAGTTAAGATTCATTATAAAGTTACGGGTAATTCATGACACAGGAGTATAAATGATAGAAGACTCACCTGCATTTTTGTCTTGTTTCTTTACTTGATAGCTTGTTATATTGTTATTATTTGATAATAAATATTTGATAAAATTGATATAATTCAAATATCAATATTTTGATGGTGATGAACAATTGAATATTCTTATTCTTATTTTACTACAGTTTTTAAAAGATTTTACAGTCATTGGCAAGATTCTGTAAAGACACATACTATACCCCATCCATGATGAACAGAAGCTCCCATTAATGCCAGTGAGAGCTCTGGATCAATAGCAAAATAGAGCCACAGGGGTCTCAGATGTTGTAATAATCACAATGCGGGGTTGGAGGGCTGAAGGAGGAGAACTGCTAGAGTAGACAGTATTAATATAGTCAGATCCTGTATCAGTCTGGTCAACATCTGACCTCAGGTCTCATAGTGACAGAAAAAAATCTCTTCCAGAACAAATGTTAGCCAAGACTTTAACACTGGCACCATAGAGCTTGGATTTTCTAAACTGTGTAACTTTCTAAACTGTCTTTCAGATAATCCTTCAGATCTGTCCTTCATGCAGACGTGTGATTCAGAAAGTCAATCTCATGCTCTTTTTTCTTGTTGCAGATATATTTTGAAGTGTTCTGGCTTCCAAGAACTCTTTTTTCAACTTTTTCTTTTCTTGTTTTTTTTTTTTTTTTTTTTTTTTTTTAAAAAAAAAAGAAAGGATTTTCTCTTTCTAAAACACTGTGTCATGCTTTGGCTTTTATGTCTCTGACTGGGCATAAAGTCATGAGAGCTTTGCCGTTTACTTCAGTTGGGAGAAGAATTGAGGTAATTGAATGATCTCTTTGGAGAAAGGACTATATTAATCTAGGTCTTGCATAGATTTTTATATATTTATGAGTCTGTTTAATGGATTATTAATAAAGTCTATTCAGATCTTACATGCTGTCATAATAGCCTCTCTCTGTTTCAACGATGCCAGCTTTAAGAGATTTTTAGAATTTCCCACAAGCATCTTCTTGTTTCCTTGCATGCCTTGAATATGATCCCTGTGAAAGCGTATGAATTTTCTACAGTGCCCTCCTCTAACTCTTCCTTGTAACTTGTATCTACTACAATTACAATTCCATGTAAAGAGCTTGACAATGCTGTCATTCCTGTTACTCTTACTAAAACCATCACTTTGTGCAAAGACCATTTTTTCATTATATAAGTGTATGGTACCTGAGGGACTGTGTAGTTTCAGTCTGAAAAGAGTGCCATTATATATTACTGAAATTGTGATCAGTGCTGATTCTAGTCATCAAATTAATAGCATGTGATAGTTTAATAAATTATTCATCCATGTGCTATTCAGTATCTTTTAACAGTTTTAAAACAGTTATTAGTGTACTATGTTTATACACACATATATTTTTAGGAGGCCCAAATGAGTTCTAACAGATGTATTTTTTTCAGCTGTCACCAAAAACTTCATTGTTAATAATTTTTGAGTCAGCTCATGGAACATTCTATGCAGCTGTGCACCTAAGAGCAATGGAAATGCTTCATTTCTGTTACTCTCCCTAGCACCTGCAACAAGTATTTCCCTGAGACACAGCAAAAGAAGAAAAAACAGTATAAGGAAATGGATGTTCCTCTTTCAAGCAGGTCCACACAAAAAATTATACAGTCCTGTCATCTTCGGGAAAGAGTCAGGTCATGTCCTCATCCTCATTAACAGTGGGAAAGCTAAAAGTGTTTAAATTGGCAAAATAAGCCGAGATCATGAATGCCATCATGGTCTTCAGCATGGTCTACAGCACAGTTTGAGGACACCAAGACCACTTACTCAGGCTTGTTAAGTCACTGAAGGCTTAGCCCTAATAAAAATGATAGTCCTTTATTGATTAACCCATAGGTCATCACTCAGGTAAAATTACTGCAAAATGCCTTTCTTAGCCACTTGCTACAAGTAAAGGCCGTGATTTGTCTTAGCCTCATCTCCCATTGAAAACAGAAAAACATATCACAAATACCTGTGAATTTCTGAAACTCTCATCTGATTTTTATTTGAACTTTTCCTGGAACATTATCACACAAATATATTTTTCCAGTCAGACCTTGGTTCTAAATGGATAAAAGGACCAGAGAGAAAATAGGACGTTTCATATTGTTGCTTGTTTGGGATTTTATATATATAAACCTCCAGTAAATAAATCTCTGAATGAAAAATTGATGCAGGTTTTCTTTTTTTTACCTTTCTCCCCTTATCAGAAATGCACTGAGCCTTATCTCGCTGAATATATTCACTGGTCTTGGCTATTCATTAAAAGTAATAGAACAGCTAAATAACTTTGGTACGCAGCAGCTCCAACATCTTTTGTTTAGTTTCTTCAATAAATCATATTGTCAGAGGTTACTTTATTTTACTATTGTGTCACTGTAAAAGAATGAACTATATTTTGAAAATTTCCATCCCTGTTGCTTAAGCTCTGCTCTACTAAGTTTAATACCCTGACAATTCCAGCCATAATTTACTCCTTGGAACAGGTCATTAAGTACGCATTGCTGCTTCAGACTTCTTCTTTGATCCATTGCCTTTTATAAAATATAGAAATAGTCTAAATAGTCTCCATAGAAAGAATTTTCTTTTAGGTTGGTATTTAACTGTGAATCATAATACATAATTCACCCACCCATCCAGAAAAATTTCTTGCTCCACACAGACATGTTTCTTGCATTCTCAGAAAGCCATGTGGTGCTTCATCATTTGCCACAATGGACTGATTCAGAAATAATAAGGTTAATCATATTACCATAGCTAAGTGAGCAGATACGCTGGTAAAGCAGGTAGTATCTTCTGTGTTACCTGTAGATAATACAATTGCCCTGTGGCAGTCCGCCAGGGATTGTCAGAGTCACTTATGGGAATCTGATGTGATTTGGTGTGTAAAACTATCAGGGTAGCTTGATTGGGGATGGATCATAGCATTATAAACCTCTTCCATGGGCAGATCAAAGCAGTTAATAACACATCAGGGAATGGTCACTGTGATGATACAGCTAATCTCTAAGGAGGAAATTTCATCTTTTTCCCCCAGAGAATTGTAGTCAATTGCTACAAAGTAAGAACATTCATGAATGAAATAATCATGTTGCAATTATGGGATCACTTCTGTCACTTCCAAAAACATTAGCCTTCAGAGCATCCCATTTGGGTCTATTAAATTAGTTCAAGTATTTGCAGGACCCTGTATAAAGAAAGCATCTATTTCTACAGTGTTAATGGGTCAAATCGCATTATACTTATTATGTTGATAATACCTCTGTCTAGAACAGGTCTGTTTCAAATAACATCCCTTAAACTATCTTTAGGGTCAGAGAGTTTTACATTAAGGGAGTTTCTTTAGAAAGACCAGCTTTGTCTATAAATACATATGTGATAACTGTGTAGGTCATTTCATCCTCCAAATGTATAGATAAATTTTGCTATCCATCATCTAAATAGTCCATGAATCCTTCACCCAACACTTCTAGTTTTGCATGTTTGTTTTTTGCATAGATATTAATCATTTAAATCTATTTATAAAGGTAATGTATTTACATGTCTAGACATCTGAATATTCAAGCTCCATTTCTCATTCCATGCAGCAAAAATTGATTAGCCGTACCTAGAGAAAATTTGTCAGACTGTAACTGCCAATATTAACATCTGCCAGCCAATCTTCTTTATAATCAGCGGCAAAAAGAAGTGATTTTGCCTCTTGGGAGAGCTTTTGATGTTTCCTGTCTCAATTTGCAGTTTGTATCTCTCAGGGGTGTGAATATGAATAATATTACAATTCTCCATAGCTTCATCTATCAAATGTGTAAACTGATGACAGGATCCTAGTAACAAAACACTGGGACAATGAAATCCCTTAGGCTACTCTATTAAGAGAAAAAACAGAGTCAGCTTAAAAGACTTGTGGACTGAAATGAACTCTTGGGGTAGAATTGACCCAAGGTATGCAGGGTGATAAAAGAGAAAAGATCAGTGCAAATACAGAAACAGTTATCGTGTCTTGGTGAAAACAATATTAGATCTTAGCAGCAATATGCAGCTCAGGGTACGCGCACTTCAAACAAGCCACCAAACAAACAAACAGCATGTTAGAGCTGAGACATCAAAACCATAGAGACTTGGTGGATGCCAATTCCTATTAATTTTAATGGGCATCTAGCATCCATAGTCCTTAGAATTGTTTGAAATTCAGCAGAAAGCATTAATAAATGCTTACATTCCCCTCTGTCCTCCTTATTCACGTCAGCAGTGACTCTTAATGTGGAAACTAAAACCAGAATCTAGCCAAAAGGAAGGTAGTCGGGGTGTAGTAGAGGTATGGTGTTGCCTTGTCAGGCCACAGGTAACTTTGGTAGTTTAGTAATAGCGTCATTCTTTCCCTGTACTCAGAATAGGAACTGAGTAAAAGGTGATCCCCTTGCTGGAGTGCTACAGAGGTGCTTGGTATGCTAAAGAGCGCCTAGGGGAGTTCAGAAGCAGGTCCTCATGAGCAAAGATTGGCAGCGTGGGAAGCCGCCATCAACTGTATGCCAGTCACTAACAGACTTGAATATTTCCAATAGTTCCCACATGCTCAGAGACCTAAGGTAGATATGCTCAAACTATAGTACACATGTCTCTGTTCATAGACGTAGGAACCTAAGGGAGGAGCTGGCTTTCAGTACATTTTAAAAAGCAAGATCAAAAATCTGCCTGTCCTGAAAAGCCACTGCCCCTGAAAACAAGGCTGTGCATCTTTGCTTCCATACACCCTGTATGTCTGGTGTCTGCTTTCCCAGACCTTGGCAAGACACCCACCTTTACTGAGCCCACAGCATGCAAGAACACATGTAACCACATCCAGAAAGATTACAGTGCCTAGGATGTCTATTGTTATACCATCTTTCCCCTTCTGTAAGCTTAAATATTATGAGTTCTGGACTATTCATTGAGGAATTTGAACTGTAAACTAAAAGGTTATTTCCAGAACTTGTACTGATGTCTCAAATGGCACTTCACAAAACTGTTGGAATATTCTGGTCTTTAACAATGACCTATTTAAAGACTGCATCTGCAGTGTTTAAAGCAAGTAGCCCTTAAAATCTTTTACAAAAGGAATATTAGAATTGTTTCATTTCTTGTATTAATTTTCTCCTGTACTGTTCAACAGAAGAGCAAAAACCTTGAGGCAAACTAGTAGTTAATGGTCATATACAGTATTTATTAAGAAAATGTGTTGGGAGATAAATTCATGTTCCTTAGTTATTTTGAGTTGCCTGAAAAGATTTCTTCATCATACTTGAGTTCAGATTATAAGAACTAATCAATGAATCACACGTGAGAGTGTATTCCTTAGCTGTAAAGTATATTTGCTACCACTGTAATACACACTAATAAGAAAGGTAGAAAACAAATAAAATGACTGAACCCACTGTAAAAGGCCATTGCCTGTAGACTAGCCATCACAGTCAGAAAGTAACTGAAAAAAACATTCTCGCAAATAGTTGTAAATTAATGTAGCCTCATCGACTTTAGTGCAGCCAGACTGATTTACAGCAGCATCTGTCCCCTTGTACTTATAGACTAAACAACTATTTTATTCATAAGTGGTTCTTTTTTTTTTAGAGATAAAAGGCTATCTTTACTCTTGCCCTCCCCTTATTTCTTTAAAGAGGCTGATGGCATATTATTTGAAAAGCCAACAACTGACTGAGCTCTGCTCAATATAATGTCATCATTTATACTTTGACTTGGAAACACGTGCACCAAGACTGAAGTTATTTTACTCCCACAGGGGTAACACTCTATTTTAAGTGCCCATTAACTAATCCTAAACAGCAGTAGAAAATCAGTGGAAATACATGTGACATCTACATGAATACCAAGTGAATTCATGAAGATTACTGCTGAATACAAAATTATTCCACTATAGAAGGGATACTTGAAAGAAAAAGTTGCTGAAATAAGGAGCTAGTCATAAAAAATGTGTCCTTCAGTAATAGTTCTTTTATATTGTATGGTTCTATTCATGGTAGTTAGTCTGCATTTCCATTATAAATCCCAGCTTTCAGGGGCTTAAAACTTGCCTATTAAAACTTAGTCCATGACTTGGTAGTAACACATATGTGTCTGGGATTAAATTTTGTTTTAATAAAGAAGTATAACAGCCACTCATTAAAGTTGAGTAAAATGTTAAGGGGTTCAAGTGCTGTGTAGCATTGTTAATATCTTGCTTTTAAAATAAAATTATATAGATATTTTAATATATACTGATTACTGATGGGTCCCACTAAAACAGTTATGAGGAGAATTTCAGTAAATGTCTGACTCTGCACACATGTCAATGACTGCTTGAATTTCTCTTGATGCCAACGGAAGAGTATGGTCTAAAGAGTCTATCAACATAAGAGGCAAAAACCTAGCTATTTATTTAGCTCTCAGTATCTAGGTGATTGTTAATACACCTCAATGTCTAATGGGTTGAGACTTCCTTGTTACCAATATTTAGATGCTTAACCTGTGTGTAGGAAGCTTGACTTGGATATTTTAGAAGTGCTGAGTTCTTCCAGCTCCCATTGAGGTTAAACTGGGCCAACAAAACCCAGTGGATATCAGCATAGGTGCCTAATTTTATGTTTTATGATTTGAATATATAGACCCAGTTAATGGGAATAGTTGGTGCTTTGTCTTGCTAGGTCTGATGCTATCTGAATATTTATACAACTACCTCATAAACTGTATGGAAGGCAGAGCTTTAACCCACAATGTTAGCACTATCAGCAATAAGGAGGAAGAGAGGAAAGAACAGATTTGCACACTAACTCCCTCATACAGAGTTCACAGGACAATTAAATTCTGAATGCAGAATCCAGAACACAATATGCAACATGGAAAAATGCAGATTTATAATTACAGTGCAACCAGAGTTGCTGTAATCTAAACATGTTCAGAATGATGAAACACATTTAAAATCTGCATTGTTATTTTCTGCTAACCCAATTTACCTACACAAGTTGATTTTCCAGTCAATTTCTCTGAGTTAAAATGACTAGGATGGAGTCATTCACTCACATAAGACATTCACTCACATTTATTCCAATATTTGCACACAAAGACAAACAGTTCTTGCCTCTAAAATTTAAAGATATCTCTTTCTCTCACACACACTAATTTTTTTATATCATCCACCCCTGTGTAGCCTCTCTATGCAAACATTCTCCCAAAACATTAGCTGATATATTGATGTTATTTCCCCATTCTAGACACCCTGAGATGATTGTTCTTCAGAGAGTAAGCAATGCTGAAGCTCATAAAATTACAGGAAAAGGGCTTTTGTGGAAGGTTAATTTATAATGGCATGATTTGGGATAAAGACAGTCGTCTTTGCAGTGTCTGCACACTATGTAGCAAAGGGAGGTCCCAATTCAAGACCAGGAAACAACATGCTACCATAATATAATACAAATGATCTTGAAAGTCATGTTAAGAATTAAACAGAAAAGAGCTGAAGTGCTTGCCCTTCTGAATATTTCTGCCAAACAGAGAAAAACAAAACAAAATCTCTAGAAGGAAAAAGATAATGGATTAAGTGAATCGATCTTAGGAAAAGATGTGATATTTTGATTAGAAATACCTTAGATGTGGTAGCCAAATCACACATTGGTCTTGGATGGCTAGGTTCCTTGGTTAACACACCCTGCTTTGGTTCTCAAAACCCTCCTGGAAGATGTCGATTATTTTCTGCTCATTTACTGTGATTTATAAAGTAGAGACCAGGCATAATTTAAAAAAAAATTGAAGTAAATGTAGAGATACAGAGAACTCAAGTTAGATTGAAAGGAAACAGAAAGGAGACCCTTGTGACAGTCCAATTTAAGAAGAGGTTTACAACTGCATTCTTTGTTTCTGGTAGTCTCTATGTCTACCTTTCTTTTAGAATAACTATATACTGCTTTAACCAGAAAGTTATGAAGATTTTGGAGCTATACCTAACCTATTGTTAAATTGGAGCTTCATTTACAAAACTGGTTTAAAATGTTGACAAGAAGCAAATGTAAAGTAAAACTTATTTCTCTGATGAGGGTCTCATATTCTGAGTTAAACGAAACAGTTGAAAGAAAAAGTACATATCAAACAATGTGAGGGTAACACATCAAACCTGTTTGGTTCTTACCATTTCTTCATGTAAATAGGAACATTTCAATATGTACCTCATAAAATTACCTGTATAGTCCTAATTTTATGAAAGCTTATCTACTTTATCCACTTTCTTAATTGACTTTCCTCAAATCCTTTCATAAATCTTTCCACTTCCTTGATCCTTATGAAAAATTTTACAAAAGCTGAATAGCTGGTGTGTTGTGACCCCACATTTTCAATGGCGACCAGCACTGCTGCATTGTTTTCTGTGAGCTCTCCCTGACCATTTTTTGTGTCCATCAGTTGCTATTTCTATTCTACTTCAAAAATAAGGTTCTTGAGTCAAATCTTGGGGTATTTGTTCTGTTTGTACTGTAGCTTCTACAAGAAGCTCATGGGAGAGGAATATGATCTGTAGTTGTTAGTATAATACACTTAATGGCAATTTAAATATTTAAAATTTTGTATATACTTTTAAAGTTTTGTGTAAACATTGTACTAGAAATCTGTATATCTCACCCTTTATTCCTGTATATGCAGTCATTCCTTTGTGGTTTATCATTTGTCCTTTTTCTCAGTATGTTAAATCATTGTTAATTTAAGATGGTGAAAGAAATATAGGAAATTGCAGTTACTTCTTTCAAAATTTTGCATGGAAAATTGCAACTATTTCTTTGAACATCATGGCTAGCTGCCATTTTCTTACTCATCATACATGAAATTACAAATTAGGAAGTACATCTCAGCAATTTTCTTTACCATTTTTACAATTCTCAAAGAAATTGCATTGCACTGAAACCACTTTGTCTGGATCAAACATTGTTTGCGGCTTTTTTTTATAGTCCCATCAATACTAACAATTAAGATTTTTTTATTGTTGTTTATTGACTGCAATGATTTACTGATTTTTTTCTCCTCTTTATACCCTATGTGCATGCATTGCATGCAGCACATTTCCTGTAATTAAATTACCAGATTTCTGTCAAACCAATTGTTTTATTCAGTTGTGGAATAGAGGTAATTTTCATGCCTTTACTCGTTTGTTAACTGAGGGGGGAGTAGCTACATATTTTACTTGACTATAATCTGCAGAAATCAAACCATGACTGAACAAAATTACATAAAATTGCTTTGATTTTTGTGCAAGAATCAGACTAAAAGAAGTACAATTGCCAGATTTTTTTTTTTAATATAGTTCATCTGACAGCACAATCCTGCAAGTTCTGAGAGCTAAGGTAAGTTTCATGTTTAAGGACAAATGAAGTTGAAATACATGGAATAGAGGTCTTTTGGAAACAGTCAGGCAAATATGATTAGGTGGGATGGAGTTGTCCCCTCAGGAAGATGGCTTGCATTACTATTGTAATTCCCATACCTGCTGCTTCTCAATCTGACACAGTGCTTAGGTAGTGCATCAGCATAGCCACAAATGTCTTACACTTCTGCTCACCTGTCCTTTAGGTTCCTTTCTACGCTTACGATGACAGGACAATTTAGTCTGTGGATTGATCATTGAAATGAACAAAGATATCTCATAATTAAATTAATATAAAAGTGAAAGCCATCACTGAGACCTCCAAGTGTGAACTCCTGTTTAACATGTAACATGAATAACTTTGTTAAAACTTAAACCTCTATTTCAGCTGTGTTCTGCATGGTTTATATGACTGTATTTCATGTGGAACCACCAGTGACTGGATGGGATGCTTCAGTCACTTGTTATTGTGAGAATGGCTTTTGTTCACTAATCTGACTCAGAGCCTCTGAGCTTTGGTGGTATATGTATATCCCTGCATGGGGTTGGTGCATGCTTTACTACAGAAATAAGAAACCTCCATGTTTGTCCTTATTCACTGATGATGGTGACGTGGGCTTCAGCATCGAACACCCTGGATTTATATTTATTTACTTCACAAATATTTAACTGCTATTCTCTTGCTGTCCTCGATTAAAACTAGATCTACTGTATTTCGTCAGCAATTTACACTACAATCTTAGTGTAGCTATAACCTTTGCAATTCTGGGACAAGGTTAAGCCCCAGGATGCAGAGTATCACGTTACACACAAATTGTTGAATCCAGCTTTTGAAAATCCACATTCTCATCAATAAAACACAGAGCATATTGTGGCTTTCCTTTGGCTATTGTATACCATTCCTATGTGTGGAAAGAAAGCAAAATTTTTTCCATGCTGTATTTTTAAGGGGTAAAACATTTTTATAGGTGTCACTGGGAGAAAGTATTTAGCTAGCATTCCAAGCAGCCTTTAGAAGAATATGCAAGCTTTACATCCTTCTTCAAATTAACATATAGGCATTCTTATTGTATCTATTAATGAACTCTTTATTTTGATTTTTCTTCAACATTTATCTTGAAAACCTGTGGTATTTTTTTTTTTGTGTTGTTGGTGGTTTTTTTCCAAAAAGACTATATTTCATTTGGTATTCTACATGGTCTTTTTTTCCTAGGGTAGATTTCATCTCTTACTCATCTTCCAGTGCAGTAGTACCCATGAGCACATAACCCTGGGGCTTCACTATCTGCACTGTCTCTTCAATGAATACAGTATCAAGGTTATTGCAGTGGCATGTAAAGATTTCCATGGCACAGACTCAAGTTACCTGGAAGGCTGTATCTCCTTTTGTAACTCTAATCTCCATCGTTAGAAACAATAGAATTGTCTACCCCAAGATGTGATCAGTGAGTCTACGTTATTTTAAGCAGTTTCTGATCTTGAATCTTGCTACTTAATACATAGGAATAAGCACGGATTGCAATTTAGTGATCAAAGTCAACATTTGCTAAATTGGCAATGTTATGTATTAAAGAAAAGAAAAATGACATGCAAAAAGAGGATAAAAATGCTTTCTTGTAAAAATCTGGGTCACTGAAACAGATCCGAAGACTTTGGTAATTTGGTTATGTTATACTTTACATAACCATAATACATTAAGCAAGATGGCATCCAAGCCTCATGAAATGGCAAATCACATTAACTTGCTAGGCCACTAGGTCAGAATTTCACCAGTAGATTTTTCAAAATGAGAGAACAGAGTAAAAAAAAAATTGAAAGCAAAAGACTGTATAGATAATTTGTTTGTGTATGTAGTCCTAGATTTTTCTAATATAAACTGTAATGCCATTATATATATTGAGCAGTGTACTCTGAATGCTTGATTGTTTTCTGTGTAACTATAATGAACCTAAAAAGTAAAGGTTTTGTCAGAACTGATACTAAGAAATGCGTAAAGAAAAGCATTGGCCATGAACAACAATAGCAGGTTTTAGTGATGACATACTACATACTACATACTTCTACATACTTCTGAGTGCCATCTACTAGCATTTTTTCATTACATACTACATTTATTCATATGTAGAAAAATCTTCTAGTAGTCCAACAGTCTAACCCATAATCTGTATCATTAAACTTTTTAGCTTTCTCATCATTATTTCAATTGTGGCTTTATTTTCCCAGTCTGTATCTTAAAATATGCAGTTTTCAGCTATTTGTGGTTGCTTTTTATTTAGTTCATCACCTAGACAGTAGTGGTCAAAGAAATAAATGCTGTGCATCATAACTGAAAATGACTCATCATCAGGGTTCTATCATTACCTTGTAGTGTTTCAAAGTGTATGAAGATTGCGTAGAACAAACTTGTAATTTGATGACTAACTTCATCATTGTTCTGTATTAATAAGAAACTAAAATAGTCAAGAATTCAAAGTCCGTGGCTGGAGAGAGTAGAGACAATTTCCAGTTGCAGAAGTGTAATAATTTGCTCAGCTCATGTACTCAGCACTTCATATTTATGTTCAGTGTGTCACTGGGAAACATGCGGTAATACAGTTTTTTCTGGCCAGATTGGATCAACTCCAGTATCATTTTTCCCACAGTGATGAAATCTGCCTTGAAAATTCTGTCCTCAAAATGCATTTCCAAGTGGAAGGGTGGAATGATGTGTATGCAGGGGGTGAATAAGTGCTCTGATAAAGAGATTAAAATAAAGAACTGAAGGCCCAGCCACATGTTAGTATCATTGCTTCTTCTGGAAGACAGTGAAGGTATTTAAATGTCTAACTTGCCATGTGTTGTCCTGAATTTCTCATCTTATTTTCAAACCACTAGGCTTGGATACAGCTGCTGTGTGTCATGGTTTAGCCCCAGTCACCAACCCAGCCCCACGCAGCCGCTCGCTCACTCTCCCCCGGTGGGATGGGGGAGAGAATTGGAAGGGTAAAAGTGACAAAACTCATGGGTTGAGATAAAGACAGTTTAATAGGTAATGCAAAAGCCACCTGTGCAAGCAAAGCAAAACAAAGCATTCATTCACTGCTTCCCATCAGCAGGCAGGTGCTCAGCCATCCCCAGGAAAGCAGGGCTCCATCACACGTAACGGTGACTTGGGAAGACAAACGCCATCACTCCAAACCTCCCCGCCCTTCCTTCTTCTTCCCCCAGCTTTATATACTGAGCATGATGTCATATGGTATGGAATATCCCTTTGGTCAGTTGGGGTCAGCTGTCCTGGCTGTGTCCCCTCCCAGCTTCTTGTGCACCTGGCAAAGCATGGGAAGCTGAAAAAGTCCTTTACTAGTTGTTGTGGTTTAGCCCCGGTCAGCAGCTAAGCACCACCCAGCCGCTCGCTCACTCCCCCCACCCCTGTGGGATGGGGGAGAGAATCGGAAGGGCCAAAGTAAGAAAACTCATGGGTTGAGATAAGAACAGTTTAATAATTAAAATAAAACAGCAATAATACTAATATAATGAAAAATAATGAGCGAGAGAAAGATGAAATCTTGGAAGAAGAGGAAAAAAAACCAAAACTAAACAAGTGCTGCAACCACTCACCACCCGCCGACCGACGCTGCCGGTCCCCGAGCCGCAATCGCTGCCTCCCCCGGCCAACTCCCCCCAGTTAATATACTGGGCATGACGTCACATGATATGGAATACCCTTTGGCAAATTCGGATCAGCTCTCCTGGTTGTATCCCCTCCCCTCCCGGCTTCTTGTGCACCTGGCAGAGCATGGGAAGCTGGAAAAGTCCTTCACTAGTGTAAGCACTACCTAGCAACAACTAAAACATTAGTGTGTTATCAACATTATTTTCATACTAAGTCTAAAACACAGCACTATACCAGCTACAGTGAAGAATATTAACTATCCCAGCTAAAACCGTGACACTAGTGTAAGCACCACCTAGCAACAACTAAAACACCTCCGCATTATCAACACTGTTTTCAGCACAAATCCAAAACATAGCCCCATACTAGCTACTACCAAAAAAATTAACTCTATCCCAGCTGAAACCAGGACACTGTGCCATAAGAGAGGACTGCCATGATGCTTTTTCATGCCATATAAACCCTGAGAATGGGCCTGACAATGGGAAACATTAACTAGCGTTCATTTTAGTTTTTTCCATTAGTCTGTGTGAGACCCACACATTAAACTTCTTCACTAACTTTTTTGTAGCTTTATTCTTGTCTAATGCCTTTATAAATATCTGTGTCTATAACAAAGACAGGTATCAATAAATTACTTTCTCAATGAAAAAAAAATTGTGGACAACAAAACAGATTCTGGCAGCTTCCTCACTATGATTAATATCTTACTCATAAAAAGTTCCATTTTCATACTCCAACAGGGATTTTTCCTGATAAGTCTTGATATAATATTTGCCATTTCATGGCCACAGTCATATTGATGGGTCATAGTCATTCTGTGATCAGGTAATGTAGCCAGGTCTCTCTCCACCTCTGTCATTTTCAAGCTAATGAGCTCCCCGGTTATACCCGAAATTCTTGTTATTCATCTCTATGTGAATGGTTGCGTGTTTTGTGCTATTACATTTCATGCTATTTCCATTACTCCGGTTCTAAATGTCATCCAAATTGTCCTGTAGGGCATCCCACTCTTCCTTCGCACTGATGATGACTCCCAACCATGTTTCAGCACCAAATGTCACAAGCATTGTCCCAAGTTTTTGTGTTAGCTTTTTTAATTAAAAAAGTGCAATAATAATGGGCCCTAACACTAATCCATAAAAAAAAATTCCACCGGCAATCTTCCTCCCTAACTAGACATTTAATCTGAGCAGATGAGTAACTCTGCTGGAAACAGTAGAATAGATTTTTCTTATAGGTAGTTTTTATTCTGTTTTAGTCAAGGTAAATGACCAGTGTTGGGAGAAGGAAGAGCTAAAAATCAATGGTAACTACTTGCTTAAAGTTATGTGTGTGCTCAAATTTTTAGCTTTAAATATCAGAGGTAAAATTTCCTTCTTAAACTTTTTGCCTTGAGTGGAATTTTGTTGTCTGTGCATCCTGTTGCCAGAGCAACCTGTACTGGCACTGGTACAGTGGCAAAGATCAGCTACTGCTTTCAGAACAGATATAACGAGAAAAATGTGTGCATTAGAATTGATTTTTTTTAAACACTCATACCAACATTATCTAATTCTATTTTCCTTATTTCATAAAACTATGGAATTTTTTTTCACATCTGAAATTAGTAGGGAACAGTGAACAGAATCCCTTAGTAAGGAGCATCCAATATTATAGCTTTTGCTAATTGTTTAATAATTAACATTATTATCTAAAGTATGCAGGGAGAGGAAATGAACTGGTATCAATCTGATGTCCACACTGGTAGCAGATGCAAAATTGTAACAGATATATCTTGTGGTGATGACTTGAAGGAAAATTTGCAGAAAGCTTTTTTGATTCAGCCTTTGATCCTCAGCAATACTCAGATCACAGGTCCTACATGCCTAAAACTTCTAGGTTTAACTACCCCTGAAAAGGTAAAGGAAGCTGAAAGCATACAAGATAGGTAATTCCCATCTGAACAGAATTCAGGCAGTACATTTCTACCTTTTGCAGCTGAATCTCCTCACAAATACACACTCCAGCACCTAATCAATTAGATGCTTGGTTAGAATTTTACTTTTCAAGATTTCATCTGCTGCTGTAGAAAACAGAATTAAAATTATACGTAACTGAACATCTAGCTCCATTGTTTTTTGTTTGGTACTTTTGTAATAAAAACAGCAAGTACTAAAAACTGTCAGTCTTAAACAATTACTGTACCACAGAGTACAAAAAAACCCCACATGTAAACAAATATTGAAGGATTATCTCCTTGTAAAATCCAGTGCAGATCGTAGTATAACATATACAAGATTTTAATGTTCAATACAATTAAGTCTTCTGCTGTGCTGTAAACTTCACTGAATATGCTGGTGAAAAAGAATACAAAAAATAGTCAGCTACTCCCAGCAGACTTTGAATGCTTTTTCTGGGTGTAGCTGCATAAATTAGAATGAATTTTGTTTCATTACAGACAGTAAGAAGAAGGATTAATGTGGAAATCATTTTCAGTGAGAGTTTCTATCAGAAATATAGAAAACACAGTGCAACATTAACCAGATAATCTGAAGAACCTCTTGGCTTTTGACATTATTAGAAATACTATGGTCTTTCTCTTCAGGACCTCTGACACAGTTTTTGTATACTATTTCCAATATTTTTCAAACATCCTTCTTTTCGATCCAGAGCAATCAATGAAGACAGTGATCATCTCTGTTTCGTAACGCTGGAGATCCCAGTTGGCATTGCTATCCTTTTTGATGTAAATTGTGTAAATCTTTATTCATGGACAGGTTCATCAGAACAGCTTTTCAGTCTGGAAATCTGTTTCCTCTCCTTAGGGTTAATCCTATTTCACACCATATGATGAGGCAAAAGATCTGTAAAACAGAAAAGGTCCCTTACCTAAACTGTCCAGAATTGATTGCCTTTGAAGTTAGAGTCATGTCCGATCTGGTCCAGTTGTTACTGCAGTACTGCATTTAGACCAGATGCTCTTAACTAGGCACATATAATGGTTCAGCAAATACGTGAGCATTTTGCTTGAGTACACTAGGGTTTAAACACATTTCTGAGCCCAAGCTGTAACATTCACATGCAATGTTATTAATTTTGATGCGTGAGCATATGTTATCTCGATCTAATGTCAGATATTTAGAAACAAAACCAAGCACTCATCAATAGTATTATCCTTTTCTTCTGAATGAAAACTTTATCTACTTTGCTCAATTTTCCATCTGCACATTTTCCCCTTAAATTATAAGAAACATTCTTTCAGTATTCTACTGGGAAATTTACAATCACATGGTCTCTTACATCCACTTCATTTAATATTTAATGTTTGTCAGCTTATCAGGTCTGAGATATGTGTTCTTCCCTACAGGATGGTACCAGGCAGCAGTAACCGGAGGCCACTGTTTATGCTGATAAGTAAAAAATATAGATATTCTCCCATGTCATCATTACAGAATGATCAGTTACGATGAAAACGGAAAATAAATCCAGTGTTTTCCCACTGTACATTCTGCAGCGCAGGAGAATTTAGGATTTATCCAAATTGGTCAAAATTTTCGCAGTTAAAGACAAAACAGAAAACTTACTTCATATCTACCTAACCTAAATAAATTAAATCTTTCCAGATTATTAGTTTCTAGTCTTCTACATTTTATTGCTTCTTTTCTCTTCATTCATTCATTAAGTACAAGAAACAGAAAATATCTCATTTCACTACAGCTTACTGACAGCTCTCAGGTGTATCCCACTCTTTGCTCTTAGCAGGGCCTAGAGCATTGGCACGTAACTTTAACAGAATTATTCCTGGAAGTAAGCCCAATTCAGACTAAGGCCTGCACTGTAAAGTCCTAAATGTGTTTGCTAGGAACTAAAATTAATACTAGCCTGGTTTCTCTATTCTCAGCTTCTTACATCATGCCTTTCATGGATGTTTTGAAAATTACATTAAAGGTCAGTTGAAAAAACAGCTGCAAAATTACCTCTAAGTCTGAATGGTTCTATAGATTCCTGTAGGAACTTGTCTAATATTATTCACCATTTTATGCACAGTTGCTGAGGTTAATTAGATTTCTGACCCCTAAAAATTTTGTGTCTCTGATGACTTACTTTCCAACTGATAATTTTGTGTGAGAAAGAGAAAAAGAATAACAAATAGACTATGAATAAATAAGCTCTTCATATTCATTCATATGAGGACAGAGAATATGTTTCTGACATTTAATTAAATATCCAAACGTCCACAAGATCTATAATAAACCACTTTGCAAGATGTCTAAATGTCAGAGAAAAATGTATTTTACATGAAATGTTTTTCTACCACTGAAGCTGTGAAGAAGATACAGCATTTTTTTAAAAGACACAGAAACAACAAGCACATATTTTATCTTGAAAGTACTTTTTCAAAGGCTTCTGAACAGCTAGTTGTTTGCAGTATGACGAGTGGAATTATTTTAATTTATCACACAGGGGTTTGAAACATTAGTTTTACAGATATGCCAGACTGTTCTAATATAATTCAAGTCCTGAGACTTATGCTATTCGATGCATAGCAAAACACTGGAAACATTAAATTGATTCTCTTCCTTAAGTTCACCTGGCACATTTCACTGGCATCTGAAGATTTTTTCCTGTATTTAAATGCTGCAGAAATAACTGTTCTAACCTATTACCCGCATACCCATTACTTCTTCCTTCCTTTTTTGTCAAAATCTTGACAACATCCTCTGACTTGCTCAAGTGATGTGCTATGTACTTTACCCTTCTAAACCCACCTCATGGCTGTAATCTGGTTAATGTAATTGCAGTGAAATATAGCAGTTTCCTATATGGGCCTTTCACATCATGGGAAACAAGGGAAAACTGCAGCTCCTTTCTTGTGTTCATGGATTCATCCGGATATGGTAGCCCATCATCAGAAAGTTGACTTGCCAAGATGACAAGTGTTGCCAGATTCGCTTTGACTTGTCTCTCTGCTTTTTGAAGATAAATAAAATACAGAGGCAGTTTGTACGAAAGTTGCTTAAATTATGGTCAGAATGAGAGTCTTACGCAAGTCATCTTTCATGGTGGCATAGTGTTGCTTCTGAAATGCTGGGAGGTTTTCCCCTTCTTACTTCAAGAAGATCATTGTATATTATGGTCATAGGTTAAATGAAAGATCTGCAAGATGGCCTGAACAGCAACTATAGAAGAAAAAAAAAAAATGTGTCATCATTTTCAGAATGAACTGTAACGGAAGAGGCCATGAAGAAAATCATACAGGTGTTATATAGAAGAAGGTTCAGGCTGTCAGTTTGCTTCTCTGGAGTAGTTGCTTATGTGCAAGCATATACTTTTGCACTGTATTTCCTTGCATGAGGTATTAAACATAGAATTAAACTACTCAAAAATGATGTATGTTTCACTTGACTCCAGTATAAATAACCAGTATTTCCCATCAGTTTAGAAGTGACGTTCTGGGCACCTGTTTGGCAACACTGGCTGCTACAGTTGACATATTGGTAAATTCCTCCAAAATATAGTATTATCTCCTTTAAATTAGCAGATACAGCATGACAGTATTGTATGGAGTTAGTTCATCTCCAGTGGTGTCATCCCACCTGACCTGTCATAACATCATGCATATTGACATAATGCAATACCTTTGTCACTTTGCATCACCAGCCTGGACGGTTAGATGCTACTTCTTTCCAAGGGCAGCTATTGTAAATGTCATTGCATTTCCACGCCATGTCAAAGTAAATACAATTGTTTTCACATGTCAGTCACCACTGTGTCTCTGCTGTTACCTGTAGCGTAAATGGTTAGTTAATTAAATTGCCTTCATAGAGCTTTGTAAAAAAAATCTATTAAACAAAGAATCACTAGTATAAACAAACAAACCTGGGTCACTGTTTCAGCTCTTTAACCTCTTTAGTGGATTTTCTGTTTTTATCAGGAGAACTTCTTTGCATTTTTTCCTAATTTACCATCAATATTTTAAAACACGTTGTTTTGGTTGTTTTTTTTTTTTTTTTAAGAAATAAAGAAGGATAAGATTTGGCACTGATTATTGTTAGTCTGTTCAGAATACAGGAGGAAGGTTAATTAGCTTTTCTGACCTGAAAAGTCTAGAAAGGTATCCCCGGTGACTCACTAATTGCTGCTCAATGCATAATAGCGTCTGTGAAGCAAAGTGCATGAAGCTAGACACTGATAATAATGTTACTTTGATTTAAAATTCTATACCTGCAAGGACATAATGCTGTTTCAGTACAGCATGCACTCCACTGATAGATCTAAATATTCCCCAATGATTCATTTGTTTTATTGGCAATGCTGGTCACTAATTTTAATTTGAATTTATACCAGGAATAACTGTGTTTCTCAGATTGAAAGTAAAATGCTATTCAAGGTACCATTAAAGCATATTCTGAAAGTATTTTCTGATGTATAATAAACATGTTTTCCATTAAGACTGGTATATGTGCTAGGGTTGACTTATTTATTTAGCTATGCTGATATGTTACACAAATAATATATAATCTTAAATAAATAAAAATAATTAGTACATATTAGGAAAAATGTCACTAAACTGTGAGAGATGGAGATATTGTGTTATCTTTAATAATGGTGTGAGACCAATATAGCATAAAGAATTTTAGGAAACATATGGAATCAAGCTCACAGAGTATTAGAGAATTGTTCAGTGATTTGTGCCCTTCCTTTTGACATCTATCGATTAACATATAATGATGAGGATTTTAATAGGCAGCATAGATATTTACTGTTAGTTCAGTTAATCAGTAGCTCTCAGGTCTGGCTTTTAAAAGTTAAGAAGAGAACAAAATACAAATTTGCTCTTCTTAGAAGGTCCTGTAGTGTAGTTTTCTTGAATACTTTATTTAGTTTATTTAGTAACTATAAACACATTTTTCATGCAAGATTTCTCTCTGGTGCTAGTGGTGCAGCCTTCTTTAAACAGGTATTCTGCAGATGCTCATTTTATCAGTTATAAAACATTTCTTCAGCAATCTGTCCTCCCATAATAGATTCCTACATGAACAGCCAAGACTCATTTGCATTAAATACATTACTTCCAGTTTCCTGGTCAGTGTTGGAAGAGCAAATGTGTCATTCACAGTTTTTACTACATACAACTTGCTAAATCAACAAGATGCATTCATTCAGTGACAAACTATAGGCTTAATTGACAAATTTCTAATATTTAATTCTAGAGTTCTGGATTAACAAAAATGTAGTTTATGACATCTTTTCCCTCTCAGGAGCTTGTAGCATAGTTTAAGGGGGTTTTTTTTGTAGTTACCCTGATCCATCTGCTAGTTTATTCTCCAACTTCCTTCCTTGCATCTATTCTCCCCTGAGCCAGGTGATAAAATTGAGCCAGACCTGTACATTAGGAGGATGCTGACTCAACAGGAAAACCTCATGTACCCTTGCCAACACCTCTCCATATAGGCAGTTGGCAGTAGTGATATAGCATGGAGACGAAGCAGTAGAAAGGAGAGAATGTAAATGTTCAGACATTACTTCTGTTAAGGCTGGCACGTTGTTTATTACTCTTATGCTTCTGAGATATAAATGAAAAAAAATAGCTTAAATGATACATCTGCGCTGCCCCCTATTTCTTTGTTAGGATAGCTTGCCAGTATTTCAGGCAGTAAGAGGACTATGGATGACTGGTTTCCCTAGAAGCTCCATCTCAGTCACAGAACAAAATACCAGTTCTGGGAAGGTTTCTGCTTCCTCTGGGCAGTCTGTGGGCCTCCTGATGCATGGACATACAAGGACACCCCATCCCTAATACTCCTGTTCTTCAAGGAGCATCATTCAGTGCTGTGTGAGGGAATGGGATACCTAAGTATTGTTGGGAGAAAAGGGGAAGAAACAGCTGGTCAGATCTCCTTTTCTTTCTGTTCCTCTGCTCATAGCAATGGTGCAAGTGCCATGATCTAGCATCCTGCATACCTTGGTTCCAGACACAATCCCTGATGATATCTGTCTGTTGGCTATGGACAGCAGCAGGAGCAACACAGGTTTTCTTTTGTGTGCTGGCAGGCTTAACCTACAGCTCCTGGGGACACTAATGACTTTGCCTGAGCAATCTGCAGGATGATATTTACTAAATCAGCATTGTGGAAACCATATCTTTGTCCTACACTCTTCTTTTCCCTGTCATTTCTATTTCAGCTCAGATACCCAGTAGCTTGACAGATAAGACATTGCCAAATCACGAAAGACCTTACCTATATCTTGAATTTCCTGACTTACCTTATTAAGCTACAATCTGTTGCACAGAATAACACGATGGATTTGTTACAATGTAACCTGACATAATAAGTTACTCCCATGACAAAAGCCAGAAGACACACTAAAATGACTATTTTTTATATCAGTTAATCAGCTCTCAAAGCAAACAGGAGAAAAAGTCAGCTGAATCTAGCATGTATTTAATTTTAAAAAAAATAAAGCAGATGTCTACTAATATACAGGATATTATTTTTAGGCTTCTGAAAAGTGTTCAATCTGTAATATAACCCTTTTGCATTGCATTATCTTACTGCTCATTGAATTTGAATTATTTTCACTGCCTAAAATGAAATCCTGAGTTCTTTTTCAGGGCCAAGTTTCCTTACTCCTATTCACCTCTTAATTATTGTGCATGATTTGGCCACAGCATAACTCTCCTGCCCCTCAGTGTAGGAGCTTTATATCACTTGCATGAGGTCTCTGGGTTTGACATTTCTAAGTAGGAAACTGGTAGCCTAGCTCACTGTTTATTTTGTTTATTACTGGGATAGTGAAGATTTGCTCAGTTTCCAGGCCTCTCTGCTGTGTGGTTATACATTTCTGCCAAGTCCAGCAAGGTTATTTATTGCCACATTGGAGCTTTTTTCCATGCACAGATTTTGTAGTTTCCTCTGCAAACACTAAGGTATTGCTCCATGCAGTTACAACATGGCTGAAATGAGCTAATAATCCCAGCCAAATTTCCCTTAAATCCTGAGCTTTAGTTTAAATTAACAGATATGTTCTCTTTTGTCTGCATTCTGTTAATTTGCTTTATGATTATTCTGTTTTCATTATCCTATTTTTAAGCCTTTCTTAGCAACAGAGAGAACTAGAAATGTTATTTAACTGAAGCTTAGATTTCCATTGCATCCATCATTTTGCTTTAAAAACAAAATCAAATTACTTTCAGTAAAATTACATTATTTGGTACCGTTGTGAGACAGTTTCTCTTTCGAACTTCCACTGTTACTAAAACTTATTTGCCCTTCTTATTGTCATACCTTTCTTTGAGTATTTTGTAATAAAGTTGTAAAAGCATGCATAGTGAGGTGTGTTAGATGCTTTTAACTTTGTTTCAGAGGATGTAGTTGGTCAGTTCCCTGAACCCTGGGGGCAGTTATAACATTTGTCAGTACTTTGAGATCTATACTTTCAGAGTCATTGTTTAAATACTCAAGATTTACTCATAAGACTATAGACTAGCAACAGGTAAAATCCATTTTCCAAGCTTAAATATGGAAAGTTTAGTGTGATTTATGCAGCATGTTGTGAGATGTAAGGATTAGGACACCAGTGAGAAGGCCAAAAAGGAAGAAAACATCTTACAGATGGCGCACTCTGGGCAGGAATTTTAAGTAAACCGTCCCACTTCTCTGTATAATTTTGGACACATATGCTTTATCTATACACTGTATTTCACTAAAGTCTAAACAGTTCACTAATTGCAGCAACTGAATCAAGACTCAAACCACCAGGAAGAAAGCTGATGCTTTATGTGAGATTTATTCCTGTAGGCTTTTCAGGTGAGAAGCATTCTTCTACCGAGCCTTCCTTTGCTGCTGCTAATTTGCCCAGTGCCGCTATGGAAATGCACAGTAAAAGGGTGCCTCTTGAAGAACAAAATAATATTGTCCTGTGACAGTCAGCATTCTCCATGTTCAGAGGACTTACTTGCCAGTCCTACTATGCAAAAGCACTGCCTTGATTACTTGAGATGGAAAAAAAAAAAAAAGATTGAAGGATGAGGAAGAAACGTTCTGCACAGAGGCAAACGGTGTTCCAGTACAGTTTAGGCTCATGTCAGTTCTGCATCTCCCACATTGGTACGTGGTACAGCAGTGACAGCAAAAGTAACAGGTCAAGTGGAGAAAGGATGGGGAAAGCATTACTTTCTTAATTCCTTTCTATATTGTGGTTTTGAGACAAACATCATGTCTTTTCTCTCACTCCTGTTCTAAATGTCCTTATGTGTGTACCTTATTCTTGGAGCCGATGTCTCCTGAGTGGAGAAATTATGAGTCTGATTCTACACACGTTAAATAATTGAAGCCTTTGCTCTGAGCTTTAATTTAAGCTGTGTCAAGCACTAAACTCAACAGCTGTAAGCAGAAACAGATCAAAGCTTCCTCCTCTCCCACAGGCAGCCTGTGCCTCAGCGGTGAGATGTGGACTTGCCTGTGTTCCAGGCTAGACTTACAGAGCTGGCCTTACTCAGGCAACACAGACTTCTATCGGTGCAGGTGATTTCTAGCTGAGACATGTTGTCCCTAACACAGACATCTGGTGAGTTCAGGCAGAACTGGAGGATAAACAGCATGAGAAGGTGTGACAAGAGAGCAATGACCGTTATAAGCATTACTTCATTATCTACTCCAGAGTGTGAGGGTTGGGGAGGGGGGGTGTAGGTTAAAATTGTTGGCAGGATACTCCAGGGAACTAGGGTCTTACCTAGGGGAAACTGCTAATTTTTATCTGTGGTCCCTCTGAAATTTCTTTTGTTCTCAGTACAGCATGCTTTGTTTTAAATCGGAAAAGCCAAAGCTTTC
The DNA here is from genome assembly GCA_031468815.1 of Morus bassanus. NCBI lineage: Eukaryota > Metazoa > Chordata > Aves > Suliformes > Sulidae > Morus > Morus bassanus. The sequence goes on from CM062575.1 coordinate 37,412,318, forward strand.
AGAGATATTACTTGTCAAGGGCACATAGGGGAGGTAATTTAGTTCTCTCAGGTTTACTGGGTGGGGGCTCATGCCAGAGCTGTTTAATTTTTCCAGCTGGAGCCTCCAGGTAATTGAACCTGACAACACCTGGCAGAAGGGTTCCACTGAGTATCTCATTCATTGTGTAGAGGCATTTTTATGTCACCCCTCATCACAATGTCTAAGTAATGAGGACACATATCTTCTTTGGGGTTTCTTTTTTGTCTCCTATCTTCCCAAAACACTACCATAATCCTGAGGTAACAACACAGCAGAGGCAAAAGATATGCACTAAAATGGGGTTCTTATCTGCAGTTTTGTTATCCCATGCAGTATTCTCACAGAAAATTACTTTCTGAAATGTGCTAAGCTGCTCTTTGGCTCTCCAGGGCTCTGTTCACAATTTTCTGTAAGTGATTTTTGTTTAATTTGTAGCAATACGGGAATAGATATCTTTCACCCTGACTGCCATCAACTTAATTGTAGCTATAGGAAATGTAAAGGCTGTCTGACTGTTTTTATTACTGAGAGTAAAATAATGGGGCATTGTTTGCTTTTATGTTTCTGTATGGCACAGTGGCTAACTGCTTCCTAAGTTCACATAACTTTGTCACAAATAAATGCTTCATTTTTAGTATGAATTAATTTCTAGCTAGAGGAAGACTCTGTTGCCTGTAGTCCTTGTTCCTAACAGCTAACTAGCTGCATGTAACTCAGTCATTAGTAACCATTAGCATTAAGTCAGTTACAGGTGCATGTATATGAAGGCTGACTTTTTCTGTTTTGCTGCTTCTTTAAGAAAAACTATAGAGACAGAAAGTACTCCAGCAATTAACAGAAGCAGACTAGCTTACCTTTCACAGTTTGTTCATTTTGTGAACACTTGCATACTCAAGCAAAGCAAGGAAACTAGAACAGGAACATGAACTATGTTCTCCTGAAGGGACAGGACGACCCAGAGACTTGGCCTACTGTGTTGCAACTCTTGTTAGATTTTGCATCAGAGGAACAGCCTACATCTCTGCTGCTGGGTTTCTGTAGAAGAGTGTAAAGATACCCCTTGCTGGCACACCTCTGCCAGATAAGAACTTCACAACAGTAAGACAAGGTAGATGGGGAGCTCAGGCTGCCAGCAGCCTGTAGGAGCAGGCAGGGGGTTAGGTCTGAAGTGCTTGGACAGCAGTTGTGTTCAAGGAAGCAAAAGGGCAGGGAGGTGGAAATATAATAGGTAGGTTGCTGGAGATCTGGATCAGCAGAAGCTGCTGGTTTCCATGGGGCACACTCTGCCTTTGTGCCTCTACTGTAGAGGGCTTCTGTTCTGCTGCAGAGAAATGCAGTTGTCACCCTTGTCTACTGCATCCTCAGCCTCTGTTTTCAGAAAGGAGAAAAATAAGTGTGCATGCTCCCATACGCATGTTGAGGGAAAGCCCAGCTGTTTTTAATATATTGATACTCACAGCACTTTGACAGGGTTTACTTTAATAAAGCCTCACCTGGGGTAATAAGTCTAACTTGGCCACATTACTTGAAAATGTAGACAGGCCAGACAGGAACAAGAATGACCAAGAATGTACAGGAAAGACTGAAAGGTTTGGCATTATTTAGTCTAGAAAGTGAAGTTTTTACCCTTTATATGCTGCAAAGAGGAGAGAAATAAGCTGGTTTCTGCAGGCAGGGTGGAAATGGCAAGAAATAATGGGCTTAAATTGTAGCAAGGAACAGACGTTAGGAAAAACTTTTTTAATGGCAAAGATGGATAAGCAATGGCCTCAGGGAGGTTACAAATTCTCTGTCACTGGATATTTTTTTAAAAAACATACTGTACAAATGTCTCTTGGAAATACTGTATGTACTTCCTCGTCTGTTAATGTTCTGCAGTTACTTCACCTCCCATTTTCTTGTCATTTTTCCTCACTTTTATAGATGGGGAAAGTAGGTATAGAGAAGCTAGTTCCCTGGACATCAAGCTAGTCTCCCTCCTTAAGAAATCTACTGTTTAAGACCTGTTCTGAACAGAGGTACTTTCCAGATTTGGGGTTGGGTAAGGAATACCCTAAAAGGAAACTTACTTAAGCATAGTCTGTCTGATGAGATTCTCCATTTCTTCTTTTAGAGACTTTTATTTTAGCAATATGTGTAGGATCTGTTGGTTTCATGAAAATGTGTACTGTGAATTTTAATGTTACAGGATGGTTCTGCAGAGGAAAGGGAAGATGCCTCACCTTTGCCATCTGTCTTATGTCTGTAGTATTTTTAGGTAGCATCTAGCAACATGTTTTAACCTCATCTACTGTATAGGAAGTTGCCTTTTTTTTTTTTTCTTCCTGTATTGCATCTTCAAGGGTAGATTCTCTGTCACATATTATAGAGCAGTACAATCTTCCAGGCTTTTGGAAATTCTGTGCAATATTTCAAACTAAAATGCTTTCACGCAACGATGTTGGCATATTGCTTATTACATCAGCCCCAAAAAAGTACATAGTGATACTTTTTGGATTGATTTTTAAACAAACCTTGCTTGTAGCTTTGAAAACATTCCCCTACATCCAATGAAAAGCTGAAAATATCTATGAATAAGTTAACACCTGAAAATGTAGGTTTCTGTACCTGGTTTACATAAACCATAAAAGGAAATTTTTCACCATGTTTCAATTTCATGCATAGATCTCCTTGGGAAAAAGTTCCATCCCAGTGACAGTGAGTTTTAGGCTAAAGTAAACATTCTTCTCTGCAAGTGGCATATAAAAAATCTAATTCAAAATTAATAGATCAATATCCACAGCTTTTTTCTTTTTTACCCACAGTTAATCCCTCAATTCTCAAGTAGACCACTGCCAAAAGCTTTTCCAGCAAACAAACTATTATTTTCTTTGTTTACTTTCATTGTAATTACTGACTCATTGCTTTGAATAAACGAGTCTGATAGTGGTTGACGTAACAAATGATTCCCACTGCCCCCAAGATGTCTTAGTTAATCTCTGATTGATGATATCCAGGGTAAAAAATGAGCAAAATTATAGATTTTTAAAATTTATTTAAAAAAAAAAAAAAAAAAAAAGAAAACAAACAAAATCCAAAGCCCCAAACCCAGGATTCAGCCCACTGTAAGTAAATAGGTGATTTTATTAACTCTTGTAGAATTCTTTTACCAAAATGTAACATAAACCAAGCCATGTTTAGATATACTCTGCTTTTACTCCATGGTAATTCATCATAATGTATTAATATATATCACCTTTTCTTACTATTAAGACTCCATCTGTGACTAATCTTATTCATTTTTACACTCCCTGAAGGAGCCATTACATTGTACTCTGCAAAAGAGCCTTTTATAAATGTCTCCACAGGGCAGATTGACTCAATATGCCCTAATGGCTACTTGGAAGGTTTCGTAGTGTGTCCTGGGGATGATCTATTTAATAGCTTATTTATGCTATGGACTGAACTCACAAAATGTATTGTGCCAAGAATCTGTGGAGTGGCATTTCAACGGTACATCAGAGCAAGCTGAGCCATGATGTCCTTTGATGCAGTAAAGCATCTATTTGGAAATTTCAGTGAAGTTGCTGTCCTGGCAATTGTCAGAAATGTGCTTGGAGAGAAAAGGTGAAAAGAGGAACTTCGGCATTGTTCATTTATCTTGCTTGGACAATAATAAGTATGAGAGATATAAAACAGCATATGCTTCTCTGAATCCCCTGAGATTTGGTCTTACAGCCCACCCGAGTATCTTTCTTAGTTCTCTGCATAAGAACAGCTTAAGTGGAGAGTCTGTTGAAAGAGCCATTTGGTTGGAATATCTCCCTCCTATAGACCTTCTGTGGCTTTCTACAACTGAACATGTTTTAGCATAGTTATGAGACAGCTTTTATTAATTTCACATAACTTTTCTGCCAACGTGTAGGTTGGGACAAATTAAAACAATCAAGCACAAGGAAATCATAAAACTGTTTCCTATTTTCCTATTTCTTGCAAATTACTCTAGCCAAATTAATGAATTACACGTTTCTTCAAAGTTCTGTCCTCAGCTCAGAAAAGCAGTAACATTAGCACCTGTCAAAGCTTCTATATTATTGCAGATTTGGTATTCTTGATGACTTCTTTGAAGGCATGAGCATTCTGTTTACACAAGGTCTTAGCATGCTCTTCTCCAGCCTGAATCATATAAAAAATATATATATGCAGGGCCCAAACAGCAAAAGGAATTTTAAAAATCCTTATAAACTTCATTAGTATGATAGCTGTACTGCATCTGAATTATTTCCTTCTATTAATTCCTCAAGTTGTTTTCATCGGTTTGTTCAAAAATCTAAGACTCATCTAAGCAAATTTGGCTAGGTGTCTAAACCACTCCAAAATCGCATCTGAATTAGATTATGTTGGTATAACATCTGACCTTGCTAAAGCTGATGGCAGAGCATCTCACTTCTGGCGTGCTGAAAATATAATTATTTCTCTGTCAACATAGTGACAAAGAAAAGGCAATGTATCAAATAGTGAAGCTTTAGAAAAGATACCAGGTGAACTGGGAAACTACCATACCTCACATGATATTTTTGGGAACTATCAAAATCTTCAAAGCATAATCACATTTTTCTGAATACTCTTATCTCATGGCATTCTTACAGTCATTTGCTGGAGTAAATGCTCTGCACACACATCGCACTGATTGTAGAATGAATCTCTGAATAGTCATTGGAAGCTTCTGTCTATGTTTACTGCTCTACAGTGAAGCACCTATTTTTGTCTTAAATGATTTTAGTTTTCAAAAGTGTTTCTGCAGAGTTCTGAGGGGTTAGTTTCAGCCTGAGCTTGAGTTTTCAACTCTTTGTAGGTCTTTACTCCAAGCCTTAACGAGACTTGTATGTAGTTACGTATTATGCATGTATTCATCTCATATATATATTTATGGAGTGGATCTAAACTAAAACTAAATAAAAAAAATTGTAAAGTATGAAGAATGAGATTTCATTGTTCTCTACAGCTGCCCAATGAGAGGGTATAAAGGTGCAGCCAGATTCTTCTTTAAGTCTTCTTTAAGGTCTGTTGAATAATACCATCAGTCTGATACTTCTGGCTGGAAAGAATTCTTAGCAGATAACTTCTAATCACTGAATGTTGTGAAAACTCTGCATCCATAACATAAGTTCACTGCATAAAGTTATCCCGATTACAATATAAGCAGTTATGTGAATTCTTTCCAGCTCCATATAGTATGCTAAAACTCAGCTTTGCACTGACTGGTTGCTTCCAGAAAGAAAAGGATGCGTAAATCTTGAGAAAGAGAAAAATGGCTTTAAAATATATTCCTTGATCTAGTCCTTCATCACTAAATTAAACTTCAGTGACTTGCTAGGAAAATGTGTTCTTTTTATGTGTTGCCATAAATTGTGCATTTTGATGCCGTATGTATCTTTTTTAGTATAGGGGAAGCAAAAAAATTTCAATCATCAACATAGGCAATATTTTGGCTCCTAAAAACCAAGTCTTCCAGACACTTAGTCTGCATCAGGTCTGAAAGTGGAATATTATGGTCTCTCCAAGAGATAAAACTCAAATTTTGTTAAAATTATTCCTTTAACAATGGGTATGAGCACATATTAAGACTACTGATTAAACAATGTTACATCATCTTGCAGAAACAAAGTACTACAAGACAGGTAAATGTGTCTGCCTTGTGTACTTCTTCCTCCTGATTACTTACCATGATTTTGAATAATCTGCTGGGTTGCAATATATGGCTTTGTCATAGTCCTTTTGTTGCAAATTTCACACCAAGGAGTACCATTTGCTACCAGATATGCCATTCCCTTGAAGTTACTCATTGACAGTCTCAGGGGGTGCAAATTAAATAGTTAGCTGGGGTTTTTTTATAACTCATATTTTTATAACTAGTTTACATCCTTACTGTGTTTCTTTGCGGGAGTTGAGAAATTGAATACAGATCAAGTATAAATCACTCCTCACAACTGTACCCAGCAAGTTCTTTTAGCTCAACTAGCAGGATGCTTGCTTTGAACTTTGGGTGACCAACTTCTTTCATTGTTTTGCTGCAATACAAATATATTCAGCACCAGGTATGTCTGTCTTGAAACTACCTGTCCTAATAACTTTTACTAAGATAATGATTCAAAGGCCATATTAGCAGATCAGCAATGTGGGTGTCAGTATCTAGAGGCAGATATGTGAAGTAGCTTCCATTAATTCAGATACTGTGAAGTACATAAGGCAGAAATCCACACAGCATCCTGAAATTTTTCATGTAATATCTTCATACTCAGATATGGCCTAAGAACTAGGAGATAACAGTCTCAAGATGGTGGATGAAAGAACTGAACAGTATATTTGCTAAATGGAATGACTTGGTAACTGCACTGCAATTATAGTTTGAATGTAGGTTGAGATCTTGTTGCTTATTAAGGTTTTAAAGCTTTGTTGGACAGCTTTTCTGATAGATTCCTATAAACTCTTCCCAAAGGAATTTAGCAGAGGAATAGAACTGGTAACAAATTCTGAACACTTCAGATCCGATTCTCATGGAAATACAATTTGCTAGAAGTCTAATCATTATGTAGATGATGTGTTTCAGCAGTTCAGTTCTACAAGCCTCAAATGCACTGACCTCATATTGACGTCAGTGGTGCTACCATTAACTAAGCACTCTCAAAAATATAAATTGCATATATAAAGCGGCAGTCTTTAATCTTATCTTTTTCTAACCTCACAATGTTTTTGTCCATAGCAGAACTGTATGAAGTGAAATGTATATCAAATATTGTTCAAGTAAAATGCATTTTTGGTACTTATGCCACTTTGCATCTGTAGCGTTGTTGTTAATATTTTTAATGATAACATACCTAGAAGTTGTGTTTTGGGAATCAAATATGTAAATAAAAGGGATGAAGTATTGATACCTCAGCAGGTACACGACTTTTTCTGTAAGTCTGCTATTCAAAGGTGGTCAACACCTACTGCTGCCATTTATATTCATTTCAAAAGACTGCAAGTGCTCAGCTCCCTAAAAAGCTAGCTCTTACTGAAGGCTGCTTCACCTCAACAGTTCCTGTGGAAAATCTGGGATATGGAGTAATGATGTATTTTGCAGAAAGTGTCTTCTGACCAAAGAAAGCATGCATTTTTGACCAAAATTATTTGCCGGGAGGAAAAAAAAGAAAAATTAGTTGTGGACTTTTCTGCCAAAACTTTGGGGTTTTTTTTTTCAACATATGATAAAAGTTTGTTCTAGGTAGGATTTTCTTTTCTTTTTCTCACAAAAGTTTCAGTTATTCAAGGTGAAGAATACCTTTTTCTTTTCCAGCTCTATCTGCACAATAATAAATAAAAGCATTGACTTCTGTGAATAACAGTAAATTAATAGATTCTGGCTGCTGCAAACACTTCTGTAGATGCATGTTCTGCTTCTGAAAACTGAGCTTTTAATAAGAGGATATAAGTTTTTAATTATGGCAGACTATTGAAAAGAAAAAGATAAGAACACACAGACTCTTTGCTGAAAATTAGGTGGCAGTCTTAAGTTTCATTGGGACTGACATTGTCTTCAGAACAGTAACTAGGCTGACTAATATTCATTCTCTCTCTCTTCTGGCCCCAAAATATAAATGCAAGTTAGAGATGAGGCGTAAAAGATCTTTTTGACAACTTGACTCTGAACAGTTTAATAGAGCTGCCATAGTGCTAAAGAAATGGTGGGTCCCAGAAACTTATATGGGAAAGAAAATAAGAAGTTAAAATTATTTTCTTTGGGGGAGTGAAAGCTGGAGCATTTTTCTTTTAATATTTCATATATATATATTTTGCAACTTGTATTTTAGAATTCCTGAGTCTCCCAGATCTGTGTAGGTGTATGTATTATCTGATCATCTAATAGAATCTTACCTTTCAGTCTAAGATATGTCTAACTGGACTTGGAGGCCACATCTGCTTCATGCCCAGGGCATGATAGCACTTGTGATTAGGAACACAGACTACTGTCTGTCACTTAGCCACTGCAGTCTGATTTAATTCAGTAAATGTTGCATTATCAGCCTTCACACTAATTAGCAATGTCTTGTAATTTATTTCCCTTACTCGCACATACTATCAGAATTGCAGAAAAGAACAATATAGAATTTTCTGCATGCAGTGATTTGTTCTAGAATACTACTTTCCCATGACAGGTTGTATCAGCTGAATACTTGCCGAAGCTCATTACCTTTTGGTAGCAAAACTATTAAACTTTGCTTTTTTCTTGTTGTTCTGTGGTTCTACAAATTATAATTAAAATATTAATTATGGTAGCTACTTAAGTGTGACAAATTAAGTTGACTCTATGGCAAAGTCACTCAGTACCCTTGAGAAGTGCAGCCTTGGTTTAAAGATACTACACTGAAAATGGAATGTTTAACAACAAGCTCCATGCCCTGGTGAAACTGTGATTAAAAATTACTTGCTTCACACCGCACAAGGCCTACACATAACCTCTTCCTCCTCTTTACTCTTCTCACCTACCCTGTTCTGCATGTTGATCAAGACTTTGTAAGCCTTTCACCCTAGTGTCTTTACAGCTATTTTAAAGGCACAGCCAAGAATCCCAATTTCAAAGGTTAGTGTGCTGAGAAGGTAACAGCCAGATGAAAATCAACATTATTGCATGGAAGCAAATTAGAATAAAAAATTCATTTGCACAAGTGAACATCTCTGGATTTTCATATTTGTTTTCTTTATCAACGTTCTGAAAATTTCAGTAAGTCTTTTCTGTGAAAAGAGATCAAAATTGGTAAAAATGGTAAAATGTAATAATATTTGCTTTTAAAGAAAGAATAATTAAAAAAATTAATTTGTCTTTATGTTCCTCGAATTAGTTTTGTTTTTCTTTGAACACTAAGGAGACAATGGCTGTGTGTTAAAAATAACAAAAAAAAAAAAAGTTGTTCCCAAAAAAGGAAACAGACATTTTGTAGTAATGTACAATTTCACTTTATTTATTTAATGACTACTTTTCAGAGGCCAGTAGAAATCTGTGTTGCAGGTTTCTTAATTTCTTTAAAGGAGTTAATAGCTTCAGTATTATCAGACAAAGAATACAGTTAGCCATAAAGATGTTTCCTGCAAACGTTGTGTTACTTAATGTGTCCCAAGCCTGATAAATAAACTGCACAGAATTTTAAAGTAAGGAGAATTGTTTAAAATGCTGTTTGCTAGGAGCCCATGTTCCACTTCTACTGCCAATTGGCATTTATCGCTTTGGTTTGACTGCATTCTCTGCACTAGATTCAACCTTGACTCTCAGGTCACTTCTGGAAAGGCACTGGACCAAGATTCAGTTCCAAAAATTCAATTCAATGTTTTGGCTCTGTTTTCTTTTGAGGTTCCAAGTATGGCTTTGAATCTCTCTGACTCAGTTTTCCATCAATAAAATTGGTTGGTTTTTGTATTGTGGGTTTTTTGTTGCTTTTTGGGGTTTTTTTGTGTTTGTTTTGTTTGTTTCGTTTTTTTTAAAAAAGTCATGTCTTAGATTTATCTTTTTTTTTTTCGGAGGATTTTTTGGCTTGAGTAAATGTTCTCATTTTATTTCTGTTCTCTACAAGGAGTGAAGAAATTGCTCTGGTTTAGAGAACAATTTTAAAATGGTTGTTATTTCTGCCCAATTTAAAGTTCAATAAAGCTGTTGAAGTAATTTGATTTTCAGCTGAAGACAAGCAGAAGGCTCATACTTGGATAACAATATATCATTCAGTAATTGTTACTTTATTGAAAAGGCTGATTATATGGAACTATCTTACATGCTAAAGTCAGAGAAGAAAAACTCATCTTTTTACTTCATAAGTACGTAACAGAGCTCATAAATAAAGAAGTCTAATAGACAGCTACAAAATGTCATATTTCAAATCTTATCTCTCTAGAAAGAAAGCATCTAGTCCAACCACCCTGCTCAAAGCACAGTCAGCTAGAACAGGTTGCTCAGGACTGTGTCCATCCAAGGGTTGAGTATCTCCAAGGATAGAGACTCCACAACCTCTCTAGGCGAACGATTGCAGTGTTTGACTAACCTCACATTAAAAAAAAAAAAAGAAAAAAAATTGTTCCTTATGTTTAAATGGAATTTCCTGCATTTCAGTTTGTGTTCTTGTCCTTGTTGAGGTGAGGTTGACTGACTTGTAGTTCCTCACATCCTCCTTCTTGCCCTTCTTGCTTTCTTCCAGACCTCAGAAATCTCCCCTGATCGCCACAGCCCCCTGTGTTCTCTTTAGAATCAGTAACGAACTTCTGTTTGAGATAATCTCTTGTGATAGATTAAAAGCCCTTCTGGTACTCTGGGTGTTCATCCACTGTAATCATGCTACCTCTTGATCGTCACTTTGAAATCATGTTTTTGAATTTCAGGAAAATTCATGTCTTTGGGGGCAAAAAGGGGTGGAGAAATCAATCCCAGAATGTTACTCTTCTGGTTTCATGCTGCCAAGTCAGGAAATGCTCCCACTGACTTCAGTGAAATGAAAATTTTTTTCTTTATGGTTCCATTCTCTCCCTGAACAAGTTTGCCTGTCATAGTGTTAGTCTGAATTTGGATTTCTATCAGCAAAATCTGTTTTCTTCCCTATTCCTTTTGGGTATTTGGATATTTTTCTGAATCTAGAACTCATGAAGTTTTAAGGCTAGTTGCCTTAAGCCAAGCAATGTCATTATAAGTGTAATAATGATTCATCATCCCCCAGAAACCTCTAATATGAACATCTGTCTGTTAATGAATTGTTTGGCTGAGTCACAAACTTATCAGACAAGATGTGAATCCTTTTGTGGTTAGTTGAATAATTAAGTTCTTTGTTCACTGCACAACCCTCATTTAGTTTTTGCATATCAGAAGTCTAAGCAATGCCTTCAAGGAAATGACCTCTCCAAGAATTAATAGCCTGGCATGATATGGCAGTGGGATGAAATCTTTGTTGAACCATGCCTAATATTTACATAAAAAGAAAACAAATAATTACAGAAAATATTTACATAAAAAGAAAGCAGAAAGGATACCATTAGGATGAATCAGTTGACCAGTACATGCTTGGGGAGGAAGGGATTAATCTGTTCTTTCTTTTTTTCCAGTGTTTAAGACGCTGTGTGATATACATTACAGACAGCCTTAAGCAATCCAAAGTTATAACATAGTCATTTTTTAAACAGAGTGTTTAGGATCCTTCCTTTGATCAACTGTAAGAGTACGGCTTTTTTTTGTTTTCTTTTTGGTAACAATGAGGGTAGAGTACTTGTTTTGCTTTTAACAGAAGGATACCCAGAAATGGGCTTAACAGGATAAAAGACCATGATGCTGACAATGAAAACAGTGACTAAACAGCCTTGGAAAACAATCAAAACACTAAGTATGTGATCCTCCACTATTGAATTGCAAGGGGGTGTATATATGGGTGAGGGACTGGTTGGCTGTTTCAGTGTCTGACAGTGGAATCACAATGTAGTAACTGACTGGCTAGAACCATATAATAATAATATATTTTCCTTACCTATGTTGGGAAGGAAAACTTTAAAGCCACAGTGTGGGTGAAGCTCTGCTTGCCCACATTAGTATCACAGTGACTGACACTTTACTTGTGTTGGTACCATTCCCAAAAGTGGCGTGTTTGATTTACTTGTTGCTTTCTGCTCGTACGTTCAAATGAGTTGTCGCATGGCCAGGTTTGTTGTTTACCTGTGCACAAATTCTTACTCTTCACCTTTAGAAAATCTCTCTCTTTGGAAATCAACACAGTGTGACATCCATAATTGTAATCTTATTCAAACTTCTATATTGATTTAGTTCTTTTGGATAAACTGATGTTAAGGTAAATTTATTTAAATTTGTGAAAGAAGTTATTTCAAACAGATATACTTTACTTACTTGCTCATCCGTATAGTTCCATTGAAGAATGCAGTGGATCAAATTCTCTTCTCATAGAAGCAGTAGCAAATTAGAATAACTCCATTTAAAGCTTTGGAATAAATAAATTTAGCATAAATAAATCCCCAGGCCAGAAATACATCTCTGAAACCAGAGCTCATTCTTTCATTTCCTTGTTTAAAATAAAATTAAGCAAATGGTTGAATGCCTTTCTAAATCAGGGCAGAAGATTGAAGTCTGATCCATTTAAGCTACTTGCTTAAGCTAGGGTGGAAGTGGAATACCTAGCTTCTTTTTCAAAGTGGTAAGTCTATTATGAAAAGGGAACAAATTTTTTTCTTCGACTTTTTTTTCTGCTTAATTCGCTGTAGATGTTTCCATAACATATTCTTAGCATACGTATATGTACAGAAGTGCATGTTTATATCTGTGTTATCCTATGTAGTAAGAACAGGCTTTTATTCCTAACAGTGAATTATTCTTGAGGGAATCTGACATCTAGGAAACCTAACTGGCAAAAGTAATAAGTAGTAATAAAACAGAAGGAATTTTTGTAATCTCAAGATTAATGGATAAAATGTTTATGCTGAGGGTTCTCTTCATCAACAAACTGCTGTTTCCACCTATTTGCATTTTAATGGTTATCCTAGTTCTGAAGTTAAAATTACAGACTTTTCCCAGCTGCTCTTTAAATGCTACATTATAATTTTGAGGAAGCATCATACGTAATTATATTTAATAGACACAGAATTGATTGAAACACTTAACAAAAACAAAAAGCCCAGACCTAATTTTGTAAACATGTTATTGTACAGTAACCCCCAATGAGTTTGTTCTTAAATCTCCTAATTAATTTTTAATTAAAAAGCTCAAAGATGCTATTATACTTCTTGTTGTAAATGGCAGCCTTATGTAAGCATAAACGACTTAGCTGCTCAGACAAATATCTTCCATTAAAATCCATGTTAATGAGAACTCCTGAACACACTATTTCAGAGATTTAAGCAGTGGCAGCACTAAAATAGTCTAAATATCACATGGGGTTTTGTTCTTTTTCATTCTTCCTTTCTTTTTTGTCCAAGGGATAGGTTTGTACAGAACATAATAGGTTTGCACATGACAAGCTGTCCGAATTTCCACTTAGGCGCATCAATCCTCTCCCCATTGCTACTAACAGACTATATATAGCATTAACTAGCGAATGATAGGGCGGATCCAACTAATCTCTACTTATGTGAGGGCAAATGGGCACCATAACACTGAACTCCTATGCAAATTTGCTTCATTAAATAGATGAACACTCCTCTTATGAGTGAAACACTAACCTAGTGATGAAAAACATAGACTAGCCAAATTGCCAACCTCACATATAAAAGGGATCCAACTTGCCATGATTTTAGTCCATCTTCTTGTTAAAACCAGCCAGAGCATCTAAGCCAGTAACTGAAATACAGTGTGTTGCTGTGGGGATGGGCTGATGTCACAAATCGAGGATTATTAATAGCATAAAAACAGCAAGTGCTCCTTTCAGAGAAGCATCTTTAATAGCAGGGGAAAAACACTTGAGGCAAAATCTCATTTGCTGTGTTTTTCTTACATTTTTAACCAAGAAGGGATGGGAGGTGGAAATGCAGTGATTTCTATGGTTTAATTATCTGTCTTCTATATGGTTATTAACACTGCACACAGAAGAAGCAGAATTTAGAAGGCTGGAAGTTGTAAGCTCAGTTTTGCAAAGCTGCAGTTTTCATTTTAAAACATGCAAAGTTTTGTGTTAGGACAAGGGATTAAAAATAGTGACGTTTCCTCTTAAAACAAATTCACAGCAGTGTCCCCCTCATAACTTTTCATATTAGGTTCTTGATATTTTAGAAATGGAAGCTGGCACAAAAATCACTCGGGCTATTTAGAACTAGATTTGATCAACCATACCAGGAATAAATGATAATACATACCTTCAAAACCAAGAATCCCATCTTCTTAATGTAATGACAAATATCAGATGCATGCTCTCCTTTGGGCAAAAATATATTTATTGTAATATATCTCCATATTTTAAAAAAAAAGACTAATTTTTTTTAATTATTATTCCTCTTGCATGTCTGTTTTGGAGTGTCTAATTGCCAGGGGGGTGGGGGGAGGAAGACAACAAACGAACTCAGACCTGAATGCTAAAAGTGCAATATCTCATATAGTCAGTTTGCCTGCAAGATTGAACATTACAGTTTTTGTTGTTTTCTGGAAATAGACTCTTGGATCATCTTGTGGAAAGTAGCACAAGGAGGTGAAAACAAGGCGACAATAGTGTCTGCAAGGGAAAGGGTCCTAGAAGGTGCTGGTCAGCAAAATGGTTGTTTATATGTATACAAAGTATATACCCAACACATTTTTTACCTTTTTGCCCTATTTCTAAAGAGAGATTTTCTTTTTTGAACAGATTATTTATACTGATGCAATAATCAATCCAACTGCTATGCAGTGAAACTTGTTTCAGAGATATTTGAACTACCTGATGAGACTTTTTTGCATGACTGCTTCATGGCTGATTTTTTGGTCATTCTTGCTTCAGTAAAAAAGTTGTGAGACAATAGGTATAATCAGTTTCTGTGCGTTATATATTGTCATTTAGTGCTTGACTGAAATATAGTTGTATTGGTGACTTGGTTGTTTTGAAAAATCATGTTCAGAATATTTTTCTGCTGAAATTAATACTTCTCTGGTGTCGAAAGTAGCAGTTCCAAAACCAGTCAAATCTTTTTCAGTTCCTGGAATGCTCCAACTACTCTGGTATAGCTCAGTCTTTTAAGATGTGATACCATAAATCAAATGTGTTACAGTAAATATTACTAGTTGCTAACGGCAGGCTTTTATAACCATGAATGGTTTTGTCATTTTTTTTTTAAAAAGATCTGTAATAGTTACAGATCATAAGTCTGAGATGTAAATGCTATTCAAATTACTTGTTCTTAAATTGCCCACGGGAGATGTTTGCCCTGAAGAGAGCTTGATTACAAGAGCGTATAGCTCACTGCACACCAAAATAAAATTTGTCCTCTCTATTTCAGAAGTTGCTGCAGCAAATGCAAGTAAACGAGTACTAGCAAACTGTGTGCTGTAGCTTGACTGTATTTTAGATCTTTATGAAATGAAATTGGGTTACATACAGAAAACAAAATATTTTTATCACTTCTATTATCCTGGGCTCCTACAGTTCTGGAGATTTGTAATTCTCTTCCTTAACAGACCTCAGACAAAACTTTTTCTGTCTGCAGAGAGAGAAAGAGGGAGGTGGAACAGGAGTCTCACAGATGCCATGCTTTGGAATTTCCAAAGGTGATGAAAACCTTGTTTCCCTCAACACTTCAGGATTTATTTAGAGTCAATTTCTCATAGTTCTGCTCTTTCCAGGCCATAGATACCTCTGAAGAAAAGCAAGAGATCTGGGTGGTGTTTTGTTTTGGGTTTTTTGACAGTTTCTTTAGCTTTTCTCCTATTTCTCCCAAAAGACAGACACTTTTGTCATCACTAATCTGTGCACAGACCCTTGTGTTTACTACTTCAGGCTTTCAGAAAATCCTCAACTTGCATGGCAAGCCACCTATAAAGGCCTGTGTACAATTGTGTTTTAGATGGTGGCACCTATTTGTTGTTTGCAGAAAAGATGTTTAAGTCTCTAAAGGAAGGCTATTTTCAATTACACTTAACTTGTAACAATGTCTTTTGCTAATTTGTGTAAGAAAGAAGATCACCTCCCCTCTTTCCATTACAGAGGCCAGAAGATGTGGTGAAAATCACAGTAAAGTAGCAGCCAAAATACTTGAAGTACTGTATATTCACTTGAGTATCTCTTCTTTGCCAGTGCTTAGAATCTCCCATAAGAACACCAGCTGTGCAACTTGTCCACCCAGCTGATAGTACTTCAAATCTGCTTAGCTTAAGAAATTACTTGCCTGTGTAATCTAATTTTACCCAATGTTCTGTTTAGAAATAAGTCCATTTACCACTCACAGATTGTTAGTTTCCTGATTTAATAGTGAAATGTTGAAGAAAAAGCAGTGTTTCTCCCTCATAACTCATGCTTTCATCCCACTTGTTCATACTCCAGTAATTGAAATTACAGTCTTATAATTGTGCAGACATTGATGATTTTGCAAATGGAGGATTATTAATAGCGTAAAAACAAGAAAGACCTCTTCCCAAAATGTTATTCCAGCAGAAAAGAACCAGAAAAATATGCTTGATTATTTCTTCATTTTTTGGTGCGTTCTTCACATTTTAATTAGGCAGAAAAAGTAGATAAGATTTTCTTTCATCAGCATGAATATTAGTGAATCATAGCGGAAGAGAATCTTATGGAACATATTACAAGTCCTGAACTTTGATTTTTGTAAAATCTATTGACTTTAAGATTTAAAAAAAACCTTTTTGAGAAAATAAACACAAACTGGAAGTAAATCTTCATTCGCGTTTCAATATAAATTGGGTTTTTTGTACATTTAAGTAAAAATTATGTACTTTGTTTAATTTTATTTAAAAGAGAAAATTTTGCAGGTATTTCTGTATATAGATGCTTTTATTGTTAGTTTGCCACAGCTGACATTCCTATATACTTTGCAACTGATAGGATCTCCTGGTAGGATCTTTTGGTCTTTTAGCAAATTATAGGTGTATAGTCTATGTATTTCCTAAGTATTTGAATATATATGTTCAAGTGAAGAGCTGGTCAGGAAAACTTCGCATCTTTCTTTGCTGGGAGGTCTGGGGGCCAGATCATAGCTTTGGAGTTTCCATTTGCCAGTGCTGCTGCCACACGGTCTTGCAGCTGGAGGTCCCAGCCCAGCATCTGCACTGGAGATGCTCCTGTGTACCTCCTTCCTTTCTGCACACCCAGCAGCGTAGTTAGTCCCAAACCCTGAGCCACAAAGTGGTTCAGAGGGGATATTTGTTAGAGTACAATGCCTGAACTACTAGTTAGGAGAAGGTGAATGAGGAACAATAAAAGAGCTGGGGACAATGAGATCCCCAGGATGCAGTTTTAACACAAAAAAAAGGAAGTACTTTTAACACACTGCATAACTGCACTGTGAACTAGTGGAGGATACTTCCACGAGGATGCGATAATGGTTTGGATGCACTTCGTGGCTCAGAAAGTCCTGAAATTGCTGACACAATTAAGAGAGAATACCATGGAAATACCACTTTGCATACTTTTCACATTTCTTCTACTCTTTTTCTGCATATTTACTTTGTTGGATATCGGATGCAGAGAGAAATGGAATTTTGGCCTAACCAAGTAATTCCATTCTTAGGAATGCAATTTTACTTTTCCGTTGTACTTAAGGTGGTTTTATCTTTGTTTTATACGTGTATATTTAGCAAAAGCTTTTAAAAATCAACCATGCTATGAGCATCTCATTGCTAAGCAACAATGTATTCTTCCCTCCCACGTGCCTTCCTGCTATTCTGTGATATAACAAAGTATAGAAAATGTGTAAGGAGTAGGGTGCTTTCCTCTTGATAGAATAATCCATAGAAGAGGCTAAGCACTGAGCAGTTCTGGTCACTTATTTCTGAGACATACTATTGCTGCCATGTGGTTACTAGCTAAAGCAGCGATGGTCTGCATCCTACTGCTGCAATCCTGCAAACTTTTCTTGAGATCTCTGTTTGGGCATAAATCCTTCCACACACAACATTTTTGTAGTTTATATGTACTGGTGGCCACGTACAGTTTGGGATGCTTTGAGATGACCTAATGCTGTGTGATCTGCAGTACAGGCAGGTGGGCCCTTTCTTCACTTGCAGAAGAGGAGTCTTGTGGCACCCTTCTTCTTAGTGAACACACCTTATAAATGCATTGGCATGTAGTGTATGGTTTAGAGGCTCTCCTTCTGGAGTATTACTATTAGCTCTGTTGTTTTCACATCGATCAGAAGACATTTAAGTTGTGGTGGGCAGGGAAGGGGGGAGAAATGTGCTTTGTCAGCTAACTGCACTTCTGGAAAATGTTTGTCAAACCATCTGTTGTTTCAGTATCATTCTGGAATTAAAGCAATTTTAAAGCTTTACAGTTCAACAGCCTTAAGGGGGTTTTTGGTTTTCTATGGTGCTGCTTTATTGTTTCAGTGCACTTGTGAAGCTACCAGTGTATTCCATGAATTGTAATTTTACTTTGCAATATCAGTGTTGTGTGAACACCACTGAAACTGCTGTGGCAAGGTCACTCTGTAGAACTAAATGCTCGCTAAGTGTTAAATATGATCATGCAGTTGTAGAACAGATTGAACTAGAAAAGCTCCCTGGCTTACAGTTTGTGCCTGAACTCCTGCTATACAACAGTTTAGGAAAGCTGCAGTAGTTATAGTCAAGGGTCCCAAGGCAAACAACAAATAAAGAAAGCAAAATAGTTGCCATTTGGTGCCCACCTCCTTCAGGGTACTTGGAGTGCAAATTGGTCTTTCTAATGTTTTGCCAAGAGTCTTCTATGCTAAGATACACATAGCTACTTGAATTTTCAGTGGTATCATCTTAAAGGCATCCTTCATTTCCTTTTTACCACCTGAGTATGTAAATGCTGTTTATTTACATGTATCGTAACTCTTTTAGAGGATTGCCTGAATTCCTTTGTGAATTCTGCTTATCTGTGTGAGAAAGCAGTTGTGAAATGAGCTCAGGTGTGAACTTGAACAAAATATTGCATACTAAGGCTTGATGTGGATGTCCTTATTCCTTCTTCAAGGAGGAGAGCCTTTAGGCTGTTGGTTAGTATAGTGTGGGATGGCTATTCCAAACCTATATTCCTTTTTTGATTAGTCATTATAACCTTAGCATGCAATGCAACAAACCATTTAAAAGACATTGGGACTCCCAAAGATGGCAGCAGAACTACTCTGCAGTTGAAATGACACACTTTGTAACTATGTACTTTGCTAGCTAAACATTCCAGTGGTAATATTAATATTGGAATATTAACATTCCATAAGGTAATATAGATGTCCATGGCAAAACACAGAGATCTTTTAATATACTGGCTTTAAGATCTGATCGATAAACTACCAAACACTTGCATATGTGGAAAAAGATTGCGAAGGCCATGCTGTACTCCTGTGTGTACTTTTTTCATGGGTGGGTAAAGAGCAGGCAGGCAGTTAAGCAGTAGAGAGTCATAGCTCCACCCGATGTGCCAGGTAACAACTGAGTTAGCACAGAATGGAAGTAGGTGGCAGAACAAGATACATAATTTCCTTCCCCCTGGAGCAAGGGAGAAGCAGCAGCCACAGTATTTATCTCCTGTTCAGATTTTATTCCTCTGTTGTTCATCCAGTGCAACAACATAATGCATTTTAATCAGAGCAAATAGTTAATATTCTGCTTAACCTACAGCAAAGTAAAAAAATGTCATGTGCCAATGAGGATACAGTCCACTTACCCATAATTCTTCTATCCGCACTCTTCTCATTCATTTTTAATGATCATTTTATGTTTTCCCCTTATTTCTTCTTCCTATATTATTATATACAGAAGGGGAAAGAATGAACAAAGTTAAATTGTTTCTCGGGTTTTGCTGAGCTGCCTGGTGGGTAGATAAAAATAACAAGTGCCAGTGGCAAAGTCTCCCGAAAAGTGCTAGCACACAGTGAAAGTGCTAACACATTGTGCTATTGAATCAGCACCGAGAAATCAGATTTTCCTCACAACACTTTCTTTAAACTTAAGGTGACCTTTAGGAATGCATTTGCATCAATGTAGAGAACCTTATTACTTTGTCATATCAAAGAGTAAGTTCTGTCATCCTGAAAAGAGTTCAGCTACAGGTCCTGAAAACTCCCTTCTTTTTCTCCTAGGATTGATAGGACATTATTGATTCTGGTGCCAGAGTAAACAAGCTGCAAACACACAGTAATGAGAGGTTTTGTCTTTGGGAAGATATTATTATACAGTAATTTATAGTTCAGTATTGCAAAAAGTTCCTGTTTATGAAAGGCTCCATTTTATCATTTCTGAAAACCATTTCTATATACTTGATAATTCTACCTGCTTTCCTGAAATTCCACAGAGCCTGAGGTTATCTGCAGCATAGACAGTGATACAATTTCTAAACAAGGTTTGAGGCAGCAGAGCTGTCTTGGATATGGCTGTTGTCTTGCATATTGATGATGTAGAAAAAGTTTTACCTTATGGGGTCAAATTCTTAAGCTCTTACTTGTGGATCAAATTAACAGAGATTGAGAGCTGCTGTGCCACCTATTGATTTTGAAGCAAGCAAGAATTGCACAGAAGTTCTTACAGTCAGGTCTGAATTGATCAAAGTTCTTATGGGTTGAAGCTTATGAATTGTTAAATGACTGAAATTATTTTACACAATAACCCTAATCCAAAGCTTGCTGAACTCAATGAAAATGTTACCTTATGCTTCCATGGACTTTGAATGGAGGTTTATATTACAAGTTAGACTCAGAACAGGTCATGACCAGTAGAATTGGACAAATATTTAGAAACTTGGATGCTAAAAATTAGATTCTCAAGTCAAACGCAATATCAAAGAATGAAATATTCACAGCAAGATAGAGGAGGCTTTAGGTGGCCAGTGACTTTGAAAACAGTAAGGCTTAAGTAGCTGCTTAAATATGGAATTTAAAGAAGCCAGAAGAAAGCTGAAAAAGTGCATTTTTTTTAATGCATTGAAACTGGCTTGTATGTGTTCTCTGCAGGCAGAGGGCAGAAGGAATATGATTTTCAAAAGGCAAAGACATGTTTTCAGCACAGCAGGTAGTGGTTCAATCCCTGTTGTTACTCAAGATCTCCACTGCAATGTACATGTGCTTACAGTGTACAGTAAGAGGCACAATAGCATCAAAGATTAGCATAGAAACAGCTACAGCGAGCTGGAATAAAATTGTCTCTAACTTTTATGAAACTCCCCATGCAATATTCCTTTATTCATATTTTTTACTCGTATATTTTGGTCTAATATGCATAGCAAAACTGGCCCTGAGAATTCACTGTGGGGACTGTATATGTAGCAGTTACTGATCCAGTCTCAGTCTGATGTATGACTTTAAATAACCAAATAATTGTTACAGAAGTTTAATGCAAATAGCATTGGCATTTAATCTAATTTGCGACTAAGAGCCACTGCATTGTGTATTCATATTTAGAATGCAATAATACCGTTACTGACTTATAAGATATTAATGTCAACAAATCAGTATTTTTCTTTGCCAAGGCATTACTTTTACACTGATCAGGTCCTCTTGGTTTCTTGTTTAGTGATATTCTCTCCTTTTCCTTTCTTGTAGTTTAATTCAAACATTAAAAAATGAATATATTGCAAATACATTAGTAAGTATTATTTTTCAGTATCTTCAGTTTACTCAGGAAATGGCAGAGATATTTAACAATTACTTAGCGTTTATTTTTACAAGCAAAAGGATGATTATAAATAACAGTGAAAAAGCTTATTGAAGGCAAAGGAGGTATGAGTATTGAATTATCTGATGATCAGAGTAGTTGATGAATAATTCATTATCCCTGCCTTTTCCAGGAGCCAAACTTATGCAGTGGCCACTGTAATTGCGGACACCAGGTGTCATGTTATTAAGCTATTAATTTGCTTATACAGTGTCATGCCACATTATATCACGTCAACTCTCTGTGTGGCCCAGCATAATAGGGATTTTTAAGTGTTGTAACGTGGCACAGCACAACAGGGACACAAATCAAAACCAGCAGCACTTCAATAGATCAGCTGTTCTGTAAAGTGTATACAGACTATCACTGTGGACATCCATCTGTAATGAAACTGTTAAAATAGAAGTGGAAGGGAGAGCGAGCTGTCTGCTAGGCATCTCCATTAAACTCAGGTACTTTGGCACATCCCTAATTAAAGACACTAAGTCTTGAGTTCCAATTGACAAACCACTAGATCCAGACAACATACTCTCAAGAGTGCTTGAAAGAAGAATACAGAGATGTGAGGTGTTAGTCTGGATAATTTCATGGGCGATTTCTAATTAGCTTATACCTGAGAGGTTAACTTGCAAGTCTGATGGGAAAGTAGCCAAAGAATAGTGGAGTCCCCAGAACCGCAAATGTTGCTTGTATGACCTTACATAGATTTTATGCTCCTGAAGAAGTGCAGCCTGCCATTTAAAAAAGGATGTCTTTGTTTGCTCCCCTGGACTGATCAGGAACCACCCCTACCGACATAGCAGCCAAGCAGCCATGTTGTGCAACTAGAGGCTGTGAAAGAATAGGTGTAAGTCGAAATAAAGCCCGAACTCATTATTTAGTAGGGGGGGTAAAGAAGAACTCAGGATGTTATTTTGTTCTATTCTGTCACAATCTAAATGAAGCCATTGTCAATTAGCACAAATACTGGAGACTCTGATAAGGACTCCGCAGTAAGCCTACATAAGCAGGACATAACTGAGGAGCTGGCTTCTGCTTATACAAGTGTATATAATCAATAAGAATTGAAATCACATTGTCACAGATGTAGTTGCCTCTAATTTAGTACAGGCATTCCAGTAACAGACCAGATATGATGTGTAAATCCGAGAAAACAGTATGCTGATGATAAGAATTTCCCCCACGATTCGTACTTCTGGTGTAGGTTGTTTTGGTTTTTTTTTTACTTCTTTTGTACACTATAGAAATAATGCATCTTATGTAGAAAACTTTCAGATTAGAGGGAGAAAATAATAGGCTTGGAAAACTGCAAAAGTTGTGAGAAAAGTTTATTCATGTTAAGTTTATTGTCATGGGGGAAAGAAGACTTTATTAAAGATTTAAATTTAATAAAGTAATAACTCAAGGAAGAAATAAAAATCTTGATAAAGTTGATCCAAAAGAGCCTGACAATAAGAGGACTTAATCTGAAGGCTTACAAAATCAGGAGTCAAATACAAACTCTATAGAGCAGGTTCATGTAGCAAGTAATGAGCGTGCACCCCTGCGTAACAATGTAAGAGAATATATTCAAGAAGCATCAGGATGTAGATGAAAGAATTAGATGAGATTCTTGACTCCAGGGATTAAGGGTTGTGGCACGAAAATAAGAAAAGGATCTGAATCAGTGAACATGTGATGTATCTTGGGCTGGTGGCTTTCTCATTCTTAAGCTTTTATTTGTTTTTTAGTACTTTCTTTCTTGGAGGTAAAAGACCACTGTGGTTTGTGACCGGGCTTAGCCTACTGTTTCTTTTGCTGTCTGTCACTCCATTTTCCTGATTGTCTGGGGCTGAGTTCACTATTTTGCATCATAAGATTTCTTTTTCTTTCAAATTTACCATTTAGGGAAGTTATCTCTAAGTCTGAGCACACTGGACCTTATCTTCAGAAGTATTCATTATGTCCAGATCCTGTAGGAGTCAGGCTTCAGAGTTTCATCTGAAAACAAAGCTGCCGACAATCGGAGAGATCTAGTTCGAAATTGTTTACGCTGAAAGTGGCTATTATGCTACATATCGATTGAGCACCCCAGATCCCACAGTCTTTCCATTTCCCTCCTTGCATTTTTCATTGCACTCTTTACATTTACCATGGGAGAGCTAAAGTGGCTCTGTGGCAAGGGTAAGCCTGCATCTTTTTCTCTGTGTGCATCTGGAAGAGTTTAGAGAATATTCTTGACCTTGAAGTATCAAGATGTAAAGGGAGTGGATGAACATGATTTCCTTTGATTAAGATTACAGTAAAATTTTCAAAGCTTCCTAACTCTTCTGATTCCTTCTTGTCACTCTCCCAGCTGGGAAACACTGGTCTGCAGGAGCCACCTGAGACATGCACGCTGCCAAATCCAACCACTTTGCAGGCATAAGGAAACACATTTAGAGCAGTTTGAATCGGGCATGGATTTTCCTGTGTTGAGTGAGGGCGAGAGTTAATTAAAGCTAGTCTTTCAACGGAAATTCTTTTAGTGCATTTCTGGTATCTGTGGAGATAGTGATTGATGAGGGCATAAATAGGCTGATTTTACTGCAAGTTATTAACATTCCAGTCCTTGCTTCATCACCACTGATCCCACTCAGCAGAGACCACTCTCAAGTGATGTCACTGCATTTATCACTGCACAATCAAATCAATAGGTAAAGAGTATGATCATTGCAATTACTATGCTGCTTAGCCCACACCGCTACTTGAGGTAGGAAAAAATAGATGTTTCTTTCACCTAGCGGCAAATCCGCATTGCCACCCTGTCGGTAGCAAAGAAGCAATATTTATAGTTGTCTTTAGGGAGCTCTATCCTGTTGTGCAGTTAATTATGATAAACTGTTTTATTTGTAAAAAAGCTTAAAACCGCTTTGCACTGTGGTAATGTGTGGCTATAAAAGAACTGCTTAATTAGGATGGTCGAACTAGCAAATATCTACTGCAGTATGACAGGAAAAACATCAAGATGTGTCTACTCTGAAAAATAAAGTTGTGATTGTAACATACTCTGATAATACACTTGTGTAATCACAACTGAAGATGAAGGTAGAGTTTTCAGTGTATCAGCACTGCTAACTGCATGGAGCAGGAGGCTCTGGCTTTCTCAACACTGTAGGCAAAATTGGATTATGACTCCCCAGAGGAGCTAAGGCCCTAAAATGCCTATCACGTGGCAGGTTGAGACGTGGGCTTTCACCTGACAGGAGTAATGCTGAGAGCAAGGCAGAGCCCCATGAAAAGCTGGATTGTCTGGATGTATGGAAATGGAAAGTTTGATGGTGGTGTTCACTGATGATGCTCAGCCCCCTCAGAGTGATAGCGGTTGCCCCCACAGCACAATCCATATGGACTATGGCCAAAGCCATTTGGGTTTGCCTTTCCGGGGTTCTAATGCAAACAAAATAGGTAGTAGGGTCTTGGGAATTTTGTTGCCTCCTGACATCTGGCTTCTGCCCTAAGCCTGGGGATGGCCCTGCAAGTGTGTTAGCTAGGCTGGGGGTACACAGTCCAAGCTGAACTCGCATCTCCATTTCACCATAGATCCACTGTCATTGCTTAGGTTCCACGCAAGCTCTGCAAAAGCAAACCACTGAACTCATGTAGAGTCCATGAACCTTAATGCAGAAGCAGTTTACAAATATGGATTTGTGGCAGGATCCAGGCATTAAGGACTGCTACAGCACCCTCTGAAATCAGTGTGGGTCCTTAGGTTGACTTCAGAAGATCCCAAAATGTTCTGAGATTCAGCACAAGCAAACAAACAGATAATTTATGGATATTATAATGGAGGGTCTAGATGAGGGAGCTTGCTGGGGCCTTTTATTGGAGGAGATTCATTAGCATTTATACAGTAATAGTTGAAAAGCCCCAGTACTGCCTCTGCTGGCCCACATCAGTGTCTTTTTCATCATGACACCGCAGAAAGGAGGACTTGACAGGCCTTCTAAATTAAGGCTGCGTGAGCAAAAATATTCTTTATCTTGGGGAAAGAAAGAAATTATATTAATATATAATGTCCTACATTTAACATTCCCTCAGTACCCTCCCACTTCTGAGTTACTGTACTTGGAGATGTGATCATATATTAAACACTGTGAATTCAAGATCTTTTTATTTCTGGCAGTTTGTCTAGAGCTATTCTATAGAATGTGTTCAGCTTTTATATTCATCTCAAAACTGAAATTTTTTTGAATGATATATTGTTTAGTATGTCTGGGAATATCTGAAAATATTGTACTTTTATTCTTCTCCTTTTGTGTTTCATATACCTGTCAGAGGAGGACATGCACAGACATACGCGCTTTCCTTTGCAGTCAATAATGAACTAATTAGAGCATAATTAGAGCAACCGTTGCTTTTCATTGCATAAAATCATGTCTCAAATGTGAGTCACAGGCTGTGTAGTATAAGATGCCCAGGTAGCTTGGCCTGTGCTTGCTGGTAGTTTTCCTGAAGCTTTAATTAGGGTTTCTTGCTGGCTCAGGGTTTCAGAAATGGCAAAGTAGAGTTGTGGACAAAGGAAATTGTTTTCCTAGTCAGCTGCTAAATCAGGGGCAGAGCCACAAACAGGGCTGTGAACTCAAGGAGTACAGCCTACAGCCTAATTTCTTGGCCCTTCACTTATAGGCAATCACAAAATTAAGAAACTTTATAGTGCTGCAAAGGACAACTTTTTAACATAAATATTTTAGTTGTATTTTCCAAATACTGTTTACTTTAAAATACTGGTACAAGTCAGTATGGACTCAAAAGCATTTTGTAAAATATAGGATAAATATAGATAAAGAGCTTCCTTTTTATGAAGAAAGATGAGGTAGATAGACAATGAAAAGTTAAGGCTCTTTCATAAAACTGTCAAAGTTTATGAGGCTGGCTGGCTGGCTGAACTAGATGAGATTTAAGAGTATGTCA
Organism: Morus bassanus; assembly: GCA_031468815.1. Taxonomy (NCBI): domain Eukaryota; kingdom Metazoa; phylum Chordata; class Aves; order Suliformes; family Sulidae; genus Morus; species Morus bassanus. The sequence goes on from CM062575.1 coordinate 37,438,569, forward strand.
CCAAGCTCTCTGTATATAGTATTTAAAAAAATCAAGAGCAAGAACACATCTAGAGGACATGTCTTTTCAGGTTAAGGTGCCAGTCTAGCTCATGATACAAAAGAACTTAGCACAAACTCAGGTTGGACTAATCTAGGGAAATTTTTTACAAGGCAACCACTTGCATGGTTGCAGTGATATAGAAAAACACCCATGGTGAGATAGTTCAATTAAAAATTGTCTTTTTTTTTTAGAGGAAGAAAAAAGGTATAAATCCAAGTCAAAAGAGGAAAGGTAAAGAGAAATTAATTTTTTTTTAACTGCGTGGCGCTTGAATGTGCTTTGAAGGGCTCTGTGTGCACAAGCAAAGCAAAGAAATTAATCTTACATAGCAATGAATATTTACTGTATTGGAAATTCCATGTAGGGTCCAGCTTTTGTTTCCTGTGGAGACTGAAGCATAGTTTGCTGTAACAAAATAAACAGTTAAGTTGTTCTGGAGATGTATTTTCTTTCAGTTCAAATAAAAATTGTATCAGTGAGAGCATAAAGATGTAGTTTGAGATGAGTGGGAAAAGCCCCAATTCAGCAATCCACCACTATGAACAGTCTGCTATTAAAATGACTTAATGTGTTAGCATGTTTCAGTTCTTTGCTCAGTAAAGATAGATGGAAGAATTTACTTAAATAACTAGCTGAATACCTGGGGTGTAGTCACTTGGAATCATCCTTTTATGCAGAAAAGGTGTTTTTTAACCACTTGGCTAACAGTGGCTGGGGTAAAATCTTAGTTTGCTCAGTACTCATTCCATGTTCAATATTAAACTTTGGAAAACGGGTTTAACTTTACAAAATGTTAAAATAGTTCCTTTTTATTAAACAGTGTACTAATGTATTTTTCCAGCAGATATATGCAGGACTAAAACTTTTGAGATCAGTTTTTGAACAAAAATGAGTATGGCACTGAATTATAAGAAATTCTGCTTTAATACTCGATTAAAGAGCTGAGCAAACTATGTGCCTTAACCAAACAAAGGCATTTCTCTGTCTTTTTATATATCACTTGAATTTGGAACAATGAAAATGCAGTTGTAAATCTGTCTTTTTAATAAAAGTATAAATTAATTGCACCAACTAATAGCCAATATGAACATGTTACCTTGTTAAAAGCAGTATTTGTCATTCCTATGTCTTCTTTCTGTTCATGCTTAAATAACTTGATACCATTTCTGTGAGTTGGATTTTATTGTAGCTGATTTATGTAGGCTTGCACACAGCTTGACATGCACAGGAAAATGACAGGCGAGGGAAAAGCTAGAAATATTTTTTTTCTTGTACTAAGCACTAAATGATATTACCTTCTTTAAATCAAAAATTGTCTCCTTCTCTACCCTTTAGCTTCAAAATACCCTCTCACACCAAATATATATTCTCTAATTATATGCAGAATCTGTGTAGTTGTTCATTAACTACTCTGAATCAGCATATTGGACCTTTTCACTGGAAAAGAAAAACGTTCCTATTTCTGAACATCTCAAAACTCTTCTCCCTGAAGCTGAGAGATCCCTCTCTAAGGATTTAATACAGTTTTTAGATTTATTTCCAAGTCATCGCTATCAAGAATGCAATTGCACTTCCATGGTAGTATGTAGATCCTTATATATACCTGTGTGAGATAAATTACAGGATCATTTAATTAACATTATTGTCATATTACCGCAATTAAAAGCAATACATTGAGGAAAGGTTAATACACAATAAATTTGCCACCTGGAAGTTATAGTTGGGAAACTATAGGCATGCATTGCTTTGCAAGTACCTTGTTTAAAACATACAGGTGTGATTTCTTCTTTAATTGTATTAACATTTTACATGCTTATCAGATCCTGCATTGCCCAGGATATTTACCACTTTCTAGTAAATAAAGTTCCTTAAGTATTTTAGGATTTCTGCTGCTGTCCTGTATATGAACAGCCATGCAGTTCATGGAATCTTTAGGTTCTTTTTACAAGCTACAGAAAGTTCCGTTAGAGCCCCATAGGCCTATGTGGTATATGCTTCCTTCTCAACTTGCCATGATGAGGCTTCACAAAAATTAGCATTATTGTAATCCTTTCAGACAATAGAGAATAAGAAATAACGCAAAGAGCTCATCTGCCTGCATCAGATGGGATTCTCCGTGTCCTGTTTTTAATTCACTTTCTCATATTTGTTGAAGATGCTTTTAAACCAACATGAGTTATAGTCTGCTCAGCTTCGACTGAGGAAGTAGCTGGAGCAAAGGGCAAGCCTTTAGAGATTTATATGGTGCTGAAGCCTTTTTTGTAAATCCCTAATTCCCTTTACTCTTAGCAGTAGTGAAATCCAGTTGGAGATTATGATATTTAAATGCAAATGTCCTTTTCCTTTTTGTCTTCTTCCAGAGAGATGGATCACATGCTGGGAACCTTTATAAAAGAGAAATAAGGATGGCTTTGGAATTAGTGATGCAAAGATGTTTTATGGTAGCATACTGCAGTCAGCTGATGCCTCATTGTTTTCTCACTGCAAACTGTGTGCATATTTCTTCATGACATGTTCTCTTCAAGCTTGTTGCATGTAATTTGTCAGAGTCTTATGAAAACACAGTTCAGAAGTTTAAATGGTCAGAAACTAAAGTTGGCAGAGGCCAAAGTTAAAATCCGCATGCATCCAGTTCCACACTTGGTCTTGTAGTGCCAGGACATGACTGATTTACAAATAGAGTCGTGACGGTCAGTGGTTACATTCAGAATGCAAATAAAAACCTATTTATGAACTTTTGGAACATCAGTGCTCTAATTACATACATGAACATGAAATTAATTTGACAAACTAAATTGTACATGGGATGAACCTTGACTGAAGTCCCAAGGCAGGCTTCCTCTACAATGATGGAAAGGGAAATCATGCTCTATGTTTTACAGAACTAGAAGATAGATATGTGTATATATATATATTTGCCTTTATGAATAGGAATGTTTTTCACATAAACATTTGCATTGCTAACTCTGAAATCTGTGGAGAGCCAGGGCACTTATGTATGTGTATAATTTCCTCTCACAGTCAAAAGACCCTTCCTTTTCTTTAAAATAAGGTAGTCTTCACATCTTTCTCTCTTAAAATAATACATCACTATTCATGTTCAGTGTAATTCTGGAATGGTTTAGTCAGACTCAATGGATATATGTGTGTGAGTGTGTGTGTATGCATAAACATATATATATACATACATCATATAAAAAATTCGATTTCAGGCATTAGGAGAATAAACACCAACTTGGACCACATGCTAATCGCTTTGGTTTTTGTATGCAGTGACTACTTCCACCTTCATAATCCTTAGCTTACAGTGTAAGTAAGAGTTGCTCTCTCTGTTGTAGCGAACAATAAGCACAAAAGGATTCAGAAAGTAATAACAAAGATAAATAATGTTACAATAAAATTTCAGCTTCAGTAATTTCCCATTTATATTTTCTCACTGAATCATGTAGTCCCAAGCAATGCACTTTTTTACATCTGGGCTGCATCATACAAAGTAATTTTATATCTAATACTTCCCAGTGTGTCCAAAATATAACATCACATGCACAATCCATGACAGGGTGGTCGATGAATTATACAGAGCCTTCAAATAATATCACTGTGAATGTGATTTCATAGGCTTTCTAAGGCAATCAATCTTCCGTATTATGAGGAATGAATTGTCAGTCAGGGTTTCTACCGGGAAGGTTTCAGAAGCTGTTACTTAATGCTTCTTATTGTTGAAGGCTGCCTGCTGAATATGTTTTTCCTGTGTGGAATTATTGATGTGTTCTGTGTGTCTTAAAGTTTAGATCTCGGTTAGTGTAGCATTTTGCCAGAGTGCATTACCTGAGGCTGTAGAAAATGTTAACAAGTGAAAAGAAGTGGAAACTTCAGAGAGAAGGAGGCGGATCTAGTAGGAGCAACAAATGAATAGGGTTTGTATATGAAAAGGTTGTCTTTGTCTTATCTAAGTGTAAGTTCTCTTATCTTTCCTTCGTCTCACACATACTCCCACATGCTTATTTAAAATATGATCCAAAATGACAGCTTCACTATGTCTTCTGAGAGCAAACAGATGAAGCTGGACTTCCCTCTCCTTTCCATGCAAGTGACTGGGATGTTTCTCCATATTGTTCTTAAAATAGCTGCAGCAAAGAGAAATACCACACTGGCAGAGGAGATGTGATTTAGTCTTAGTCAGGTTTTTCACTGCTGTTGCTTGCAGCGTGGTCCAAGTCGGCTGAATAACTGGTAGGAGATATCTGTGTATTCCTGAAACAGTCGTGAAGCCTTTTGGGGTTACAACTGCCTTGTTTTCTTTAATAGAAGTTCTATGTAGGTATTTTGAGCAGTTATAGCTGGGCTCAAGACTACTGACTCATTTCCTATAGATAGCTGAACAGATGGCTCTCTTCCCTTAATTATTAATGTTATCTAGAGATCCAATCGCGTTGCATCAATGAGCCAAACGTAGTAAGACAAACATGTCAGTCTTCAAATTTGGCTCTCACTTCTGGGCATTGATCATTTAAGTCACTTCTCATTCTGTGTGAGTTATTCACCTGGAAAGAAGTGAAGACTTTATTGACATCTGAAAACCTGACAGTGTCACAGGGAACTGATAGTATCTACTCACCACCATTAGATGTCAAAATAAGAAGTAAAAGTGACTGAGGATGAACCAGCCAGTTCTCCACCTCGTGTCATCCCCTGGAAGCTGAGACTGAGGTTCTAATCTTCTTTGAGATTCTTTTCCTGAATTGAAAATTGATTAACTGAAAGGAAACAAAAAAATAGGATAGCATAAACTGTCAGAAAACTTTTTAATAAAGATTATTTTTTCCCAGTGGGGCAAACATAATCTTCAGTTGGTTACAGCAAGCTTACAGATTACAGAGATGGAAGAATCCTCTAAGTGTGAAATTCTGCTTAGTATTTACCTAGATTCTGTCATCTTATTCTTTCTCTAGAGACAAATGCAAATGTGTGCCACGGATTTTAAATATGCCATTAATTACTGAACACTGCCTCCCTTGCACAAAGTCAGTGAATTCCAGAAGTTGTCTTCAGTGTAAGGGATACAGAGAAATCGTGCCAACATTTTTCAGTTTGCGACTTGCTGTCACTTCTGGAATCAGCCTGTGACAGCAGATGTTAATTCTCTGCTCAATAGAAATCCTCAGCACTGGTAAGGAGCAAAGTTAGCAAGAACAGTTGTCATAGTTCAATGCAATCTTAATGTTTCAAGAGACTTTTATACTCCCGCTCTATTATACAGAGGGAAATTTAACCTTATAAATGGAAAACCTGTTGCATCAGATTGAACAAAAGACACAAAGCTAACCCTGACACTGGTAGATGTGTGAATGCATATGGAATCAAACAAACAGGCATTAATTTAAAAAAAAAAAAATTGAAAAATCCATTTACAGATTTAATGTATTACATAAAACAGGACATGCTTCAGATGAGTACTATACTACAATATTTATATGTACCATCTTTTAGAAATGGTTTCCCAGCTGTTTTTTATTCTATTTTAAAGAGTTCCTCCTCACCTGCTTCTAAATGGTTGTCTCAAGCTCACAGCGTAATACTGTGCCATCACTGAGTATCTCCTATTTATTGCCAGAGGAATGAGCATTTTAACATGAAGACATTACTTTCATCTTGCATATTCTTTGTTGCCACTTTCCAAATATACCTCAGTTGTTTCAATTCTTGTACCATATATGTTGCTTCATTGAACTGGCCTCTGCTGACAATAAAACGTGTAATTTTAGATATATCCTTTTTTCCAGCCTCCCAAAATGTGATCTGTTTCACACTAACGGGCCGTGTTAGCCTATCCATTCAGAGCAGCAGTGCAGTTCATAAAGGAATACTCTCATTTTGCCCACTTGCCATGTGTTGGTTCGGTTGTAGAATGGTTTTGGCAAGTCCAAACTAGATTCTTTTCTGAGGAAAATAAATCAAGCTCTGCTACTGAAGTGGACCGCATGCCGTCCAACAATGAGTGGGGTTGTTAAGTCCAAACCAGCACTTGCTCCTTTAGGCCACTTCAGTCTATGTGCCTGATGGGAGGGATCCAAGGGATCAGACTAAATTCAGTCCAAATTAAACCCTAAACTACACACAGTTTCAAAAAATGAACCTTAACACTGATGGCTTCATTCTGCTGATGCTTTCCTTTTGCATCCAATTATTTGGTGTATAGACAAAGCCCTTGTAAGCAAATAATTTTTAGTGGTGGGAGGGGATGGGGAATTACTGCATGAAACTCAGATAAACAGCTTCGTCTGCACAGTTTTGCAACTGCAAAAATACGTCATCCTGCCTTGTATGCAATGTACTTTTAAATATAGGGTGGTCTCAGATTCCAGAGGGGCAAACGGGAGGCAAGTGACTTTTTTTTTTAATTTAGATGCAAATGTTAGTCACTACAATGCCTTTTAATGTATATTTTGTAATATAAAAAGCTATGCAATGATATAAAATTTTACTGTAAAATTGGACTTTAATTTTTCTTTCTTCACATTATGTCTTTAATCTGACTTATGCAGTTTACTGGAGAGTGCGCATTTTGTTTGGGAGAATGACACAAAGTAGTTCAGCAGGTTTGTGATTAAGACCCCTTGTTAAATAGCCAATATTTGTGACTGATGTTCTGCCTCTGAAATAAGTATGCTATTTTCTAATACTTAAGAATAGTATATTTTGCTTTCAAACTATATTTTGTGCAAGAGGCTTCTGTTTGTGAAGGAAAGCAAAAAAAGGCCAGATTATTGTGTATCTAGAATTGATTTTGGTGACTATATTTTTCCCAAAAGCAGAAATACTTGTTCATTTTGCACAGTTATGCTATACACACAAATACCCAGTAAAACACACTACCTGTCATTTGAATTATTTTTCTGCCTCTTCTTGTTAAGTAGTCTTGCAGATGTGCACACACTGAATTAATATTTGGCTTCTAGAACACAATGAGAAAATATTTAAATTGTGATCTATTTTGAATTAGGTATGCTCGAAACTTTTAATCTTACACTATGAATTTATTTTTGTTTAATAGACTATATTTTTAAATGCTTCATCTTCAGTGAAGATACATATGTTTCCAGGGTTTTTTGAAAGTCATTTGACTCTTAAATATTTGAATTTCCTTGATCTTTCTTTAAACATTTTGTATTGATCTAACATATATTTAAATAATTTACAGTAATCACAGGAACAAATGCACAGTTGTGATGTAAGAGGTGTTGCATAAACATCCAATATATTCCAATAGCCTGACTATTTCATACTTTTATTATTGGAATTCTTCACATAAACATGTGCAACATTTATTATATAATGTACTTTAAGACATTTTAATATGTGCTATTTTCCTTGGTGTTAGACCTTGGACTTAGACTAAAATAAGATAGTTTTAAGAATTCCTAGTTTGAATATTAGCTCATGTCTTTCATATTGGAATGGACTTTCAGGCTCTATTGAACTAGTTAATTTAAATTAATTAATTAGGGTAAATATTTAAGTATTATTTATATATTTATTTATTAATTCAAGATTATTGCCTTGCTGTGCAATCAATTGCTTGCTGGTCAAGGTATAATAAGAAACACATCAGGCTCACAGCATCACACAATCTAAATAGTCAAAAGAAATAGGGGGCAGCTGCCTTCACTCATGGGCAAAGGCCAGTAATAGCTGAGCCCAAAGCAAATTTAAGCTCTTCTGAATCTAAGGCTAGAGCTTTCTTTCATTTTTCATGCTGCCTCTCAATATTATTTTTTTTTAATTTCTGCATTGTCACTCTTAACTAAAAATGAAAGCATAGAAGTCACAACATTGCTGTCCTTTCTGCCCAGCTGTAATCAAAAGTACTGGAAATATCACAAGGAAACACAGTTTCACAAGGCATTGCCAGCCTAGGTTTGTGAACAAGAGTAGTTCAGACAGCACTGATGATTTCTGATCTGCAGCTCAACATTTTGTTACTCATGTGAACAGGGCAATAGCTCCAAACCTGCAAATTTCCCATTGTGCCTGCAAAATAAGGAGTGGTAGCAAGACAGTAAATGAAACAATTCCAATATTGAGTCTAAAAAGCATCTTTAGTATTACACGTTGAAGTTGATATGCTTCCTTAATTGCGATTTGGGATCTGTTTTAATATTACAGGATGACTGAAGATTCCTGGGGTACACAGGAAGGTTATTTCAGAAGAGGGTGAGATGTGATTTCACAGCAGTTATATTAAACTGATGGGATGCTTCAGAGTGGATACACTCAATCCAGTATAGGAACATCTTTTCCAGTTTGGCATATTGCATCAAAGAAACCAATCAACCAATAGTCATTTTTCCACTGGAAAAGGGAGAGCAGGCAATTCTCATACACATACAGCTATACGTATAATAGTGGTTAATCTTTCCAAAACAGAGACTATCCAAAGGTCAGAGATAATTTATCACTTTAATAAATATTTTAAAGTACATTTTCAAATTACCGTTCCTGGGAAATTGTTACAAATAAAACACTAGGTATCGCTTCGCTTAATTAAGTGGGGGTCTTGTGTCTCCAGAGCATTCTCTAAAATAGAGTTCAGGTTGCACAGACTAACACCCAGAAGTATCAGATCTGTTCTTAAACCTTAGACCTCAGTATTATTAAGATTCATTGATCATACTGTGTGACCAGGCAGTTAAGAATATACTGAATACTTGGGGGTGTTTTAAAATAGTTGTACCTAAGTACTGACTGTATCAGCTTTCTTACTCTTTCGCAAAAATTGTTCTTTCGTTCTTTTCAGCCATAAAAGACCACAGATTACCGAGCAAGCTGACACTCTGTCAGATGCAATCCATTTTGCTGTAGCTGTTTGCTTGTCAGATTTATTTGTAGCAGTATCTTATACCAGACAACTCGTACAACTGCAGTTTCTTACAGGGACGTTTCGAGAGAGCATGATGAATCTTCATGGCAATTTATATGGATCCAGATGCTGGGTGTTTGCACAGTATTAGAGACAAAGTAGTTCTTCATGGGAACACCTTTTAAGAGTACACGTTGTATATTGTTTCACTGAAGGATTTGGGGTTTTTTCTGTCTATTGGCTATTTGTAATGTGGTTTCTTATCACAAAGTTAAGGAATCCTGAACTTGTTCTCAATTAGATTGGAATTATTTCAGGTTTCCAAATTTGAAACTTAATTTATTAGAGAAGGAGATATCATATGCTAAAATTGGTACAAATATCAATTTTAGCAAAGCATACTTGGTATCATGGGATTTTTAAAGTGTTGAGCACTGTTGAAAATCTGGGCCAAAACATTTGCTGCTGAAACACTTACAGACTGCATTTGAAAAGTAGCCCACTTAAAACTATTTCCAGTGTAATGTCCAACATTACATCCCTGACCTTAGCTAATTGAGAATACTTTGTACACCTTTGTCCATGTGGAGTATTTTATCTTTATCACCATTTTTTAGACATGAAGAGAGTTGAGTATGTGAAGTGCATTGGATTTGGATTCCCATTCTACAGTTAGTTACCTCAGAAATTATAGGCTTTGCCTTTCCTAGTCGACGTTATACCTGCATTCACTGAGAACTCGGCAGGACTGCAGGGAAGTTATGTCACTGCAGTGCATGTCTGTACGCTATTTAGATTGCTGAACAAATTCGTGACAGTGGTTACCATGAAAACTGAAGCAAACACTTGTGTTCTTTGCATACCTAACTCCAAAATTACGTGGAACTATGAAGCATAGGATTTGTCTGTACTGTGCAAAGCGTTTCTGTCTTACAGTTTCCAAATTAGCTCAAATACCAGAAGCACAATACTTGATGGCAACTTTGATAAGACAAATTAGCCCGCTAGTGACACCATGCTGACTTAACTGTACTGCTTTTGTAGCTACACTATCATATTCTGCAAGGCATAGGTATGTTCGTAGTCCCATTGAAATCAGGTAAGGCTTCATGGGGTCTTGCACAGGATAGTGTTTTTAACTGCATACAGCATGTTATAACAAACCATCATTAGTTCAGCAATGAATGTACTTTCAGTTCAAATATACAGCACCAGTCCTGACCTCTGCCTCCATATTCCAAGATCGCTGGGACTGAACAACACAAGCTGTGCCCAAATCTGTAAGGGTCAGTCAGTTCTGAGTGCTGCCCTGTTAATTTATCAACAGTTCTTTGCCAGATGGTGACAATGCGGACACTTTTGTCCTAATGTTTTTTCCTAACAAATACCATTTTAACCTGAATCCTGAATACAAAAAGTGCTGAAAATTATTCACATCCATTTTATGCAATACCTTCTAAACAAGTAGTCTCTAGACAGACACTTGTAACATGATTTTAACTCTGCCCAGCAATTCTACTAAGAGGTATGGTGGAAGAAGGAAACTAGATTAATTAAAACTATTTCCAAGTAAAACAGGAGTGGGAAATAGATAAGGCATAATTATGAATAATAGAATTGCTGTTTCCTACCCTACAAGGAGTAGCAGTACAGATCATTAGCATGAACTGGCAGGACCTGTGTTTTGTGTTTTATATACTTTGCAAATTTTTCCTGGATACAGATGAGGCAAGGAGATATTGAGTAACCTGTTGTGGCATCATGATTTTCTTACTCGATCTGTACCAACCTGAACTCAACTTGAAAGCCTCCCCTCTTATTTTTCATTTGCACTGCTTCTACAAAACACCCCTGGTTTTCTCCATGGACTTGAGTATGCACTGTATTAAACTCCATGGAAACCGTATTGATAACAGCTGAGGTGCTGGGGCTCATAATTAATAACTTTTGCTACCAAACTAGAATGGTTTCTACTGTGTCCAGACAAGGCAGTCAGGGTTTTGGCCATGAGGGCTTCTCAGAGAGTTATTTCCCAAAACTTTACATTCACAGGCTACCTCATCATATTTTAATGAAAGTTCTGTTTATACCACTTTCAAGAATCTCTGGAACATTAAGGAGAGGAAAAAAATTATATGGTCATTACAGTCCATTGGATTTTACTTTAATGTTATTCTTTATAAGACTGTGAAAAATTTTGTTCCTCAAGTAGGATCCTGTGGGTGGTATAAAAAAAATGCTGTTTGAGCACTTCAGTGGATTACTGAAGTGTGCCCAAAGGTATGTACATCCGATGTTGAGAACCCAGGAGCAATTCTGACCTTTCTACCTGGAATTGGGTAATTCTTCAGTAATGGATTTTCCCCCTAATGTTCTGTTTAGTTTTTTTATAATAACAGGAATTTGGTCACACTGGCAAACATTAGTTGCTATAGAAATGTATAACTGTTTACAGGTGCAATATTGAATTGTGCTTGCTTCCTGGGACTAACAAGTTGGTTGTATTTATCTGTTATGGACAAAATAGCCTACAGCATTAAGGGGAATAGGGGACATATAGGTTAGAGGGGACAGAATGCCTTGAAGCTATTCATCTGCCTTCATCTTTAAAGATAATGTCTTTTCAGCAGCAGTGTCTTCCACAATTCATTAAGAAACTTCAGCTATAAGCTCTCCTAAAATGCAAGCATTGCACTCATTGATCTGTATATATGAAGGAAACAGCACAAAGCTTTCTGATGTATGTTTGTGTGTGTTCCCTGTTCTACCCATAAGCGGAGTATGTAGGCATCATTTTTCATGGCACATAGAATTGCTGTTTGTACAGGATCATGTGCTTCTATGTACTTCCGAGAGGACGCCCTGTTTAGAAAGATCTTGCAAACACATTATTCCAAACTTCCTTTTAATGGAAGCATATATTTTCCATGGTATTCAGAACATATGTAATAACATGTTAGGGTTACATTTTGGAGCCCAACAATCTGTTTCAGAGGCTTCAGGAGTCCACATTTGGTGCTGCAGTGCAGTTGCATTCCAACATGAACATGAGATAAGGGTCACAGAAGAATCACCTGTTACTTCTGTCTGCCAAAAACCACAGATTGCTTTCCTATACCTGCCTACTCTGTGATACATTTCAGTTTTAACGACAGTAGCCTACTGTCATATAAAAATGTGTACTTTTTATACAATCATTTTTCTAAGTTGTTTGGGCAAAAAGACTATTGCTTTGGTGGCAAGACTGTCACTTTTAAAGCACTATATGTGTTTAATGTGTTAGGTTTATGCTAAAAATTATGCAAACCAGGCATGTGTAATTCTAGCATAGTGATTTTATAAACAAATTTTTAATAACTTTAATTTGATAAAATTTTTAATTAATCTCTCTACTCCACAGGAACTATTTCTTTTAAATAGTATGAAACTGAGGATCTGGTCCTGCAGAGCAGTTAATCAGGTATTTAATTTTTGTACACTGAGTTGTAACACAGAGCTGCTATCGGTCTGTAAATGCCCTATTAAATCATATTTAGGAAAAAAGTAAGCATATGTGAGTAAGAAAAAGTGTGTCCTCCAAGGATTTCAATACTCATAACTGATTTATATGCTTGACTTGGCTGTACAAGGTCACCTCATCACTGAATTCCTTTTTAAATATAAGCCTACAATGGTACATTCTATTTAAAGATAGTTGTTCAAATAACTGTACCTGTGCAGACAGCTTCCCTGAGTTGAGACAGTTGAGCTGATCAATTCATGCCCACAATACATCTCTTCTACTTGGCAAATGAACTCAGTTTTATCAAGGTAACTAAGAGACAAGCCACAAGGTCAGATGTTGCTTTCCAGACAAGCAGGCAAAAGCAAGATTTCACATGATCTGCTCTGGTTGTTTGTTATGTCACTTTTATTCATGCAAGCCAAGAGGCAGAGGTCTGGTTTTAATGCTTGCTCTTTCTGAGAAATCAGCTTGGCTTTGGGAACTTCCCCCGCCATTTCTATTATCTGCTGGTTTCTAACTCTGGCATGTTTCCTTAGCCTTATTTATCAATCAGCCTGTTCCTGCCTATGAAGGACTTCTGAGTATGAGTTGGGTGTACGAGCAAGGCACTCTATGGGAATACCTCAATATCACCTTAGTTAGAGTGAGGACTTTGCTTTGAAACAATCTTCTGGAAGGAGAGTTTCCCACTTTGGAAAACTGGGCAGCTCACAGAACAAGAATCTAAACTGTTAAATTTGGGATTTATGGGCTTCAAGATCTGAAGTTTCAAGTTTTGATTCTGCATTGCTTTACATCTTGTTCTGTCAGCCGCTAAATGACACCACCAAGGTGGGAAGCTTAAGCTCCTGGTGTTCCTCAGTGTCTCAGATTTAGTGTGCTCAGTCGTTATTGCTCCCAGAATGTAACACTTACATGCCCACTCCCACACATGCATAAAAATAAAATGTAATGTCTAAAGCAGTAGAATAAATGTAACTAGAGTCTTGGTATTTAAATTCATCTAAGTTAGTTTTTTTCATATAAAAATTAAACTTAAGATAATTATTCGAAGAAATTAATTTTTCAAAGAGCAAAATGCTATAATTTGTTACATGGTCAAATATAATCTTTTCCTTTTTTCTTAGTTTAGGTAGACCAATGAAGTTATCTGAGTTTGAAGGGAAGAAAGTGGGGGGATTTTGATCTTTAGAAGCAACTTAACATTAAAAATACTGTAACATGACAGTTGATGCATAGTTTAACACACACACACACACACACACCCCCCAGTTAGGACTCTTCCATTACCAAACTACCAGTAATCACAGAAATGCAACAGTGCCATCTCTAGGACAGACTCAACATCCCCTTCATTGCAGGATATATCAAGGAAGTTCAGTAAAAGATGATAGAGGACACATGTGAATTCACCCTTAGAGTTTTACAGAAAAGTAAGATGATTGCAAAAAAAAGGCTCATGTGATTTTTTTTTCCCCCACTTGTTCTGAAGTCTGATGAAAGTATTCAAAGTTTCATCTGAGCTTAGCTTCCCAGACCTCTTAGTCTTTGTGAGCCCTTTGCATTCCCTGGGTGTTTTCAATCAGTAAGAACAGACCTGCAGTTTTCAGAGCAAATCCTTCCAAGTGTATCAGAATGCAGCCGTGGATGACAGTGAAACGGAAGTGCAGGCTTAATTTTCACATTCAGATACAGCTAAAACACCACAAACATTGTTGGACTGACATGATTATACATCCTTCCCACCCCCACTCTGTTCTTTAATGGTTTCATTAGATTTTCCACACCAGCATTTTTGTTTTTTTGATTAGAAAAGCAAAGTGTCTGCAATACAACACCAAAGCATTTGATCAATTCTGTTTGAAATGTCTCAGTTCATTTTATTCTAGTATATTTTTAATTTCCCCTACTATTTGATAAACTGGGTCATCAAAAATAAACCTAATTTTTAAAAATAAAATTCAAAGTTATGATAATTTTTATTAAGTATATGTGTGCAAAGAACTATAATTTGGAAATTGATATATGAAACAAAATTTATTGCAGAAGAAAGAACCCATAACTCTGCATTTCTTTATCATTCAGTGGATGGAAATGCCTGCACTAATTCTGTGCACATTATTTCAGAACTTCTGACACTCATTTATAAAAATTCTGATGCTAATTATCTATGTATATCCTCAAGTATACTCTTGAAATGCCCTGCCATATGCTTCATTTAGAAATGGTGTAGATTTCTGATTCTAGGCAGCCACTCTCTTTAAATTCAATTGCCATGGTACTAAAGAGCACAGTTGCTGTGGAAGCTACAAGAATGTAGGATGGTTACAGTGTCACCTGCATTGCACATTAGGAAGGCTCGCTCACCTGAAAATATATATGATATATATGGGCCAAAAAAGAGAAGAACTTATATCTAGGAGACTTTTCCCACGGTGAAGGTAGATGATACAATTAATCTCTCATTTAATGTATCTGGGAAGAAACAAACTTTGAGCGAATTATATTTGAGAAGGTAATTTCTTACTTGCCTCTGTGTCTGAAGAAGTTGTTCCTGGCAGTTTGCAAACAGAATATTGTGCCAAATGAACTCCTCTTCTGGAATACCTTTTTTTTTTTTTTTTACCTGCTCAAATCTACATCCAAGAATAATATGTATTCCTTACAGTATATCATATTGTTGTTTTTATTTCAAGGGAGGGCATGAAAGAATGATTAACGAAAGGAGTGTTGTCTCGGTGACTGTATAGAAAAAGTATATAGTAAGACAATAGTGTAAGAGTCAAAAGGTGAGACCAAACAACTCTTTCATAGGTTCTCTTAAGGTGTAAAATGTCTTAAGAAACAGTAAACTATGTGTTGTATGAGACACCTTGCTATAGTCTTAATATAGGCAAAAAGATGCTTCTGGATCACTACCATTTTCCTTTCAAATCTTGCCAAAACAACATTTGCTGCTTCTCCTGTTTACAGAAAACTCTGCTAATTTGTTTGAGGAGTAAATATTTCAAAAAATTAAATACATTTCCTATATAATACATGATGCTTTAAGCTTTTCTACAGAACTTGGAAAATTTTAGAGCCAAAAGCCTTCCTATTTAAAAGTGAATACTACCATAGTCTATCTGCCATCATTTTAAACACTTTTTATTTTTCAAAAGAAAAGATCTTGATAATATCAGCTCATCAGTCCATCATACTCATTCCCCAGTTAAACAGGACAATCTATAAGGACTGTGGAATATTCTTGTAGCCTTTCTTTCCTGGAAATAAGAAAAGAACTTTTTGTTTCTGCTTCATCTAACTTCCTCCTGCTCTAAGAAAACTAAAGCATATTGTTTTTTCCTCAAAAGCTTCCATTTCTTCTCCTTCCTTTTATCAGCATTCTCTTCAGTGAAAAGAGTTTTTATTTTCTCCTATCAGGTGGACCAAAGAAGACTACTTTAGTCTTCATTTACTATCTTTTATGTTGAACCTCAGGGTCACAGTCCCTTCTCTCTCTTTTTTTTTTTTTTTTTTTTTTTTTTTTTTTTTGCCATACAACACAAAGGGAACACAATTTGTTCCTAGACAATACCAATAACAGGTTATTGGATCAGAGAGTTAATGCATCTCTGTGACACCTCCCACCTTCCATCTAGTTCTGCCCCTACCTCACCACCAAGAGATACTCCTCATTGTCTCATCTCTTGTTTAAAAACACCATAAATGAAAGAAAAGGCAGAAAAATACAGCATTTAATCTTTTCTCTTCTGCCTGATCTTAAGGAGGTAGGGAAAGAGCTTATGCTGCCCTCTTCCCTTTCTGAATAACACTAGCAGAATCCAATCAGGGGTCATCTGACACAATCAGGGGACATCTTTTCTTCCCTTCCCCCCACCCTGCCTTTAATTCAGTATTATTTTGTTGTACAGAGTCCTGGTTTCTGGTATGCAGACTTATGACGACAACTATGTTTGACAGCTTGAGACTACCCAGACACATTCTGTCTTATGCCTTTAGCCAAACCTTAATATAGGTCCTGTAGTTTATCATGGATATAGAGAACTTGGAGGACTTAAGGGCATTAGAAAAGGACAATGCTGATTTCCTCTGTCTGAAGGATTGCATTAATATTTTCTGCCAGTAACAGATTAAAGTGTTGGGAACACAGAAGTGCAGTAATGAGCTCAATAAAACAGAATTATTCTATGCTGCCTTAATATATTAGAATCAGTGCTAACTACCATTTTAGCGTTACTCAGGCTATGTGCTGACAAGAGTTCTCAACAAAATGGATGAGTTAATTGTTCCTTCTAATTGTTTTATTTCTGAACTGGAATTCCTTCCAGATTTCACTATTCTTTTATGAGTTTCTACATGTTTCCAGCCATGTGATGCTGACCGATGTGTGTCTTTGGTAGTCTCACAGTTGACCCCTGTCTGTAATCTAGTATCTTTCTAAGCTGACAGTTCTGTTTCTACTGTGACACTTTGTCCATTTATTTAAAATGTTTCTGCACAACATCTGTCCCCTTATTTTTCCTTCATCTTTTACTCCAAACTCTCTAACTGCTCATTTGTCACTTGGTTACGTACTGTATTTTCATATGCATCACAATGATTAGTGATGCATACAGGGGCATAAGCAGTCAAGTTGTATCTGAATAAAACATTTGTATGTGTTATTGACAGTAAAATGTTATTTGGACAGCTCTCCGAATACTTACATGCATGCTTAATTGCCATGCGAATTTTATTTTTTCTGTCAGTTGACATCAGTGGAGCTGTTCAGGGTAACGAAGTCACATGAGATTACAGGCTGAGAGCTAATGAAATAACAGGGTCCATGGCTATGCAGAGGGATTCAGGCAGTGAGCTCTGCACAGTCTGCCCCTTCTCCTTGCCTGGAGTCCCACCGAAGTATCAAGTTCGCCCATACGACAATCTGTGTGAAATCATAGACTCAGACCACAGCAGAATGAATTCCCTGCCTTCACTGCGTATACATATCTTTACAAGTATTTGGTGGACAGGATGGTGTATGTTTTTCCTGGAAGAGTTGCAATGGCTGGACCAATGAACGATGACTTTTAAATACTTTTGACATCCATATAATCTTGAACCTTCAGGAAAAGCAGACAGTGATGGTGACGTGTCTGTATAGCATCTGTGGGATGATCTTTTTAAAACATGTATTTTCATTATCTTCCTCTTCTATGAGGGCTTTCAGGAATTAGTTTGAAGGACAGTGTACCAATTTAAACATCTACATAGTGTCATGTAATAGTTAACTAAAAGTTAACTCTAAATGTTAAGTAGAACACAGAGGAAATTTGGTGAACTCTGTTCAACTCTCAATGCAATGCGGCACCTGTGTGATATTTTCAGTATAATATTTGCAAAGTCTGTGTAGTGCTTGTTACTCTGTTATGTCCCCTCACTCTCCTCTACACATGAATTTCTAGTTTTTTTAGAGCTTGAAATGTTTTTTCAGTATCAGGCTGTTTTGCTGACATAATGCTGATACTTTTAAGTAAAATTCTCATATTCTATTAGTAATTTGAAAGTATAAAAGAAATACATCTAAATCATTGCAAAGAAAGCTATAACAGTGCATCCTGCTGACATAGATAAATGCAAAACTCAATTTCTTATTTCTTCTCTTGTCTTGCATGCAGCACATTCTATGTTGGTTTCCACTATAATATTTCATGTTGTCATGTTCTCCTAAGGTCTCACAGACCCTTCAAACAGGAGAGGAAAACATTCTGTGCTTGCGTTTATGTTTTACATGTAGAATATGCCTTCAAAACCTCTACACTTTAATTTTACAATTTAAATATGTATAGGAGACGCCATCCATGAAAGGTGAGTATTATATTTCTTTCAAAAGTGTGAAGGACCCATAACTCATGAGACCCTCAGGTATGAATGAATTATGAAGGCCTTTCTCATGAGTGAAAGAAACATAATAACTCTTCAGGGGTGAGATATTCTATTTACTCCACAGATACTCATTTTAGTCTATTTAAAAGAACAACAAAAAGGAATATCTGTTTAAATCCCAGTGTGTGTCTTTAAGGGGAAAGGATGACAAATATGTTAGATTCATCAAAACATCTCTTTCTCCCTTTCTTTTATTTTTGCTTTCCTGAACACCATGTTGGAAGCAGTGGATTAACCGGGTTTGTCTACTGAACTAACATAAGCCTGTTGAGATGGACCACTGATTGACATGAAAAAGAGGAGCTGTGTTTTAAAAATAGTTATCTGTATCTTGTACCAGTCACGAAAATAAGATGGTGATATTGAGCCACTTTCTGAGCTGGATTAGAAATTAGCTATGTTGGTCTAGATAAATTTAGAAGCACTGATGCACTAAGAATTGATTTGTTTTTATCTTGATTTGTTTGTAATTTTGATTGTTACAATAACAGAGGTGTGTTCAACTATCTGTAGACCCCAAAAGATGCATATACCTGACTACACTGAAGATTTTAAACTATAATTTTTTATCTCATTCTACAGATGGGGAAAGTAAAGAACACTTGATTGACAGGTGGGTTGGTGTCAGAGTCAGAAATAGATTCCAGGTCACATGTGTCTTTATCCAATACATCACCCACCAGACCATGCTTTCAGAGAACCTTAAAACTGAACTTGATCCTTATGGGTACTAAGCATTTTATGTAATGCAGAAAATGTCCCAGCTTTGTTGACATTAGTGGAAGTTGTTTCTGCTCAGTAGTGGATGGAACTGATCTTTAACAGAACATAAAATAGAAAGAAATGCTAAAAAAAAAAAAAAGATGTGAATGTGCAAACAAGTGATTTACAAAGGCCAAAAATTTCATAGTCAGAGTCTCAGGAAGAATTTTAAGGTTTACAAGAGTTCTGCCATTCCGCAGAACGTCATAAATCCCAAGGTTTTGAGAATCAGGCCCTTAAAAGTATATCTACAAGCTAACAGTAGTTTCCCAGTACTAAGCAATTTAATCTACACTCCATGGTGGCATCCCCTTCCAAGAGTGATCCTAATTATGTGAAAAAAACCTCATCTTATTCCATTTTATCCAGCACTTTGTACATCAGTACAAAATTAATACAGAGTGAGTGTAAAACTCTCATACACCTGAATAGCATTGATTTACATATGATTTGTAGTAATGAAAAAAGCAAAAGAGAACAATGAAGAAAATGGTCCTCATCTTTTAAATCATTCTGTAATCATTCATCTTAAGTCATATGCAGTGTCCATACTATGCAGTGCTCAGTTGTGTGTATGCTCTGCTTGTAAGCCAACATGTGGTTGAATGATGGGTCATAAAATTCCCAGAAAAGGTAACAAGCATATCTAAATCATCTGTCTAGTCTTAGTCTAGCTAAGACTGTGTAATAGACATGATTTACAACATTTTGTACAATCTGTGCGGATTAGGAAGAGGAATCTTCATAATTATATGGGCTTGCTGTTATTTAAATATTTACCAACATTAAACACCAAAGGGGCTGTGCAAATGATCCAGGGGATTCATATTGTTCTAAGCTAATATCCGTTGTACAATATTATGCAAATTGCGTAAACTTTATTTTGTTGCTTCTGCTCTGAGCAGTGTATCCCAAGGCAGCTATTCACTAAGTTGAAACAGATAAAGTTTTAATAATAAATAGTGATGATGAATAAGTCAGAAAGTTTGTGCAATGCTAATGTACTTGTTGGCCCTCAGGTAGTTTATTAGATAAACAAGTAACATTTTAAAAGTTGCCTGCACGTAAGTGGCTTTTGTTTTCTAGGAAATGTTTATATGATAAATTATTTCAAAACAGTAGGTGTTAACGAACAAATTGTATCCACTTTCACTTTCCTGAGACTTAAGATTTAAACAGCAAAATTCTACATTTTTTTTGCTTTATCAAAATGACCGTAGCATGAGAAATTAAACTTTGCTATGGGATGAGGGACAAACTCATTCTGCTCTTTAATGCAGAATTCTTAAGCCAAGAAACAGAACTGCAGCCAGCTCTTTTCTTTAGTATTCAGGGCATTTTCAGGATTTAGGATCATAGAATCTTAGAGAGAGTAAAAATTAGATAAAATAGTCCAAGGAAGACAAGAGTCCCAGTATGCCCATATTATACTTTTGGCCACTTGACAGTATTGACCCATGGTAGATCAGCTGAAAGGCATTTGTATGATTGGGAAAGAAGCCCCGCTAAATTAAAAAGGAATGAAGCATAAACAAGCTTATTTAACCAGCATGTTGTAATGAAAAACCAGCCAAATGTATTAATGACTCTTTCTACTCTGTGCAGTATGTTCCTGACCCATATAGGGCTCTCTTTTTCTGAAGTACATTTTGAGCATCTGCATTCTAGTTATGTTGAAAATCCCCCTGATGATACATCAGATCTTAATAAACACAAATCACCATCATTTGGATCTTTGCTGGATTTTTTTTTAATGTAAATAACAAAACAATTTTATATCCTTGCACAGAAAGAACAGATGGTGCACTGGTGAGAAGGGTGTCTCATTACATTTTCTTGGATTTTGCAGCAGTGGTCTGTAGTCTGTCTAGTTACTGCTGGACTGCTGTGAATCAGTGATGGAAACATTTATGGCATGGGACATGACTGCAAGATTTTTGGAAAAAGACTCTGTTTCTCTCTGTATTTGCTATCTTAGTTGACTGTGTTGGTCACAAATTCACTTCATTTCTACCATTCTTATGGCTGGATGGATTCTGAATCGCTGCAAAATTATCAGGAATATAAAGGCTACAAAATGAGTCAGAAAAACAAATGGATAGGCATTAGGTTTAATGGTTAGAATTTTGCACTACAGGAGACAAGATTCCCATTTCTTCCTCTGCCAGTTTCTCACCACTAGTTAAGATAATTTGAGTGCTAGTGGGTTCAAAGAGTTGTGGGGTATTTTTTAAGAAATATGTAGCAGAAATCACATTTTAATTTTAAAGAAAATTCTTTTAGTCTCATAGATGAGAAGTAACATGGAAAAATCCTTCTTTTGGCTGTACATCGGCACACCTGTGTTCAAATTTATTTCAGAATGAGGTATAAAGATATGCAAAAAATAAGGGAGAAACGTGGATTAAGTTTTTAAAACTCAAAAACTGTTTGAACATTGTAGAGTTTGGGCATAGTTTTCAGAAGAGTGAAATAGATAGCTATCTGCTATCTATTCCCCAAAATTAATTTGATCATTGAGATATTTGGCTCATGCGCACATGGGATCCAACATGCAGCCTGCTCTCCAACTATGGGAAGCCTCTTTCACTCACATCACTATTCTGCACTGAGTAAAGTTCCTGGTGTTCAGATTCTTGCTGTATAGAGAGTGTGATGTTTGGCTTAAAATTTAGACATAAGATTTCTGTGAAAGTAGGAGCTGAAAATGGTTTTGAAATCTTTTTCTTTTTTTTTTTTTTTTTGGAACTTAAACAGTTGAGGTACTTCCTATGAGGTCTTCTAGGATATCACTTCAGCGCTTGTCAAGTGTCTTTTTGCTGTTTGAATTTTCCACATTAATGGTCGTTGCTATGATACATCAAGCCCGCTGGTAGCAGCATACAACATGATTCATTTTATGGGCAGGAGATCCCATGACAAAGACTTATCAGAGCGGGAAATTAGAAAGATGCTGTTCCTGAAAGCCATTAGCGTAAGAATGCACCTAAATATAATTTAAAATATTTTACCCTTAGAAGAAAATAAAAACATTTTAGATAAAAGTCTGGCAAAAATACATCCAACTTGTACTTTTAATATATGTTGTGGAAACCATCTTTCACCACACTTGTGCAGTAGATGAGCATTAAAAATTCCTTTGGAAAATGTTGCATACCCAAATTGTTTTAGTTCAGACCTTCTGGAAGCTAAGTATCTTCTCTGATGAAGATGGAAACTAATTATGCACTTCCCCCTACATTCTTTCAACATTACTCTTTGTTGGTAAAAGACATATCACTTTCATTCATCCATCTTCCACATCCTCCTAACTACATTAAAATAGTCAATTACAGTCCTTTATTTCCAGAGTGAAAGGTCCATTAGTTTGCAAATTTCTGCAGAACAGCTAAGCATACTGACTTTTGTTTTGACATTTGAGAAAAAGATGTTCTTCAGGAGGTAATGAACCAGATCCTCAACAGATATATGTCAAAATAATTGTTTGGCATGAGCAGAAAAGAGATGGAGGGGATGATGTGGCTTGGGTGATAAAGTGAGGAAAATAGTATGTTTAATGAAATTAAAATGGAATTAAAAAGGTTAAACAAAAACCAAATAATGAGTTTGCATCAGAACTAGCAAAAGATTACCGAAGAGATGGCCATTCGTAACATCTAAATTGATATAGACTAACCTAAATCTTCACCTCAGAATCCTAACATTTTCCAAAAATGCTTGCAGATTTTAAAATATGGTCCTAATACTTGATTTTCAGTTTGTGGCCTTGATCCTCCTCTTGTTAAATCACTGGTAACGCTGTATGCATTGAATTCATCCAGCACTGCAGTTCTAGGAAACCTGTTAGCTGGTTATCTAGCAAGGAGTTGACTTATTCCTGAGTTAAACCATAATTCTCATGGTTTATGAAAGTTGTAATTTTAGTAAGAAATAACCTGATTATGTAAAATAAATGCACATGCATGCTTATATAGGCTTAGATGTCCAAGACCAGTGTGCTTATAGACACAAGATGAAGATAAGAAAGAACTGCAATGAGAGTTCATTTTCACAGCACTCCTGTAACAGTTAATTAATTCCACTTTCTTCCTGCAAACAAAAAAGCTTTTTTTTTTTTTTTTTAGTATATAATATTCCAGTCTTTCTGTGACCTCAATGGTAGGAGGCTATTTAGACAAATTTTCTAAGTGCCAGTTCGCAGGAGGTTGCTGAACTCCAGCAAGAAAAAAGGCAGTTTGCAATCTTCTTCAGAGGATTTACTCAACACTCCAGTGAAAATAGATAAGATTTGAGATTAGAATTCACATTGTTTTCACTAGTGAGGTGCACTCTTGAAATAACTGATAAAATGTCGGTTATGCTGTATTAAGTGTAGTATATAAATTGAATCAATCCCATACATAATTGCTCCCTTCTTACAAACCAAAAGAAACATGTACAACCCTCAACACCCTGATGCGTGTTTTAAGGCTCTGTTTTAACAGCTTGCATATAATTTGCATTTAGCAAGCATAGCAAGCATCAGCTATGACAATTTTTACATTTGGAAATACTACAAGACAAATACACTGGAAAAAAGATTCAAGATAAGTTCATCTTACCAATGATAGAGAAATAAAACATGCATTATGTCACTAACCTACATATAGTACAAAAGTTTAAAGCCATTTTTTCAGCTACTCTCAAGATAGATTTTAACTTACTGGCCAAATCTTTGTTTCCTAGAGTTTATATATATAATGCAAAGAAGCAGAACCAGACTGGGTAGCTGATTGAGTACCAGATTTCAATGCACAAAACTGGCATAGACCTACTTTATGATCTTTATAATTTTAATTGTCCTTGCTGCAGAGAAAGGTATTCTGCAATTTTTGACTGGAATCTCTCTTAAAATACCCTGGCCTCTCCAAACATGCCTCTAGACTCATGAAAGGAGAAACTCAAAAGGCAGTGGTTTGATAGAGAGTCTACTGAACTTGCATATGGCAAGAATGAAGAAGAGGAAGAAATATAGATTATTTGGTAACTGTCAAAGTAACATAGTTTGAATTCTCACTTTGCTGCAGATTCTTTTTGTTATACTGGCAAATTGGAGGGGAAGAGATGGGTGTGCATCCTCAGAAACACTTAATCCATGCATCACTCAACTCTTGCTCTCCTGCCCAGAACATTTCACAGGCAAAGAGATAATGTTCAGAACTGAGGTCTTTATTTCTTGCCTGGTAACCCAACCCTCGGCTCTTGCTCTTCAACTGTGACCCTCACCAGAGCTAGAAACTTAATTTTTGCTTTGCAAATAAAGAAAAAAACAAAACTCATCAACCACAAAATTCAGAGAAAACATGCAACTCCATAATAGTCTTTTGTTTAGTGGCTAAAGAACTATGGAGGTGTTCACTGACTTTTTTTCTCTTAATTAATGTAAACATCAAATATAGGTAAATGTGTCCTTGCAAAGAGTTTTTATGTGTTATCAATGGCATATCTTCTGCAGCTCAACTTAACTGTGTTCACTACTTTATACAATGCTGGTATTTGTCAGTGACAGCAGCATCTCATGGTCTGTGCTATTCATCCAAACTGAGTAGTAACTTTGGGGTTCAGTTCTGCATATAAGATTAATCAACAGCTTCATTGGTTTCAGCATATACTGGATAAAGTACTGGTCATATAGCTTTTAAGAGTGCTTCATTACAGCTTCTTTTCTTCAAATGATTCTGTTTCTTAAAAAGACCTTTTTTTCCTTGGGAACTAACATGTGAATTATTCCTCTTCCAGTACTCATTCTTCTGCTAGCATGGTTTGCATGAAAACAGTGGTCTCAGTACTTGTAAAGTGCTCTTGCGATAGCTCTAGAAAAAGCCCAGAGGGGCCTGATGGTTATATTCACTACCAATAGATCAACCATGAGTAGGTTAAGATGAAAATTAGTTCATTACAAAATTATAATGTCATAGTGAAAACAACATCCTTTTGTGCACAGTAAACTTACAGCATATGTCTAATGTGGAAAATGCAGCCCACAGACAATCTCTTGCAGAAATCTGTATTGCATATTAAACAACCAGAACTGCCTCCTTCTGGGCTATGTGTAAATAAATGATCACAGTATTAGTCTTCAAACAACCTGACTTTAGAGAAGAGAAAATAAAGGCAGTGTAATGCTGACACACAAACCTTACAAAAGGCTCTTGGCTCAACTTAGATACAGCCTTTTTACTATTAAACTAAAACAACTCAAAAAAATTGTTAGTGGAGCACTGTTCCCTGGTGGCTACAGCAAGGCTCTTAGGGCTCTGTGAATAATTGATTTTTTTTTTTTTTTTTTTTTAGTTCAGCTGCTAAGCTGAGGGAAAAATAAATTCTGCTTGGATGGACCCTAAATAAAACTTTTTTTGTTAACATGGAATGTTAACATGCAAGTTTTATTTCCACCCGTGAATATTTGTTCAACACTACTTGGGTCCAGATTTTCAATGCTTTAGTCTCTACTCTTGACTCCAGAGCTGACCATGTGGCAAGATACTGACAAGTGGACAAGAAGGGGAATAAGCACCTTGTCAATAGGATGTTGAAATGGTAAGAAATGTGAGTCTAGGCAGGCAGGTGGGAGGAGGTGACCTGTGAGACTACATATAGATTTAGAGTGAGCTGCACAGAGGAGCAGCACTGCAGCTTAATATTTTCCTGTTATTTTCTGTATTTTGTTATTATTTTTATCTTTTGAAAAGTGTGAGTTACCTTAAAATGAGGCTGCTTTATTTTGGACATCATAGCAGTTTGCTATCTATATTAACTTACTAATGCTGCTGTATTGATCCTGGACCTGAGCTGATTCTGTGCTCTAACATACCAGCCACTATGCTATTGTAGTTGCCAAAAATAATGTTCTTTGTGTACTCAGAGCTATACACACTTCAGTATAACCTGGAGCTGTCAATGCAGTGTTGGTGTGGAAAAGAGGACTGCAATCAAGTTATCAATTGATTTGCTGTATAATTTGGAAGCGAATTCTGAAAAGAGTTTACTCAGTTCATTATCTTAGGTACGAACTATGACAAGAGTATCAAATAGGTTTAGATGTAATTGATTTTCCAAAACTCCTCTATAATCATATCAGGTAACCCCTTACAATGGCAAACTGTTTTCTAAGGGTGTCTAAATAGCAGAAAGGATGACATTAGCAGGATATCTCCACTTACTGCAATTGCTTCATGATATAAAATTTGCTCCCAGACACTTTCTTATAACCAGATGATCAGAAATTTGTGGCCTTTGGTGTAGATTGTGAAAATGGCAATAACCATAATAATCTCTATCAGAGGATTACATGTCCACAAGGCCATATGCTCATTTTGATGATACTGGAACAAAACAGCATTCAAGACAGAAAGTCCACCAGAGGGAGGTTAAAGTAGCATTGGTTTTGGGGCCAGCATGGGGATGCTTTGATTGATCACATACACATTGCAGCTTCTACCCGCAAGGCTCTTACGTCCCCAGTAGAGAGAAAACCTCTTTATCCTTCAAAGTCTTACCCTTCTGAAAAAGTGACTCTGTAGGGAAAACTCTGTCTTCTTGTTTGAGGAGTTCTGAATCTAGCTGAAAGGCAAAACATATATGTCCTTCCTTTTTAATACCAGGTTTAAGAGAATACTAAATGGAAAAAAGGCAAATTTCTGAGCTAGCAAATAGAGAAAACCAGATTATCAAGCTGGCCTGGTTTGATCTGAGTCATAAAAATGACAGTTGAGAATGACTTGCTGTTCATTGCCTTGCAGTGTTTAACTAATAATATTTGCATATTTTTTGATTTATGAATTAATATCAAGCCTATTATGTAATTTTACAGCACGGTCCTTCCTTTCTACCTCCCTTTCTTCCTCCTTCCCTCCCTCCTTACCTCCCACTGCTGACTCCCTTGCAATCCTGATAGCTTCTCCTTCTAGTTCAAAAGAAGATCCCCAATATTGTTCCCAGACCTCACAGGGCACACCCTATTGTGTGCATAGATGATTCATGTCAGAAGTTTATACACATCATCTGCATGTTCCTATGCACTTGATAATACGCACATTTACTGCTTGCTGGGAAACACTACCACAGCGTATTTCACCTTTTAACAGCATCTCAAAAACATGTTAAGCCAGAATGCTCTCACCACTACCAAAAGGTTCTTCTCATGCTGTGACATTCATTTTCACACCTTTCTGCACAGTGCATCCTGTGGGGCTTTCCACTGCTTCACCTGCAGTCGTTTGCAGGCACTGCCCCTTTTGTGTTGCTGTGGTGGGAAGAAAGCATGAAGGTGAGAAGTTTCATGTGCAGTACTGCATATTTGTGTTTTTATACAGAGAAGCTGCCAAAAGCTTACTGGTAATTATTTTGGCAGAGAGGGAAGACTTCTCAAGCTGTAAGAGCAAAATAGACCAAATGATCAGCAATTGTCTCACTACAGATATGTCAATATCAACACTATAAAATTCCTTTTAGGGTCATCTGCAATCCAGTGTTTTACATAGTAGGCGAGACTTTCCCAAGGGCTCGTCTATAGAGTTAAAGGGGAATCTTCGCTTGTCCAAGCAGTACATCACACATTAATATTGCATGATGTTGTTTTTAATTAACCCTGAGTAATACTTAAAGATTATCTCCTAAAGAAAACACTGCTATTTCCCAACATGATGTTCTTCCTCCCTTCCCCACTCACTTTCACCTTTCTCTTTTCTGTAGAGAAACAAGTAAATAAGGAAAAATGTACCACTTACATGAGACTGAGACAAATCATTGTACTTTGTTGGCTTATTCCAGATCCCTTACACGAAGGATAGGCTTCTTAAAAGTCATATATAAAACCACCACTACTTCTTCTTTTACAAGGCTTCACTTGAGCAAAACTGGAACTAAATGTAACATAGACAAGCAAATAAACTGGAAAAAAGATGTATCTGAGAATGGGAGAAGAATCTGAAAATTTAGGCCAGAGTCTAAGTTTGTAAACCACCATCCTTTTTTTCCAGCTACCTTGAAGTCAGTGTTACAGTATTCACATGGCTGCCAAAGAAAAGCAAATGTCAAGAGAGAGTGGATGGAAGAGAGAGACAAAGGCAAAAAGAGCCTTTCAGGGATTTTTGCCACAGCATCCTCTCCCAGGATACATTCATACCACCAAAGAGGATTCACTCTCATACGTTGAGAGCCACTGTTTGGGGATTATTATTTTTTTATCTACTTCCATTTCCACAGTAACCTGCAGAGAGATTCCTCTACTAGTTTGGGGGGCATAGGGGAGTACTAGAATTGATTTATAATATATAGTATTTTGAAACAACATGCTTGTAGAAAAAATGAGTCTGCAGTGCCTTCAGGATTTTTTTAACATTCTCCTTCTCTCCAAAGTTCATGCCTTTCCTCCACAGACATCCTCTTCAAACTCCAGTGCTCAGTTCTCCATGAGGGTATGTCAGTGACATAGCATTTGAGGTCTATACTCCCATATGTCACCTCTTGCAACTCATAATGGGCTGGCCCAGGACAAGTCTACCTTGCTTGGAACTCAGTATCAATACATTGGAAGCTTTAGATCTCATCTCTACATATAATAGAAATTCAAAATATGAAATAACATGTAGAGAGCTAGCAAGCATAGTCCTCTAGTTTTATTACTGAACAGCAGTTTTATTGTTTCCTTGAACTTTGCCATCTGTCTCTACTTATTTCTCTTATCCACTATTTAGCTTGCAGACTCCTTGGACGTAGGTAGTTTTTCTACACTTGTACAACAGCTAGTGTGACAGTGTTGTAGTTCATGAAAGGGTCCCTGCTCCAGCACAGCACAGACTGTTAAATAATATTTTCATCAATTTTTTTACCCCAGGTGTGAATCTCTTTCAGTTTCCTTGAAACCCAAATTTTGCTTTTCACTTCCCAGACTGCAACGTCCACAGCAGGAACTGAGCATCAGCTAGTCCTAATTTCTAAATTTACTTCTCATTCAGCTGGTATAAAGTTTTGTATGGTGGCCTTTCCATGCCATAAATATTAAATGTTAATGTGTAAGCTCCATCTGGAAGACTCCATTCTCTAATTCTCAGCTCTGTTTCCTCACATAACAACCAATAACAGAGATCATTAAATAAGAAGATTTTTATTTAGGAACACTGAGAATGTAACCTAGAGTGGCAACATATGCAAAAAATGAAGGAGTAATGTTTTATTGACCAATTTTTCTTTATTGCTGCTTATCTATGAAGAAATGAGAAGATAAAATCATTAGAGTAGTAAAACAACTACCATACCAAGTATACTGCTGCAACAAAATTTACTTTGCTTTTTCGTGTGCTTAAAGTATAATAAGGAAAATATGCATATAAAACATTTCCTACTAACTTCTCCAGTGTTGCTTACCGTAATATGGAGCTTTCAATTTCTTGCGATCCTATCTGACACTAATTATTCCCATTAGAATCCTCCATTATGCTCAGTTTTCTTTGCATGTATATGTGCTTGCATGTGTGAAAGAGATGTAGTCTGTTGTTGTTCACCGTAAATTTTATTCAAATTCAGCAGCACCAATTTATAATCACTTACATTTACAGAATGTCTTTCATTCTGGGCGATCCAAATGTGCTTTTCAGACTTTTATATAAAGAAATGTAGAATGCAGCTAATTTTATGTGGATTGTTGTACTATTTGATAGCATCCAGCAGTATTACACATGTGGTTTCAAACCGAAAGTGAGTATCCAGTAGCAATGTCATTGGATGTTTGTAGGATGGATATAGCGCCTATAATTACCAAGATAATGTCTTTCTAATAGAAGTACTAGTAAGTCTTTGGCCGTGATGGCACTGAAGATCGACTTCATAGCAAGGACTGAACTCCCAAAACTCACTGCCAAGAAAAGCAGAAACCTCACTCAGCACAGATTTTTTGTTCCTAATCGCATATTTCATCGGTGCTGCCTTTATATCGGCTGTGATGCCTATCTACCCCTTTGGTGAGCCAACCAAGTTCACCGAGTTAATCCAGAAAATCAATCCAAAAGGAAAAAAAGAAGTATAATTTTCTGTTGGTAAAGTGAACTGAGTTAACTCACCAAAGGTCACTTAAGGACTGCAGCCAGGACAAGAGGAGCCTGATTGTGTGGCTGGGAGCCAGGGTTGGGGAAGAAGTACATTCTACATGTCAGGAGCAGAGAACTGCTAGATTGTCCTGGTTTTGTTGTCAGTCTGCCTGGAACAGTACCTGTAGCAAGGCCTCCTTTTTAGTACCTGCTTCAGAAATTGGACAGTCATATTCCTACCTGAAAATCACCAGGACTGCTTCCTACAGCACATTTGTCTTTTTCTCATGAGCTCCCAGTAGGCAGATTGATTTTGCTCTCCTTTGGCTGCAAGATCTGTAAATGCACAGTGAATGCTGAGACACAGCTGCAGCAGAACTACACGGTATGTGTTTTCGGAGTTAAAGTCTACTACTCATAACCACAGTGATCTGGATATCCCACTCCAAGCAATGCTAGTGCAGAATTCCAGTACCAGAGTGGCTAGGGAATGGAAGGAATATACTTTGTGACCTTATGAAAAAGTAATATTTATGGTATTTTGGTTTCTTTTGTAAAATAAAGATTTTTTTTCTTTTGAGGGAGCAAACTGTTACTCCGATGTAGATTTATCATTTACCTTTGTAAAAATTGAGTTCTGCTGAAGCTACTACGTAAAATTCATTGTTTTCTAATGGCCGTACCTAGCTGACAGGTTTTACAAACTCTTATTCCTAAGACAAGATCAGATATTCAGATGAGCAGGCAGAGCTATGGAAATTAAGGGAAATATTAATAAGACTAGTGGCAAAAAAGGACTTTTCCCAGCACAAAAAGGCTGAGAACTGATCATATTCTGAACATCATCATCAGGGTTTTTTGTTTGGGGACAGGACTCAGGAGATATTAAAGGCAATATTGTTTCCTTACTATTTATAAAACTATTATATCTAGAACTCTAGAGGACTTCTCCAAGTAGTCTTTCAAAATATTTGAATGTATGTTATATACGAGCATATAAATAGTTCTTTTTAAGACAGTGGGGTTAACGCATACATGTTAAATGTGGTAACTGCTTTGATGTGGAATCTAACCCTACCATTGATTGTCTTTTTAATTCATATATTCATCATCTATTATTAGTTGTATTTAAAAGCAGAATTGATGCATTTTTTTCTATTCTTCTAAGTAATTCTCTTTCCTTTCACAGAAATAATAGCAAATAGAAAGCGGTTCCTGCTGATTTTCCAGTGGATAGATTACGAGTGGTTCACATTGTTTTTTATAAATATTTTCTGTAATTCCCCAGACCAGCTGTTAGTTTTAACGTACATCACAATTCCATTAAGCACGACACATAACTGTTGCAAACCACAGTGCACACTTTAAGCTGATGTTTACCTGAAGGCCTTTGAATAGATTTTGTCAAGATCAAAAGTAATTACTTTGTAAAGTTCATTTCCCACCCTGCACCTCTTTTCTGCTGAATAAATATTGCAAGAGGATGAAATATGGACGGGTCATTTACATCCATCACTTTTAAATATTAGTGATAGGCTTATGCAGCTCATTGTTGTGTAAAAATCATTTGGATACATTATTCCAAGTTGAATAACAGAGTATTTCAGATAAAGAACTAAACGAAGGCTCTCTTTGTCATCTTGTATTGAATAAAGCAAAGGGAAAGGACTGTCTATTAATTTTATGGCTAATATATCTTCCCTTTAAATGGTTATACCTTGTAAATATTTTTGTTAACAAATATTAAAGTGCATATCTGATTCAAACACCTATTACGCCTTATTAAAGTAAATATACTAAATTACCTACAAGGATACATAATAATACATCATTTCATTCAAGTAAGAGATATTTAAAATTACATCCACTTTCCATTTAAAGACTACTTGGGAATGTAACTTTCCTCTAGATTTTTTTTGGTGATTTCATTCTTGAAAGCACATGAAGATGAGCAGTATCCAGTGGTTTTCTTCATGCCATGCTATGGAAAAGCAGAGAGAGAGAATTGAGAAAGTTTAATGCCAGCCATTTTTGACCATCTTTTTGAAGTTTATGATCATTTCTAGAAAAGTGTCTCAAGAGGAGCCTACACCTCCAGTCACAAAACTATCAGAAATGTTATGGTAGAAAAACTTCCTCACAAAACACCGGAAGGTGCTTTGGCTTTATTGTGCTGTTGTGGTGTTTCCTCTAACTACTCCTATTCTAATAAGCTTGGAGTCACTTTACTCTCTTCTACAGAGTGGTATTTACATGTGCTTGTAAAAGAAGTCAGACAGCATCGGCACTGACATAGCTGGCTTATAGGAATTGCCATATATGTCATAACATTACAGTGACATCATATAAAGGGACTAGATAAATACCAATACAGTTTCCATTTTTTAAATGTGTTCATAATTCACACAACTATGTATTCAGTGTTTACGTTCTAAATAATTTACTAACAGTAAATCACCACTTTCTACTAGAGCTAGGGAAACCTTAGTGTTTATGTGGCTCTCTCAACACTCCAGCTAGTTCGTATATAGGTCTGTATTAGGTGGTAAAATTGTTACTCTCAAATAATGCATTTCAAATGGAGAAGCTCAAGGTCTACATACAAAACAATGTGCAATGTGCTATAGCTCTGCTTGAAAACAGACAAATGGATAGGATTCTGAAAAAACTACGACATGAAGTGACCTGAGAGGGTCATTCAAGTCCATTCCGCTGATTCAAAGAAAGATAACCTGTATCATGGCCATTTCAATTTCTAAAGCCAAAGTAATAATGGACACACAGTGACATGATTTGAAGGTTCACACATGTATCTGGTTTTTGGGTATTTTTTTTTTTTGCATGCAGACTTCCAGCATGATGTTGAAATTTTGTTTTCACTTTAATTGAGATCTAAAAGAACATACCACAGCAAAACTGGTCCTAAAGTGTTTGTAGTGGGTTGTCCTTTCTTTTCTTCCCCCCAGATTAGACATTGGTGTCTAAAGTGAAAAAAAAAAAAAAAGCCACTTGGTGAGTACCAGGGTATTTTATGTATGAATTTGCTTCATAAACAGTTTCAGAGAGATTTTCAAAAATCCAAATCATGAAGGATTTTGTACAGGTTCTGTCTTATAACAAAAGTTTCATTCATAAGATTTGTTAATCTAGGTTGGTGTGACAAATTCAAAGTGTTTTGAAAGTCTCTCAGGACAGTTCTTTAAAGTGTGTTTTGCTCTCTTCTTCATTAAAGATCTAGGCTCATGTTTGAAGATGAATCCTCAGCTGGAAAGTTGCTTTTAGTTTTAAATGGAGAATTGACAGATTGTCTTCAGGCAGGTTTTGGCTGCAATCCATCCTTGTCTATCAACCTTTCCAGAACTCCAGTTTCCTCTTCTCTTATCCTTTTCTTTTTGAAGACAAGGGTTTTAAATTAAATAAATAATGTGTGACATTCAGGAAAGGGTAGACTAATGTAAATTTTACAGCAAAGGGGGAGAATTTTTAAATTGGAGAGTTGAACAGTGCTGAGGCATGGTCTCTTACAGCAGTCTGTACTTTCAGAGTCTAAATATCCTTATGGAAATAGGAGTCTTACTATGTTTGACATCCATGTCCAGAAATACAATTTTGTCTACACAAGCATTAATTAGCAATTTTGAGAATGCTTTCAACAAGGCCAGGGATTAACTGGAACACTGAATTTATCCATTCCCATTAAGTTCCCTGTTTGGAGAAAGAAGACACTACATGCGTACTTTTTACTGAGTTGGGCAGGAACCAAAAAATTTATAGCCTTCAGTGGACCTTCAACTCCAAATAGGTTGGATCTGGTAGGTTGTGGTAAGACTTTCCAAGAAACTAGATTCTGGGTAACAACAAACTTCCAAATGCGTAGGAATTCAGATCGAGCTCTAAAATAAGTGTCTTTGTCATTTCTTGCAACTAAACGTGTGGGCACAACAGTTATTAAATTGCCAGGAGAATTTGAGTCTTTCGTCAGCAAATTCTTTGTCCTTCATTGTCTTTCTCTCTCATATACAATAACCACTTCTACAGAGATGGGGAATAACACAAAGCTAAAACTACTAATTCCATAGAATTCTCTCCTTTATTGTTAAACAATTCTGGAGCTTCTTGGATTGTGCAATCTTGACTGAACCTCATTCAGCAAGTTCCTTGTCTCAGTTGCTTCACTGACTGTATATTCATTTATTACCTGTTTAGTTTTCTGTTGACATATCTGTCTGTCCAGCCTGAATTAAAGTGATTCCTCTCTAGTCATTACATGAATTCTTAGGGCAATAACATTCAGAGGAGTCTTTTACTGAGAAATAAACCGTAGGCTAAAATGTCACAGAGTTTTATTAGGCAGTCTAAACTTAATTGCAGATAAGTTGATGCACTCATAAAAGATGATGCAATGTTTCTGTTAACCCCAACATATGGTAACTATTCATGGGAGGACTTCTAATGTATTAATTCCTAGTGAGACTTCACCTGGCATTAGAAGTATTCAAAGGATATTATTTATATAAAACTGTGATAGGAATTTGATTACTCCTGCTGAGGCTCTGGGTTATTTAGAATATTTTCCCATGATCTGTGATGGAAATGGGAAAAGAGCTCTGTTTCCCTGAAGAGCTGCAAAGCTTACTTAACACAATGATCTTTCAACCTCAGTAATAAACTACAGTGCAAACAAATAGATGTACCTGCTTTGGCATTTCATCTCTTAGTCAATATTCAGCAATGTTATACTGATGATTCTTGAAAACTGAATACTCTATTTAGAATAAAATGGCCTTTGCTCATTGGAGCGGTAGGTCAAACTGGGAGCCATGGCTTTTGGCTTCTGCTCTCACTTTTGCCATCAAGATCTCGGATAATCAGGTTAATCATATAAGCTCCCTGAGTTTCAGTAGAAGTCTTGAACACATTTCCCTTCTTTCACTGAGGTTCATGTGAGGTTTACTTGATTAATTACTTTTACAGTGAATGATACTTGCAGGTAGAAGATATTACAGATAGCATAGTTTAATTATGTGTGTCATTACCATCCCTATCTTTAGAAATTTTAGTGATAAGCCCTAACAATTAAATGAAATGTATTAATTACAGTGCAAACTTTATTCCGTCTTTTTCTCAAGCTGATGGGTTCTGTACCAACCCACTTTACCTTGATGTACAGTTTAAATGTGCCATGGTGACAGGTTAACTTTAAAGCTGTTCCAAGTTAATCACATGCTGCTAGAGACCATTGCACACAGGCGAGTCCTGTGCTAGGAATTCTAACAAAGCATAGACAATTATATTTTGTGTTCGCCTCAGCTAAGATATCGACTGAATAAAGAGTGAGAACTAAAGCCAGCTCCCAATGCCGCAATCAGTAGATGGTTTAGCAATTTCAGTTTTTTTCTTTCATTGCCAAAAATCAAGATGGTTTCTGAAGACATTTAAAGTCTATAAAGACTTGGCTAAATTACAGTTGTTCTACAGCAAGTGTAATATGTAAGAGAGGACTGGAAAGAATCCAGGGAGCTTGTTTTCACACCAAAGATCCTTTATAGGATATCAAATCATACTGGAAGGGCAGTGTGCCCTGGAGGATCAAACACCATGGTGTGAGTTCATATCTGACTCTGTGATTAGTTTGACACTGCATAATATTTACATAGCCACCTCTTTAGGAGTTCTGATTAAAGCTTTCAAATTATATCATAGATGTATTCAGCAGAGATGAATATCCCCAGTCTGAACAGGTTATGACCATGACACACTTCCAGTTTTCTCTTTGCTTACCCAGGTAACCAAAGGACTCCTTTAAAAGGTTTAATAGAGCACACCAGTAATGTCACTATGGAAACATAATCTTTTAGAGACTGCTACTTTAACAGAGCACCATATTCCCTCACCTAGTCAGAATTTACAAGTCTTGGCTGGAAATTCCCTGTAGTGACAGTGAAAAGTGTAGGATTCCGGACTGTCAAAACCATACAGAGCAGGACAAGATCCAGAAATAAGACATCAGTGAAAAAGTGTACTAAAGAATACCGTTACTAGCTGACTTACTAAATTGTTTAAAAAAAAAAAAAAGGTTGCATGGTATGGGGTTTTGCTACAAAACATCAAGTTCAAAGGGCAAAAGAAAAAAATTTACAAGATAATGGATGGTGCTGGAAGAATATCTTCAGTACTTATGCTGAGGAAGAGGATTGTAATGGTCAGCACAGGGGATAAAGAGCCTACCGCAGTTGCCACCTAAAATATTTATGTCCTTCACTCCACAGGTAGTCATACTCTTGCTGCCAGGGGCCAAAAATCCAGTATCCACTTCCAATGCATGTTTGTGCTGTCCCAGGTTTGCTCTATTAATAATATTTATCATAGTCAGTAGATACATGTTTCTGTCATACTTCTCAAGAAATACTGTATTTGGAAAGATTTTGTAGCTCCTGAGAAGCACCTGGACTACATTTTTTTTTATTAGTTGTCATGGTTTTAGCTGGGATAGAGTTAATTTTCTTCACTGTCGCTGGTATAGTGCTGTGTTTTGGACTTAGTATGAAAATAATATTGATAACACACTAATGTTTTAGTTATTGCTGGGTAGTGCTTACACTAGTCAAGGACTTTTCCAGCTTCCTATGCTCTGCCAGGTGCACAAGAAGCCGGGAGGGGAGGGGGCACAGCCAGGACAGCTGACCCCAACTGGCCAAAGGAATATTCCGTACCATATGACGTCATGCCCAGTATATTAACTGGGGGGAGTTGGCCAGGGGGAGCAGCGATCGCGGCTCGGGGACCAGTGGTGTTGGTCAGCGGGTGGTGAGCGGTTGCAGCACTTGTGGGGTATTTTTTTTCTATTTCCCCAGGTTTCATTTCTCTCTCTCATTATTTTCCTTTTTATTATGTTATAATTATTATTATTATAATTATAATCATTATTATCATTACCATTATTACTGTTACTATTTTATTTTAATTATTAAACTGTTCTTATCTCAACCCACGAGTTCTCTTGCTTTTGCTCTTCTGATTCTCTGCCCCATCCCACAGGGGTGAGGGGAGTGAGCGAGCGACTGCGTGGGGCTGAGCTGCTGACTGGGGCTAAACCACGCATAGTTCACATAAAGACCCTAGATAATCTATGTCACTATGGAAAGAGGTTAGAATTTTGCAGCCACTTTTTAAAAGTATTGTCTTTGAATTTATAAAACAATGCCTTCCATGTAATGTATGAAAAATATGTCATCTGGAATATGAAACTCAGAGATTCTACTTCTATTCACAGATGTTAGGGATGGATAAGGATGTTTCTTCTGCTATGGTCTTTGACTTATTTAATTTGTGTGATGCAGTGTGCCTCTTCTTCCTCACATGGGACTTTTGCAAAGGTACTGAAGACTAGCTACCCTTGAAAATAGGTAGGCCAGGTATAGTCTGTCTGGTGCTTATGTAAGCAGCTGAGAAGTTCTGCTTAATGAGGCTTTAGTTCATAACCTATCTTAGGTCAATCAATGGAAGTCGAAAACTCTTTGGCTTAGGTGTGTTGTATTTAGATGGAAACAAAATAAAGAGCTCTAGCTGAGTTATAATTTCAGTTAATTTAGCATTGGAGACAAACTCTAGATGGGACACCTGTATATAAAGCCCAGCAACAGTAAACTCACTTAGACAGGAACGTTACTTGAGACTGATCTATATGAATAGCAAGCAGTTTTCTTTGTGGTGTAACTGCATTTTTTCCAAGCAGTTTGGTTTTTTTTTATCTTGTGTTCTGCTGGGGCGTGCAACTGTGCATCGCCATTACTCAGAGCAGAGGAGGTTATGTAGTTGCTCCAAATTCTCAGACAAGTGCCTGTAAACATTTTGGCTGAAATAGGGAGTTCAACTATTCAGAAAAAACAAAGACACGTACACAGCTTGGTGACAAGTGATTAGAAATCAGGGAATGAAAAAAAAAAAAAGGCAAGCTGTTAGTTATCAATTTAAAGTGACTTCAAAAAGCAGCTGCTAAACCTTTAGTGATTTTTTCTGATACCTACCCAGGCTACAGGTAGTTAGTAAGTGCTTAATAAAGCATCAGCTCATCAACTCAGTTTCTCCTTCAAAAGAAATCCACTGCAATTATTTAAAAACAACTGCTTTTTTTTTAAATGGCCTGCCATATGCTTCTATACAGTAATGCCTGACTGCACAGAAACTATAATGGGCAAATGTTTGCAGTTTCCTACTGGATTGTTTTAGTAATTGATCCATCATTATAGGCCTGGGTTACTGTGAAAAAGCAAAAAGAATAATGGATCTAGATTTTCCACTGTGAGACACAGGTCCCAGGCTGTCTCTGCCTAATATGCAAAATAGTGCCAGCAGGATGAACACCAAGGAAAGTGTCTCATTAATATAAAAATTATTATTAGAGTTTATCAGTTTATTTTTGGGGAAAAAATGACTGCTTGTAACAAAAACATTTTTGCAGAAACATTTTTTGTCAGATGTTGAAATTAGCAAAATAATGCTTAGAAAAAAGCCTCAGTCACTTGCCTTGTTTACCTACTTTCCACTGAGAAAATGGGTAAGCAAGCTTTTGGAATCAGCAATTTTCATATCATTTTAAAAAACAAGGTAAAGTTTCAAATGAAACAAAATCATGGTTGTTTAAAAGAAAATTACAGAGGAAAGACATTCCAGAACTTTTTCTCATTGTTAATGCAGACTGCCACTAAAATAAACCTTCTCTGATCTTGCTTTATATCCAAAGGGTAGAACACCCCAGGAGTCTTTACTAGCTGAAGAACTGACAGAGTTTACTTTTTCCCCAGGAGGAAGAAAAGTGGAACAAATTGTGACACAATCACAGTATTCTCCCTTTTCTTCTGGATAGTACCAGCTACCTGCTGACCTGCACTTCAGACTTTTTAGTATTTATGCCACAGGAGCTAGCCAATGACTTCATAGGCATAGGGTCGCATCCTCAGTTCAAATTTAAATGTCATTCATAAATGGAAAGGGGATTTCACTTAAATGGTAGTAGGATGTGAGGAGGAGGGAAGTGGTAGTAACAACAAGAGGAAAATGGAGGACAGGGAATAGCAACTATTATAGCTTTAATAATGTGCCAAGATAGGAAATCGATGTCCACACGACTATTTAAAAATTCACCAAGTAGAGATAAATTAAGATGCCACAGCTAAGGGCAGTAGTGAGAGTCATGGTTATTACTATTATTGCACTACTTCTCAGTCATGCCTGAGCCAAACTCATATTCAGTAGAGCAGCATGAGGCATAACCTGGTGTGGATAAATAAATAGACTTGAAAGAAGCATACATGTAGCTAGTGAGAATTTTCCATAAATGTTTGTAAATGTTGCTAAGTAGTTGCATGTAGTTGTCAAATATGCCTGTTTTTGTTTAATCCTGTTGTGTTCTTAAGATACTATTATGTCATTAAATTGACATTGCTTTTCTTTGAATTACAGGTAGAACATAACTTGTATGATTATACTAGACCTGAGCAGATACTTTGCCACAGTTACTGCCACTTTTTTCCGCCCCCTTCTTACAGAGTAATCACCAGGAAGTGATTATTTCACCACATTACTAAAGTTGCATGTTTAGTAAGGCATTCCTGAGGAAATGCAGCTAACGCAACTATATTGTCTCTGTGTAATATCAGTTCATGACCCCTAGTAACTTTTAAGTCCATTGTCTGATTTCAGCAGAGTGTGACAGAGGAGTAAGGTTGAGAATATCACTTGTTGGAAGCTAAGATAATATACTGGGGAAGCATCTTTGTCTTGCCTTGTTTTTGTTCCTCAGCTGCCTATTATTGTTCACTGTGAGAAACAGAACACAGAGCTAACTGGGCTTTGGGCTAGACTGGTAGAGTTTGTACTGAAGAATCATTTGCAATTGCACTCTCAGACTGTGGAGGAGTTGTTTGTAGAGCTTTGGAGTAGTTTCAGCAATTTTTACTATCCATTCTTTCACTCATCCATTTTTGCCCATCTCTTCATTGTGAATTGGGTACTTTCTAGCCAGAGTTAAAACACAGCCTCATATCCCAGTTGTGCATGCAAGCATGATGATCAAAGTGCAATAAAATGTATTTGAATGTTTCAGGTAAGTGAACATTTAGGAGGAGAAGATGAGTTAGAGCCTTGAGGTCCTAGCGGTTTGTCATGTAGCTCCACCAACAGAGCATCTGTACCTCAGTTACCTCTCCTGTAAAATGAAGTGTCTTTCTTGTTGGCTTTTATTAAGGCTTTAGAGATCCATGCAATTTTTATTTGCTATTGCCCTTCTGCCCTTCAATTCTGTTATCTTTTCTTGTATTTTAAAAGCAGAAACATTAGACACATGCTACTCAAATAACTACATCTTTTGAAGGGTCCCTCACTTGCTATTGATAATAAAAAGTGAAGTAGTGGATATTTTGATTCTGTTCTGTCTTGGTAAGGTTGCTGTGATAGGTGGGTTAATAGAAAGTAAGTAGACCAGATGTAGTAATAAATTACTATCCTGACAGATTTGACATATCTCCACCCATGTACTGAAGATGGGTTGAGAGATGTGTGTTTGATTAATGTTGCTTAAATGGGTGGTGTCTGAATTAGCATATCGTGTTGTAGGTGCTTGGAAACTTCTATATTTTGTAGTAATACTTAGCAATTAAATTGCACTTTACATTGTCAAAGCACTCAGAACATGAGAGATTAGAGTGATAGATTGTCCATACATGGGAGACAAAGAAAATACACAATGCTGACCATGAGCATCGAAATGTTAGTGGCAGAGAGATGCTAGAAAGACACTGCAGTTCAATATTTTATAATAAGGTATTTTTGATAGTGAATATTGTTACACAAGAGTTGTCTGGCTGAGAACTTGAATATACTGTAGGAAGACCTGCTTATTCTTTCTAGTTTGAGGACTAGTTTCTGCAAACATTTAGGTATGTACCTAGCTTAACTTTAAGCAGAGGACTACTTCCATTTGATTTCCACAAATATGAACATGGATCAGGGAGAGAAAGAAATGTGGGTTTTCTTTTTCCTTGATATGTGCACTTAATGGAACACATGCAAGTAGCCAATATGCCCTAACAGAGAAAGATAGTATGTTAATAGTTTTTCCTTTCATATTAATTTTCTGTGGGTTTTTTTGTGCAAAGTGTGTGTTTTTTAATCATTTCTTTGTGTGGTCTCAGTTTCTTGATTTATGAAAACAGGACTGCAAATGTACTGTCAGGTTTTGTAGCAGCCATGTTTTGTTGAGGAGAAACCCCATTTTGGTAAATTTAAATGGAATCCAATGGCAAACTGATAGACCAGGGAGGAGATAGTGAGCTGAAGAGGTAAAAACAAGAGTATAAAAGGGATTTCAGATACCTTATCTACCCCTGGACTTTCTTTGTCTTTTTTAATGGTATGTACCTAGCTGAACAATAACAAACAATGTGATGCTATTTGTTTGAAATGGGGATATATCGTGTGATGCTATGCAGTGCACCTACACAGATGGAATCTGGTTGACTGTACAGTATAAACAAGAGACAGGCTAGATGCAAAGTGCTGTCAAAGGTACAAAGTCAGCTGACAGGCACAATAGATAGTTTCCCCTATTTCAATTTCATTTAGGGTAGATATTGTTTGTAACCATAAAAGAAATATTTTTGAAAGAAGTGCAATTTTAATCATTTCTGTTTCTGTTGAAATATTTCATGGGGGCAAGCATCATTTCAAGGAATATCATGTGATATTATGCCGGAACAAATGAATCAGTGGACAAACCTTGAGTGATTCTAAATATTTGCTAAGAATCAGCAGCTCTCACTGCACACAGTAATGCTGCAGGAGCTCAGCACTTCATTATATTTGAGATCAACTGCATTTAATCCAGACCGATTTCTGACACAGTTTTAATAGAATCAGTTACTCTAATAGATGAATGTATTGCATTCTTTTTTCTCTACTATTGTTTCCTATTTTTTTCTTCAAAGGAACTTTTTTTTTGAGATTTACAAGAGAGAAACTGAAGTCCTTTGATCTCTACAATGTATGTACTATTTATACTGGAGATGGTGAAACTGCTTTTGTCAAATTATTTTTGACGTCTTGCAAATATTTGCAAAATTCTTCATGGGGATTAAAAAGATCCACAGAGCTCAATCTCTCTAAGACAAAGAAACAGTGTTCTCAAAAGGCAAAACAATTGTTTGTTTTCTCTTAGAGAGATCCTAGACATTTATCTTCCAACACAGCACATTTTATCTGAGATAGCAAATGAATGCATCCCATTTTTAGAAGACCACTAAGTTTCCATAAATAGAACTGCTCCTTACAAGCTCAAAATAAAATAGTGCTAAAAATTAGAGTGCATTTGGAAAACATCAATTCCACCTTTTTAGAATGTTTGACTCTGGCTTTATAGAAA
The DNA here is from genome assembly GCA_031468815.1 of Morus bassanus. NCBI lineage: Eukaryota > Metazoa > Chordata > Aves > Suliformes > Sulidae > Morus > Morus bassanus. The sequence continues at coordinate 37,481,150 of CM062575.1, forward strand.
CCGTTCTTTAGAGAAGCTCCCATTTTAGGGTGCAGTATCTTTGAGCTTCTGTTAAGTTACTTACTAGAACAAAGTTTGTGAGGTCATCATTGATGCGTTCCTCTCCATTGGCTTAGAGAACATCTATTAATTTACATGTTTTTATTTCCACTTCAAAAGACTAGCCAGGATTATCAACCCTCACTATGACTGAGGCTCATCATTTTGTTTCTGGGATTTTTTTAATCCCTAGTCCCATGAGTCAGGTGAATGGGGGGGTGGGTATCAGCTTTCACCAAAAAAAAAAAAATATAGTCTTCACAGTTTCAGAGTCTTGAGGGTATGGTCCATACAGTCAAAAAATGAGAAGCTGAAGTTCATTTTTTAAAGCTCATTACTTTTCCTTCCTCATAGAATTTGTAACACTTGGGATAGGCAACAGTATTGAAGTCCACAGAAATCCCCTAAGACTAGGCAGGAGGTTTGGAGACCATAAGGAAGCTCCCAGATATGTGGTCTCAGTCAGGAAACATGACCAAAGCCAGGCAGAATTACCAGTGGATGTTATGTAAGGTAAGAGTAATTCAACAGATTTGGAGACTTCTGGATACTTTCCCCAGTGAAAATGGATAATTTCTTCTTTCAGCTAGGCTCTTTTCTCTGCTGAATTTTCTGAGAATTTTTGTCCACTTATATATGTGTGCACTGACAGATCATAATAAAATAATAATATAGAGTTTCCCATTATTTGCCAAAATTGTACTTTTTAAACTATTGCACAAAGTGTGGAAAAATTGAGTCATAAGTGGGTTTGCACTGCAGAGTAGATATTTTGCTACCTTCCTTAAAATTTCTATATTTTGTACATGGAATTGAAAGAAGCACTATAAAATTAAGACACATAAGTTCTTTAATAATACAGATATATAGACTTTATTTCCTTAGTAAATCTTTTCAGTTTCTTAGAGAAGTTGAATTCCTTGGACATGACATAAATCATACAGTATGAGCACTGCGGTAAATTCTAGGCAACCTAGTAAGAATGTCACACTCTGTTCTTCATTTCATGTCCTTTCCAAGGTGAACAGAAGTGTCATCAGCAAGTGGTTTGTGAAGGTATCTGTGAGTGTTGGCAGGTAAATAATTTTTTTAAACCAAAGTTAACAGTCCATGTAATCATGTGCATCAATCTGATTTCTGTAGAGGCAGCTGTTCTGCTTAGTTTGCTCTGGTAAGAAGTCCAAAATGTGCAAGATGAATGGGAGCACAAGGCTGGCAAAGGAGCATAGTGAGAGCATTCAGTGAAGCAGGAAGGAGGTGTTATAAACCCTAACAGTGTGAGAGACAGAGGGGCTATGCCAGATCTGTGCAAAAGGAATAAAAGATATTAGGGGCCTCACAAATTTGTCGATGGCTGTTTAGATAATTCTCCTGTGATTGTTGGAAGAACTACAACGGTCCTTTCAGAGAGGAAAAAATAGCAAAATAGCTAAGATGCCAAAACTGTGTACAAGAAATCTATCTAGCATGCAAATGCCTTTCAACCTTCTGATGTCTGCATCAGCTGGTTAATCTGAATCTGGATAGGTGTTTGCTTGATGACAGGTGTGCAACTAGAGCCAAATCCTGCAGAAGAACATTCTCATCTATTCTGAGGAGTTCCTTTAGGCCCTGACTAACTTTTGTTCATGTCAGTCATTAAAGGGGAACCTTCCTCAGCATTATGGATTTATTCTTCTGCTTTGAAAGGGCTGGCATAAACTACACATCAGACCCTGAGATTTCTGTGATGGTGAGATACTTGAGTACTGGATCTCTAGGCAAATCCTATCCTTGAAGAGGTAGGTAAACAAACCCTGTGTCACATCTTTCTAACAAAGACCAGCTTGAAGAAACTTCCATTACTACTATAAGAGGTTCCTTCAGCAACAGGCAGATTGCTCAATGTTATGTTCTGTGATCAGATAGGTCCTAATGGCAGCCTGTGGCTATGGATATGTTCATTGGGTCTTCCAGTGCATTTTTTACCATCGATTGTATTTAAAAAAAAAAAACAAAACAGTTTCCTGTCTCTTTCTGAACCCTAATACATTGCACTAAAGACCATACATATTTAATTAAGGTCCCTTTTTCCCTCTTTGTATGTCACCTTTCGGTAGCATAGTCCTCCTGTTATTAGGTCTAGTGGCCAAAGAAACCACTAGCATCTCATGTCCTTTTGATGGATTTAGACATCTCTCACACCTTCTACTGTCAGTCTATATGAAGACTTGAAACTCTTAATGCTGCTTTAAGAATCTGTTCCCCTGTACTTCAAGTGACATTTTGCTGCATTGCCTTCAGCAGAACTGCAGCGTTTCAATCTCCTCTTGCAGCTGATCAGAGCTGCAGTTTGTGTGGCTTTCACAAGTGAGTGATGGCCCAGTGCTGTCACCCCAAGGATGTATTACTCAGTGTATTTACATCTTGAGCTGGACTGACAAGAAGATGAAAAGGAGGCTTGGTTGCTGGGCCAGCTTTTGTTTTATAATTTAAAAGAGCCTTTGTATTTATGCATTGCATCCCTGTTGCAGAGTGTCTCTATTTCATCCGGGAGCTGAAAAAAATTATAGCTCCCAGATCTCACATTGTCTTTAAAATACTGTGTAATAATCACAATCAGGGCACCAACAAAGAACAATTAAAAAGATATTTCTTATTAACCATTTGTTATAACCATTATGTATTTCAATAGTAGGATAAACTAGGCCTATGGAAAATATAAGACAATTTAGTATTGCCATTTTGATTTGCAAGCCATCCACATCAAATATTTCACAAGATGTCAGAAGTTAGTAAAATTTTCCCCAGATGCTTCTGTTTTCTGCTTGGAAGATGGATACCTGAAAACAATCTAGATTCACGCTCTGTGAAAACCCAGTGACTCTAGCTACTGCTTATAGTATCTCCCACTTGTAAACCATCGAAAGCCTAGAAATCGTTGAGGCCATTTTGAATGGCATTAGTTTCATTTTTAAGAACCAGTGATGAAAAACCTGTACTTGGTCATTACTTGTACTGCAGTAGCACTCCAAGGTTCTGCTAGTGCACAGACACCAATATGCTAGGTGTGCTGCGAGTACATAGGAAAATGTGATCCATGCAAAGAAAAGGTTTGTGTAAATAAAATAACAAAACTTTTCACTTTGTGGTATGGTACATCAGCAACTCACACATTTTGGTAAACATTCCCCGAAAGTCTCCTTGGCATAGACCATACAAACGCAGAGAGCAGCAGACGGCACCCAGCAGGTGTCTGCATGAAATGCCGCTCCTGAAGAGATTTCCAAAAGCAATTGCACTGCCTTTACCTTTGATCTTTTCCCCAACCAAAAGCATGTTGTGTTTTTGTTTTATTTTATTCCCTCTCTTACTATCTCATCCTCAGCCACAAATGCATTTACAGAATTTCTGCCCTTCATGTTTTTCAGCTACTATGAGGTAAGGCTAAATATCTTATTTCATTGTTTATACACCAGTTATTTACAGGAGTCTTTCATTCTTCAAGTCATATCGCATAGCTCTTAATATTAACGCAAGACCACAGACACCGTGGCAGCCTCCTGTTACTGAGTAGCATAGCTAATTTTAATTTAAACCTTAAAAAATTAGGTATCCATTTGAATTTAGAAATTTTGTCTCATGATTTTTTATAGATGCTGTGCCAGATCATCAGCTGACCAATATTCACATAAAGTTATTACTAACAAAAATAAATATACATTCTTATGTACTGAAAATCTTAAAGTACTTACATTAAAACATATGTCTCATGGTATGCTTTAGGTGTGCCATCTGTCCTGCTACCTTGTTAGCGAATGCGAAGATGCAATATCTTCTGCAAAATATTTACCATCTGAAGTGAATAAAGAAATTATGGTGGTAATGTGGAAAGAAAGCTTGTCCACGCAGAAGGAAAATCAGGTTGTGAGTATTGGGGAATGGCAATGTTTCTCCTGTGTCATCCACCCCTTTCTTCCCACAGCAAGGGTGAACTGCCTGCCCATGTTTCTGTAACGAAGACAGAGAGAATAACAGGTAGGTAGAGTAAGGTCAGGGATCAAGCCTAGTATTTAGGTTTATGTTCAAAGTGAGGTTGCACAGAGGTTCTGAAAGCCTTATTCTTGATGATGGTATTACTTTACTTTGTTTCTGTGCATTCATGTTCATCATAACAATGAAAAGTCCATCTTTTTATTGAAACAGCTGGATTAAGAGGTAACTACCTTGGCTGCTTTCAAGCAGCTGCTGTAATTGCCAGAGGGATCTGGCTAGTATCTTCCCAAGAGGAAGCAAAAACATAGTCCATGCAGGAATAAATAAGTGGTCCATCAGAAGGTTTTCTAGTAAGAACTGAGCCATGGTATGAAAAATATTACAGCACCCAGGGTAGAAAGGAAGGTAACATGTTCTAGATGACAGGACATGCAAATAAGTCTCTCATGCTTTTAGGCACCACAGTAATTCTCATTTTTTAATCCAAAAAGAATAGTCACTCGCATAATTTCCATGGCAAAGAGTTGACTTGATAACATGAGCTTTTGCTACTGCTCAGGGTTACAAATTCACGTAGACATTTTCTTCCTCTCTTGTTCAGCCCTTATGCCTTGCCCTTTCCCCATCAGCAGGGAGTCCAGGTCGCTTTACAAGTCTCTTCACCTTTCCTGAAGACTGCCCAGTGAGCTGTGGCCTGCTGCTCCTGTTTCACCCAATTAGTGCATCTGAATGCAGCATCTCCTGTCAATCATTGTCATGCCAGTGGTGTTGCTCCCAGCAACGCCAGTTCAACAAAGAAGAGACAAGCGGTCTAATGGTTGCCAGCAGCTGAAGTCAGGCTGAGGCAGAATAACTGTTTCAAGTATTTCAGGCATTTCTGAAATATTCACATACACAAGAACATATGGCTATGCATGTATACGAATGGCAAAATGACATCTGAGTTCAGCTCTTTGGTACCAGCTGTAGTTCATTCCTTTTGCCAGGGGCAGGGATGTTCACTAATTGAATGGAAAGCTTCAGGATTTGCCTGTGCATCCTCTCCTCCTTGGAAGCCAGAGTCAGTCAAACACAACACTTCCATTGCACTGACTTTCAGAGCTCCTCAGGTTCAGCAAGAAGAGTGCTACATACCAGGAGGAGTCATGCTGCTAGTGTAGCCCACAGAGACTGCAGGCCCTGGTGTCTGCCATCATGTCATTATAAGAGAGGAGCAACAGCTGGTTTACATTGAAGAGGCAGAAATTAATCATTCCTGGAAGGAAAGAGAAATAAATGAGTCTCTGAGCAAACCCACCTGCAAACACTACTAAGTGCTTCACACAGGTTCTTGTTCCAAGCAGCCTCTGGGCTGAGTGATACGCCATGAAAGAGATGTTACCTCTCCATTCCTGCGTTTCTGCAGCTCTACTGCACTATTTAACTTGTCAGTTTTCAGCTGCAGCACAAACTTTTTGTTTCATTTTCTTAGAAGTGTCTGATGAGAAAAAAAGTATCTCCTACCTTACCAAGGCTGGCTTTGACTCACTAACCTGATATTTAAGGGCTGACACATTCATTTTTCCTGTATTGTTTAGAATTTCCTGATCATAGACTCTGTAACTAGAACACAAATTCTGAAGATAGGGCACTGGTGTCATATAGTACATGCTGTTTAACACTAACATGAAATACTTCATCTTCAGACATGCAAATTTCCTGCAGATACATGGTACAGTTTATTTGTGTGCACACTAACACCACTGAAAATATAGTTGAGTCACTGTTCACAAAAATCCATTCAGAAACTTAAAGAAATAAAAATCCTCACTGCCAGTTTCCTGTCCTAACAACAACTTCTGATTCCTAACATTTATTTAACTTGTGTTGTAGTACTAGCAGTATGAAGTCCACTACCAATTTAAAAAAATCTTTGCACTAGAGAACATCAAAAAGTCATCTTTGCTCTGGAATTCCATATTTCCTCTAAGCCGCTTGCAGTGGCCTTGCAGATTACAGGCAACTAACAGTGTGGGAAGCTGTTATCTAGTCTGCTCTCCTCTTCTGAAGATCAGGTATATTTTGACCATTCTTACCCAACGTGCTTTAAATTATTCAAAGATGATGATTCTACTGTATCCTTAAGCAATCTGTTCCCATACTAACATCAGAAAACTGACCCTGTTTATTTTCCCTTAATGAAAGTGAAATTATATACTTCTTGTCCTAGTCTCCATAGACAGGGAGAACAATTCAGGGGTAACATATCTGAAAAGTGTTGCCGTCCTCATCTCTCCTTCAGTCTTCTCTTTTCTTTGTGCACATCTACTTGCCATTGTGCTTTGTGCACATCTACTGCCATTTTTGTCCCTCTCCTCTGGCTTCTCTTCATTTTGTCAACAGCTTTCCCAAAGCATGAATTTTAGATCCAGAGATAATATACTTCAGCTGAAGCACTAGTGCTGGTTGGAGATAAATAATTACTACCTGTATTTTAGCAAAATTGTATATATTTTATATTTCTCTGTAATAACATGACCTTATTGACTGCCACATAGTATATGGTCCACTGTAACTCCCACAAACCTTCTGCTTTATGATGCCTGTTATATATTTTTCCAACTAAAATACATAGCAATTATTTGATTGGATTTCAACTTATATTTTGTTTGTATCTGACTGGCCAATCATACATGGAAAATCTTAGCCTTGAGCTGAAAAGCTGTATGATACATAATACCTCACAAGATCAAGTCTGCTTAGGGGAGAAAATGGGCACTGTAATGCTGCACCTGACATCAAAGACTTTGAATTTGTATTCCAGACCTCTTAATAATTTCCTATTAGAATAATATTGAAAACAAAGAAAAACTTAAATATTAAATACTAATAGAAAAGTGTTACAACTTATTTGGTGGAATGTGGCTCATTAACCTGGTTAGTTTTATATCAGTGTCAGTATATGTGGGACTTTTAAGCATCATTATATACTGTGTTCCTGTTGATGCTTCTCCACTTATTGCTGTGGTAATACATTTGGCACAAGGGACATATATAACACTAACATTTCTATGATATACATACCCAACAAAAGCTTTTTCAATTTCATTATTTTGACAGGCAGATTCCATTAATACATCCACAGCAATCATGTTCCTTTTCTTCAGAATGTAAAAGAAGAGAATTATTAAAAATTATAGACTATACCCCTATACACTTAATCTCTCCAAATTTACTTTACAATTGCTGTCAACATCAATAATGTCAGACAGTATAATCAGGTTTGTATGAAACATCAGTACTTGGATATTCTCCGAAGGGGATTTCTTTCCCCACCTAACAATGCAACTAGGTTGGGGGGGGGTTTCAGCCAGAAAAAATGCCCCCAAATGCCTGTGAAGAAGATACATGCTGTATGGTAGCCACGCTGCAGCTCCTTCATCTCATCCCATTCTTCATACTGTACCTTTGGTCCACCTTTTCATTTCAAAAAACATGTCATAAATAATGAGAGGAATAGGTCTTCCAATACCACAGAAGCTTTCCTTTAGGAGAGGAGAGAGCTTAAAGAATCCATGTCCCTTCTTCTTCAGCTGTCATAGGTTGCATGTGAGTTTGTTGAGAACTCATTTGTTTACATCGCTGGTTTACTCCTCAATATAAGAGGGAAGATAAAATAATTTCTGTGCACAGATAATACGACAAATAATTTTTTCCTAGTTTTAGTATGGATTTTAATGAATGCTGGTTGCACTGTTATTAGGCTTTGTGTTTACAGTGCATGAAAAACATTCTCATCACTGACAAGTATGCTGCGTGTCCAATGTCCAGCTGCTCTAGTGGCATTCTTAAACACAGTTAAAGCTGGTAGAATTCAGCTTTTATTAATTTTGATACACAGAGCAATTGAATCCTTTTGAAAATCCACATTTTCATTAAGACATTCTAGGGGGGAAAAATCATATCATCTTCATGTACATTGCTCTTAAATTAAACTACGCCTACTGATTTAATCTTTATTTTTATTGGTACTAGCTTTTCAATATCAGTATTAACTCTCATTCTAACCAACCCTGTATGCAACACTTATAAAATTAGTTTCTGTCATGTGTTTGTACAACACAACTGTGTGCACCCACTTTCATAACAGGCTTATCAGTTAATCTATCAAACAAAATGCACTTTAGTTTTTCCATTAGGTTCCTGGGAAGTCAAGCTAAGTGTGAGCAACTGGAGTTTGTTACTGGTCTCTGATATATTTTTCCAACAATTCTAAGAGTTGCCAGGCAAAGATTACTGACATACAGTGGTATTTGTATCTTAAATCAAAAGTGGTTCAAACTGGGAAGTGACTTATACACTGCTAAATGTTGTCTGTACAGGTTTCCACCACCATGGTGTTAAATAATCATTGTTTAATGGTACCCACTTTATATTGAACAAAGGGTTTTTATGCTTTTATATTCTGGTGTTGTCTAAATTTATTGCAAGTATCTCTGACAGGGGATAAACCCAATATCTGCGCTATGTCACAGTGACAGGCATCGAGATGTCTTTCATTGAGAAGCATGGGATAGCAGCACACACAGACCACTACTACATTATATATGATAATATCCCACAGAGGAGGTCTAAATTTATTGCAAGTATCTCTGACAGGGGACACATATAACAGAGAATGACTGTAATGTTTGAGCAATAATACAACACCAATAGCATATATGTTTAATAAGTTTAACATGAATGCTGACCCCTAATCCCAGCACAGTCAGAGCTTCAGTCAGATAATCTGATTCCTCTTTTCTTAATGCCCAGTTTGTAAACCATGAGACAGATATGTTAGATATATGCATATGGATATAGATCAAAAAGGTGACTGCACACGTTGGCAGGACACTAATTAAATTGATCCACAGTTAGTGATTATTTATTCTCAGCTGTTAATTTTGCAAGTGATAAGATAGGCTGCCTTCTTTTTTCTAATTAAAGAGGTGCTGATACTGTCTATCTCCTCAAGACAGGGAGTGCCACCTACTGTACACTCACTGCCTCGGAACGGCCAATCATTCATAACTTAGGATGAGGACACCTGAACAAACAGAATACTCTGCAGTAATACAAAAATGTGCTTCCTTGTCAGAGCCAATGTCTTAGTTGTGACCTACAATATGTAAATCATGTCATAGAACAGATAGAAAATAGACTGAAATTTCTATGCAAGTGTATGGAAATTTGTAAGTAATGCTTCTTCCATCAGCTGTCCTACATGGTCAGGCAAGTGTTTAAACAAATAGAGGTGAAGAGCTTCAGGGAACCTAAAGGCTGTGATCATGACACCTCCCAGTACCAAGGCACTGCGTTTTTTGCTAAAGGCAAAAAGATATGCTGTGGTCAAACCTTGATTGAGATCAGTAAGTAAAAGTACCGAAGCAGATGACAGTGTTGATATTTAAAAAAATAAAATGTGGTTATATTTCTGATAATCATCTCAGTGAACCAAAGCAGGAAAAAGAGATTCTAAGGCACCTGTCAAAAATCGCTTTCCAAGAGACACTTCATGGGTAATTCTCAAAAAATGTGCTTTGTGGGGGTTCAACAAGCCCGTAAGTGACAGTGCAAAGACAAATACTAGAAGAATACTGTTAGGAGAAGCTGGATTTAATAATGTATTTAAGATTCTGTAATATGCCAGGCAAAGCTCTCATTTTGCATCCTTAGAAATAGCACTGCTTTCTCAGGTAATAATACTGAGAGGGTTTCTTGGCAAACTGTTACCAAAGAGGTTATGCAAATGCACAGTGTTTTGCATGCAGTTCATTTTTCACAGCAAAATGGCATCTCCATTGGCCAAAAGGAGACAGGCATGACTTCTCTGATGGAAGGGACAGAACAAAGTGATTCCAGTCAAAAAGCAGAAATGGTGAAGTTTGACTAAAATCAAAATGGATTCAAGAAAGGAATTCTAGTCAGTCCATTGTCCTTTGAATTTCACTCCAGTGGGAGACTAGAAGCTGAAAATGCACTTCAAATGACTACACAGAAAACTTTGCAACTGTTCTACAAGAGGGATTTGCCTGTAAGCAAAAAGATACAGGATTACATACCTTGCTTAGAGTCTGAGCCAATGACCATAGAATTAATAATATTATTTTTCTTATTTCGGAGAGCGTTGGTTCAGATAGTTGGCAATAAAAAAGAAAAAAAGTGAAATTAAGAAGTAAAACCAGTTCAAGGTCAAAAGATTTTGCAAGTGATGAGCTAACACAATAGAGCTATGTATATTTTATACACATTGATCAGCATCTCATGAACAAAGGATTTAGGACGGATCCATACTTTATTGCAAACCTTTATTTCAGTCTAATAGATTTTTGTGTTTATAGGCCAGATTTGTAATTTAAGGGACGGATTTACAAGAGGAGCCTAAAGGATGTAAGCACTCAGCTGTTTATGAAGTTCAATGGCATTTGAGTGTCTGACTCCCTCAGGCTCTATTATGACTTTTAACCGTAACTTATTGACAACAGTCTCTCGGTTCAGAAAGCACAAAATTATTACCCTTTACAATAACAGAATATTTGTTTTGTAGTCATAACGATAATCTAGTCTGCTTTCCAGGCACTATTTTGTGGTCAAAATCAGGATAATTGACACAATTTACCTCAATGGAAAATTCAGCTTTGTGTACGTGGGAATGCTGACTTTACTATAGGTTTACAATCACAAGTTCCTGCCTAAAAGATATTGTCACCTGCTCCAACTTCTCACATCCAAAGAACGTTTCCCTTTTGTCTGTTCCCTGACCACACCTATTCAGCAGACCTTCAGTCCAGCCCAGAAATGCTTCCTCGGCATCTCTAACCTGGGCCTGATCCAAGGCCTCACAGAGTTTATTCCTAGCTCCCTTTCCACAGGAATTGATCTGATTCCAGAAAACACCTCAGTCCATCACCTCACTGCTGCTGTCCAACTCTGAGAGTCTAAATTACACATTAGGACATAAAACCAAGAGAAGCATGATGGAGATGGATCTGGAGTGTTAGGTAAAGATACAGTTTGCCTTGTGGTCTTTATAGGTAGATTTTGCAGGACATTCTGATAAATGTCTGCATGTGCACAAAAGGGACACTCCCTCTGAAGCTGAGCGACACTTGGTTTGAGGTCTGGAGAAAGGAGCAAACAGGGCTTAGAGACACATTCTGCTGTCCTGATAGCTGGGATGGCCAAAGACAGCGACAAATGCCTGTTTTACAGTTCTTCATGTTAGATAAAGCATGTTAAACTTTATAGCTGTCATTGCATACCATTCCTTGACTACTAAAATGTCTGTTAAATAGCGCAAAGAGATAGAGAGGAAACTGATTGCCTTTGCAATAGGGCCAAAATAAGGATGGTGGTAGCTGTTACGGGAATACTTAATAAGGTCTCTGAGTTGCTCTAGCAGCTCAACATATCCTTTTGACACAATGCCTATAAACAGTGATTACTGCTTGACTGGGGGTGTGAGGAGGGAAATTCTAAGACAAAGTTAATTTACATCTTAAAAGAGTTTCCTTTTAAAAAACACACCATGGTAACAAAATTTCAGTATTGTAATGATTAATGTCACCACACTGTACTGACTCTACTGCCTCATAATTAAGAAGAAGATATTCAGTTGTATAGCACTTGAATGTGATAATAGTTTATGCATTAACTCATTCACCTTGCAATTTCTTGACCTATTTTTCATTTTTAGAGGCACATAATGATGGAATGTATACAATAGCATAGACACCGAGAGAAGTCTCTGAGTAGTCATGGGGGAAGGATAGACACTCTTGCTATTGGCTTTACATAAGCCTTCCTGATAAACTGAAATCAAAACCTGGAAGTACATTTTCTGAGGACTTTCTAAGTATTACAATCTAAGTAAGGGACTAGATATTTAATTCCCAGAATATGGTTCTAAAAACTTTCCACGAACCAAATGACAGCTGAAATGGAAAACTGGGAACTATGCTGTTCCTTTTGTTGTGAACTGCCACTTGTTAATTGTGGGGATTGCCTTCATCTAGTAAAACAGAGAAAACAAACTCCTGTTCAAACACACCTTTCCCCCACCCCAGTAATCCAGAAAGTGCAAGGAACGTAGCCTGTATTTTGAGTGTTAGACAAAATTCTGAATAATGATGTTTCTCTGCCATGTTAAAACCACTTACATTGAAAGATCTTGGGATTTTAAACCAGTAGATGTGTTTGTTTGGGGTTTTTTGTCTGATTCTGTCAATGTCTCACTCTGCGATGTTTGCCAAGTATCTCACATGAATTATTTGAATGCCTGAAGTTAACCATTGAAGTTCAACAAGATACTGAAATAAATCTCAGTTTTTCAGAGATGTTGAACTCCCACGCTCTCCATTCAAGTCAAGCACATGATTGTTTCACCCTTGTCATGGTCTTGTTAGCAAATATCCAGCAACTTCATAGCAGGGTGTCAGTTTTCCTCCTCATTTCTGATATAACTGGCTTCTCTACATGAAAGCACAGACTATAAATAATATTGGATCTTTAGCTTAAAAATGCATGTCCTGATGAATATTTATTCAGCACATTAAAATTATCATCCATGCCTTGCTTTCATTTGGCTCATAAACCGGGATATTGTGAAAATCCTAAAGACAATATTTATTCAGCACATCAGCATAGCATCAGTTAAGGAAAGCTTCATATTTCTGTTTAGGATACTTACACATTTCCTTTTACTGTCCTGTCAAAACACTTCATAATCTTTGAAAGTATTTCTTTGAGACAGGAGGGACTGTTCCCTTTTCACAGCTGGAGAGATGTAGTAGACAGATTTATGACATTTAATTTCTACTAATACCAGTGGAGGTAGATGCTGAATACTTTGTTAAAATCTGGCTGCAAGTAACTGACCCAAGGTCACAGAGGAATCTCATGAAGCATGATTTTCAGAGTTGCAGATCAGCAATCAATCTCTTGGGACACGTAGCCTCCTGATTTTCTTCTCATTCTGAGGGCACTTTGAGTCCCATGACTAGGTGTATACAGCAGTATTAGCTTAGGTTTTCAGCTCAGACTTGAGCCAAAACTTCTCCATTATCCATCCATAGTGGTAGCTTGCTCTCTGGCTCTGTTTTGGAATAAGCCACCTGGATCTTCAAGCAAGAAAACTTATATTATGTCTTAATTATTGGCCTTGGCAGTGCTTCCCAGCTCCTATGATGGATGCATGCTCCAGTTACCCTTTTGCTGTTCTGTTGAAACAAGATGCAAGCATGAACTGTCTCCTCCACCTGAGGTCCTGATTTTCTTGGGAAGACACACTGCTGTGTCTGGAGAGGGATTTTGCAGTTTGAGTACTCTTCCATGTATGGAGTTGCTCTGGAGACACAGCACCTCTTCTAGTACAATTATGTCTAGATTTGCATTACACCCTTCCCAGTACAGTGCTCTGCCAACAGGCAATATTAAGCTTTTTTATCTTTAGTGTTGAGTCACTCCAGAATTCTTCATTCTTGTTCATTCCAGTTTGGATTTGAAGAGATACCATTTTATACTGTGATTTCTAGGAATGTCTGAATAAGAAGTTGCCCAGATTCTACAGTCCAAGCTTTTTCAACTTCTGACATCATTGAGAAAGTTTAGCTTGTTTTTTCCAAATGCTGTAAGTTTATCTTCTTTTGAATATATACTTTCCAAAATGTCCTCTCTTTAACAAGACATATGGTTCCGCCTGTGTAATGCTGGTATCTGTAAGCGGAATGTCCTGGTCACAGTCATGGATGCTCTGATCAAGAATGTATGGGGCCCCATCCTCTCTGTTTGCTTCATTTGATCACGCTGGCCTTACTAGAATCATTCCTGATTTACCCTAGCATAATGGAAAGAAGAATCAGGCACCGAAGTGAGAAATTCTTTCCACCATAGATGGAAATAGGAACGCACTTGTCACCACTGCTTTCAAATGAATTTCTAAATGAAAATACCTTTTATACTGTCAGTACTATAACACGGAGATGACAGGTTCTGTTGGTTTTCCATCAGTTACAACCTGTGTCAGCAGCTTTTCAAGATCCAGAATACACTCCAGATTCTACACTAAAAGCCATTTCTTTGTGTTGATTTTTTTCTAGGAACAACTGTGAGTACTAGTGCCTCGTAATACCTGTTACTCTTTTTTTTCATAGAAAAATCTATAACATGTTCTTTGGAAGGTTTGTTGGTACAACTTCCACAATCACTTTCTATTCTTTTCCATATCTCTTCTAAATGCAATTCAATTAAATAGGTTGATGGTGTTTGTATTAATCTAAGCAACATGCTTGGCGACATGACAAGCTGAACTGGACTGAGGTTTTGTGTTTTTATGATAGCTCCGGCCGTAGCTGATGTTTCTTAATCGAAATGTTTGAAAATGAAAACATGGGGTTTTTTAAATGTGAGATTCCTATCTCTGGTTATGTAGAAACTATTCTGGACAAGAGGCAAATATTGCAGGGTAAAAAAATACCCTTTCACAGATATCCTGCAAAATATGTTGGAAAAAAATTTCAAAACCACAAATAAGCACAATGCTTATTGTGGAAGCACCTTGAAGCCCTAATTAGGGACTAAAATTTCTTGTTTCAAGCTCTACCAAAGAATAAAAGATGGCACCTGCCTGTACAACACATAAACTAAGATTCATTGATGTTTGATGGAGAACAGGAAGGATGGTGAAGTGACGGTCTACAGTTCTGAAAGAAATAGGTAAGTTTAATATTTTTTCTTCCTTTTTATATTAATATGCTCATCTCTTGTAATTCTAAATGTTTTACCTTTATCATTTCCTTGGAATTAATTCAGAACGTAGAAAGGTGATGCTTGTCTTGCCAGCTGTTTACAAATCTCCCTGCATAACTGAACTATTGCATCTCAGAGCTGATTTGCAACAACTCTACTAACTCAGCTCTTGGCCTTTCATAAGGGGAGGCTTCAACTATGACATTCTGTGGCACTTTGCAAATCCCTAGAAAAAAAGATGTGAATGCAGAGTCTGTCAAGCTCACTTTCAGCATCGGCATAATCAGGATTTGACCCAAGGTCCAAGAAGGGTTGCTTGTTTAATTGCATTTCTCCATGGTCTCTCTTCTGGACAATACTTTTAATGTGACAGACAGCAGATTTCAAGTTAGCACATTTCATACTAATCCCAAGTACACTTACATAGAATCATTTATAGACTCATAGAAGAGAATCATAGAATCATTTAGGTTGGAAAAGACCCTTAGGATCATCAAGTCCAACTGTTAACCCAGCAAACACTGCCAAGTATCATCAAGAACTACAGTCTAACACTATCAAATGTCTCCCTGAACCATGATTTAGGCATTTAAAACCACTGAATGAAGAGAGGGAAACTGATCTCCCCTAATTTTTGTTTCTTTTTCAAGTATCAATTGCCGCGGTGTGCAGAGCATCTTTTCAGTTTATGGGATTTATAGGTTTGAATACTGAAAATATATATTGGAATATGTAAGTTGCTCATGTGGAAAGTTACATATTGAAGGCCAGTTGCAAGCATAAATCCCCTTTTTGTGCTTGAAGTGTTCATTTGCTGGTGTAAATGGATTCTCCCATATGCCCTATACTTTTAGAAATTATTTGAACAAAACCCTTTGGAAGAGGAAACAGAGTGAAATGAGCTAGACAGAGTACAATACAGATACAAAAATACAGAGTTATCTTTCTTATCAGTCATTGTTGCTCTTCATCAGAAGAAACAGTGGACAAATAGAAAGATTTCTATATAATGAACATAGCCTAATGCCAAAAAAAATCATAAATATCTGCTTAAGATTTTCATATTAGCTGCCTCAGATTCCTTTTTCTCAGTACGGTTGTATAGCTGTGAAGTGGTACTTTCCTTGCATAATGCTGATGAGGAAAGGTCTATGTCTTAAGACAGAAAACTCTTCTCCACTGATCATACCAAAATATACATTTTTATAAGTAGATTTGTTTTGAAATACGGTATTAGTAAGCCTTCCTTAGTGTAACTTCTTGGTACTGGAAGGTCGATAACTGGCCTACTTATGCCATCTTCTGGATAATTACAAAACTGTCTTTATACAGGAAAAGCCTCTGTCAAGAAGCATTAATAATTAGCAGTGACTTGAAATAATTTGCTAATTTAATCCCTCAAGTACTTTCCTTTCTTATTTTATAGAATTTAGAACAAAATAAAAACTATTGAATTATTACTAACATATCATATTCAGCTATTATGAATAATCAGTAGATTGTACAAAAAAGATCTTTGTAAGTGTGGTCTCAACAATATTGATGTATCTAGTGAGGTTATGTTTTAAGAAAAAATACTTTTTTATACTGATAT
The DNA here is from genome assembly GCA_031468815.1 of Morus bassanus. Lineage (NCBI taxonomy): Eukaryota > Metazoa > Chordata > Aves > Suliformes > Sulidae > Morus > Morus bassanus. Next base: position 37,497,525 of record CM062575.1, read on the forward strand.
TTTACTAATGAAAGCTCCATTTTCTCAAAAGACTGGGCTTTCATCTCTTGGGGATAAGTAGAAAGAAGGAATAAATTTTAGTCATGTTACATAATATGTTACTGAAGATAACGGTCCTGTGTGACACTGCATCACTGTTCTGATGCAAGTGGTGGAAGAACCTGTAAAGACCAGATTATGTTGTATGAGCTTCTGGAAATTTTAGCTTTGCTATTCTATTTATTCATTTAATCACTCTTGCCAAATCTCACAGTGGGTAATTACATCTGTCTAGGGGACAGGGGAAAAAGGCTAAAGGGCCTCCACTGTCTTCTGTATCCTCAGTTTGCTTCATTTTCCATAGTATACAATGGTTATCTTGTAAAATGGGGTTTACTGCAGCGTCCTCAGCAGGAGAGAGGTGGCACAGGCAGAGCAGAAGAAATGTAGAGATTTATCCTTCAGAGTAAAACAGCTTTTGTGAGTTTGAGTTTCAGTTCACACCTCACAGGGTAACTGGAAATAGTAGACTCCTTCCACAACTGTTAAGCAAAACAAAGTGGGCATCTGAAATATTAAATATTCAAGTTTTTCAAGTGCCTTCTGTTTCTTGAGAAATGTACAAGTCCCTAAGAAATGTGCATTCAGGATAGAATTAAGTAATTACAGTAGACATTGTGAATTACGTTATTCCAGACATAAGAAAGTATCCTGGTCAGATCTGGGTCAACGTGCCATGTTTCATTAACAGGGTTAGCACAGGAAAGTAGAGGTTTCCATTTTGAAAACTTCTCATCATTTTTGAAAGGTGTGAAGTAATGGGAGTATGAAGAGCAGAAGTGGCACAGCGAAGTGATTGTACAGCATCTGTTTGCCTGTGCTCTGCATGTGTCTTCCCTCGCTTTTCCCCAGTCACCAGCTTTCCCATCCAAGTGCATGGAAAGCCACATTGGAATGGCATCATTCTCCCATTATTCTGAGTCTTCAGCATCAGCATTTGTTAAGAAAGAAAAAACCCGTTTTTCTGTTTCTGAAGGTGATAGTGGCTTTTGAACTGAGTTGAGAAACTTTGCCACTACCACAAGCTACAATGTCTGTTCCCTGCTTGCTCTCAGAAAACCTTGAGAAAAGTCCCCAGCTTGGCTTATGGGTTTTTTTTTTTTAAAACACTAATCCAACACTCTGTTACTAAGTGTTTAATTATTAGGACTGTGAAATACAACACCACCTAAGGCATTAATAGAAGGAAGTAATTACAGCCTACTCGGCACGTGGTTTACCCTTCACTTATAAAATCTCTTGTCATTTATTTGTCCTTTAAATAACTTTTTGTAGTACCTTAATCAGGACAAACGGATCCTTCAGGAGGGAGAAAATGACCCCAAACTGGCACAGAAGGTTTGATTAAAACTTATACTCCTTCTGTGGCAGCCTAAAGATCCCAGGGGATCTGCCATTGCTCCACAGAGTAGAGGAAACAGCAGACAGGGAAAATGCTTTCTGTCTGAGACAAAAAGATTTTATTGCTAACGTGCTGACATCCACTCTCTGTAGGACCATCCTATGATCAGTCTCTCTTGTTTCCTTTAAAACTCAGTGTCAGAAGTTTGGTTCCAGTGTGATTAATTTCCCTTTTACTGATTGTGTGTCATTTACTTTTAAGTAAGATTTTTATAAATGAGGGAAAACAAAGACAGAGATGAAGATTGTGTGGAGATAAACATTTGTGCTGCTGGGACTCCCACTGACTCGGGCACAGCAGGGGCCAGAAGTAATGGGGATTCACAGGCATCATGATTAGACCTCTCACTGTGAACAGGTAATTGAAACACTATAGCCCATCACCAGCATTTACAAAACAGCAAGCCATGAAGGTACTTAGTTTAAAGCAGACCCTGAACAGACCAGAAGCTTCACACACTCCCTCTGCCATTATGTATGAGCAAAGCATAAGCTGAGGCCATCGATGATCTACTCCTGTGTTTGCATAGAGAGCACTCCTCTGACACCAGCCCTGGCATTGTCCCCTGAGCAATGGCTACTTCTATGTGGTTCTGTGGGCGATGCACAAGCTGCCTGCCTGGCTCGGGGCGGGGAGGGGGCATGAGGCACGAGCAGAGGGGCCTTGGGAAGAAATATGGCAAGTTGCCTTGTCTGAAGGTCCAGTCCCTCAGCCCAGGTGTGCTGCGAGGCACCGGCGGAGAAGGGGTATGTCAGGCAGGGAGCTCGCATCAACCTTCATGTGAACATTTGGAAGTTCCGTCAGTGACTGGGAGCCTGATGGTTTGCTGTCACCCTCTGCAGAGACAGGGTAGCAGCAGTTCTGAGGCCCAAAGCTTGATTGGGATATCATCATAATAACCAGTGTGTTGTGTGGCACAAGTAAAGATGCTGCCTCCAAACGTTTACCTTTTCCTCTGTCTTCTGAGGTAGATCTCAGCCTCACATGATTAAGAGCCCTTTACTGACTAGCTTCCTGCAATAGTGTCTTTAAAAATGTGATTGATGCAAATGTGTGATGTAGGTGAGAAATGTTCTGATTTATGCCTCATTTTCACTACTTATTAATCATTGTGTCTCATGACAGCCTCTAAATAAACCTTTTTGATTGTAGTAATGTCATAGTGAAGGAATACCTCATCAGCCTGAGCCTCCCGACTGCCAAACTCTGCTAAAAAGTTACTTGTGTCTCAAGCAGATGTTTCTAGTTTTTAAGACAATGGGAGATTAATAAACTAATTCAGGTTTCCTTCACTCCCATTTGAGAAGAAATGTTGACTCAAACCTTATGCATAGATGGAGAAAGAAGCAATTGTCATATGGAGCTGAGACACAGACCTAAACACCAGACTTTCAGATCCTCTGTTGAGTTTTGCTGTTGCCCAGACACCCCCAGTCAACTGCATGGCAGATTACCTCTCCATATTTTGGCAGCAGGGATCATAACAGTTTTCAGAAGTTTGAGTGGTTATTTAGGTGTTTGTAGCATGCTTTGTCATTCCTAGATAAAAGTACTCATTCCTATTAAAAGGTACATAGCGACATTTAAAATATTAGAACAATCATTCAAATGAACTGAACACCTCATTATGCATTTACATGGTATATACAGCTACCATAGTTAGATAAAAAGATCAACAACCAATGTGATCATTAACAGGCATTCAAGTGTCACATCACCAACTTTGTGATTGCAAATCCATAGTGAGAAAAAGGAGGAATATTTTCTGTCCAGGTAATTGCATAAATGGCAGGGCTTGACAGGAATTATGAATATAATGATACTTCAACGATTACAGTGCCAAAAGGGGATTCTGAAAATCTAGTTCCATTCTGCAAGTCTCTTTTTGACTGTGGGAACTGACTTATGATTTCTGTGCATCAGCCCCTTACCGGTAAAATGAAGGTTTTAATTATTTGTTAGTTCTATCACTGATTGCTCCAAGACTGTGTATACTAAAGATTTTGTAGTGTTTTGGTATGGCCATAGCAGAGTGCATATTTCTCAGGTCTGGTCAAAAGGAATGGCGTGAAAAGCTCCTGCAAAGGTCAACATTATTGGTGAAAGGCAAAATATACACGGAGCACAATGGATAAGTGTCATTCCTTAGTTTGCTGCAAGCTCTGTGTGACTGTGGTCAACCAAGGAGCCCTTTCAGCCTTAATTTCTGCTCTTTAAACTGTATACACTACGTCTTTACCTCACATTGATGCTAGGAAGCTGTATTAGCTTAGTGTGTATAAGTCTTCTAAATCCTTGAAGACACTGAAATAGTGAATGTTACTACCCATATGGGCACATTGTATATGACTGTAAGAACCTCCAGTGAACGTTCTCATTTGCTATAAAATAGCTTTTCATTAAAACGGGGTTTTTTTCCATGCAAGAGACAGCTTTTTCCAGCATTAGCAACTGTGGGTCTGATCACATCTAATGTTTTGGCGTTTGTAAGCATGGTGTGCTATAGACCCAACACAAGTTTACACGAACAATAAACACATAGAATACTTTCATTATTATTTTTAATCTTGCATAATTTTCAGAAGAAATAAAAAAACACAGCACAATTCTAATCTTACCAACATGGTTATCATTTGCAATAAAAAAGCCTTCTTAGTCATTAGCAGTGTTGCTAAATCACTGGCCTGATCTGAAGTTTTCCATCTGGAATTATAAGTTAAGGGCAGTTTATCAGAGTAGCGATTTATTGTGTAAACAGATCCCGCTGCTGGCATTTAGGAAAATTTTGCTGCCTGCCACTCAACCAAATTCTTTTATCACACTTGACTGAAGTTTCCAGCCTTGAGTTATTAGTTAATAACATCTGAGCAAAAGCCTAATTTATTGTTTAAGTAAACTTTGAAACAGAAGAACAGGCCCTTAGGTACCAGACTCAGTGCCTGCCTTAGGCAAAGCATTTTTCTTTTAGCACAGAATTGTAATAGAACAGAAGTAAGATTTGTCACTAATTCCATCTCTTAGTGCCTGTATAACTTACCTAAGGGCAGAATACTATCTTCTGAGATATTCTTTCCTCATTCATGTATTGTAACACAGCCAGCCATCATGCTATAAGTGAGCATAGGACAGTTGCACACATTCAGACATGCACAGATCACAAAATTTAAAAGTAACACATCTGTAGTTTCTATATAGGAAACCTGATACCATCCTTTCTTTATCATGTCATCTATTTTATCAATGGTGCTTGAGGAAACCCATGAATTTCTTCATCATGGTTACTTGTAGCTAATTTAGAGAAGGTAGTTATTTGAATGAAAGAACTAACCATACCTTGTTCTCTGTCAACAATTTCTCAGCATTTACAATAGTGTAATAATACTAACAGCCACCAGATGCCAGCATAATCATGCAAGCACTAAATAAGTGCCTGTTTTATGGTAAAAGGCAAGGGTGGTGCAGATCTCAGGTCATTATGCGGTTACAGTCATACTAAGAGCAGGAGTGCACTTTCTTTTCGCTGTTTCAGTGTCATATAGAAATAAAAGATCTGATCATCAAGTCATATCCGCATGGCACAGTACTAACGTTAATATTGGATTTAAAGAGACTGCTTACTGGAGAAAGGACTGTGTCACTGGCCTTAGCTGGTACTTGCCTTCTCTGTTCAAAACTGGATATTTGCATATGGAACTTTGACTGGAATTTCTAGCCTAGTAGATCTGGTTTTTTCCTTTGCATACTGAATAGAGGATCCTTAATATCAGATCTTCTATTTGTGTAAGTCTGCACAGAATATACCAAAATCACTCCATCGTCTCTGCAGAGCGGAGTGGACCTTCCAGAGATGTCATGTTCTTGGCCACAGGCATGCAAACAGTGTAGGCAGGAAGAATAAAAGGCCAGGTACTCATGGTGCAAACATACTGCAACGCTTTCTAGCACAGATGGTTCTTTTTTTTTCAGAATTTGTCAGTGCTTCTGCCAGAAGCCTTTGCAACACCATAAAGTAGTCACAGCTTTTTGAAATTAATTGAATGATGGAAATCGCTCCTGACAGATTTCTTCCAGAGCAGAAAACTTTGGTCCCAGAGTGTTAAAAAAATCAACAGGCAACTCCTCATTGTCAATGGGGACAGAGCAGAAGCAGTTATTTTGCTCTAGTTCTCCTTCCTCAGCATATCTGAAAGGTTCACAGATGACCCTGTGATTTTCCAGTGTGTTTTGGTAATTCAGTTTCTAAAGAAGGGAAGAAACAATGCAAATCATCATGGAAGCTCCTACTGCCCTTTTGGATTTAAAGGAATTCATGGTATGCAAATTAGGCAAGTAAGCCAGGAGGTTACAATAAAGAGTACGAGTCTTTCTCTGATAAGGAAAAGTTTTACTGAAACTCTCAGCTGTGTAAACACCAGAGCCTGACCTTCCCCTGGAGTACAAATGAGGCAGAAAAGAGCATTTGATCTACCCTGGACCAGACAACTATCAAGTAAACCTGACTACGTGGAGGCGTGCAGTTTGGCCCAAGGAGGTATGGAGGACAGGCCATGAACATGCAGTGGCCAGACAGGACATGGCAAGAGGAACTAGGATTTCCCTGAGAGCACAGAAGTGAAAGAGCAGGCAACCAAACTTCAACCCTGCACAGCAACAGAAAGCATTTTATCCCCACTTCCCTGTCTTGAAGAATTTGTTAGAGGTGACAGACCCCAGCCTCGCAGTAATGCTGGGCAACCAGCCAGAGGCAGCAAGAAGTCTAGGAGGCAAGGCATTTTCAACAAGGAAGAGTCTTGAATGTTTCCCCACCAAATATATCCCTTGCTTTCGATTGTAATGCTTCTGAGACGTGGGCTGAGAGAGTAGTTGATAGTTGAAGCCGTAACAGCTTTGCAACAGTTTTGCAAGCCTTTTTTTGCTGTTCTTACAAGCCAACTTTACAAAGGGAGGGATTCAACATTCATTTCTTACCTGACGCAGTATTTTGTCCACTGTCTGTATGATGCAATCAAGGTGTCTTACTTGGAATGCCTCGTAACTAGTGTACAGGCCATCCTGGAAAACAGACATAGTATCTCAGGTTTGACCAGCATAAAGACATGTACTAACATTTCTTTCAGATACAAATAAATCCAAGTATCTTTCTCTCTGTTACATCCATTTCTCTTGTGCTGTCTTCTCCAGCTACATTGAAGGTTTTTCTGTTCAGGGACTGTTTCTTCTTATGAGTACATATTCCATGTGTACATGGAGCCACCAACTATAGGAATTCTTCATAATCTCCAGTAATTAAATATGTTTCTTTCTCTAAATTTATTGGATTCCTTTTCATTAATGGCACCAAACATGACCTCAGAACTTTATAATGTCTACTTATGCAGGTAGTCCTAGCTCCTAACTGTGGTCTTAAGGATTGTGGAATTGGGTTCTCACATATGTAAAAAAGACTATTTGATATTTTCTTTGCCTGCTCTAAGACAGAGATTGTTCTTAGAGACTCTTGGTGATCACTACACAGTTGTGAACAGAACACATGGCAGTCACTAACTGATGTAGACCAGAATTTCCTTCAGGCATTCTTTACAATAAAAACAGACATCTGTTAGAGAATACAGTACAGAAATCCATAGAACAAACTCAAAAGCCTTCAAACCCCGAGAAGTGCACCTTATAGTCATAAAAATACCCATAAATGCTGTCCAGACTTTTACAGTATATTAAGTAGAAGACGTTTACCAGCATGTTTTTGATAGATATCTGAAGAATGATGGTTCCATTTCACTGATGCCAAGAACTGAATAAAATCTTGTGCGTATTAATTCAGGTACTGTGATAAGAATTTTGGAAGAAGTTACGCTTCCAAATATTTAGAACAATAACTAATGAAAAGCAGTGCCGGTCTCAAACTGAAAGCTATTAGAAAAAAATAAGTTGTGAACAATATTTTAAATACCAGTGGAATCTCCAACAAGTGACACTTATTTTCTAATTGAACTATATTGTGTTATTCTTCCCACTATTATTAATACCAAACCTCATTCTTGGGGTTCCCAGTTTCTGTGGTATAAAAAAGGTCATTTACATAAGGAAACAGGCAGTTACCTCAGCAATCACTTCTTTTCCAGCATCCACAGACACAGGTGGTAGAGCAGCATGATCTGTTATATCCAGCTTAGCCTGCATACAGAGAGAGGGATGGTATTAATAAGAAACTGAACTGGCCTGTGAAGGATCATACTTTTGCAGACTATTTCACTTTCATTTACTTCCTTGTTGAAAACACTAGTGTGTGCAGTGTGACAAGAGATGATGTGCCTCCTCACCTGTTGGATTCATTAGTAGGATGAGGCACCTGGGAACGTTCTGCTGATACTGAAAGATGGTAGGAGTGATAATAGTCTGTCACCAGAGCAGCATTATCCGGTTCATGCAGAACATCACTCCCCAGACATGCTTAGTGGCAAAAAAAGATTTATTTTGCACAATACCAAAAACAGAGAAAACGTAATAAAAGAGATGACTGGTTCAGCCACGCAACTCTGGTGGGGTAATGTGAATATATGCTTTTGCACTTACTTGAGATAAAGGCATTCTGCTCTCTTCATTATACTTGATTAAAGTCTGTTCACCTTCTTCAGGTGGAAAAATGGCTTTGCTTTTAGATCCTGGCGTGTAAAACCAGCAAAGTAGAATACTGGCAACTGTTGAAACAAGAAAGCAAATGGTGAAATGGGCATTGTGAATAGATCTGTATGTATACAGTGGGTTGGTGAGGTACCCAGCCCAGTTCCAAATGAGCTAACTCGGAAACCTCCAGCAATGTAGCTGTATAGATGTAATGCTTGGCCTGGAGTGGTTAGCCTGCTTTAGAAAGCAAAGCTGTTGTCCCCACAGAGCACTGCATTGAGCAGGCAGACATACTAGATCACTCGCAGGTAAACAGAGGAATAATGGTCAGATAATCTATTAATTTTTGCTTCAGATAAAGAATCAGTAGTTCATCTCTTCTGCAGTAACCAACATGAGCTGTTACAAAGGGAGCAGCTCTATAACAAGCAATTAGTGAGTAGTGTAACCTTATGGGAGAAATTCATTACTTCCAGTTAGCCAGCACATGGTTAATGTCAAAAAAGTCAAGTATTCAATTTTATTCAATGCAAACAAGAATATTCACTTTGTTGTACCACAGTTTAGCTTAATGACACATTTACACTTGCCAGTCGTCTTCTATGTACAATATAATAATGATTTTCACAAGTAACAAGCTGAAAAATTCTACCTGTTAACATTACATTTCTGTTTTTTTCAGTTTAGATATTTTCTTCTTTCCTAGGTTACATACTTGTATATATTGTTGTTCATACAATAGTATTCCATGCATCTATATTATCCTCCCTTTTTCACTTCTCTGTAATACACAGCCCCCACCTTTTCACATCCCAACCACAATTGCAGATAAGTTTTGCTGATCTTTCTAGTGTCTTTTACGCTGTGTCATCAGCCTTGGAGACCACCTTCCTCTGCATTACACATTATATCATAGTGCCTAGTAATTTGAAAGTTTTTATGGCTATTAAAAGAGATCTCTTTGGTTATTAGATGGATATGGCAATGTCTTGTGTTGGAAAACTAAGGTCTTCCTAAAATTTGAAAACAGAACGGGTCATGGACCAGGACACATGGATGGAAGTGCCATGAAGAGTGCAAACATTAACTGCTTGCACCTTGACTACCCTCTAACACACTAAGGCAAATGGCCTTTCCTGTTAAGGCTGGTAGATTTTAGCACGTGTTCATGAGCTGCAATAGCAATGAGATCCATTGGGAGATGACAGATAACTTGCAGGCATATGTTAGGAGGTTACTTACCCAGCAGTAATAAAAGAGTTGTCAGTATTATTACAATGGCACCACCTCCAAGACTCACTAATGCTTGTGGAAGTGGTGAATCTTTACATATATGTCCATCTGGGCAAAAGCAGAGCCTAACATGCTGATTCTGCCTTGTAGAAAATCCTTGCCTGTCCTGAATAATGATGGGCACCAAGTAGGTACCTTGTGGGAGGCTTCTTAACATTAAAAGTTCAACTGACTCCCCTAAAAAGAAGACAAGCAAATTATTTCAAGACTCATAGAAAGAAGTCTGATATTCTACAGTCCCTTCTGTTTGTAATCAAAGAAAGACTCATTTGCACCCCAATTTCAAATACTTTTTCCAGCCTTAATGCACCATAGTAAATAGGACAAAGTGACATCCCACTTTATCACCTTGCTGCGCCTTCTGGGCAAAGAGATCTGTCCCAGTCTTCCTGCATTCTGCCATAGCTGCACTGATAACCTCTAGAATTCATTAGGTAGTTAATCAAATGCAGAAGTCGTTCCTCAGCTGTCTTATCCCCCTTTCTGCAATTTGAGCACATCTCTTCTGGTCCTGTCCTCAGCAGAGATGAAGAACAATGTAAATTCTTTTTCAAATTGCAATAACTTTATATTTTGAAAGCTGTTCTTCCATGTCCTTTCAGTCTCACTGAGACTGATCAGTAACAAACCATAAAGGTAAGAGACTGTGAAATAACTAGAGAGCGCATACCTGACAATGAACTTCTCAGGAAGGACATGAAAGGAAGAACTCACCAAAGTTCCCTCCTAATTTCCAGTTATGCTTCACATCTTCAGAGTCCTCAGCCAGCTCAAAGGTAAATGGCCCAGAATGTGAATGGACTGGAGCAGACTTAGCTTTTACAGTGAGAGGTGTCCCTTCTTTTTTGTCACACACATCTAAAGAAGGAGCCACTAATGTTGGCATATGATCATTAATGTCAGACAAGTAAAGCAGGATGGTGCCAGTACCAGTCTGTGGTGGAATACCTAGACAGGAGCAAAAGAAACAGAAAAATGCTCACAATTAAGTATCAACAAAAGCCAGTCCATTGGCAGGATCTCTGTCTGGTTTATCCTACTAGTCACACATAACAGAAGTTTTAAACATTAGGGTGTTCTGCATTACCATTCTCCACTTAGATCCTTAGTCTTGCTATCATTTTATATCTGACATGCACCTCATCTCAGACAGTCCAAATACTGCTTGAATATTTTCTGACTGGCTACTTACCATGATCAATAGCATGTATGATAATGGTGTACAGGCTGTTGTTCACATAAAGGGATTCTTGATCAAATTCTTTTGCCACAGTGAGTATTCCAGAATTCTCATCCACACTCAGCCAACCATCTGGGTCATGGGCTAGTTCATATCTTAAAAAGTTACAAGTTACAATCTTAAATAGATTTTGAAGAACAGAAAATTCCTACTGCATCATTCTTTGTCCTTTTGAGCTCTGTAGGTATTTATACTTGTTAGTGACGCTCACTTTTGTTAACTCGATGACGAGCTGTGTGTTTCAACACAGCCAACAAACAGTTCCCCATTCAAGTTCCCATACCTTGTTCAGGCCTATCAAAACTGTTCCTAGGGGCTAAGAACGTATCTAATTTCCACATCAGAATACCGTCCTTACGGCCAAGCATGATTTTGTCCTTTCTGTGGCATGAAAATTTTGTCATCAAAAGTAAAATATAAATAATGCAACGTGGTTTTAGGCAAAGCTATTTTGAAGACAACAGAAACACTGAGCAACCAAGGACTGACTGCACCTTTAAATTGTATCTTACAGAACCAGCTATCTGGATCTGCAGTATCATCAGTAGTAAACCTGCACCTTTAATATATATGTTCATATAACTGCAAATACATATGTGTATATATATTCATACATGAACACATATAAAATTAAACTTGAAAACCTTTTTATATTCCTAAGCTATTTCTTCTTCTGAGAGTTAGAAACATCTCCACTTACTTTATCTTATTTGGCACATCATCTGGATATGTGGCAGGATACCTTCTAAATACTCTCCCAGGCTTCATTGAATCATCTTTTTGGACAGTAAGTATAGGAGGATGAAATCTAGGAGCACGTTGTGACTGTAAGATGTTGATGTTAACAGTTGTATTCGTGGATTCTAGGCTTGAGATCATCACAATGCCATTTTTACACATGAAGAAAGGTTCTTCATTTGCTACAGAAATGACAAGTCTCATCTCAGCGGCATCTTCATAGTTGAGAGGCTGAAAACCCCAGACAAAAGTCTGATTAGCAGTAATGACCGCTGGTTTGGCAGTCACCTCTATATAGCTAGAACTCAGAGGTGAGCTGAGCTCACCAAACTCAGCTAAGATGCTAAGCTGTCGGTCTTGTAATCAGAATGGCCACACTACGCATTGTCATGCTGTAGCTCATCTATTACTGCTCCTTACCTCGATAATACTCAAAATGCCTTCATTTGTGTCCGGATCCGTCTCAATGGTGAACTGTTCCTTCTCATTGCCTTTTGTTACTCTGTATTTTGCTCTCCAAGCTGGAGTGTTGGGAGAGTCTTTATCCTCCACTTGGAGCCGTAATACAGCTGGATGTTCTTGACCTGCTGAAACCTGTAGCTGGTACTGGGAGGGGAAAGGAAAGAAATAAGGACTATTTCTATTCCCCAAGAGAAGAAGCTTGTTAGCCAGTTCTGAGCCAGCGTTCCACCACCAGACCATGTGGAGCTACTTTCTGCACACACTGTCGTTGTCTGCTGTGTTTCATGTGTCCCCACTCAGTGACAGAGAACCCCTATGGGAGTCTCAGAACTAACTTTCCTCCAACACACTCCCACTGACTGAATAAAGAACTTATCACTAAACCTGATCTTCATCTAAAACCAGGAGACTACTCATCTCTGTTAATACTGACTATATCAAGAGGCCCATAAATGCCACTAGGGCTTTTCATCCGGGATTGTCTTCTGCCATTTAGAAGAGATCGGTGCATCTAGGCTTAGGCCAGAATTAGTCTGCAGATGTTACATACCTGACCTTGTAGAAAGCATGTATGTGTAAGATTTTAGGTAATTTCTTCACAATGGTTTAAGTTTTTGATGGTGCAATGTAGCCACCAGCTTACCTAACTAGCACTCCAAAGACAGGCTAAGAAATGCCAATTAAATCACCTAAGGCAGAAATATGTCTTTAAAAATGAGAGGGTAATAAAATGTAATTTGTTTGTGTTTATTTTCTTCATATAAATTGGTGACTGGTTGAGATCTGAAAATTCAGACGCTTGCCTGCTAATACGTAAACAGTACTGTCCTTGCATCACAACTTTTAAAAATGCTGTAAAGAATAATACATGTACTCAGATAGAGGGAACAAATCACAACTGTGAGAAGGCTCAGAATTTTACTAGGCTGGAGTTAATCATGATGAAGCACAGATTTCATGTACAAACCTGTTTTGGTAGATTATCTAACCTTATTAACTCAGGTCTTCCTAACACCATTCTGCAGGTAGGAGACCCACCATAGTAACATACCGGTAAGTGCGTTTGCTTCCATAGGTGACTGTACCCACTGTTGCAATCCAGTGTCTAATGTTACTGTTCACAGCTTCAAATATTTACACATACCAGTGCTTGACATGACTTTGCGCTCTGGATGTGTGTACTGGTTTTGGCTGGGATAAAGTTAATTTTTTCTGTAGCAGCTCATACGGGGCTGTGTCTTGAATTTCTGCTGGAAACAGTGCTGATAACAGAGGGATGTTTTCATTCCTGCTGAGCAGGGCTTACACAGAGCCAAGGCCTTTCCTGCTCCTCACCCCACCCCACCAGCGAGTGGGCTGGGGGGGCACAAGGAGCTGGGAGGGGACACGGCCGGGACAGCTGACCCCAACTGACCCCAGGGATGTCCCACACCACACGGCGTCATGCTCAGCACATAGAGCTGGGGGAGGAAGGGGGAAAAGGGGACATTGGGAGCGATGGCGTTTGTCTTCCCAAGTCACCGTTAGGCGTGATGGAGCCCTGCTTTCCTGGGGATGGCTGAGCACCTGCCTGCCCGTGGGAAGGGGGGAAGGAATTCCTTGTTTGGCTTTGCTTGTGTGCGCGGCTTTTGCTTTACCTGTTAAACTGTCTTTATCTCAACCCATGAGTTTTGTCACTTTTACCCTTCCGATTCTCTTCCCCATCCCACTGCAGGGGAGTGAGCCGGCAGCTCTGGGGGGCTTAGCTGCCAGGTGGGGTTAAACCATAATGTGTCAACATGCAAATCACAAAAAAAGTCTTTGTGGGACCAGAGCCTGAAAATGGATAGCTCTTATCTGAATTCAAGTGTAGCTGTCTACTGGTTCACAACTTTAACTCCTCAGAGCCCTCTTCCTACCAGCAAGCTCAATTGCTCCCATTCATACAGCAAATGCTCCCCAAGCACCCTCATAGAATATGCCAGCAGAAGCATTGCTACCACACCTGACTGCCCCATTAAGATGTACTGAGTTTGTAGGTGGGCATATTTAAGGTCATCGAGGTCTTCACTGATCAAAACTAGGAGTTTTCAAGAGTAGATTGTAATCAGCACCTTAGCTTCTCAGATGTTAGAATAAGCTAGTCTGTCAGCACCCTTATGGTAACAGTGAGACAAAAACCTTCTAGTGCTGTACACAGGAAACTAGCAAAGTTTATCACTCTCAACAGTCAAGAATTCTGTTACTGTTCCCATTTCTGACAGATATTTCTTGTAACACATAAAGCTTATTTGCATGAATTTTGGCCCGATTCTGCAAGTGTCTGAGGGTTCCTATTTCCACCACTGAGTGTATTTAGCAGTTTGAAGGACTGAACTGTATTCTGGAAGGCTCAGTAAAGTAATAATATTTTTCCTTACATTCTCACTAGTAAATACAGGGAGGTGGTTGTTTGCGTCTTTAACAGCTACATTCACTGTTGCAGTAGATGACAGCTGGGGACTTCCATGGTCACTGGCTTTAATCAGAAGTTTGAAAGAGTTGGCAGTCTGAAAAACAGAAAAAAGGAAGTTCCAAACTTAGTTCAGAAGCAGTTCTTGCATTTTGCCAGTCACAGCTACAAAGCTGGATGTGAGACTCTCCCTCCCCTTATACCTGGTTAATGTGTAGTGAACATGTATCATGCATTAAATGATACGAAGCTGCCATATGTACCTCACCTTATACTCCAGGCATCCTGACAGAAGTATTGACCCTGTGGTAGGATCAATATTAAATCTGAATCCTTCCAGAAGGGGCATTTGCATACTTAGAGAATAGGACACCTGAGAATTCGCAGTGCCTTCTTCATCTTTGTCCAAGGCAGTAACTTGGAAAACTGGCTCATCTAGGATGAAGAATTGAGACAATAATAGAAGTGTTTAATCTTCAGATGGAGTTTCTCAGGCCTGTCTGCAGGTTTTTGAGCAAAGTCCTAAGAAAACCTATAACTTCTCCTGTGGCTATGGTTATCCCTGCAGAGACTCTGGCCTCCACGTCATTTGGATGGCAAATCTGCCTAAAGTACTGTTAGACAATAGAGAGAGTTACCACACTCCTGGATCCATTTTATCAAAAACATTCACTAGTTAGTTATGCCAGCTCTCAGCCTGCTTCTGAGGTGTTGGCACCGTGCCCACATGTCTACACACCCAGATTAAGTCTTTGTATTTCTAAAACAGTGTGTCTGACCACCTTCGGTGAAGCAGTGCACATGTGCAGGTTCCAGATCTGCAGTTCAGATTAGACTGTGTGCTGGTTTTGGCTGGGATAGAGTTAATTTTTTCTGTAGCAGCTCATATGGGGGCTGTGTCTTGAATTTCTGCTGGAAACAGTGCTGATAACAGAGGGATGTTTTCATTCCTGCTGAGCAGGGCTTACACAGAGCCAAGGCCTTTCCTGCTCCTCACCCCACCCCACCAGCGAGTGGGCTGGGGGGGCACAAGGAGCTGGGAGGGGACACGGCCGGGACAGCTGACCCCAACTGACCCCAGGGATGTCCCACACCACACGGCGTCATGCTCAGCACATAGAGCTGGGGGAGGAAGGGGGGGATGTTGGGAGCGATGGCGTTTGTCTTCCCAAGTCACCGTTAGGCGTGATGGAGCCCTGCTTTCCTGGGGATGGCTGAGCACCTGCCTGCCCGTGGGAAGGGGGGAAGGAATTCCTTGTTTGGCTTTGCTTGCGTGCGCGGCTTTTGCTTTACCTGTTAAACTGTCTTTATCTCAACCCATGAGTTTTGTCACTTTTACCCTTCCGATTCTCTCCCCCATCCCACTGCAGGGGAGTGAGCGAGTGGCTGAATGGGGCTGAGTTGCCACCTGGGGTTAAACCATGACAGTCTGCTAAAGTCTTGGCTTGCAGTTAGGAAGAAATATCTTAGGAGTTTTTCCAGAATGTCTCCAACGTTATACTAATGTACATTGAGATTAAACAGACAAGAATTCAAGAGGTAGGAAATAGTCCTTCACAGCATAGTCCCTAAGCCCATGAGTGTTTAAGTAAAACCTAGGGATAAGAACAGATTTAGTACGAAAGGAAACAGAAAGACAAAGAAATTAAAAAGAGAGCAGTCATATGCAAACCAATAGTATCCCTTATTTGGATGGCACTTAC